>CAJZCY010000003.1:14860000-15460000 GCA_914969975.1 Anopheles atroparvus | reverse complement strand
CTTCCACTTACTAGCGTCGTGAAGAATTTTCCCTCCACGATACACGTAGAACCCGCGGCTTGGAGCGCGTTTCGCGGTTCGATGGGTTCGTATCTTGAGCCTAACTTATCGCCCTTCTGAGGAACCTTTCAGCCCTTCCTTGGTGGATCGATTCGCGCACGAAGCGTCAATATTTTCCCACTTAAATGGGAGTACACGAACTGATGCTGGAAGGAGTCGCCACGCGTGAGGCGCGCGCAATTTTAATTGAACTGAAGCTTTAAGGAAATTGATTTCGATCGCAGAACACATCCAATTCCGCGATGGTAATCTGTTCCCGTCGAGCACAAAATTTGTTGTGCTTTGTGCATGAATTCTCAGCCAAGATTGAGTGGGTGAACCAGTAGATTGCTAGAAGAAGAATTAAAAAATGTGGGTCACAAAATGAAGCACGAATTATCGGACAAATCGAAACATTAACTCCTCTCGATTGTTTGAAGTTTGATGATGCAGCTCTTTTCCAGTGTATTTTAACTAATAACACGCTGAAGCTTAACACTGAAGCTCATTTATCAATTTCTTTTCGAGCTCCTTGGCCATAATTTTCGTTGCGATCTCCAACAGCCAAATGTGTTGGCAACCATTTAGCCTACATTATTGATTACGTAAACACGCGAAAACATGCGCCGACAGCGGCCGGAGCACCTACCAGCCAGCATCCACCGGGACGGTCGAGTCCGCTGGTAGTTGCATAATTTAAATTAGCGAAAACATCGAGTGCCTCCTAAACTGTCTAGCCCCTGTGCCGGCCTCCCGAAAAGGTCGACTACCCCAAAGTCCACTAACGAGCGGGCAAATGAAAAAGCACAACCTTTCACAAAACATCCTTCTGCACGTGCAATGGATGCCCCGGCCGGGATGGAAATTTGCATAGAACCAATCAGGCGCCACGGCACCTCGTCGCGACGCCGTAAAGTTGAACCGGAAATGTCCGCCATCCGGTAATGTCTGCACGGAAACAGCCGTTCACACGGGGTAAGAAATAAACCAGACGATCAGAGCGCCACGGTGGTACAAGAGATTCAAGAACGCCCACCGAAAGACCATCCCCGTTTCCGGACAAAGCGGGCTGACGGTGGCGTCCCAAGCCGAGTGCCCGTTTCGGTTCCGTTAGCATTTCTCTCCACGGCATAGACACACAACACAACAAGCGTGTTCCTTAAAAAAACACACACACCCACACACAACCTTGTCCCGGAGATAGGCTTACCGGGGAGCGCACACGGAAACGAAAATCTACCCCGCCTAGCGGAACGTTATTCTTTTAGCGAGGGAAATTGTTTGTTTAATTAAATTTTTCGCTTGGAAATAGAACGCCAGTTCGCCAGTCGGCGGTCAGGTTTTGGGATCCCGACCGGCACACCATTTTGGCGGCACGGCTCCATCTTGGGACGGTTTAAACGGTCGTTCCAGCCAAAGCCGCTCAGTGGTGGTGTAAGAATTTGTAAACCACTCAAAATGGCTCATTGGCATGAATTCGAAAGCCAACCGTTCGGAAGTGAATTAAATTTCAATCAAGAAAAATCAATACCCGCACAACCAAACCGTTGTAATCTCTTTCGTTTGCCACAGAGTCGATGCCGTAAATAGGTTGCATTTCAAGCAGTTCTATCGATACATTTAAACACCATGTATGTAACTTGCATTGAACTCGTAAAGACCATGCTGCCGTTGCATTAAATATTCCTGGTATCCAACTGCTCTTAATTCAACCCTCCAACCGGTCGATGTATGAGTGTTTAAGCAAAACGTGTACACAGCCCCCGTTCCAATGCCGACCGGAACTGCTGCGTGTATGTCATTGCCGTGAGCACGACAGCACATTTGCCAAAATTGCAATATCGCTTACATGCTGGCTCGTTGCTTCGCAAACAGGGCACGAAAAAACGAGGGCTGCAGTTCTGGACGACCGGATATGGACCGGTTCCGTCGAAGTTTCGGTCGTGCCGGAATCGTGATGCTGCAAACATTATCTCAAGCTGCTGATGTTGCGCCAGGAACTACGTCCTATCGTGGGCTTCCAAAACATGGACATCGGAGCCGTCCAGGGTGGACCCGGCTGATAGGCCACCGTGATTCGCACAAAATTCGCTCGTCGGTCATGGCCCCCGTGTGCTAGGTTGTTTGAGAAGTGCACATGCAAAAATTCGCATGTTCCATCACTTCCGTTCTATTTTTTCCTTCGTTTTCGGGAACACCAATTTTGCATGGCACCAAAGACACGGACACTTAATACTGTGCATTCGCTTTGAGCCTAGTGTCTCGAAATAACGAACAGGACAAAAGTCAATCCTGCTTGATGCCTTCCTGCAGGCTACGCCATTCCAATTTTTCCCGGCGAAGGATGAAATGTAACATCCGTAATAGACGGGCATTAATTACTGGCACGGGGATGATATTTCCGATGCTTGTACGTGCGAATATCCTTCTCCGGTTCCTCGGTACAAAGTTGGCTGAAATTTTGCGAAACGAAGCATAGTTTCATTTCAGACCCGCAGTTTATTTACATGCGTCAAACAAATACTCGTTTCAACATCAAAATCCCATCTTGTGGGTGCACTTTGGCAGGGGTTTCTCTTTGTCACACCATTCCCAGATAAATCTGAGGTACAACTTTTACTTGCCGCGAAAGGGTAAAGCCGGCCTGCAAATATCATCATACGCCGAAAGGCCGAAATCGCCAGCCCCGGATGCACTTTGTGTCAAAGTTGCTCCTTTTGAAAAGAGGGAATTAACGAAATTTTCCGCTACCATCAGCATAAAATATGTTTTCCAACGAGAGGCGGCCCGGTCTCGTTTGCCAGCAGTTTCGTCTACAGCAACCTGCTCCGGATGCGCACACCGACTTGCACACGTACACATGAGAGCACAGACATCGAGACTGGATTTAGGTGGAAGATTTGTTTCCTAGGGGCCATTGAGTGGACACTGTCACGCATACCACCAATCTAGCTGGACAATTTTCCAATGGAGGCAGCAGTAATTAATCTATATAAATCATGAAAGGGAGCCGCCACGACTCTCTGAGATCTGACCCGACTCCATTTCAATGCCGGTAGGCGTAACAGATGCGCTTCTTGAAGTTTGGTGAAACAGAGTTTCCACGCGGAAAAGCGAAGCCCGAGGGCGGTGCGAAGCGGTGGTCGTTAAATTATTGCACCATAAGCTAAGGAATTCCACTCTGACAAATGATATGGCCTGGGTGCTTTCTTTGACGCTGGCGGTAAATCGCTGGCGTTATTCAGATGATCTTCGAAGCCAATAATGGAGGCACTTGAACAAGTTTTATGGCATCAAACAGAATGCCAAGAGCCAATGAGCCATCTCGACGGGGACACACATTCAGGTTTATCTTACAATAAGTAAAGGGAAAGCGTGAATAGGCAGTTTCGATGGATTTTATTACCATGCTTACTATACGATTCTCGAAAAATCTTGGGGCAATTATCGTGGAAACGAATATTCGTCAAATAACACGGAAAATTACTCGGCTGCACTCAATATAAAATCAATTTTCATCAGTTTTAACGTTAGCAACAACGCCGCAAGAACGAACACGAACACTCATACCCCAGGGAGGGATTTAAAACTTCATAGCCTTTGTTACATTGCATCGGTTGACCGCAGGAACTTCAGTATCATTGCATATCGTCTACACATCATTCGATACTCATCCCAAAGCCGTAGTCGCAGATAAAATCTTCCTCCGTTCCAATAATCTCAAAGACGGCCCACGGCGAAACCGACATCAGACAAATCGATAAAGTGCTCAAATTTCCCCGTCCTCCATGGCTACGCGCATGGCTTCATCAAATTTACTACATTGGTGCACCGGGGCCTAGCTGCTCGGCCGCCCGGGAAACTGACCCTCGGGGAAAGGCAAAGTTATCGCCCGTAAAGTCTCCGATCGGCCAAACATGATAACCTTATTTGCAACTTTATGAATACTTGGGGTAAAAGTTCGCTCCGCCCGTGGAGATGCACTCTTTCAGAATCACTAACAGCGGCGAGGAGGTGAAGGCATCGTTCTTCTCTTTCTTGCATCGTTACCTGGCGTCATTTGCTCCATAAACTGGTCAGGCGGCGTTAGACATGATTCCTGTGCGGGAGTCAAATGCCATTAGGCAAATTGCTCGCCGCTGCCGTACGTGAGGGCAAGGGAAAGCACTTTGTACAACATTTTGTAACAACTTCATGTTGGAACTTTTAGAAACTTGTACTTTCTAGGAAAATTCTTGCTTTACTTACAGTTTCATCGTGCCTAGTAACCGTTAGCCTCGGTTGTAAGATGCTGCCCACAAGAAGTAGCCCGCACCCTCCGTACACGAAGATATGAACATGTTGCTTATGTTTCAGTCAGCTTATGTTGTGCAGTGTCGTGTAGTCTGGGACAAGTTTATTAGTTGCAACCTTCTGTGGCTTTTTTCACGATCGACCTACAACGGTGCATTGATGCATCTGAGCGACGACGAACTGCAATGTTTTACCGAATCGACACATCGACAGCATGGAAATACTGTGCTTCGAATAGCCCTCCCCAAGGGGCCGACAACGCCATCGAGTGCAACGTGTTTCAAACGATGCTCCACAACCAACAGGGCCATCATCTGGACAGGTAAGCCCGAACATGTCCACCTCTTAGTGACACCGAACGATGGGATGGCAAACCTTCTTCACGTCGACAGGCGGCAGGGTTGCCTTGGTCCACTGAATCCCTTTTTACTGAGACGAACGCACAGTGAGACGGTTGATATGTATGATTATAACGTATGCTGTATTATACTGCTCCAGTTTCCTACATTTTTTTATTGCACATTTGATTTCCATAGAATCGGTTTAATTAACGAAATATTCCTATTTGTTTTATAGTAGAATATATAAGCAAGACATGATTAAATCAAAAGAAAAGCATAATATATCCTCATTTAGTCCCATGGTGGAAAGCTATCAGCGTGGGCACTCCTCAGGCCCAAGAAGACCAATTTAGCACAATAGCACAACACAAGTGGAGTGCAAGCGCCCGGGTGAGATTAATTACTATCGTTCGAGGCGACCGGACACCCGGCCACGTTGACACCGGGACAAGCAGGTTCCTCCCAAGGGTCACCAGAGAGTGCAACGATGCACTTGTACCTTGGCACGGCGAAGGACAACGCAGTCATTCCGCGTGCCTTTCTAACCCTCTGCAAGAAGGACATCGAGGAGGATTACATTGTGTTCTCGTACCTTAAACAGTGGCGTCGATAGGGTAGTTCTACCGCAGGGCAATGGAGTCTGACGCCCGTAGCCAATCGAGCGCCGGAGATTAATTAATGATAATTATTTTTGCTTTCCAATGTATATTTATTTGGCCGCAGTTGCATCTGCAGCTGCATCTGCACTGTCCTACAGCGGCGATGTCCGCTCAAGCACATCCTCCAGGCAGTCAATGCCTGTTGACCTCGGCGGCGGCTGCGACCGGTTCCATTTGTGTTTTCTTGCTCATTATTTTTTCATGGCTTTCCTCTCGATTGGGTATTCATTGTGTTCTAACGCAATCGCCGACAGGACTGCAATTGCGTACCACATTCGCTATAAGCCGGCGCACCAGTGCTAGTCTGTCTGGATGAATTCATATATATTGTAAGCGCTTTTGTATGTGTGAGTCCGTCTGTGTAACACTCGCTTTGTTCCTAAATGGGACGCGTTCCCCTGGGCCAGAAACATTCCAAGCCACCAGCATTCACAAGACGTAGTCTCACTCAAGCGGCAAACATCCTCTTTGATCCGACGGCCAGAGGAAAGCTGCTTACGAGCCTCGATGGTAGTGTACTGTAGTTGCCATAAACCGAACAAAATGTGTCCCATTATTGTCACGAATACGTAAGTACCAGGCCACAAACAGAGGGCTCGTCCAGCCCATCAGAAAGAGGGAAATCTGAAGCCAGGCAAGCAAAACCATTGGATGCAACAACAATAGCAAATTCTGGAACGTTGTTCTCGTCCTTCGCAACAGGAATGCTGGAAACAAATCGAATCACAATCGAAGCGTGGGCGAAAAACAAAATTACCACGATTGGGGTGGAACTATATTGGCACTAATAAACAGGATGTAAGCAGTAGCAAATAAAATGTTATGCCAAGTTTTCCTGGAGAGAAGAAGAAGTTTTCGAGCATCTTCCCACAAAAGGGCCTCGTACTCGGAAAAGGTACTAGTGTTTCCATGGAATCGAGTATCATTACATTATTTCAGTTGCAAGGTATGCATCATTAATGCAAAGATGTTGGCGCAGCGAGAAAGGCTGAGACCGACCCTAAAATTGGTTCATGATCCATTGCAATAAATTTAATTCAAACCATCCTTTTATAATCGAACAGATACGACATCGAATACATAATTGATTAGGCGAATTGTCGTAGAGAAGATAAAACTTATGAGGATAAAGGAGATGGATAAAAGACAAGAACATGGCCACTTTTGCTTCTAAAGTCTCACATGCATAGAAAGTTTACCCTTTTTTATGTAGCGGAGTTACATTACATATTATTCAGTCAATTCTCAAGAAAACTAAAAACATTCAAGAACATCTACGTTTGATGGATATTCTGAATCAATGTAAAATGACGGAGCGTTGTTAGATTTATTATCTAAAAGATTTTATTTCTCACTCCTGATTGGAAACGGCATTTCACTGCAGTTAATGAGAATAAAATCCTACCACCCCTAAGGACTCCATAACTAAGGAAAAATTACCAAAGAAGCAATTCAATTATCACGTCCTTTCGGCGGACGTTGCATTCGATTTCCTTCAACCGTACCCTACACACCCACCAGTAATGATCTTTCACTCTATTTGCCGTTGTACCATCTCGAAGTAGGCTCCTTTAAAGTCTCCATCGAATTGGAATTCCATTTGCAACTGTTTCCCCGATTCCTCCCCTTCCCCTGCCATACGGAGCGATTCGAAAGCGCGATGAAAGAAGTTGCTTCAAGAAGTGGTCGCACCATGATGAACCAAAGCGGATGCTGCGGGAGCTTTTTAGAAACACGTCCCTGGTCTGGCACGTTCCCCACCCGATGCGAAGATGGTTCATAAATTAATTCAAACCCGTCGGAAGCTGTCACTGGTTGGCAGTTGGAATGCCGTTTTTGCGGAACTCCATCCAACTTTCGATTCGATTTTTTCCCCTTTTGTCGGCTGTGACAGAAAACGAATCAATAGTTTCAAGTGATGACCGGGAACTACGTAAAGTAGGGTGGTGTGCTCACCAAAATGACTGGGCGGAATGCGAAAGTCGTCTGTAAAACGGCACTGCGGAACTGGAGAATATATAACATCATCCTGAGCATCCAACCGCAACGTGAATGACAAAAAAGGCCAGATTCCATGCTTGCCCAACGTTTCTTCGGACTGAAGAGTGCAAGGGGAATCTCATGTTCCACTGGGTTCCCTTTTGCATACGAAATCATCATTCACTAGTAAGAGGACACTTCACGCCCAGAAAGGCGAGACAAAAGTGCCTTTAAAGAAACTATTCGAACAGATGTCAAAGAGCGCACGGGGAACTTCTTGCCACTCGATGACAAACGTGGTCCGATTCGCATGCGAAACAGAACTTCCAGCACGACGTAACAGAAGTCATCAAGGGTGTCCGAAAACGGAATGAGAAACTAAACCACGCTGCTGAAGGAAGAATAAAAAAAGTAACGCTTAAACGAATCCAAGTAAAACTAAACTCGACCCAAAGACAACCCCCGGTGGCAGTAAGTAAAACTTCTTCCAATCTTAACGAACAAAACTGTACGGCGGACGTAAATTGTAGAAAACGTGCACCGGAACTCCCCGCAGAGAGTGAAGCGAAGTATTGTACTTCCGCTTTCGGTTCCGAAGCGACGATAGCAACTTAGTCTTTTATCTTATTGTTTGTCTGATCCACCTTTTTTTCTTTGCCTTTTTTCATAAAGTATCGCTAAAGTGAGCAAAAAGGGAGGCGAACGGCGAGAGTTCATCGATAGTGCTATGGTGCGAGAAAATAAATTGAATTTTTACTACACCTTGCAGCAATTTAACGTACGACGATGGAAAAAGCAAACGTGGCGAATGCGAATCGATTGGGACGGGAGGAGCAAAAAAAAAAGAAAAGAAAGAGGACGCTTCGAGGCGTGGAATCCGTTCAACAAACACCATAATCATCAGCATCATAAAGTTGCTTACGGGAGCACACGCCCCCGGCTTCAGGGCGAGTCCGTGGGCAAACATAAAACCTCATCGACGTTAGCACCGGAACACGATACAGACGCTGATCTGGCATCTTGCGTCTGGCGGAAGGGCACACAAACAAACACAAGCAAACACACACACACAGGGCATAAGAAGAAGGGCTACAGACGAGTGGCGAACAAATTGATCGAGATAGCAGAGATGCACTTGCTTTATAAATCACAAGAATTAAAGCAGACGCAAAAAAAAACCGGATAAAATCCCATCAGGTTTTTCACCCGTAAATCAATAAGTCAAGCGAACTTGAACTGGCGTTCGAATCAACTCAGAAACGCGGTGAAGCATAATTAAAATTAGAGCCATGAAAAGTATATCAACCGGAAAAGGATAAACCCTTCGTGCTCGTTTGTGAACGTTAGCAAACTTGAAAAACTCTTCGCCTCCGAAAATTGAAACTGACAAACACGCAAAATAAGTACAACCGCAGGTACCCCTTCTTTTCCAGTCCTGCCTAAGCCTTTGAGCCAAAAAGACACTAAAACGATGCTCATGAAACTTCGGCTCCAGGTCAGGATGGGGAGATTGAAGATAGAGACAAACGGATTATTTTACGCTCGTATTCGCACGTGTGGTTTTTTCTAACGATCACTTGCAGATAGCACACCCGGGGCGGGGAAGCAAATTATGCAGAGTACTTTCGTCTTTTGTGCGGCTGATAAAAGGAGTTCCTGAATTAACCTTGGCCAATATTCCTCAACAAATGAACAAAGCTACCGTTTAAGTGAAAAAAGGTGTGAACGTGTTCGCTGAAGCAAGGACCGATGAATGTAGACAGCATTTTTGGTGATGAACGGAGGTGAATGGATAAGAGAGGTATACGTCGACGAAATACCTTTGCTATATGTATTCATATTTCAGTTTAAAATACGTACCACAGGACAATAATTCAAACACCTATCCAATATTTTCCTGGATTTATTGTTACGTCCTACCCTGTGCGATAGTGCGAGGAAAAGGTGCGAACAAAAAAAAACAAAATAAGATAGATTTCACACACCCAGGACCCTCTCCTCAAAAAAACCCTACCAACAAAACCGTCCGACTGAATGGGGCGCTGTAAAACAAAGGAGCCGCCTGCTGGACCGGAAAAAGGGCAGCAAATCTCATGCCTTTTGGCGCCCCAAAAGCGTGTCAATGATAGTTGCCACCAAAACCGTGGCGTGTGCATTTGTTTCAATAATAAATGATTTAGCATTCGACAACAAATGTTCGGAAAAGATCCCCACAGCCACATACGCAAGTGCTCGGACTCACGAGTCTAGTGCACCGAGTCTGCAGCAATAATAATCGCTATCAGGCCGGATATCGAGAACTGGTGGCAATGCGCTCGCCACCATTTATCATGTATGTTGCGATTAATTCCACTTTCCAACAAACCGTAATTTTCCCCCGTACCAGGGTCGAGCGGGGTGAAAGTGAAGCGAATGTCCGGGAGGCCCGAAGGAGAGCGGGCACGGTTGAATGGCAAACTCACGCAAAAACTATCCGAAAACGGGTTCGACGATCGAACGCTTGGTGCTTGGGTGAGGGTTTTTGTGTGGAAAACTATAACTGTACACAACAATTGGGTCTCACCATTTGGAAAACGTGGCCCTCATATATTATGGGGACATTTTGCGCTGACACATCCACACGGACGACCCAGTGGCGAAGGGACTGCGAGAGGATGCTGTGAAGTTTTACGTTCGTTGCATAAACACGATTTATGGCACCGAATGACAAAATATCCATGGCACTGCATCGATAGCCTCTTTGTCGATTTTTAGGTTTTCCTCATTTAAATACAACTGTCTGGTCATAAGCTCTTTGATGCCCAAACTAGTTTCTAAATTATGGTTAGAATATGAACAATCCTGCTTCTTTTCTGATCCCATCCCGAATCAACTAGGATCAGTTAGTTATCATTTAAGCACAGAAAAAAAAACTGTAAGGTAAGGTTATTGAAATTTATTCGTAATATTTAATGAATATTAACGTCTTACTTAGATACTATTCGTTTTTTGCTTGTGGTTTAGCACGCCTTTCCACTCGAATATCCATAAAGACTATGAAGAAATGCAGCTTGTGTACTAGGGAGTGGGATAGCCAAACTGGAGAATACAGGCAACGTCGAATTCTTACGCTCCGTAGGCGCATTGCTCGAAATTGTAAACGATTATAATTACTATCCATTAAGACCTACACGACAGACGGTCGTTGGGTGTGCAGGAACGTGGAGTACAAACGCAATGACGAAGTTTTCAGCACTCAATCGAACGTTAATCCGTCCGTGATGGAAAAAAAAAACGATATGTCTCTACTCTTTGCCAAGCATCGCTGCATGAACGGCAAATGGTTTGTTTGCTTTTCTGTTACAACTTAAGCCATTTCCCATCCGAACAGTTGTCGTTCCACACTCCGTGCAGCAACCCGAACGGGCATACCCTATTCTATCCATCTAAACTTACTACTAGTAAGCTACACAGCCAAACGAAGGATGTTGCCGAATTGTTGCCCATTTTGAACCAATCTTGAAAGCTACCGATAATAATAATAATAATAATCGAGTGGATTTTTATCTTTCTCTAGCAATTCATCCATCCTTTCCCTGCATCACTCGACGTTTCGTTTGTGTAATTGTGCGTGAGTGCCGTGTATGGCCTGCCCGCTCCAGGGGGCATATCATTACGAACTAACTTATAGGTGTTGGCTTTTTTGGTTCCATTCTTCCAATGCTTTCCCGTTCTGTAGGATCATTGTCCCACCATGCGAGCAATGCGAATTATTTTTGCCCACCCGACGGCACTTGGCGTTCCAAGGCATCGTTCGGGAGTTACAGGAATATTGGTTCTATTGGTTACCGATACTGGTACATTTTAGAACATGTAGTAATTGAAAAAAAAACCGGAGGAATTCTCCAACATACAGAAAAAAAACGAAAAATAACTTAGCAAGTAAGGAAAAGCAAATGTCCATTTCTTCAACTAGAACATTGAAAGAAACGTTCGAAGCGGTAATATCTTGCGGAAACGCGAACCCCATGGTGATCCGCGGGGTCCGGGTGATTCCTATCAATCGATCTCTTCTCCTCTCTAAGCGTTTTGCAGGTTTTCATTGTCTTACATAACTAAACTAGTCAGCACAAGAATACCCTAACGCTATTATAAAGCGCTTTGGCCAACACATGCGATCGCACAAAGTCTCCGTAATCCTAAGCTAATGCTATAGCAGAATGACGCCCGCCCGTGACGCGCGTTTCCCCCTGTTCCATTATCCCTTTTTCCCCCTTTCCCTCTCTCCCTTTCTCTATCTCTCTGGTTTCAACGATCAGCTGGATTATTATTGTCCCTATATGCTCGATTGGTTGCCTTTTTAACTCTTCCCTGCAAAGTACAGTGCAGGGGGAAAAGGCCTAAAACAACTGGTTAGGTTCGTTGGATTTGGTACTGTTTGCTCAGGACTCAGCAATCTCCGCCAGATTACTGCTCGGTATGGCCATCATGGGAAACGAGGTTAGTTGGGGACACATTGCCGCCGCAGCTGCCGCCGCCGCCGCTGCAGCAGCTGCCGTTGTTACGGAACCATCGGTAACAACACTGGCGCTGCTGCTGCTGCTGCTGCTATCGACGGTGTTTCCACTGGAGCTGCTGCTACTTCCGCCGGTGAGGCCGCTCAGACGACTAATGTTACTGTTGGCACTAGTGTTACTGTCGCTAGTAACGCAGCTGCTATTGCTATTGCTGCTGCTGCTGCTACTATTGCTAGTGTAGCTACTATTACTATTGCAGCTTCCCGCTGCATCCTGATCCAGTACCGACTTTAAAATCTGCTCCCGCAGTTCCCGGGATGCGGCGATGACGGCCGACGAAGGGCCCGTTCGCGTGTGCTGACGTTGGTTATCACAGGCCGTTTTGCCCCTACTGGTACTGCTGTCCGCCTTCGAGGGCGTACTATCGTGTTCCCCGCCCACGGTGCGTCCATCCGCGCCCGCATGGCCTATTTCCATCGCGACTATATCACGGCATTCGCTGCCACTGCTGCTACTGCTGCTACTCACCCCACAGTCCATCATTATGGCCACATTTCCGCCGGGGGCCAGCGTGTCCGGGCCTCCCAACCCAACCGGTTCCCCGATCAAGCTACCGATCGGGAGCGGTGGGCCGGTCGGTGTGGTGCAGGTGCTACTGGAGGCACTGTTGCCACCGAAATGCATCGAAGCTCCACCGCTACCGACTCCAAAGGGGTTGCCCGAGCAATGGATTGGTGGCCCCGGGCTGGGTGCTCCGGACAATTTGGAGAGGAAAAACTTGGGCGTTACCCGCCCACTGCCCGAGGTGGTTGCCGCTAGCGGAAACAGTCCACTAGGCGGATGGTTACTGCCATTGCCGTTGCCATTGTTGTTGCTACCGTTCTCGAAGGACGTGGTCGACGAGTCGGGGCTCGGGCATATCGGCGAAGGGGATGGCGTTTGGCATACTGGAGATGAACCACTAGAATGGAAAATAAACCGATAGAGAAACTTTCGTTTTCATCTTGCGTGAAACATGTTAACCGCATACATCATAAAAGTATTACTTGACACAATCAACAGTTTTATGTTCTCCCAATTTCAAAACAACCTAACTCTCTCTCTTCTCATCCAATAAAAATAAGAAAAGATTTTTTTTTACTCCACCGCAAATGTGTAGATGTGAATGACTGAGCGTAAGACGAACAAGCAACGGACGAACATTGTGCGTTATCAGTGACGCATACCACATACAATGGTATTAACCTGGCTACGTCGTATGCAGCCGACTTCGCCCTTTTTCTAGTACGATGGATGGAAAACTTGCTTACCGTTCCGAGGTGAAAATTTTCTTCGGCGGTGGCGAATAGCAATTGCCATAATTATCGTCCAGATCGAACTTCCGTTTCACCGACGAACTCAGTGGGCTGGGCCGCAGAGGGCACGGGGACATGGAGCGACGCGTGACAAACTTTCGCGTCGGAGAGGGCGATGTCGTTGGATACTGAAGCCCAATCCCACCGCGGCTGAAGGCGAGAGGTAAAAGAACGAAACATAAATACGATTCTTTCATTCCGTGGACCGATTGCGACATGGTTACCTCGTCGGTGATGGACTAGAACAGCAAGTGGAACCGATCGTGGGCAATGCGACGTGCAGCGGGTTCTGTAGGTCCTCGTTCGCCATCTTGCTGGCCGACGCCGCGAACGACCAGTTCTCGGCGACAAGTGTGAGATCTTCGTAGCTCTGTGACATCTGCATGGCGGAGTGGATCTCCCGTTCGTGGTTTACCTCGCGGGTGTTGGTCACGTCGGCGCATTCCTCCTGCCGGAGCTGCGATATCCGCGGTGTAAGCCGAGGTCCAGGCGTGCCACTGCCGTTGCGTCCCGGGCTAGCACTCCCATTCGAGATGACCGCCAGTGGGCTAAAGCTTGCCGAAAAGCGCCTTACGCGGGGTGTAAAAATGTTCGAAAAGGATGTCGGGAGTGATTCCCTGCGGAGAGTGAGGTGAAAAGATGGGATTAAAAACAATTGTTCTGGAAATAAGCCTGCTAGATCGTCGTTCTACCTGGACGCATCGTTTGCTGATCCTTGCAGGGAGCTGCTTGTATTCAGCATACCACTACCCGCCAGTGGCTCCGGGAGACCTCCCGGCAAAAGTGCCTGATTAAGCTGTAGGCTGCTGCCGCCGCCGCCGCTGCTGCTGCTGCTCGGACCCGGCTGCGACTGTCCCTCGTCCATCGGCTGCACACCGACGACGGCGGATGTTGATACCAGATTGTTTATTTGCGGTGCACTGGAGCAACGTTTGAGTGCATTCGGTGAATCCACGTCCATTTTACAACTGACTCCTCCTACGTCAAGTGCACTACGACCACACTACTCTCTTCGATCAGTGCTCGGTGTTGTTTGCATAAATTGTTCCCCCTTGGCGATTTTCCGGAAGGTAAACGATGAACCGTACGGCTCGCCAGATGCATTCATATATTTTTCACTCCAAAGACAGTCTCCTTACGCCCGACGGTTGCCTAGATTTGCTTTCCTCGGCGATCAATAATTCATCACATCAGCAACACACAACCGAGCGTCTACCGTTCGCCTGGAAAACTAGCACTCGCCGTAGTAGGCGTACGGGGCACTATCGCTCGGAAAAATCGCTCGTCGACATTTTGCTCTCCAATTCATCCTTTTTTGGTGATCTTTTTTCCTTCGCTTCCCTGGCTTGACAAAGTGTCGAAGCGAAAAGAACCAAGCAACTCGGACTCGGAGCACACATTCAATCGCGCGAGCAAATGTCTGACAACCTCTGTCGAACTGACAAACAAAACACACCACCGCACACAGAGCGGAAGGGCTCGTCTGGTAATAAGCAAATCGCCGAAAATTTCGTACGCCCCTTGGCGACCTGGCATGAAAACTCGTCCACTGCTGGCCAACGACCACGATGCGGATGCTGCGAGGCCTCGTGATGAATGGGCGAGATCCTTTTTCGTCCGTTTGTCCACCACACTGCTATTCCGTTGCGCTGAGCTTCGAGTCACAGGGAAGAACACACTTTCGGGAAACGGTTGCGAGTTTTCCGCTTTCGATGACAGTTCGTGCTCGTCTGCCTCTAGAGCAGTACTTCTGCCTGCTCACTCTACCATCCCGCTAGCATCGATCGTTGCGCCTAACAACCGTGCGGGCCAGAACGAGATGATCGGTTTCGTTTGTAAACATTGAAACATGAACTCCAAACGTTCCGCGGATTGGGTGCTCTGGGGGTGTACTATGGGTAAAATAAATATGGAAAATTCAGAAAATTTATTAAATTTGGAAAACCACTGCTAGCTTCTTGCTTAACCATTGCTTGCAATAAAAATATGAATGAATTAAAACCTTCGCTCGTCGAAAATTTCGCTCGTCGCCTCTACGAATGCAATGTCAACTGTCAGAACTGTCAATAACGTCAACAGCGGCGAGTTCCGTGTGCGGTGTCCTGCGTGCAGTTGTTGCCGAAAGTTTCGTCGCCGTCTGTGTTGCGACAAACATTCCTGGAAAATCTAGTTGTCCATAGGAATTCATCCACCCGCTGGTGTGCAAAATGCCTCCTAAAAAGGCCCCGGCTGCCGCTTCGAAGAAAACCGAAGCGAAGAAGAAGGAGAAAATCATCGAGGTAGGTACCAATACGATTCATTGACACGGATGCATCGATTACCAACGCAGCGAGCACGTACATTGCCCGTCGAAGTGTGGAATCCTTTTCGGTACTCGTAACACACCGTTTTCTCCATCCCCATCGCAGGACAAAACGTTCGGATTGAAGAACAAAAAAGGAGCGAAGCAACAAAAGTTCATCTCCCAGGTGGAGAAGCAGGTGAAGAGCGGCGGACAACATAACCTTGCTCAAAATGTTAACGCCAAGAAGGAGGAGAAGGAAAAGAAGCTGAAGGAGCAGAAGGAGCTGGCGATGCTGTTTAAGCCGGTGGCCACGCAGAAGCTCGAGATGGGAGCCGATCCAAAGTCCGTGCTGTGTGCGTTCTTCAAGCAGGGCACCTGTACCAAGGGCGATAAGTGCAAGTTCTCCCACGACCCTGCGGTCGAGCGGAAGTCCGAGAAGCGGTCCATTCACGTCGATATGCGCGATGGCGATGTGAACGATACGATCGAAAACTGGACTGAAGAGAAGCTGGCCGAAGTGGTTGCGAAGAAGCACGGCAAAGAGAAAACTATGCCTTCTACGACGATCGTAAGTGTTTGATCCCTTTTTTTTTGTTATCCCTGTTATTTGCATATCGTTGAATAATCGATTTGATCCTTTTT
Source organism: Anopheles atroparvus (assembly GCA_914969975.1). Lineage (NCBI taxonomy): Eukaryota > Metazoa > Arthropoda > Insecta > Diptera > Culicidae > Anopheles > Anopheles atroparvus. The sequence goes on along the minus strand of CAJZCY010000003.1, from coordinate 15,443,911 downwards.
GTTTGCTTGTATCGTATAGATCTGCAAATTCTTCCTGGATGCCGTGGAACGCTCCCTATACGGATGGTTCTGGGAGTGCCCGAACGGTGAAAAGTGTATCTACCGGCATGCCCTCCCACCGGGCTACGTCCTCAAGAAGGACAAAAAGAAGGCCGATGCGCAGAAGGAGGAGATATCGCTGGTGGATTTGATCGAGCGCGAGCGTGCTGCCCTCGGGTCGTACCAAACGCGCGTCACGCTGGAATCGTTCCTCGCGTGGAAAAAGCGTAAGATACAGGAGAAGAAGGACAAGCTCCAGAAGGAGGAGGAGAAGAAACTGAAGGACTTCAAGGCGGGACGGCAGAACGGCCTGTCCGGTAGGGAAATGTTCAGCTTCAATCCGGATCTCATCGACGATGGTGTGGACGAGGGTGAGGCGGCGATCGAATCGTACGGCCGCAACGAGGACGATGACGATACGATTGAGTACAAGGAGCTGGATTTGAATATGCTTTCGCTGTCCATCAAAGACGTAAGCTGCTGCCATCGCCGCATGTTCGTCTTTTACCGTCGTTTTGCAATTGCAATTTTCTCTTTTTTTGCAGGTTGATGATACGGGCACGGTGGCGGACACGGATCGCTGGACGAAGATGGCGGCAGAAGAAGCCAGTCGAACGGCGGCCGAAAAGGAAGAAGAAAGTGGTGCCGCTGCCATCGACGATGCCGCCCCGATTAATGAAAACCTCTTCCTCGAAGAAGACCTCGAGGGGCTGGATGATGAATTGAGCGATGATGACGATGATGACGAAGACGAAGGTGGGCCCTCCAATGAAACGAGCGAGAAGTCGTGATAGACCACAGCATTCAACTCAACCCGAAGCAAATGAACGTTTCCCGGACATGTATAACAGTTCCTGTTGCAAGCGTCCCCGTATCATGTTGGAAAGCCTTCGTCACAGCACACACAACCGTAAAACACTGGTCAATAAAACTGTAGAAATGGATTTTAACTCTTTTGAACCGTAACGGAATTCCAACCAGTCCACAGTACAGGACATTCTAAGATGCTCCGCTTAGCCGTTTGCTAAAATAAAACATGTTCTTCTGTAGCAGGGTTCTTTTTCCGTTTTTGGATGAATGAATAAAATTTATTTAAATATTTCTTTCTTCGCCATATCCAATGCATTTCTATGCAGGTTGAATTTCAGTTTTTGTTAACTATTTTTAAACAAAATGACCTTCAGTATAGTTGATCCATTTGATAGATGATATCATTCTACCTTTCTTTCGACACTATCCGCCATGTAGGTTTGCCAAAAAAAATCACTTTTACGCGGCTTTTGGTTTACATAACATTTATTATACTCCTCTCATATCTTAACTGTATTGTTTTCTCTTCTACAAATTATCGAATATCCAAACATCACTCTAAATCTTTCCACTAGCGGAAAAAAGGTTATCAGATGCAGCACCAGCTACCGGATTCGTTGGACTTCGCGATTGAAGTGTCCCATAGACTGGGGCTAGCTTTTACTCACGTGCTAGTACAAAAACACCGTCCATGTATTCACAGTTCAGAAAATGAGAATGAAGCAATTTTTGAAGAAAACAGCAGAGAGTTTGTAAAGGGGCCGCAACTCACGGCGGCAGATATTGTTGTTTTCTAAAATTCATCAACAATTCTTAAATGGGCCGTTGGCTTAATTTTGATATTTTCAAATTTAGTTTATTTATTGTTTATTTTTTATAGTTTTAACCTTTGCACCTAGCGCCTATCGACCTCCCAAAGTGCCATTCGTGCCATTACGAAATCGCACTGTCGTTAACATTTGCTCATACAAATTTAGCGTAATTTCAACACATTTGTGTTTTTTCACATTCATTCTAGGTCTCTACTAATTATGCCAACAATCGTCCCTTCCAGCGGGAGGCTGCAAGGGTGGCCAGTTTTATTTATTCGTACGTTTAAAAAAATATTTAAAAAAACAAATCTTACAGCACCGTGCGGGTAGACAATGGCGAAACTGAACGTCGGGGCTTTTTTTTTCATAGTATGACTCCCATTTCCCGCATGTTTGTTTTTTTCGCTGCCTGTAATTCTCCCCAAAGTATTCCTTACATATGGTAAATGGCTATTAACAGAATTAAATAATTTGCGTATGTGTAATTTGGGGAAACCAATTCTAAAATCGAACAAAAATCAAAAACAAGTCTGCCCCCAGAAATGCCCATTCGCGGCGGTACGCACCTAAAGGTCCTCGTTCTTGCCACAGCCCCAGATCAATCTACCTGTACACATGGGGGAGGGGGTGGCGCTTTTTTAGTGCCAGCTAACGGATAAAGATCAACCAACCAGTCAAATGTGCTTGCGCAACAACGTACCAACGTGCTCGATCGTGTTTCTTTATCTATCCACCTTGATCGCTTTACGCTGCCGGAGTGTCCGGAATGATGGAGGTGAAAAACGTTATCACCAGCGTTCCCAGGAAGGACGTCATATCGTTGAACGTCATCCGTTGCCCTTCGGCCGCCGGTTGCTCGGCGGGCGTGGAGTCGCTTCCGGTTGTCGGCGTTCGCTCAAGGAGCGGTTCCGTTTCGTGGTTACCAGCGACCACATTCGCTTCGGCCGCCCTGCTAGCCGGACCAGTCCTTGGCCGGGGAACGGGAGCACTTTGGGATGTGGATGGACCGGCAACGTCCCCTTCCGTTTCCGTGCGTTCGGTTATCGGCGTGACATCGCTGGCGGGCGGTGATCCCGCCGCAGTAGCCGGCTGTTCTTCCGTGGCGATCACTGCATCCCGGGGGTCTTGTTCCGGGCGCTGCACTTGTGGCGGAGCTTGCTGGTCAGGTACGTTATTGTTAGGCTGAGCCACCGCCGGTTGGGCTGCGTTCCCCTCCTGTGGCGCCGGTAAACGCGTGAGACGCCTATCGATCGCCTGGTATACACGATCGAGATGTTTTTTCCTAATTCGTTGAGACACACCGAAAAAAAAAATCAAAGATGGGTTATTCTTAACCATTTTTCCACATGATCGCTTCATCGCTCTACTTACAGATACAACATCACTCCAATGAAGAGCACCGTCAGGCATCGCATCGGGGACGAGTAGAGGTAAATGACCGTCATCAGTATGCCCACGCGGCACATGCTAAAGAACACATCCAGCCAATCGTTGTTCTCCTGCTCTTCCACCACAATGTTCGGGAAGCGGCGTGCCCGAGCCGGAGCGGCCGCCTCAGCCACGGCAGCATCCTGCGGCGCTCCCTGTGCAGGAGCGGCAGCTGTCGCTTCGGTACCGGGGGGTGTTTGTACTGCGACCGCCGCCGTAGAAGGTGCCCCAGCGTCCGTTGCTGAACTAGGTGGTAGCGTGGGAGTCTCGGCACCAGGAAGAAGTGATGTAGGGGACGACGCCTGCTGGCTCGTGCCACTTGTACTGGGAATGGAGGGCGATGGAAGGAAGCTTGCGCCGGGGGCTGTGCCGGGTAGGACGGAAGCACTGCCTCCCGCGCCGGCTGCTGAAGCGATCGAAGTTGGAATGCTGCTGGCCGCGGGAAGCCCACCAACGTGGGATGCCGCCGTCATGCACGGATAGTAGGCAAAGTTTGGGAAGGTTCCGACCGCACCGGGCGACTGTGTCACAGGAACGAATGGAACGGACGGGATGACCGGAGATCCGGTCAGGGGGTTCATTGGGGTGGCGGCTCCTCCAGCCGGGGGCACTCCCGTAGCAGAATATAGAGCGTTGATACCATTTTGTTCATTAATCCTGCAAAAAACACAAGCAAGAGTGAATATTAACACCCAAACGAATAAAGGTAGCGAGGATCGAGCAGTGATCTCTTCCTCTACTTACATATTGATATATTGGTTAAGGTACTGCATATACGTTTGCTGCATCAAGCTTTGCAGGGCGACCGTTTGCTCCATGAACGGAGGCGGCCCCGGCATCGTTCGCAGCCCCGGTCTGGTTTGCAAGAGTGTGCGTTGTCGCAACCCATCACTACCGATGCCGTCCACCGTTGTTTCTTCGCGTTCTCGTGAACTTGCTCCGGCCGCGCTGGTGTTCGATGTGCTAGATCCTACCCCGGAAACTCCGGGCGAACCAGCGCCTCCACCCGTCCCAGCACCCCCGGTGGATGTGCTTGAAGAGTTCGTGGCCATTTTGCTGCCGGTGTTGCTTTTGTTGCTGGCTTTACTGGCTGCACCGCTACTACCGCCGTGGCCGTAGTAGCTGTTCTTTGGCGTGAAAACTAGATGTACCGTGTGTGTCTGCTGGCCATCGTACTGCCGAAGGACGTCCTTCAGGACCACACTGTCGCTGAGCAGCTGTCCGGAGTAAATAAGCTTCTGCTCGTCGGAACTCTGTGAGGGAACAGCAAGCAAAGGGAGAAGAAATGTTAAAACGTAATAAAAATTAGTCAAACAGATTAGACACGGTTATGGGTGCGCGCGCTTTTTGTTGGCACAGATTACCACAGAACTAATATATTGTACGGTAGCGCCACGTAAAAAAGTTGGCACACTTAACACTCACATCGTAGCTTGAATATGGTTTTTGGGTGCACAAATTGCTATTTAACACATGAAGATGTAAACAATTTTCGAACTGCGTAAGTTGAAGCTTCGCGCTTTACAAACGGTTCGCAACGGACTGACTGGCGTCAACGGACGATCGACAAATCACAGTCTCGAACGGGAGAAATGGTTGTATTTTGCAACTTCTTTTACCAATATGAAACCGTCGGTCCCTGTTGTTATCAATTTTTTCCACCCAATGTACTGCGGTGCCGTGCGGCAGGCTGCAGAGGGGGTGGGTGAGTGTCTTCTACTCGCTACAGCTGCACAAACTCTTATCATTCGCTACTTCATTTGAACAGGGACACGTATGCGGTATTCCGTAACCCACACAGAAAGCCGGGGTTGCTTGACGTGGTCTGTTCGATTTGGTGGTGGGGTTTATTTTTTCCGTGGCCCTTCCAGATTGTGTGTAACTATATTGAAACAGATTTTCAGACTGCGTTGCTCCATTACATCGGAAAGTTCTCGCCTCCGGGGCAACCTTGAGTGCCATTGTTCAGTGTCTTAATGTTGAGTTTGAGTAAGGAGTAGAGAGAGGACCCGAATGTTACGTTGGTCTAAGTCTCTAGAGGCCAACCGATTTTCAAGAGGACTTATCTTAAAATGCTATGAGACTGTAAAACATGTGTAAAGTGCTCCGTAAATGGTTTTTTTAATTGTTTTGATTCATTTGCTTATCAGGATGATCTGCAACATTTATGGAGCAAATGAACATGGTTTGAGAGAGACCCTTCCAAGTCGTCAGTTCCCTTTGAAATCTAAATCTCGTAGCTAAAACCCGAAACAGCATAAGGTTCTCTTGACGCTGTTCCACCAAAACGAGCATTTAATTTCTGCTCAAACGACCTTTCCCATGCCTCTTCGTACAGACAGGGTGCTAGAGTCATTATCATTAGCTATGTTGTAGATCATCTACACCCCCATCCCACTGAACTACTTCCCTCGTTCTTCCTTTCCATCGTCGCTCTAACGCAAAATAAGGATTTGTCGGTTCGCTCGAGTAGGTTTTGTGTACAAACACGGGAGGTGGCAAAAAATGGAAGATTAGTACTATCTCGTCGACACCACGTATTTGATTATCGTAGCGCAAACAGCGGACAAGTCCCGGGGGGGGGGGGGTGGGGGGGCAAATCCCTTCTTCCTATAACGACCACCCTCAACCTCCTCACATATACACGCATCCAAGTCCAGTTTACCAGTTTTAGAGACACAGCGGCAAACAGATGATAATGATTTCAGCACTCACATATGTATCGGAACCGGTCATGCAGGAGACGAACGGTAAAACGTAGAAAAAGTATGTCTACTCGAATGACAAGAAGCTCCCACCTCATTTGCGATGTTAAATTGCGATTTTGCCATTCAAATTCTTCTACATGTGTTTTTGTTTGTTTTTAATTCAAATGATGAAGCAAGATGGTGCTGCTCGTCGAAAACTTCTTCCAAAGGATTTTTTAAAGCGATGATGACGATCGGATTGGTTCCATTTTGTTCGTATAAATCCCGTCATCCAAAATAATAGTTTTAATATTGACGACGACAGCAACAAAAAAAAAACCCCGTACGAAAATATCCTGCCACATCTTTAACAACACCGCGATAGGGAAGACGAAAAAAAACCGTGCTGTTTTGGCAAAGGTCGAGGTAGAATTGATAAATCAATATAAAGTGCCGGCAGCACCGTAAATGAATGATGCAATCCGGGACCAATTTGTGCGCCCCATGATGATGGTAACAGAACCAAAGACGACGACCCCGAGAGTTCGTCCACACGACGCCAACGATACCATCTTTTCGTGGACATTGAGAACATTCCGCTGCTGACTTAAGCATCATGAAAAAAAAGATGTGGCCGTGCAACGATTTGAACAAGTGGTGGCATTGTGGAACGCCACGTGTCCAAACAAATCCGCACCAATCCGAAGAAAGAACGAGAGATTGGTGGTGAAACTGAGAGAGTAATTTTTTTTGTACCGTAGCTGAACTGGTCGTTTGAAAACATCAGCGTGACCATTAAGATTCCAATGATTTATCACAGCAAAATCCATGCAACCTTACACCTCTGTTCGTGTTCTGCATACATCTACTGGTAAACCCAGCAATCGTTTCACGTGCAGACAAATTAACAGCTTAGATCGATATGGGTTGTCTGATGGACAATTCCTTCCCTCACGAACAGGCAAGTTTCCTAATAGTGTCGCCAAATTATACAGTCTCAATCGACAGAAAAGGCCTTCCTAGGTCGAAATGCAAACAAAAAAAAAATGGCTAGAATGGAATGGACTAGACAAAAGGGGAAATTATGATGATGATCATCGGTGAAGTACGCTGGTTAAATAATTGACAAATGGAATCAGCAATTTCACTTACCGGTTTGCCTGGATAAACCTCCGTCAGATGGCCCTTCAGGCGGCGTATGGTCCAGGAGGGTTCGCATTTGATGGTCAAGTCCTCGCACTGCTGATTGGACGCCTTCACGATCAGTGTTACATCCATGATGGAGTGGTGTGGCTTTTTTCTACTCTCGCGCCCGGCAGCAAGAAGGCAAGCAAATTACACCGTACGAGGGAATTGATCCTGCCAGCAAACGCCTCCGTTGATGTGCTGCGTCGGAAATAAAATAACGTCAACTCGTCAACTCTACCACCAGCCGGATCATGCGGACCACCGCCTACTACTGCGTTGTTTTGAGCGTACTTACCGTCCCGCACTTCCTCTGTGCCGCTTGATAGAGCCAGACACCGCACTGTGTTTGTGTGTGTTTGTGTTTGCGACTCGTTTGTTTGAGGTTTTCTAATGTTTTTGTTAGTTTTTTTTCTTCGTTTTTTTCGGTATTCGTATCGCTCTGCGTCTCTTCACCGCATTCCCCGGCGCTGCGACCCAAGGAACCGTGCGAATGGTTTGAACAAATCCGGAAATCTTCTGACCAGATTTTGAACCGCTGGCACCGCGAAGTCGCGTGTATTATAATTTCCAGACAACGTTCCAGTAGTGCGCGAACGAATCGCTGATGCCTGCCGCTGCTTATTTGTCTCTGTGTGCGGCTGATTAGACAAGCGGTCTTTGTTACTTCCTTTCCGAAAGATCTAGTAGTATTGGCCGCCTATGCCTATGACGCGAAGGTTGTGCCCTTTTGCGGGTAAAGGTTTGTAAATAAGTATATACTCAAAAACAATCCCGCTGCCTTGCAGCCAGGCTAGTGTCTAAAATTAGACACCCAAAACAAAGTGTCGTTCCCGTCTTGGTACCTCTCGGTGGCCAGGGAACGCTTGCACTGCTTGAACTTTACACTGCGCCGTCCGTCGAAGTTTGGTGGACTATGGGTGCAGAATTTCCACTCGGAACAGTTCAACTTGCAGCGTTAATTAAACACACACGCACGACCAACGGACCGCGGGGGGTCACACTTCCTGCTTGGCAGGGTCAATCAGTCCGATACGAAGGGGGTATCTGGGGAAGTATGCTACTTCACCACTGACGAGATATTCGTAGCGGAAATGCTTCTCCCTTTGCGACGGTACAGATTGACGGCGGCACAGATTGCTTCAAGTTTATATTTTTTTATCGCTGACGCAGCAGCAAACGAGACAATGTTTGCCAAAAGGGGGTTGTATTCAGCGTACACGGCACGGTATTACGTGGGTTTTCAGGGCCCGCGGTGGTTCTTCTGTGTATCTTCTTTGCCCACGAAACTAAAACAACAACACAGCGCACCTTGCCTATTTCTTGCACCGTACACACGACACATACACACACGGTAGGAGAATGTGAGGTACTTTCACGGAGCACAATCGTACTGCACTTTCTTCGCGTTTCGCGTTGATAACAAAATTGAGAAAGTCGCCCGTTTCGCAGAACCAAGAAACCGTAGTGGAGGGCACAAGCTCTCGATGTTTGTATAAGAGAATTGTGGGCCTCGCTGATTGGTCGAATTGGACTGTCTGAGAAATGCAAGCAAAGGGGTACGCAATGAGGTGGGTCAATTTCGAACATCTTGACGTTTCAGTGGATTATGAATTTCACATTCTGCAATGGAAATCATCGAGAATAGAAAGATCGAAATGCTGTCCATTTAACAAATTATATCAGAATTTCTACCCATCACTAAAAGAGCAAAATGTGTTAAGATTTATGCTTCGTCTTTTGTACGATGTATATAAATTGAGCATGTTTAACCTGATTTTCTGTGCCACCTTGGCTGGACGTCAAATTTGACAATCGGCTAAGGAAAGCACATCTTTACATTAAGAACCTTGGAATATTGAGTATCGAAGTACAATTTTGGATTGATTATGAAAATTGAACTCTATTGTACTTGCAATCGTGCAAAGATTCGTGGAATATAATGATATTGGATTCAATTCCATGTCGTTCTCAAAAAACCACACAAATACCATCATCGCTCGATTGCTTAACAGTGCGCCCTCTGGTGAGGAGCACCAGAAGTAGCCTCAAACTGCAGTGATTCCGTAGTGTTGGGAATTTGTGTATTTTCAGACATGATTAGAGCTGGTTTTTTTTTTTGCAATGTATCAGGCTCGAGGAAATCGATTTGCGGGGTTCGGCAGCTGATGTGGTTGGCTTTCATTGATCTGGGAAAAAATCACCGACAAAAGCAACATTTTTATCGTTTAGTGTACAGCTGGAACGGTAACTTCCAACGATCCCAATGATGTGTCTCAGCTAGAAACGATATGTCTCACGTGTTGAATCGGTTTAAAATCGCGCTTCGATTGACCGCAACAGGACGGTTGAACGAACGGTTGAAAATTCAATCACCTGGTTCACCGGGGATGGATACAAAATAGTTTAGTTGCCGGGCATGATAGGAACACCTTTTTAAACATTTGCGGTTTAGCAAAAAGATTACATATTGTACATTTGTCAAGTTGTGGTATGAACATAAATAACCTCATCTGCATCTGCAATCTGCTTGAGCCGTGGTTCATTTTAGACGACTGAGCCGACTTCCTGAAGATTGCAGAACAAAGTTATCAAGAAGGATTTGTTTTCTTGTTTGTGATTATAGCTGCTCTTCTAGTCTAGAATCGTACGTGGAATAAATCACACACACATACCAAAACCCACAAGAAAATTCCAACGGGCATCCCCATAATTTTACAGATAAGCTTTATCTTATAGCGTCCAAATTGCAATACTGCAGCAGATGGAAATGAAAATCTTTCCTATTAATGATGCAATAAATAAGTGCGACTCAATAGAGCAGCTTCTTTTGTTCCGTTGGTTTGCTTTAGTTATTTATTACCAGAGCGAGAGAGAGATCTGCTGTTGCAACGATCTGTCCGGCGCGATGGTGGGAAAGGATCGGGCCGATCGTTCACCAAAGACCATTAGATAATGGCGTCTTGAGTATCGCGCCAGTGATGTCGCTTCACTAAATGTCATCAAAAATCACACCATCGGTAGGGGTCAATGGACGACATAAAGTGGTATTCCGCGTGCCCCAGGGTGCATCCGGTTCCCGTTTTTCCTTTCCACCTCGACTCCCCATTGCCGTTTGGCCCCGACGATACTTGGATTCAGATTTTTCGGTGGCCCCAAAACTCACCGGGCGGCGGCATTTACGGATTGATCTTTCCCCTTCCGCCCTGCTCCCACCGCGCTTCGGTGGGTGCGGCCGAGTCAGTTTTTGGCGCATCGGGGGAAACGTTAAAAGTCCACAATCCTAACTTCACGATCCCACCCAACAGAGGTAGGGAAACAGTAACTACAGGCGTTTCACCTCGGTTGCAATAACAATAACCATTACAATATATCTTGCTCTACCCTTCAGCCCCCCTTCCATCCCTTGTGCTCCTGGGGGCCAGAAGGTGCTTACTGTACATCCCCCCCTTTCCCGTGCTACGAGTTGTGACTTCACGCTCGCTAGTTCTAGTTATCGGAATGGATCCTTTTTCGGTGTCCATCCCGGGTGGTTTTATAGACGTTTTCTATTTTCGTTCCCACCCCGTTTTTCCCGACATGCTTTTAGTGTTGCTTCCTAATTTCATGAACCAACCCTCTTACACCCCTCCGGCTCCCCTCAATGGCTAAAACAGGCGGTCGTTAGAATGAGTGATGCAGGATACTGGCGCGTTTCGGTAGTAGGCCCGGTCCTTGTCCGGCACCAGCCTCAAAATATAACGATTAGCCATTATTTAGCCTCTAAAAGCTTCGAAATATCGATTCACAGCACAGAGGAAAGAAGAAAAAAAAACTCAACATACACATCTCGATGGTTATGATTTTACGCAGCACGTTGCGGAGACACATTCCACTCCATGTTGACTCTGTTTTTTTTGTCGTTTCGTTTTCGGTTGACTTTGCCCGCGGATTGTGTCGGTCTCAGGGCTGGCAGGCTGGAAGAAGATGTTACCTAAATTATAGATTTCTCATATTTCGTCGTTAGTGGAAGGCGGTGGAATACCGTTGGGGAGAGTGACATAAAAAAGCGATGGGCTTTTCGGTTCGAGTTCGTATTCGTTTGCGAAAGCAACGGAAAAGTGAAGCAAGATTAGCCGGCGTAGAGAAAGGCAACTAAACTTGAGAGCACGTGTTCATAAAAGATTTTAAAATCCTGACCGCTCTTTAAATTCAAAAATAACTGTAATTACTTTATTTTAAGATTACAGGGGTCCAAGACAAAAAGGGACGCAATGTCTAAAGGCTACTCAGCATAACGTCTAATAACCTGAATAATTTTCATGCTGCACACAGTTCTTAGAAAAAAAAATCGTTCTCTTGATACTTTTCCGTTTCATCCTACCTTTATGATAATAGTTCCATGTTCAAGTTACAGAACATAATCAGTTTTTCCTTGCCATTGCTGAAAGCGTCTGGCGTAATGATCGGTTTCAGTGATGGTGTATGCGCTTAAAATCTCTGTCAACCTACACGCTGAAGAGAAAATGCACAGAAACCGGTACACGAAGAGAAGACAGATCGCAGCAGGATGTGGCACCGGTGGAGTAAGGCCCTTAAATTATTGGCACCATAAATGGATTAGAGTCGTGATTTTGGGCAATTAGTTTGAAGCCATTTCTTCGTGATTGTCGGGTGTTGGGAGAAGCGATAGCACTGAAGATTAAAGCGGGAAGTATAGGCAATAAAATGCATCGAAAAGACACTCTCCATGACAAGGAATGGTGCAGTCCATTCCTTGGCTGTTAGGAAACTCTAAAATTTTGGTTACAAAAAAAAAATGCAATTAGTCCTCGTAGACAAAGGAAACAGAACCACAAATTATCTTGCTCTTGCAGCTTACCGAGAGGACATTTAAACAAGTTTCTTTCAATCCTTTGATTGCACTATTTCAATGATCTTTGAATGTCTCGCTAAAGCGAAAAGTGTTTGTTTGTCATAGATTCACAAAGTTTTCTTTTGTCGCACAAGAATATGGTTAGGATAGAATATCCTAATTTAAGTGAATAGATTTTGTGTATGACATATTTGGAACTTTCATGGTTCGATTCCCACGCAAATTAATTTGTAAATGGCTGCACCGATACAGAAAGAAAGTTTCAGCATGCTGGTACCGGATTAAGCCGAACGAAAATGGATAACATAAGAGCAACCAGACAAGTTGTTGCGTCCCGTGGAGACACACATTCGATCTCTGTAGTGAACCAACCAAAGCCATCAGGTTTGCGAAAAATAAATGTTTAGAAAAGAAAAGTAAGAAACTTGAAAAATGAGGATCAATATTGGCCATCAAAATCGAGCAAAACAAAAATACAAAGAAACGAGGTCGCAGTACGGAAAATTGCACTGGACAAATAAAGGAGCGAGCGGAAGAGGGTAGAAGAGTTTTAAAAAAATGAAACAGAAAAACAACTTCCAAATGTCACCACAAACGCCGCCGACGCCGCCATTCACCGAGTTCGATAGTCGGGCGAAACGAGTCGCGCGGAGCTCGCGAAAAGAAATCCTGGAGATCTGGATGCTTCAATCATCGAATAATCATCAAGCTCCATCTGCACGGTCGTTCGGGGTTCCGGGCCAGGGGGGGATGGAAGCAAAGGGGAAAGAGTTGCGTCCGCCCGTTCGGTTCGTTCGGCTAACACGCAAAGGTGTTTGAGTGGACATTTGTTGCTCAGGTCTGATAATATTCGGACTAAAAGGGAGTTTTGTTTTTTTTCATTTCTATTCTTTCCCCCTTTTGCTCGAGAGTGCTGCGCTGCGAATGTCACTGTTTTAGCATAATCTTTATATGCACCGGAAAGCTCTTGGAAGTGTCGATCCGGATTGCTGTGCGGGAAGACGTGCGAACTTCTCAGGGGTGATTTTGTATCATTTTTTTCCCTTTCCTTCAACAAGATTTACAATGGAAATGTTGGACAAGTTGTAGCGACCAAAATTAATATCAAAGACCAAAATTAATGTTAATATTAATATTTCCATGATCCAAGCAATGAGTTTGATTTTCAGTAGTGATCGATACTTAATTTTAATCAATTTTTTTGGCTTATTCATTGGGTTCATAAAGCTATGGGAAAATTAAGTGTATCTTGGAATTTTATTCAATTTTTATTATTATTATATACCATATTTACAAATGTGCGCCAGGTTGGTTGAAATTATGAAAAAATAATACTTTTTTGACCATTTCAAGCGGGTTTTTTGTTCACTCTCCTCCAAAAAGCACATGTTAACTCCATTCAATATTGTTCCAGAAAGTTCTTTTTATTTAATCCCTCAAAAAAGTGTTTCAAAGCCGTCATAAAAATAATGCATCCATAATGAATGTCCACTTTCTTTTTCCTTCTCTTTTAAACTTAAAATATGGCAATCCGAACACGGATGATTGTCCTCAACATCCTCAGCAATCGAGGGTTAAAAAAATAAAAAAGAAAGGTAAATTGTTCAAACCGTTGCAAGCAGATGCAGCCAAAGGATGGCTAGATACAGATTTACGAGCCCCTCAGTAGATCTTCCCGTTGCTGGCCGGGCTTTGGATGGTATGAATGGTGTTCCTCTAGTTAATGTGTTTCCGCTGGCGGGGTTTCGTATGTTATAGACGGGAGGGCACATTAAGAAACAATTATCCAGCCCAACACTCGAATTCCTCACATGGGCGATATTGTTGGCTTCCTGTCGATCCTGTCGATCCTGACGGTTGCGGTCCGGTAAACTATCGTTAACGGCGTGAGTGTAAATCTTACCCGTGCCATTTTCCCCGAGACGACAGTTGTTGTAGGACCTGTCTGTACGGCGTATGCATGTTGTGGTTTTTTTTATCCCTTTTTGACGAGTGCAAGGTTCCTTGCGATGAGCGATCCGCAAGTCCGTAAAATTATTATGTGCATATAATTTGCACTCTGCCAATCGCGTATCGGATCGGTTTTGGGAGTAGAGCGACTTGCGATCTCTCGCGGTCCAGCGCTGGCTGGCCGGATAGGAAAATAAACATTCGACACAGCGCAGCTACACCAAATAGCCGTGGATGAAGGAAGGCAAAACGGCTACAAAACCTGAAGCAGGGTGCGCACTAAAATACATCCAGGCGAGCAACAACAGCACACGGCACCGGTGATGAGTGAAAAACATTTCTGGTGTTTTTACTACCTTTTTATAGAGCGATATAATGTGACGAGGATCCCCGACGACGACGGCGACGGAGGATGGCATTAAACAGCGAAAAAAAAAAGTGCAAACAAATAAAACGCCCGGACGGTACTAAAAGTGAATTTGGGCAGAACTTGGGGTACCGTTTTTTTTGTTGCTGCTTGCAGTTTGATGCAATCGTGGAATGCGCCGATGCACCGTTTCATGGGGCTGATCGTGTGCGCTTCCCCCGTCGAATGGAACGATGATGAGCCCGGACCCCGAGTGAGCTCGGAGCTCAAAGTGTTGTCATTTCTGTACCGTTCGATGTTTAATGTGCCAATCTCGGGCGACTCGGGTGTCGGACTGGCAACTCGACCATTGGTGTGCCGGAAGATGGTGGGAGAACATAAAACTGGATATATGACTGTAAAATAAGGATCAATGTGTTATACAATATTGCTCATATCGTTATCTTTATCGGTCCGATCCGATTGGGACCGATGGCGAATAGCTGTTAAAAAATATCGGACCCGCATTTACCCTTTTCCGAGGACTCCCCTTGTAGACGGAGGGAAGCAACAGGAGGGTGTGAATTTTTGTGGAGCAATTATCTGGACCAGTCGAACGACTAAAGCCGTCCTGCTCCTATGGGGAAGTTAGTTATGCTGCATTTTGTTGTTCGTTTCGAAACTAAATAATTTAATATAGAACGCCAATTGCGGAAGGTCGATCAAATAAAATAAGTTCAATTTTATAGCCGCTTCTATAAAAGAGAATATTATTTCTTGGTACAGAATTGGCTGCTAATCCGTTAGCAGCTATCTGATTGGTGATTACTAGAAGGTTTAATCATCTCATTTATTCCATATAAAAGTGTTTTATGTACCGGATAATTTAATTAATTCCGCAGCTGCAAGTACGTTCGGAAATATAACTTTATGGCCAACGTTTGATGAGAGTTTTCTATACGTTCAACCGCTTTACCCATTGAAGCGTAAAGCAATATAGAAAAATGTCTAAAAGAAATATAGAACATGGAAACGGAATTCTTGGGTATTGGAAATGCTAGTTGATTTTTGTTGGTGTTGGGAAATAAGTTTGAATTGCTTGGCAAAATAAATCGCATCATATCAAACGTGGAATTAGAGTCTTTTACCGCCTATACCTATTCAATTAAAAGCCTACCAACCCAGATTCCGAACTAGAGAAACCTAATTTCTCAGCCAGACACCTTCCAAGCAACGAATTTAGAAACGCTTAGCAAACAAATTCGCAAATTTGCAACTGACACCAGGCGAAATACTAATAATCCGACCGACCGAGGGACGCTCGAAAATTAAGTCATCCAATTAGGGATCTCTACTAAATCCGCACTTCCTGGTTCTCGCCCCGAAGGCCCGGTCACACGAAGGGCGGGGGGGGCAGAACGGCAGGGAACCGTGCAACCGGAAAGCTTGTCGGCCCCGCGTCGGACATTAATCGTCTTAGAGCGCAAAATGTCTCTTCCTCGAGAAACGAAAACGCAAAAACAAAATGGGAAAAAGCAATGAAACAAACAACACACCGGTACGACAATTTGTACCTTCACTCGGCAGGTTGTTAGAAGAGGCCGCGGGCTTGGAGGCCTTGGACGAATTTCGGTAGACGTGCGGCTACCGAAGGCGATCAGCCAGCCCGGGAGACAGTTACCGGAATGACACGGAAAGGGTGCCTACGACAAAGTGCCGAGGAGCGCGCCTGGTACTGCCGCGTTGTACCAAGCGGACCGGACCGGTTGAGGCTTGTGGGAAGGGAGAAGGAACAACGGGGACACTGGACTAGGGAAGGGAAGAGGAACGTTGCGAAGGGAGGTTGGCGGGAAACAGATCGTTTGTTTTTATTAGCGTACAGATTAATTATTACCATCAAATTTTCTAACGATTGCTGCGGAGTTAATAGTGTATAATTTGTCACTAAATTAACGGAAGCCGTTAGCCGCTTTCCTGGTCGTTGAAGTCTCTTGTTTGTCTCCGTACCGCTGCCTCGGGAGTGTGCGCCCTCTTTCACTCCGTAGGTACAGCACATCTCTCGCGCTCTCGCGTTCGCTCGTTGACTCGGCCCAACCACAAGAAGTGCCTTCTGGGGGTATCTAGCTCCATTGCACGAGTGGAATCGAAATGGAAGGGCGTCTGCGATCGTTTCAGTTTCCGATTCACCTTTTCCTACCTTCGAGGCAAGGAGGGACGGCCTCGTACACACGTACGATGAAACTACGTACGAAATGTCAATAAAAATGTGTTTTACAACAGTTTTCGGCTGCCAACGCGCCAAGTGTGCGCCTCAGAACAGAAAGCGAGACGCCAAGTGGAACAAAAAAAAAAAAACACACAAACAGTGCGCGATCCCTCGTCTGAAACGTCCGCGTTCCTCTCATTTGCGTTCGCCTTTTCGATGGCTGAGGCTGGGAGGGTTTTTGGTTTTACCATTTTACCTCGCCGGTTTCGCAGGAAGTATAAAGCTCGTCGGCAGGCAGTACCGAGTCGCGGCAACCGGGTTGGCCCTTGCTCCTCGACGACGATGGTGGTATTTTATTCGCAGCGACCGCAGGGTTTAGTTCAGTTTTAACCAGAACCGGACCGGCGGTCTGGCCAGCGTGCCGAACAAGGGCAAGCACAAATCGTTCCGCAACGAGGAAGAACCAATTTGGCCCGCGGAGGTGAAAGAATTTGAAAAGTGAAAAAGAACGCAATGTTTCGCGGGAAGACAAGCTTGGTGATTTCTGGGAACCAGCATCAGCCCCCTCCTCCACCCAACCACCCACGGAAGCGGTGCTGAGCTTTTTCTCCAGAGCGAGCGCCTGCAACAATGTTGTAACTCATTGTCCAACGAAGATTGCTTCGATGGTGCGCCAAATTAAATGCTCGATTAAACGCGAATTCGCGTCGTTCGGTCTGGGATGGATCGGCCGTCGCGCGGGGCGCCCAGGAAAACATTGATTCACCCTCTTGCTTTCGCCTAACCCCTAAACCACCACCCCTAACCCCCCCCCCCCCCCCCCCCATCATAGCTTCCAGACCTTGGTGACAGTGTGATGATGTTAAATTTAGACAATTAAGTCAAGCAATTAATTGCCGTCGTTTTGCATCGTTCGGTTTTTCTTTTTCTCAGCACCTTCCCCAACTTCCCCCCGGGCTTCGCTCTTCCGCGTTTCTTCACACGCCACCATCCGCCGGCTCCAGCTCACGGCTCCGTTCGAACGCGGATCTTAATCGCACCAGTTAATGACACACCTTTGACTTTTTCTCACTTCCCCCGGGCAGAAGGCCCGTCCACGGATGCTCGGACGTGCTTCTCGCCATTCGCCCACCGCACGGCTCTTCTTTCCTCCAGGGCAGCTTCTCTATCTTTTTCTCTCTCTCTCTCTCTCTCATCGCCCAGAGGCTTTCTGTTGCGCCACCGTTCTCCCTAAGGGGACGGACCTGTGTGAGATTTGCATGCATCTTCCCATCGGCAAATGAAGCCATTCGGCGGTTCTAGGTTCCCTGAAACGGCTTGCCCACTTGCCATGTAGGTGTCGAGTGGGGCGATATTTTGCCAACATGCTCAGCCGTTGGCTGCTGCCTCCGGGGGGGGAGGGATCGAGAGGGTTAGTTTCTTTTTCGCTCTCCGTAACCAATCGGGTGCACGCAATTTGGAGCTGCTTGTTGCGCAGGGAAAAGATTACCCGGAACGGCTTCCGAAGCACAACAAGCTGTACGCTAGCGATGAATTAAACAGTTTACGATCGTGATCTAGGAAATTGGTGGTAGGAAGTGGTCTGACATACATGGGCCTAATGATCCAGATTAGGCTAGTAAAATTTGAAAACCCACGATGCACAGGTTTAGAGTATTGCTTTCAGTATTGTTTTAAGATTTAAAAAGAGGCCGTTCTGAATCTTGCTACATGTTTTATGATAACGACGTGACGTTCGTTTTGATCCACGGAACATCCTTGAGAGGTCTCATCATTCCAAGTTATTGGTCGGTAGTCTGTCCCAAAGCGATTGAAGCGTTAAAATGAACGCCCTGCCTCATCAATTGCAGGACATGCGGGATGCATCAGGAAACCGTCTTAGCAATAAATAAATTTAAGCAGCAACAAAATGGAAACGGTACAAAAACGAATCACGTTTGCTCCGCATTAGAACCATTTGCAAACTCACCGCCGAACGAAGAGCGCAACGTCGATCAAATCGGCCTATCTTTGGCACGGATCGTCCCATCCGTTACGTGTGCTCTGCACACAATCGGCGCATTAACGATTCGGGAACGGCTGCGGGTGGGGGAGGGCAGTGCACGACACTCTACTTTCACGTAAATAGTCTCTGCGGGAGCGGGCTCCGAATCTGGGCTGGTACTTAAGCCATCCACCCTCGCAAACCGCTCGGCAATGTGTTTTGTATGTTGGCCACTTCCTTCTTTTTTTTTCCCGCACAATAACAATAACAGTAACACTAACAACAAACAATCTTCCCCTTCTCATCCGAGTGTCCTCCACCCTATTAATCCTCCACCTTCGCCCTCCCCATGAGCCGGCCTCTTCGGTCGTCCCTCGTGCAGTGGACGGTACATATTTTATTCGAACATTTATTATGTCGTAAATAAAAGCACATTATCTCTAATCTCAACGAGGCGAATCTCGGACGCGGGACGGAATGATGAAATGAAACAAC
Organism: Anopheles atroparvus; assembly: GCA_914969975.1. Lineage (NCBI taxonomy): Eukaryota > Metazoa > Arthropoda > Insecta > Diptera > Culicidae > Anopheles > Anopheles atroparvus. Next base: position 15,425,114 of record CAJZCY010000003.1, on the reverse strand, counting down.
CGAACATGAACCCTGCTGTTGCTGCTGCTGCTGCTGTTGCCGCTGTCGCGCTGGTGCACGGCAAGATTTGAGCGAGCGAACGAGCGACGAACGACGTCCGACGACGATGGGAAAGAGAATGACGAGGTTTTGACGATGACGCGCGGGGCCGCAGTATTTAGTACGGTGTGCGAGGCAGAACGGAACGGCCCACAAGAAGAAGAAAAAAAAGAAATCAGTTTGATTGTGCGGTGGGTGGATGTCGCGGGGAAGCAATTTGTGAATTTCAAAATCTGACGCGAAGTTCTTCCCAGTCCGGATAGATCCTGTAGCGGCTGATCACCGATCCCCATCGAGGATCGGTGGACGTATTCGGCTGGCAAGAAATGCTTTCAGTGTCGTTTGCATCAGCGTCCAAAGCGACGTGCAACATTGTGTCGAATTTGTTAATAATCTTTGCTAATGGAAGATAATGGAAACAAACGTCCATCTGCGGCGCGCCTGTCTCATTACACTATCGATCATTCAATTATCGGGCGGGCCATCAAACCAAGAAAGCCTGCAAGCCTTGCAACTAAGGTTGGGTAGAAACTGAAGGAGAAACTGCAAAAAGTCATTCGTCAGTCCATTGCTGGAAGGGAAATTACTTCCCGGGAAGGCTATTTGCATGGGCATATATTTCCATATACTGATCGACGTGCCGGTACTAAAGGTTAGTGTTAATTTTCCGTCTTTTCTTCTGCCGTTGCCAGGACTGAGCTGTGACAACCTAACTACTGGATGGTTCAGAGAAAATGTCCATCAAAAACAATGGTTTTATTTATTTATTATAACTTAACTTTCATTGGTGAATTTAAGTTTACTATCGTTACTGAAAATGGAATATGAAACTCAAAATATAGTAAGATTGTCATAATTTTTCATTTGTCTAGTTTAAACGAACTGCTTAGCCCACCAATGTTGCACCGAGCTGCCAAACAGGTGTACCAATATGTCATGGTTTCGCACTTGACTGAAAGAGTTCCGACGACATCTTCGTGTGCTTCATCCTCATCTGCACACGTACGGCAATGCGCTGGAAGCAAAACCGAGCCGATCAATGAACGAAACCAATCGAACCAGCGCACGTTCCGTCCTACCGCCGGCAATGGCGAAGAAAGTGTGACGCTGAATGCCGGGACGAGCGGACCAGTTCGACCCCGGGGGAGGCGGCATGGGAAGCCTCGAGAAAACAATTTTCTTACCACTTCCTAACCGATACACCTGAGCCCGGCGAGCAGAAAAGAACGATCGGGATTGAAGGAAAGCAAAACTAAAAACAAAGCAAAAACAAAAAAACGGTTCCGTTTGGCTGCAAGTTGAATGCAGATGAAGACGCAGCCCGCAGCTTCGCGTCGGCCGAGATTCAAAGGAAGGCTGGAACGGGAAACGAAACGAGGGGATGTTGCAGGGAAGAAACGAGGAATTTCACCTAACCAGAAGAATGCAGAAAAGCCTCCGGGAGAGAACGAACCCTCTTGGAAGGGGTGTGGTGTGGGTGGTTCGCCGGGGCAGGCACATAATTATGCAGTGATATTTATCATTTTATTAGCATAATATGTTATTCAAAACCATCGAAGCCACCTTCCGTTTCGCTGCGTCGTCTCCCGCTCATTCCCTTGCAGTTGGCTTCGGTCTCGGCGTCCGTAGTGTCGCTTTGCGTGTTTTGGGTCCACGCCACGATCGATTGCTTGGCAAACGGTGAGCAAAGGAAGGTGGGAAGCCAGAGCCAGAGTGTTCGCTCCGTCCCGGAGATGGTTCGAGTTGCAGGTCCTGGGAACGCCACCAGCCACCGAAAGCTAGACGAATTTGCTCCCCCGCTTCCTTCGCACTCCACTCTGTCCGCTATGTTTTGTAGGTGTGTGTGTTTGTTTGCCCATTCATGATGTGGCGCTGGGGACGATTGGGAAGTGATCGCATCGAACCCTTGCAGTTGCATTACGCCGGCGAAGGAAGGAAGGAACTGCGGGCAAGTAGGTGAGGTACTTACCGCGGAGGGACAATAAATTTTATTCACCATCCAGTCGGCAGGCGGCACTACATTGTATAACATTGCGCGAGAAAACAATGAGAAGAGCGAGAGGGAGAGAGAGAGAGAGGGAGTCGAGGGTTCCTTGTGAGGGCTAGCAACTTCTTCAAATCGCACCGATCGCGCTTCGGTTGCGACCATCGTCCACTCGTCCGGCTGCTATCGGCAGTTGTTGATCGAAGTCATAAATGCAATTGAAATATAAATGTAAACACACAAGCTCATATAACCCAGAATGCGGGGATGGCAGTAGGAAGTGGTGGAGCAAGCGGTGAAGGGAAGGTGTACCAGCATGCATGCATCGGTGCAGTACACCGCCGCCTATCTCGTATCTAGGCCTCTTTAGAGCTTTGATACGAGCACGAAACAGAAATGAACGAATAAATACCATGCAGCAAACATCCCGTTTCCCAGCATCCCTTCCGGGCAGTATGTGGCCGCCTGGGGCGCTCGGGCCGGCCTTGCATGGGATGCACTTTACCGGCTGCTCCCGAAACACGAGGCAGATTAGGCGATTAGGCGCGCAATCCCATCGCCGAAGGTGGACGAGGGACGGATCGCACTCGATCGTGCCAAGGACCAAGCGGGTGGAAAATAAAACCGGACGACGAATTGAATGATTGCGTTTGGGGGAGGGGAGAGTTTTCTGAAGCGCAAACATGCTGAAAAGAACGCTGGGAAGGACAGAACGGTTGGAGAGCCCGTAGGTGGGTTCGTCGCTTCGGCGTCGAGCGAAATCACGCGACGGAGCGGGGCAATATTGCAGCCAAATCCGAAGCGACGGATCGAATCGAAGGATGACCCCCAAGGGGACGAAAGGCGAGAGCCGGTGGGGAGCAATGTTTTCCCCGAGTCGTTTATGATTTGATTGCCTCAATTCGCGGGCCTTTGTTTTAATGTCGCTGCCGTTGCGGTTTTTCCGTTGCACGGTGCACGATTCCCACAGTGTGGAAGTTTTCCCCTCCGGCAGTGTGGCAAACAGAAAATTATCGTCTAGCACGAGCTCACGGGCACAATATTGTCTCGATCGGTGTGATCGATCGGTTGGAACGGTTTTTGCAAACCTCTTGCCCGCGCTGCTTGCCGAGAGGGGAAGGGACAGGACCACCTAAGGGTATTTACGATCCCAAGCCGGGGAAACGAAGAGGATAGGCGGGATAGATTCCGAAACCCCAATGCCCCCGTGGTGCTGCGCGCGATCTATCGAGTCGGACAATAAAACGGGTCCTGAAAGCAACAACTTTGTCTCAACCCGGCCCCGGATGGTGCCTCTCTGCCTTTTCATAAATTCATTTCGGTCTTCGGTCGGTTCGGTGCCTGCAGTTTTTCGCAATTGCATGTGCACAAGTGCAGCCGAGTGTGGTTGGGGTTTTTTTTCCGGGCTTCCCCAGGCGGGAAGATGGGTGGCCGTTCGACGGTAGAGGTGCATACTTAGCATACCGTTGGTAGTTGCGGTTCCGTTGCGGCCATCTTCGCCTTCGGCGGGCCGAAGCGGTGAGGCCCCCCGTTCCTTCCATTGCGAGGAGGAGTGTTTTTGGGTTTTTGGCTCGCTGTCATTCTTTCCTTCCCGTTTCGTGGGCGCACCGAAGAAGGTGGAAGTGGCTACGAAACGACCGGCAAAAGGGTGTGCAGGGAGATGAAAAATGAACTTCCCGACGGAACGCACTGAACCTGGTGAATTTGTTTCTTGTCGTCGTTTTCTCCCGTGGAAGCAGGAGGGTGGGGGGGAAGGATACAAAAATCGCCTTCCAAAAGCGGGCGGCCACGATGTGCACTTGTTAGCGGGGCGCTCGCTTATGTCGGTCAACGTCGGTCGCAACATTGTTGCCGAGGTGCTGCCCGCCCGTCTGAATGCTTGGGTTGGGTTGCATTTGCTTTTCCATGCTTTCCATTGCGAAGGCATGCCGGATCGGTTGCCGGATCGATCGGCTGGTCGGCGCGTTCACTCGCGCTGCGTTCTCTGATCCTCCCGGTGCCGAGGCGAGCCGGGGAAGCGCGGGACGCACGGAAGCGGAATCGTTGTCACATCAAGCCGCGGGTCGTGAGTAATGATTCGGCGCCTCGTTTTATCATGGCCTTTTGCCGCATGGCCACCTCTTGGTAGCATCTTGTGACAGGGCAGGGGGGAAAAAGCACACACTATTTTTACTTTCGCAAAAGCAAGTGTTTGACGTGTGTTGGCTCGGTTTTAAGTAGTTGTAGATCGGCTATCGGAAGTTGTGATTGTGATGGACAGGAAACATTGCTTGAAATATGTTTAATCCGGTTTTAATTGTTTGTCGAGAGAAGTGTGCGTTTGTTTGGTGGAAGAGTTAATTTGAACTCTGCGTGTTGTAAATATGATGGACAAAATAAACACACAAATGTAAAACTTTGAAGCATTGATTTTGTAAGTTCATCTGCAATCTGTTTAAAATGGAATGATGAAAAAAAACCAAGTACAATAAATGAAGTTTCCAACAACGCTTTAACCCATGTAGCATTGGAATAGGGTAGGTGAAGGAATATGTTTAAAGATGTGATCGTGCATCTTTACTGGTTCGCATGATTGAAACAACCTATCAAGAAATTATCTTAAGAAAACGTTTCCGCTACAACCTACTCGCCCAATTCGTGCAGGGTGCGAAGCGCGAGGCCAGGAGTCTCCGGAGTCGAACGTTTACTCGCTTGTCGGGACGCATTAAATGGTAAATTGATCGAAGCGAAGCGGAAATTGGCGCGAGAAACGGAACCGAGCCCCGCCGGCGGCTCTAACTCGCGGGCATTACACAAGAGGTGTCGCCGGTGATTGCGCGTGTGGTCCGCTTCCCCCCGCCGTCTTGCCCACTCCTTCCTCCGGCGCGCGGCAGTAGCATGCTGCTTTGCGTCAGTTTATTGCTGCTTTTGGCGCTGGCTGGAGTGTAAAAATTTAAGAATACTGAAGATGGGGAAAAAAAAAGGAAAGCAAGACATCTCTGCGAAACCCCCCAAAGCAAAAGCAGGAGGAGATGGAAGTACAAAAAAAAAAACAAGGTGAGGGGAGTGAAATGAAGAGCGCCAAGCGTCACCATAGCAACGCCAATGCAAACAAGAAGTCACGAGCACAAGGTGTTGCGTATGAGAAGTGCAGGCACAGCTAGAGATGCAGCATACGAAACCGCACGACGGCCCGGTGTATGCGTGTGCATTAACGGATGAAAGAGGAGAGGAAGGGGGGAGGGGAAAGGGTGGAATGGAATCACGCGGGACCTCTTCGGGGCCGAGTTCGAGGACGCAGCAGCAGCAGCAGCCGAGTTTCCTCTTTTCCTGCCCAACCCGATGGGGAAGGGTGAACGGCTTGGTGACCGGAGGGGTCCGGGTTAAAAAGCAATTAATTTTCTGCAATCTGTCTTGTCGTGGCTGTTAGTTGAAGCGTCCCGTAGGACTCTCCTCCCCGCGTAGCTTCCCCCAGCCTTGCCATCGACCTCCCTTCCAGCGTTTCTTCCAAGTGGAGGGCAAATGCAGATTGTGAATAGAGAGGGTGGATTTCTTCTCGTGCATTTCGTTTAGCTCGGCTTGCGGTATTTTGGGCGTTTGGCAATTTTGTTTTCATACTTCCTCCACCCACTGCTCCCGCCTCCCCTAACTGGATCTTATATCTCTTTGCAGTCATTATTCGGCATTTAAATGTGGTGTTAGTTTATTGCATACGAATCGAATCGGAGCCAATTGCGGCGGGATATTGTTCGGCAATCTAAGAAGCAAAAAAAAAACAAAGATGCTGAAACCACTGGAGAATGATGTTCCGAACCGACGAAATTGCATACAAAGCTGCAGAAAATGCTTCATCGATCTTCACGATTCCATCAATCATCCAAGTAGAAAAAAAAAACAACAACGTAGGACGAACCATCCTGATTGATGAGCGGCCGCCGAGTGAGCGTTTAAATTGCAACATTGTAAGATTGAAATTTGGCACCGGTAATGGAGTAATTAGTTGGGATGCATGTAATGTTTGCGTTTAACGGAGACACGAACCGTGCAGTTGCTGAGAAACGGCATTTGAATTGATTGTTTGGAGATCATTTAGGAAGCGTTTGCTGTGCGGGAAAAGATTTTCTCTGTTCCCCGCAATGGTTTGCTTAAAATGTGTGTTCAGCCAAGCACACAATGGTAGGCAGGAAATGCTGTGATGTCGGGTTCGATTTATGGTTGTCCCGATACACTTATGCACAGACATGCGCGCGCGCTAAGTGAAATTCCCACCGCCGCCCTTCGTGGCACTGAGGTTTGGTGGTTTTCTCTTCACGTGCGAATGTGAGGAAGTTAAAATGTACTAAACCAAACGATCCAAACGAGCCTAATGTCCCTTGTTGAGCAAAAAGTGAATGTCAACCTTCCCATTTGTTACGCTTTCGATGGTGCTGGTGGTAGGAGCGTTATCTTTCGCTCGGGTGGTAATAAAACCGGGACGACAGCACTGGTGGAAGCGTAAAGAGAGAAGTGTTTGGGGGGAGGGGGGGGGGGGTGTGGTAGGTATTAAACCGAACCTGAGAAGATTGTACCGTCAAAGAGCCTTACACCGCACGCCGTCCTAGACCGAGGAAGAGTTGAAAAAAACCACTAAGCATTTCAAACAACCATAACTTAATGTGGGAAGGAATAAAAAAGCGCACTTTTGTCATTTCGCAATCATGTTTCCACCGTCAAACTGTCTTAACCGAGAACAGTGTCTATGTTATGTAAATATTCTGGTCATATTCAGTTTGACAATGAATACATCAGGAACTCCAAAAAAATACATTTTGTTGTGCGCGACAATTTATTGACAGATGTGTGATCCAAAAAAGTTTCGTATACCCTGGAGAAAGTTGCTTAACTTATAAACAGTTCATAAGCCTTTTGGTTTAATAGTGCGCAGATCTTCAAAAACCATTAAAAATTTATGTACCTTTCTTTGGTTGCTTCATCTGAATCTTGGATATCTAAATCCGGACCGGTGGTTCGAAACATTCGTCACACACTGTATGACGCTTTCGCCGGTTGTGCTGTTGCCCAAAAGTGTCGCGCGCGTGATACATGAACACTGCGCCGGTGTTATATGGAAAATTTTGCGTACTTCAAACTCAAACCACGAACCTACAGGCAGGCCGTGCCCGACCGGCCATTCATCTCCGTGCCAGTGGGTCGTTCTGGTTTCGGTTCGTGTTTCATTTTTTCGTGTGGTCTTGCCCCAGCTAATGGCAGCACTGGTTTACCACCTCCCATCCTGCTTTCCCATCCCTTCGCCGGACGCAGGATCGTTCGTGGTGCTTGCGGTTAACCCTGTACCATTTTTATGTGCGTTGTTGGTTATTTTTATCTCCCACCATTCCCGCTTTATTTGGGCCGGTTTTTTTTTGTTGTTGTGCCGGCCGGCTATGCTCCCTCTCCCTCTCTCTCTCTTTTTTTCTCTCTTCACGGCCACAAGTGTCACTCGGTTCGTACTGGTTCTGGCGCATGCGGTAACCTCGACCGGGCTCCGTTGGAGGCGTTTTTATTTCCTCAAGGGAAGGTGGTTGGCAAGGATTCTCGTGGAGTGTGACGACCCGCACGAGGGGGACACTTTCATGTTGGGGGTTTGTGTACATGACCGTGGCAAATGTTAAAGGCGCTATTAAAAAAATAAAACAATAAAAAGAAAACTGGTAAACGAGAAGATACACGGGAAGGGCGGGAAAATACAGTTTGCCAAAGCTGCGAGCTGCACGGACGATCAAGTTCATTACATGCATCTGGACGATGTGTTTTGCAGGTGAGCTAAAGACGTATTAATATACCACCCCGGACGAAGAAAATCGAGTGAGAAGAAGAAAAGAGAGGGAGAGAGAGAGAGAGAGGGGGCGCGAGAGAGGGCAAGGAGCAAGGAGAAAGCCTGGGAGGGCAAGAGCGAGGAGGAATCGCGCGAAAATGAGTGAGTGAAGCAATTGTGCGGGATTCACTATTTGCCCACCGGTGGATGCGTCCGTGCGGAGTGTTCGACTCTCGGGATGGAACGAATGCTGGAGCTGCTGGCAGGAAAGAAGAGCAATCATTGTTCTGGTGCCATTATTTTTTGGTTTTGTTATTCCCTCGCGGAACGTGCAGCATATCCGCCTGGGTACAATCCCCCTAACGGCGAAGGATTTAAAGGATATTGCAAAAGATGTTGTTGTCGAAGATGTGTGTTCAAAATCCTTTAAATTAAGACCACCAAGAATTTCAAACTTCATAGAAAACACACATGAATTTTGGACACAGAACGGCTAGAGCTATATTGATATTTTTCCTCGTAGCAATATTCTTCCTCCTGCCCACTCACGCAAGACAGCATCGGGACCGTTACCGGTTGCGGCTGCCTTCGATGTCGCACGCCGCGCAAACAGGAAACAAACCGAAACTGGGGGAGGTGCAATATCAAATGATGTATTTGCGATAGGTTTCCAACCCATCGCGACGTGCCACGACCGAAGGTGTGGGCGCTTGTTTTCCCCAGCAAGCAACCGGGGCGGTGAAGAAGGGGCGCTTGGCAGGGTCCAGCAAAGTGAAGTTAATGGTGGGCTCTTAGCCGCACATGCTCAGGCGAAGCGACATGTCAAGATTAGCGGCCACACGAGCTTTCTTTTCCTACCTCGTGTGCGGACGGAAGATGCGCTTTGGTGTCCAGAAGATGGTCGTATATGCACATGTGTGTTTCTGGTGTGTGTGTTTGTGTGTGATGCGAGGGCAGCCAGCCAATTCCAAGTGTGACCTCGAAGCCGCATCCCGAGTAAAGCCATAGAACGTCTTCGCGCAAGTCCCTCAGGCAAACGCTTTCTTCTTCACACAATCTCACCGGATACCAACATAAGTCGTACGTATGCTCTTGCGCCTCATGAAGGTCCCATTTCGAGCAATGCTAGAGCCGCTGAATCCAGTTTGCAGCAATGTGTGGCGACTCGTAGATTTGGCGATCCAAGTGTTGGCACTGAAGCCATTTTTTTTGTCTGTCGCACTCCACACCTCTGGTCCGATCAATGCGGAGCCGCCCGATTCCGATGGAGAGAAGTCCGAACTACCCATCTTCCGGAGCCTTCCGGAGCCTTCCGGAGAACGAAGGCGGCGGCCAGAAGGCGAGGAAAGGCTTACGAAGGGATCCGAGAGCAAGGCGCATCATCAAACGTCCCCGGTACGACCCTGGGCACGAACTCAAAGCAGCCGTTTTCATATCTTGATTTGATTGTTTTGCGCAAAATGCGGCCGCTGCGGCTGCCTCCCTGCCGCCATTGCCCATCCCCGAGGAAATCCCCTTCGCGCACATTTTGTCATTAGACTGTGTACAAACCTCAGCGGTCGGGGCGGAGGGTTTGTAAGAAAGAAACAGGACAGCGCAGGATGAACGAGACACCGACAGACCCGCCTGGACTGTCGGTGGAATCTTTCAGGCGTACGTGGAGCTCGCATCGTTTCCCGCGCTGGCCGACCCTCTGCCAATTTCGACTCGGGCCCATCGAGTTTTCCCGACGCGTCCGAAGTTGACGTCCGATTTGCCGAGTGCGATATCGAAGCCTAATGAGACAATTTTGAAGTCGTTTGTTCACACCAGCGCGTTTTTGTTGGTTTCCTTTTTTTCCCCCCCTCTCTCTCTCCAAGGATGTACCCCGTCGTGAAGGGAAGGAGCCCGGGGGGGGGGGGGGGGTGGCAAGAGGCAGGTAGTTTTTCCTGCCTTTGTTTGTTTCTTCGTTGGGTTTTTGCTTTTCCATCGGCATCGGTTCGTCTCTCCCTCGTTCGCTTATCTTCTTGATTTGTTTCTTAACTCTCGGTTTTCTTTCTCCTCGACGGTCCTTTTTTGCTCCGTCCGACGACCTGAATGGAGGTACCGTTTTTTACCTCGCGTTTTTCCCACTGGCCATCTTGCTGCTGGTGGTCGCCAGAAAATGTCCCGCGACGCCCCCTCACCCAGCGTGACCCAGCGTAGGTAGGTGTAGATTCGTGTGGCTCGCGATTTCGATACCACGTCCTGCGGCAATCCGCAAGCACAGGCACACACACACACACACACACACTCTCATTCTCGGGGATCGCCTTATACGTGTACACCCAGCGAGCCGGGATATTTCGGTCCAATTTTGTCCCTCCGCGGGTTTCCGGGCTCGTCGAAAATGGGCCCGAGTCTGATGGGGCATACTTTTTCGCTCGTTTTCGTTTTTCCACCACGGCAGATTTTCGTCGTCGTCGCGTCGTCCCGTCGGTGCGTGGTTGCGGTTGGGCGCGGTGTGCGTATCGATCGTTACGCGATCGGACATGCGCATCGTGCTCGCTCGAATATGATATATTATGTCGCCGGATCAGCCATTTACTGTCCGGTTCCGTGGAAAAAATGAGAGCAGGAAAATGAACGACTTTGGGCCGCAGGGGAAGGATGGAAGGAGGGAGTGGAGGGATCCCGATTAAGTCAAAGGCAGGACGAGACTCTCGTGTGGCAATCGTGAAGTAGGCGGAACGTTGGCCATGGGTGGTAGAGACGACGGTTCCGTTCTTTCTCACGATCACCTCAAAGTTGCCCTCCGGAATGCATCCTTATCCAGAGTTCACCACCGGGTAGGAGGTAAGCGAGCTTCTCATAAGAAAAAGAGACAGAGGGAAAGAAAAAGGAGGATACACAGCGAGAGAGAGAAAGGCAAGAACAACGGGATTGTTTATGCCCTCACTCCCAAGAAGAACCTGAACTTTCCAGGAGTTCAACTTGGAAGCATTCTTGGTGAGATATGAGGGTGGTTTTCTTTAATCGCTTGTGATGATGTTGAGTTAAAACATCTCTAGAATCGGCAGACTGCAGAAAGATAGTCCGAACGAGCTCTGTAGCAGTAACGTTATGGTTAAAATTTTACACATTATCCTTGGTTGAAAATCTTTTTGATTTTAATTAGCTTTGGACACAATTTTAGTTGTTCTAATGTAAGAGGGGATTAACTTTGGGCCTATTTTTTTTTAATAAAACCTGTGCATAGTATCAGATGTTAAGGACTAGATTTTAGAAGCGTACTTTAGTAAAATTTATTTTCTGAGTCGAAAGTCTGGTTTGCATTTTGCAGAGACTTGCTATCGCGCACGCGAAAGATTTAGCAATGGTTAAACAATGTCATTACTTCACGCTAGGGTCCATCGCTGGGTCGAGTTTGCCTTATCTTGACGGAGTGACGTCCTAAACACCCTGCCAGCCCGCCAGCACTTCCCACACTTGGCGACCCACATAGCGCCAAACCGGCCCGTTAAAAAGTGTCTTCGTGAATCGGCACGACCCTTCAACCGGTGGTTAGGCTGCCTCCCCGGGGGCAAGATCTTCATTTCCGCATTGGCGTCCACCAGCTGGAGCGCCTCGCTTCCGCCGGCTAGCAGTCCCTTGGCGAGTGTACGGGGAAGACGGCCACGGTACACCAGCCAGTACCAGCAGGGGTAGTCGTACAGCGTGAAAGTGCATATTTTACAGACTGGCGCACGCCAGCAAAGGATGATCCTAGCCGCCTTCAACTGCCAGAACGGGCCGGAAGAATGGTGGGCGACCGTTAAACCGTTCCCCACCGACCGACCTCCAGCACCTGCAGGGAAGAAAAAGTGCGAATTGAATGCCGCCAATCGCCATTGAAGTGCGTTTCTCGACACCTTTCCTGCGCTCTTATCTTCCCGGCGCACTCTCACCGGTTGATGTTGATGTTTACACTTTGGCGCGAACCCAACGAATTGGGCCAGCTGTGGAGTAATCCTTCTCCACGGACCACGCGGCGGGTTTATTACGCTAAAATGTAGTTAATAGTTTCCGTGCCTCCACTTCGTCTCCATTTTCCACGCCCTCAACCCAACCCAACTTTCATACACTTCTTCTCCTCGCTTACAATTTTTCTTCCCTGTGTGGCCTTGTGCGCGCCCTCTGGCGGCAGATGGCCAACGACTGGCCCTTGCGGAACCAACCCACAACCGTCCCCGCTCCTCGCTTTCGGGCCGCTCCTTCCTGGCAAGGCTTCCCTTTAAGTTATGCGCTTACATGCATTCTTTTGTTTTGTCTATGAAAGATTTATAGCTTTGCGATAAAAAAAGGCAGGCAAGCAGCAGAGCCCAGCCGTTTTGTGCGGTGCCGAAGCGGTACCGGCAAGTGTTGCGCCGGCAAGCCAACGCTATCGTGGGGCTTAGGAGCCAGGCGCGAAAGCAAAACAATATTTCCTCGGACGGGAACGGGGCTGGAGTTCAGAAGTTAGTGAGATCGATGCGAAGAGCCAACCGCTGGGGACGGGTGTTTAGGTGGGGGAGGAATAAATCCCATGTCCCTCCTCCCCTCGCACTGGTATGGTGGCCGTTCGTTCGTTTGGCTCATGCTGAGGCATTAACAAGTTGTCACAAGGATGTTTATAAGTGTTTTGACCAAACCGATGTGGCCCGAGTGTGGTCGATCCTACTTTGTGGCGTGTCGGAGGAGAAAGAAACTTTCAAAGCTTTGGCTCGGTTGGCACATGGAGAAGACGGAGGTAAGCTGACTGGAGATATTGTGCAAATGGTAGGATTTATAGGCAACTGTGAGAATCACGTAACGCGATGGGGAATTGGGAAGACTCCCCTTGTGCTGAACGCGGGGGAGGTTATCGGAAGGTGATCGTAGGTAGCGCAGGATCGAATGGTGGCAGAAGTGTGCGGGAAATTGAGGATGAACATTCCAGCTTACACCGGACCAAAGGCGCGGCAAACATCAACCCAACAGCAATGGTTCAACGGTTTTTTTTGTTTGTGTACATCTCTGCGAGAATCTTTTGCTTCTAACGCACCACCCTTTACGTCAATTTCTAACACACACACAATACTCCAAAGCAGCAGCACTCTTTTCTAGCCCAACCTCTCGACTACGGCTCCTACTGCGCAACCGATACATAGTTCGATATTTTAATCTTAATGACTTCATTATCATATTTTTAACGATAACTATTTGTCATACGAATATTGGAATCCCATAACCAATCCCGTACCGTTCAATCCATCCCATAATCCTCGCCGTTCGATTCTGAAGTCGGTCGTTCTGGACGTGAAACCGGTGAAATCGGAGAAACGGCCTCTCGAAGTCGAAGTTCTTGCAGCGCTAGCCGAAAGCTGCCATTTATTCGATCGGACCGTTACCGCGCGACACAGTTAGATGGTAAATGAGTTGTTTTGTGGATTGATAGTGCAGGTAAAGAATAAGAATCGCCTGGAAGAAAACTGGACAACGGAATTTCCAGCACCATTGCACTGAAGCTCTGTTTTGGTCCGGGAATCTTGCTGAAAAGAGGTAATCAATAATGTCCGGTTTGCGATCAAAATGTTTATTTTGTCTCAGCTTACGCTAGAACAAGGCAAAATCTGCAACACCTGGCTCGAGTTTTGTATCGATTTTAATAGTAGCTTCATCTTATCGATTATACGTGGAGAAGCGACTCTTATCGAACATTCCTAGTATGATTGATTGAGGGAAACCTGTTGCTTTCAATGTCACGAACGATTAGTAAACCAATTTGTACGAATATTTATGGGAAAATGTAAGGAAAGCCAGCACCTGGTATTGAAGTTTTTATAATCAGTTGGACCGTACTGTTAATTAAATTTTGTAATATGAAATACTTCCACCGTTGAAAGCATCTTGGCTGTTTTTCTATCTGAGTATTTTTCGTGTATTCCATTGTATCGGTATTAATGTACGAATCAGAGTGTTTGTCTTTTGTTTTCGAGGTCCTGTTTTGAACACTTCATTGCGCGACCGGAGAATAGAAACACGTCGATGCTAGCAAGCATTGATTCGAACCCATCACCTCGACCTGATTCCCTTATCCCCCATGAGAAATCTCCTTAGGCGTCCGTCAGGTGCTACCAATCTATCTAAGTGAACGCGCCGGGCACGAAGGTGTGGCGGGTGTTTTATGCAAATCCAAATCCGAGGGACCAACGTGACAGCGGGAGATTGAATTGTGCAAGTCTCTTAGCGAGTCCCTCGAGGGGTCGATCCCCGCGGATCGCGAGGATCACCGTGGGCCTTCCTTTTGCGAACAATAAAGACCACTCACTCCGGAGACCCGGTGACTCCCTGGCCCGCGCACGGACCAGAGGTGGCAAAAAGGGAAGCTAATCGAGGCGAAGGCGAAGCAGAACCTGTATCGGAAGCTACAATCTCCGATCGGTGATCGATTTGGTTTCCGACGATCGACAGCTAAAGCCGTACAGTTCCGTACGGGCGTGCGGTCCTGGGGTTCGTGGGGTTCGCCAAAAATCATCGATCTGACCCGGTTCCAGAAACAACGATCGAACGGCACAGGTGATCGAGTCCGGGCCGGCACGTAGAAAAACCTAGCAGAGCGTTGCTGTTGGGCAAACAAACACCGTCGGAGCTGTCTTGTCCATCCGAGCTCCGTGTCGCACACCTTGTTCTCTCGCATCTCGAGCCTTGTTTCGGTCGAGGGCGGAAGAAACAATGGAAGTGCGAATGGAAAGTCAAACAACGGTCGATGATCCATAAAATGAGCCCCAGAGTGCCGGAGGTGACGAACCGCGAGGGATGCGGTGGTGTCGTTGCGTCCACTTGCCTTCTTGAACGAGTGCAGGCGGGAAGCTGAGCCGAGAAGCGTGGGGGAGGTGACGCAGGTTGTATGAACAGCAAAGCTCACACGATCCCAAAAAATCACTCCCGTTGCTCGAGGGAAAGACTCGTTTCGCCGGGTCGGAAAAGTGTCGAGGTCTCGCGAGAATCGATTCCCAACAGCACGCCGCGCTGCCCCGAAGCATCGTAAAAGCAAAGTTTGTTCCTCTCGTTATGTGGAACATAAACAAACACCTTGTCCGGCGGGGAAACACGCCACGGAGTGCCCGTGGAGGAAGAAAGATGGAACGAGCCGTGTGTTTCTCTCTGTGTGTGTGTGTGTGTGTGCTAGAACATCGGGGCAGTGCCATCCCGCGGGAGATCGGACCGAGATCGGGCCCTAGTTGGCGGATGATCCCCGAGTTGCGGGATGCCGATGGAAAACAGATGGGTCAATCATCATAAATGCGTGTACACAAAACGTATGCTTTTTTATGACGGCCTCACCCATCGAGGGTGGGTTGCGGGGCTCGGTGGGGCGTGGTGCGGGAGGGAATATGTTAAACGCAAACAAGACAACATGCTGTCTATCGATCTGTCTTGCCTTCGTGCTTGCAACGCTTCCTCTTGGCTCCTTCAGCGATGCTGTTGTTTCTTCTGGTCCTGCGCCGGTTTCTCTAGCTCGTCTTCGTCACTCACCCACCGAGAGAAAATTCACCGAAGCTTCTCTCTCCCAGCAAGCTCTGCATTGAAGTATTGGATGGATGATGGATTTATGGTCCGGGGTTCGCAGGAGGACGGTTTCCGACGGAGGTATATGGTATGCGTGGAACCGCATGTGGATCAGCTCGACTCCAGCAGCATCCATCCTAACGACCTGGCGAAAGAGGCTCTAGCAACCCGGCCCTGGTGGTATGACATGAACACACATTCACACACATACATTGCCGCGGAGCTTAGGAACGGGAGACCAGAGGAACAACGCACGGTTTCGGTTCGGTTTTTCCGCGCCCGATCCTCGCGCGCTCGCCTTTCGACAATATAATTGATTTAGGGTCGTTCGGGAATCGGTTATCGCCGAGACGAGATGGATGCTGCTCGGCGGATCGTATCTTGACGGATTATCTTAGGCGAGACCGTGCCGGCGCACCCGGGGACCGCTGTGGTTGAGTAAGGTGTTTGGAATGTGTCCACGGGGGCATTCCACAAAGGGGACGATCATTATAAACCCCCGTCGGTTCCGATACAGTTGTTCTGGGAGAATGAACTCGTGGGGCGGTTGATTGTATTATTTTATTTTGTTTTAATTTATTTTTGTGCCCTCTCAAATCGATCTGGATTGGTTCTGGTTTTGAGAGCTTTGCTGCGGTGGCTTTCGTCCGAACGGCTACGTTGTCGGAATTCTACCGATGCGGTCGATAGTCGCCATACGCGAACCGGCCCCTTATCAGTGTTGTAAATTTTAAGAATTACCTCGACTTGACTTTTGCTTATCGTGAAGAAAAAGTTCCTTCGGTTTATCCTCGATGGGACTTCTCTCACTCGAAATTTGCTTATCCCATCCAAAGAGCTCTGTGTAGGTTTGTTGGAAGAAAACACAATCAAAAATGCTGTTCCTGATACAATATTCCAGCAAACGATCTGCAAAAAAGCGTTGACTTAAGTGGCTTAAGCGGCACACCCCAAAACGGAGCCGAACACACTGGAAGTTGTGAAAGCTGTACCACTCAATTGTCGAATAAAAATCGGCACTCGAGAAGCAAACCGAAATGACACTTTGGGAAAAGATAAAACTATAAAAAGTAAAGTGCTGCCCGACGCGGAGCGTTGCTGCTGATCGATCAGTGTTCTTGAAATCGATTTTTTTTTGGGTTGAACACCGTTCCACATGCCCAAATTCTCCGGTGGAAAGGTCGAGCTCCCACCGCGGGTCGGCTTCGATCTTCCATCATCTGCACGGTGCGATTCGATCGGACGGTATCGTGACGACGATTGTGACCGATCCGCAGCCGGCGGTCGCGATTTTGAGGGCCGTATGATTTATGGCCCCGCGCGCTCGCATCGTACCGGTGCGCGACTGTCATCCGAATAGGTTAAACTGTCCCCTCTGCCCTTGCGCGAGCTGTTTGGATACGGTACGGGGAACCTCATTCTTCGGGAAAGAGAGAATGCGATTCCATGAAGAAGACGGAAAGAGGTAAAAACGCAGAAGATGTTGACGCTGGTGGCGCTCGCGATGATGGTCGCACCGCCGTTGGGAAAGTCCGTGCGGTGCAGCTTGGGTTGGGAAATAGCTACCCCCAGCCAGTGCGGGACGCGATCGTCGTTCGGGGCTGCACTTTCGGTCGCCGTGGGTCGCGCGTTGTTTTCCCTTATCATTGTTATTATCGTATTGTCTGTCGCTGTCGCTGTTTTCCGTTAGTCTCGGACACACCGATCACACATGTTGCGGCGTGTCGCAGACGTTGTTAATGTGCCAATGTGCCTGTTGACGCTGTCGCCGGTTGGGAAATGGAGCGTTCTTCGCCGCCTCGGCCCATGCCGCCCTCGGCTCGGGTGGATTATGATTTAGTGTGCGACCGAGGGATGGAACAACTAGTTCCCTGATGTTTATCTGCAGTCAAACGCGACCTAGTAAGGGCGGTCGAGCTAGCGCGTTCGCGTGGCGCGAGAACATAAAGCATAAGCGAATCATGGCAGCGAAATCTGTACAAATTTCCCTGCCGGCAACAGTGGGTGAATTGTATTGTATACTTGCTGTATCTGCACACGACAATCCGATCCTTTTCTGCCGTTAGCTGCTTTCGCTTTTTAGCTGGCTCTATTTGTTCCGGAACTGTTCAGGTGGGACTCGTTCCACTTTCAGTTTTGTTTGGCGGAAAAGCCAATTGGTACCCGTTGCTCAACGATGGAAAACAATGACCGCTTAGCTTCGTTTAGAGAAGGCAATATTTGTCGCTCAACAACGGTATGTTTTGTTTGGAACTTTCAGTTCCTGTTGCGAATTATGACGAAGTGGAAAAGCTGTGCTTGGCAATATTACTAGTCATTTCGATTCATACAAGTTTGAAGTAAGGAATAAGTGATGGAATGAAGTCATGAAAAAAAAAAGATCGTTGCCAAGCAGGAAAGATCTTCAAATATCTTCGCAGCAATTCTGTCGTACGCATCGTTTGAAAGCATTTTCATAAGTGCACTCCAGCCCGGCGTCGGTTGTCGTATTCGTCATTGAACGTCTTGTTTTCCGATCGCTTAACAATTGTTTTCCCCGTTGCGGTAAGTGTTATCCCATGTTTCGGTTTCCACTTCCGAGCCGGCGCACGGATGCTGCAGCGGTCGGGGTTGAGGTCGCGACCGGAGCGTCTCCGATTACGATCGATGATCGCGGCTAGGCTGGCCGCAGCAGACGGCGGCAGCAACTGGCAGTTGGCCCGGCCCGGCTTTAAAATGCATCGACTGTCGATAAAAAGCGGTATCGGGCTGGTTTGGCGCGATCGCTGCGCGGACGAAGGCGCGGAAGAAAACCAACTGCTGGCCCGCTTGGTCAGGAAAGGGCACGGCCCGCGTGGAACCAGTTTGCACACGCTGGGGCCGAGGATGAAAACAGCCAACGGTAGCATTAGTGGCTTGTTGTTCGGCTTGTCCGGTGGTAGAATTTGAACTATTAGTCAGGCGTAGAATTGCAGGCAGCGACGGCCGGAGAGTGCGGTACTGTGGCAAAAAAAAGAGCGCACCGCAGACATCGGGCGACAACGGGTTTGGATTTGTTTCACTCTTACATTATTTCTTGCTGTTTTTCGTTGCCCTTTTTACGACCGTTCTTGCGGGCCGAACGGCTTGTTCCGTCTCAAGCATCAATGCTTAGGTTCGCGAGCGGCTAGACCGGGTTGTATGCGTTGGTCGAGCCTTCCATAATTGTCACGGGGATTGATGCGAGACGAGACAATGCGAGGTCGGAAAAAAGCCGTCGGAGACACATCGGAGAGTAAATATGTACGAACGTATTAACAATTGGCAAACGGACGGAGGAGCGCTGAATGATGCACGTCTTTGAAGAAGGGGCGTAAATCGCCTTTCAGTTGACATTTGTTTGCAATAATTTAACATGAGTGAAGCATGGGCTGGAGCAGTTTTTTTTTCAGCTACATTCACTTAATGCTGTATTTAGTTTTTTTTTTATTGAATTAAAAACAACGAATGCTAGTTGAAGTTGTGCTTTTCATTTGTTCATTGAAAATGAAGGGTTTGCAATTGAAAATGTCTTCACCAGCGATATCTTCCGATCGGCTGTAAATCAATCCTCGAACATTTAGAGTCAATTAATTTACAGTTAAGATATTTACTCGATAGAAATTCCGCCCGTAAACCGCCTGCAGCATCTTCCTGCGCTGTGGCATCGAAAGACTTCAACCGCAAAGCGACGAACCTTTCTCCTCCCGAGGGTCACACGACCGGCACAGACACTTCATAAACTTCGACATCCATCAAACCCACCCGGGCTGCATGGTAATGGACACTCCCAACACCGCCGCCGCCCATTAAAGTCGCGTTTCGCGGTCAAACTCGTCCCGTCGCGGTGAAAGAAAAATCAATAATGCGCGGAACGATTGAAAAATATGCAAAATAGATCCGCGCACCGATGGCAGGCTGGGCTGGCGGGCGGGAGGACGCCGGGATGCATCAAGCATGCTGTCGAGCGTGGTCGGTCAAGTGCATTGAGGTTAAGCCCGAACGGGCCGTTTAGTGCTGTTTGTGTTTGTGCTGGCGTGCGGAGATCGGCGTACGACCCGATCGAAAATGCATCGCCGGGACGGTCGGGGGTGAAACCCACGCCATTCGATTCGTGGTTTCGACTGGGGAAAGGCAAAACGGCGATAAGCATAAGGGATGTGGTGAGAAGAAATAGACAAAGTGAGCCCCATTTATAAAACACCTGTATGCGATATCGGCTGGCCGTTTCACATGCGGTTTGCATGCAGCAGAGGCGAAAAACGAAACAGTGCTTCTCGATAATGCACCCAAGGGACGACGGCTTTTTACCGGCCTGCAAATAGTAACTCCACACTCGCCCAAGGGACCCTCAAGCAGGAAAATCGTCCGACATCCCCTCCACTCCCGCGGGGCCGCGCTTGGTTCGGCGCACGACATCCATTTCAATACACCGTTTGACAAATCACGTTTTATTATTATCTTTCCCCTGCGCGGAGAGCCAGCCAAACATTGGCACAACGAGTGCCATGTGGCGTTAGACGAGACGGGGGGCTTTGTTATTTTCTGTTGACTCAAAGCCACCGTTGACCCAGTTTGTCATCCAGATTCGGATATCCATCGGCCGGACTGCACTTTTCCACTGCTTCCCAGCACTGCCCAGCGCGCTGTCCGTAGACCTTCCGTGAGATAATTTCTGCATGCGGGGTCCCTGCGGCGGAAACCGTCGGTGCCAGGCCAAGCAGCTATGGTCCGGTGTGCGGATATCCAGCCGACCAGACGCGCTAGGGGTCGACCATACGGTTCATAACTGGCCGTTCGGTCGATCTCCCTCCCGAAGTCGCTCGTTCCTAGTTCATCCCGGGGTAGTTCCCACCGATCGTGGCCCCGCCTGCACGATAATGTAAACAGTATGCAGCCGCGGCTGGGGTTAGCGTTCCGGTGGGGAGACGCCGGGCGCGGTCCAGATAGCTCCGTGAGCCCCGAGGTCGCGGTGTGTTGGTAATTACTACCGATAGTTATGCATATCGACGATTACACGCTCGAAAGTTTGGCTCGGTTTATTATGATCCGTACCGGAGGAAGGACAGAGCTGCTGGACAGAGCGAGAAAAGAAAGAGAAGAAAAGAGAAGGGCAAGCGTAGATAATGGTAGGAGAGAAAAGATCCTACAAGCCCGACGCCAGAAGTTGTCGGTGGGCCGTTGGAAAAGAACCATTCCGGGAGAAGCAGCCGGAGTCGTATGAATTAAGAACATGCACGCTCGATCCCAGCACGGAGCAGGTTCCGTGTTGGCGTGACACCGTGTGTGTATGCGTGTGAGTATGTGTGTTTGAGAAGAACAGGATCGGTGGTGCTGCCCTTTTTTGCCGACGGTTGGCAGCCCTTCTTCGCATGCAGCGGCGCGGACCCTTTTTCCCACCTCGCGCGTCGCAAAAGAGAAAAACGATACCACAGACGCCACCAAACGTCACCTCCCAGTGAGGATGGAAAGGGATGGCGGGAAGGGAACGTCACTGGGGGAAGGGGGAACTTTTACGCAGTCCAGGGTAATGACGAAGCGGTGGAGCAGAAGGGCTGATGGTAAGACGGAGGTTAATTTCATTAGGAAATTCCTTCGGGCAATCACGGCTGCTCTCATTCGCAGGCTACTTCGCCAGACCGGGATGCAGTTTCCCTGGCTTCCCTTCCCAACCTCCCCACCGCCACACGTCCCTCACTTACCCGTGTGCGCCATAGCTTCCCCCTCCGGCCAACGTTTGCCTGGGATTTTCAGGTTTTCCAGTGGATTAAGAGCCGAGACTCGAGCCGAATGAGCCTTCGTCCTGTCCGGATCCTTCTTCCGCTGTCCCATCCCCGGAAGGTTGAGGGTTTTTGTAATTTATGATTTATTTGGTTGGTTGATTTCCCCTTACCACCCTTCTCCCAACCGTGGCGTCCCACCGTTCCCTTCTTTAACAGCGCGTGTGGCTTAATTCTGGCGTGGCGAGTTTCGCTAATTGGAGCTCGCTCACTCCGTGGTTGCTTCGTGCTGCGGCGTACGACACGATGTTCAGCGCTGTCTCTTGGGTGTGTGTGTGTGTGTGTGTGTGCAGAAATCTCTTTGCCCTGCCATATCAGTGCCTCCCCGTGGTCATCCGCCCCACGCAATGGCGAGTTGTTGACCTATAAACTTGGTGGACACGCGCCTCCTATCAAGAGCCCGGGGAGTTGGCGGTTGTGGCTGGCCCGGGCAGGTCAAATACCTAGGGGACCGTCCTTCCTCCCCAATTGATCAGCGACGCCTCGTGTGAGGGGAAAAGGGATTAATAAACGCGCACATGCAGGCGGCAGAGGCATGGGGAAAGTACGCACATTGAAACCTGAAGTGTGATTGGAAATGTTTTATTACCAACCGTGGGTCCGTTTATAAAACAACATCCCTGCCGTCCCCCTCGCGACCCGCCTCTTGGCGGTCCTGGGTGTTGTTTTGTTTTCCCCACTTTTCTCGGGAGCCATTCCAGTTATATCTTAATGTTTTGTCGTGTCAATAATTTATTGGACATCGTAAAACAAATGATTTCTTAATAGTTATTATTTATTAGTCAATCGCTCATTAATAACTTCACGCGGCGTGCGGCCGTTTCGCGCCGGTTCCGGGATGCGGGAGGAACCGAACCTGGCCGATGGTATGGCCCGAGTTCCAGTTGCCGTTCCGACGGTCGGTACGATCGATGCGTTCTACGTCGGGCCCCCGTGCGATCGCAAAGCCGTGAGCGCGAGAGGTGGCATGATGTGGTAATGTAATAAACAAGGAGTACTAGCGCTAGCACTGGAAGGGCTAGGTTCGCCATGCAGCTGAAGCGGTTGGTACGTACTCGACGGGGCCGTAAGAGGGGACCTCATTTTATTGATCTTCTTCTGGCGGTGTCGTTCGACGGAAAAGGAAAAGCCCGGCCGAGTCCTGGGCTGGGACGCGCTAGCGAACGCGTTTCGTGATCTGCCGACGGCCCCTATGCGGATGGCTCATCATTTCGAACGACTAATAAACTTGTGATCGATTGAGTCGACGATTGGCTACCTATATCCGTGGCGGGGCGAGCCGGTGCAACCGACCGCTGGTGGAGCGAATGATGCGAGCAATGATTGAAAAGTTAAAATGTATGAAATTGGAAAGAAATATAAATCGAACAGCGTTCGGTCGACCTGGTCGCGGCCCGAGGCCGTATCCTTGTCTCGCCGTGGAGCTCCAGGACCTGGGAGCACTCACTTTTTCAGCTTGAAAAATTACCGTAGTAAAATTGAACGACTGTGCTGTGACGGTACGAACGGAACGGTTTTTCTGCGTGAAATGTGTGGAGCGAAACCATTAACCTTTCTGCCGTACAGCGGCAGTGCATTGGTCGAAGTTGTCAAAAGAATAAAAATCTCTCCGCAGGGATCAAAGGTCACAGCCCATCCGGAGGCCAGCTGCCAGCTTCGCGAGAAGTGATGGGATGGTCGCACGATGCAACAATCATCTGCTCAAGCTCGACCGGCAACGGCGCTGGATGTAAATGAGCGTGATTTGTGGTTATGCTATTTACATGTAGCACCGCTTTTTAATAGAAATAAATGAGAATAGTTCGTTTGACGCGAAGGTTTTTTTTTCTTCTTTTGCTATCGAAACGCATGGTTTGTCGTGCAAAAGACGGACACTGCTGGTGAAGAATATTAGCCGAACGACGATCGTAAATCCAGCAAGACAGCACGAGAAACAACTTAATATTTTCATTTAGTGGATTTGGAGTTTTATTGCACCCCGACGAATCACAAATTATTACTTTTCGTCGCCAGGCTTCTCTTTCGCAGCAATTATTCGCGCCGAACAAAAGCAACGGAGGGAGGTTGGGATCAAGATTGCAGATTGCATTGGGTGGCATCTTTCCTGCGAAGTGTTTCCTATTGATTAGAGTGCCTTCGATCGGTGGTTGAGGTGTAAAATTGTTCGACTGTAGCCGACGAAGATCGTTTACGGCTTCGCTCGTTGAAGGCTTCCTCGTGAGAAATGCCTACATAATTACTGCCCTCCAGGTCAGGCGTCATTTTGAATGTTGTTTTGCTACGGTGTCAGGTCGATCAATTTTAATAGAATAATTTTTCAATCACGTTTAGTGCATTTGCCAATTTTGCAAGCGCTTCGCTGGATTGTTGTTCCACTGTAGTCTTTCATTTTCGAGAATAGCCTGGGAGGTTCTCTGTTGTTTGCCATCGCTTTATATATTTGAAGTTTGAATGTTTGAATGTTTGTTTGAACATGAGCAGTTAACAAAATTTACTTATCTTTCGCATGGTTTACTCGCATATAAATTTTAATAAACAAAGTATTTGAAAAAAAAAAAACATGCAAAAGTTCTTTCTGATACAACTGTAAAGTGAACCTCTGTAGTGAACGTAATAAACCATTCATTAAAAAGTACTGAGTATATTCTTTAATTTTCTTTTTGATTATGCAATCAACATCGCCATAACTGCAGGCAACTTTAATATTAATCCACTCAATCATAGCTCCGGAAGGTGGGAAAAGAATTTGTAGAACATCCTGCTGCTGGTGCTGTGATCCTAGAAGTTTGCTTTGTCGGAATAGTTGCACGTGGTACAGAGACGTTTTAATAATCTCACTTTTCACGTCGACAGCGAGTGCCGATGACTGTAGCAATCCCCCCCCCCCTCCCACCCACCCGGTGGCTGTTGCTTGTGGGCATTCCATTTGCATTCCACCCCTGCATTCTTTCCCCAGTGATGCCGAGGCGGAGGGAGGTTTAAAACAAAACAGAACAATTCTGCTGATAAAACACCACCGGCTAAAAGTGACTGTGACTAATTTTATGCAGCAATTTATGCACCACCGGCTCCCTTCGGCCCACTCGTTTGTTGGATTAATCGCAGCCCGAACTGATCGCAGCGCTGCGATGGGATGTGCGATCGACGCCCGATAGCGGTAGTGCTTACCTCCGTATGTGGTGGAGCATAGGGCGCACGTGCTTCGCGCGGGAGGGCGAGAGAGAGAGGGAGAGAGTACGGGGCCACGAAATGTGGATGGTGGGTGAGTTTAGCTACGCTCCATTCGAAGCCCATCGCGTCCACTCCACGACGATTCGGCTTCGGGGGCTCACTTTCACATCCCTTTCTCACACTGCCGCTCGGAAGAGGGGAACAAGCATGAAAGAAGGAAGTAAAGCAAGCAAAAGGAAGCTGCTCATTGATGGATCTCAATCTCGTCGTCGCGCATGGACATGTGCGCACCCCGTGCATGCGGCTTATGGATGAATCGATCCGACAAATTTGATATTCCGAATGGAAGCGCAGCCTGAAGACTCCCAACTTTCCGAGTTTCCACCGCACGCAGCCATCGTTGTCCATCGGCGTCGTCGTCGTCGTTGTTGTCGTACCTCCATATTTCTTCCAAGCTTCAGCGCACCATTTCAGCTACCACCCCACCCACCCATTCGTCAGCGAAAGGGGGCCACCCAACACGCGTGTGCGGCGGGGAGGACACGGGCGCGATTCCTTGCGTTCGTTCGTTCCGCCGAACCAACGTCGCTTTGTCGGGCGGAACAAATTCAAAAAAACCGGCAAACCATACGTTTTGCTTCATTTCTTCGTGCCTGCCCCTTCCCCTCCAATTCACCTCACCCGCGTCACCGCGCCTGAGATGTGGGACTCCGGAAAAAAAGGGCCCCGAAGATGTTTGGACAGCCACGTGGTGGTGTGCGCAAGGGCTTACAGATTGTTTA
This sequence comes from Anopheles atroparvus, assembly GCA_914969975.1. NCBI lineage: Eukaryota > Metazoa > Arthropoda > Insecta > Diptera > Culicidae > Anopheles > Anopheles atroparvus. Next base: position 15,400,061 of record CAJZCY010000003.1, on the reverse strand, counting down.
TTGATTACATACATTATAATGTAATTTAAATGTGTATACAATCGGATTGTCGTAACGATGCGCGCTGCGTGCGCGACGAGCGGCTGGGCGAACGCCGCCGACAAGAGGGCAAGGTGAAGGAGAATCATGTATCGTTTCGTTCGCATTCGTCGAATGTGTCACTCGCGAACGAAACGAACGCCGGCGACCAGGGTCGGAAAAAGGGTTCCCATAGCCAATGCTCATCCAGCCAGCTTTTGATTGGTTTGATGTTTTTATTATTTATGCTGGGCAAATAAAACACCGAGCAACAGAGAACGATGCAACGGGCTTTGCTGGGCCTGTTCCGACCGCTCGTTCTGTGACAGCGTTCTCGTTACGCACGAACCATTGTGCTTGCCGTTGGAAAGGATTCCCGGGCTGAAAGCTTTCTCTTGTCAACTTTAAATGCCGAAATGCTACGCGACGATCGGGGGGGTGGGTGGGAGGTGCGGCATCATCTCTCAATCCCGACCGGAACATGACTTGATCACTTCACTTCAAGCTGACGTTCGTCGCTTTATGTCACGTTCAAGTCTTTTGTTTTCACGACGTGCGTAACTCTTGCCCGACCTTGTTTTTCTCAGCCCCGTTTTACGATGCGTTTCTCTGTCTGTCGAAATAACTTCTTTTTGTTTTGTTTATCTGAATGCAATTGAACTTATACTTTTTGCAGAGATTGAGTACAAATGGACGATTTTTTCATGTTTGTAATGTTTCCGTTTTTGTGTTTTTATTTACACCGTTTGTTTTGTCTCCCGCAAGGACCGATGCAGACCATTTGTTTGGTGTTTTTATTTGATAAGATTGGGTCAGTATAATTTATTTGAATGATGACGTTATTAACGAACATTGTAAACTGTCCAGGAAATATTCGGTTGATTCAAGGTTGAGCATTCGTGATTCATCCATTGCCGATTAAAATTATGAAAATTTACACTCCAAGCTCAGCTGGTCGGCAGGGTGTATGAATTAGGAAAGGTAGCTCGCCCGTTCTGCGGCACACGCTGAACCCGCTGACGTCATTGGGTCCATAGGTGCGCTGGGAAAATCTATCTAAAAGATAGGGAGTGGGAAAAAAAAGACAACGATAACGCAAACCGGCTAAACGGATCAAACACGAGTGTGATGCTCATGGTGAGCATTGCCTACGGCACGCTGACTGACAACTGTCACGTGGTTGACGGAGCACCGTCACTTACTGTCGGTTCTTACGAGCAGCACGAAAGTCTTGTGATTTATGGACGAAAAATTTTCGTTTGCCTTCTTTGAAGAAGATTTAAAGATTTCCAAAAATGGCTCTTTCATTTGATTTGAATTAATATCAAAAATTAAAATGTTTCCTACAAAGTTAATAACACTCCGCACCTCTAGGGTTCTCGGTGAAGAAAGAGCCATACATTTCTCCTGCTTTTGCTCTGCCTTCTTTTTGTTTCCGCTGCTTCAGCTTTCGTGCCAAACCAAGTCCAGCGGTCCAGCTGACGTAGATTGACAGGACAGGGGGGTGTATTAAACGGACCAAAATAGCAATCGGGCCGAAAGGGCAGCAGGGCACAAGCCGCATGGTGCAGCAAAAAAGTCACAGAAGCAGCCTTCCCCCGAGCCCCGGGAGACGTTATCGCTGGCCGGGAAGCATGAATGATTGCACTCATCTGTCACGGTTGAATTGAGCTTTTAATTGAATTTTCGCTTTCCGCGTAGTTGATCTTTTCGGGGCGCAATCATTGATTTTTTTTTTTTTTATAAAACTGGGTCAAGTTTATTTCGATCTTGTATCACGTTTTGCTATATTACGCTAATATTAGTCTATATTTAAATTTGTTACGGTGATGCTTACAGCGGTGTTACTGTAAACTAAGCCTACGTAGTTTATGAACATTTTAAGTACTAGAGTCCGCCTGTGCTTATCGCGGGATAGGTATTGGGGATAAGCAAAATCATCATATTCTAAACAGTTACTGCCAATCATGCTGGCTAATATTTTTTTGAAAGTGATCCATTGTGGCTGAATCCGATTGCACTTTGTTAATTTATGTTCGAGGTCTTCTTTTACGTTACAATGGTCGCATAGATCGTTGTCCGACAAGTTCAGTTTGTGTAGGATTTCGTTGTGACGAAGTTTGCCGTGCACCAGGTGATAATACATTGAGTTTTGGGCCGACGTAAGATTCTTATTGTTGATGTTTTTCCAAATAACGTTCCAATTTTTCGCTGGTTGTTTCCTTACTATTTTCGGTTGGTTCATAGAATGAACTAAGTGTTTATATATCTTGGACGAGGCTGGCGATTTCAATAAGTGTATAGGCATATAAGACGCTTCTTTAAGGACTGTTTTAATACATGGATAGCAGTTCGGTAAGTTGGTAATGTCAGGTGGATTCTGTATCGCACTTAGTCTAGTTCGTGATATTGAGGTTGAATCTATCTCTTTTAGATATCTATTAATTAGTAATGCCAAGGATTTCGTTGTCGGCGAGTGCAGTCCTAATCCACCTCTCTCTTTGGGGAGGACGAGCGTGTCAAATGGGATTCTTAATTTCCCTCTGTCCCAAAGGAATCTCGTCACGATGGACGTAGCCTTGGCGGTTTGGGATTTGAGCCCATGAAGTGTGGAAGCCACATACCATAGTTTGGGGAGTATATATGTGTTAACTATTTTAACTTTTTGGGCAATATTTAGGCTTCTGGGTTGATGCATGCTTATATGATAGACCATTTTTCTTAGGCAATCATCCCAATTCTGTTTTGCCATTAGCGTGATGTTGTTTATGAAAGTTATTCCCAATATTTTAATCTTGTTTTTGGTGGTCAACCAGTTGATGTTGAGAGAGCTGTTGTTGGCTGTGTGACCTACGTTGATTCCTACCGTTTTGTTCGGGTTTATAATCGCTCCTGCTTCTTTCCCAAAATCTTCTAATACATTTTTGATGGTATTGAGCTTGTTCGGGGAGCTCGATACAACCGTTATATCGTCTGCATACACCGTCAAGCAGTCGTCTATCCCGGAACATACCGAGCTTATTTTCTGAACAAGAGGGTTCAAGTACAGCACAAACAGCGTCATGGACAGGGGATCCCCTTGGCGCACTGATTTTCCGATAGGAAATGACTTTGATAATTCACCGTTTATAAGGAGTTTAGATTGAGCTTCTTTTCCGATGGCTCTGAGCAAATCTATTAACTTACTAGTAAATCCAATTTCAGCTAAAACTCTGAACAAAAAATTGTGATCCACCCTATCGAAGGCTTTGTTTAGGTCGAACGAAACTAGTTTACCACATATTTTTCTATGTTTCAATTCTGCAATCTTTTCTTTTAACTGGATTATAGCTTGAAAAATGTTTTTGTTTTGGTTGTTACATTTCTGATGCGGAGATATGATGCTATGTTGGGAGATCACTTTCTCCATCCGTAATCGAATAATTCTACTGAAGATTTTGTAATCAACATTTAACATAGTAATCGGTCGAAATGAATCTAAATTGTAATTATTGCTAACGCCTCTCTTTTTGACAAGCACTATGGTACCCTCGACGAGGGGCGCTGGTATGATTCCATGTAATATATCATTTTGTACCAAGCTGAATTCTCGGTGTATTAATTCAAAGCATGATTTGTAGAATTCTGTGGGAATCCCGTCTGCGCCTGGTGTGCGGTTATTGTTGGACTTGAGAATCGCATCCCATATTTCTGATATTGTGATTTCGTTAGTTATTTGCTCATTTAGTTCACAATCTGCGGGAATCATTTTTTGGGCCTTAAAGGACTGCGACGCTGTTGCATTTGGATTTTGGCTGAAAGCCTTGGAGTAGAAATCATGGATGAACTTATGGATGGCTGCTCTTTCAGTTATTTTCTGCCCATTATTGTCTATTATTTCACTAATAGTTTTGTTGCGGCTTCTTTCACTTAACTGAAAGGATGAGATGTCTTCTCCAGGTTCTGATTTGTCGTTAATTCGACAGCTGTCTGTCATGTATTTTCTCTGTAGGGCCAGCATGTTCCCTTTTATGCGATTTATATTTTGGATTTCTCCAGGTGATCCGTAGTAATTGTCGTACGATCTTTTTAATTGAGTATAGAGACGATCGTGTAGGTATCTGAACTCTTGAAGGCGTTCGCTGCTTTTCCAACGGAAGAATGAAATTATCTTCGGCTTGGCCAAGTTTATCCACCATTCTACCCAACTGTTGTAATTTCGCCTTTGTTTTGTCAGTCTAATCCAGCGCTCTTGGAACTGCTCGATATTGATTTCGTTGAGAACGTTTTTACGAATGGTCCAATGGTTAGCTCGCACACCAGTAATGTTGTTCATGGATTGGATATGAATGCGAGCGCTGTGTGCTTTGTGGTCGCTAAACGCTGTTACGTGATACGCAGCCGTTCGTACATCGTTCTTCAAACTTTGCGATACATATATTCGGTCAATGCGCGATGAGGTATTGGCTGTGATATATGAAAATTCGACCGTGTTGTCATTCACGATCTCCCACACATCGAAAAAGTTAGCACGTTGTATGACGTATTGAAGGGTTTTGCTAAAGTTGCTGGTGCCCGTTGCATCTTTGGATTTTGTCACTGCGTTAAAATCACCGGCCAAAATACAGTCTGGTAATCTATTTCTCAGGTGATATGGTAGTGTGTGGTTGAAAAATATATCTCTCGTCCTGGCGTTTTGAGAACCGGATGGAGCATATACATTGCACACGGTCACGGAATTCTGGATGTTGATGGCTATCAGTCGGGAGTCTATACTTCGTTCTATCTGCGAGATTGAAAATATGGATCGGACAGCTATTGCTGTTCCACGCTTGGCTGTGTCGACGTTTGTTATGACCGTGAAACCGTTGAGCGATATGTTTGTGTCAGCGACTTCTTGTAGAAAGACTACATCTGCGTCAGTCCTCGATATAAAATTCGCTAACGCTTGAAGTTTACTCTTACTCTCGATTGAGTTGGTGTTAATTGTTAGTAGGGTTAGGCTAGCCATTTTGGTTTAGGTTGAACGCTTTCGCTCTCCGCTCTTGTTCCCTTCCTTTTTGGATCGACCACGCGTTTCGTTGACTGTGGGTGCTGTCTTTGTTTCAGGCTGTGTTCCCTCTTCACTGCGAGATCTGGTCGATCGCACTTGCTTCACACAAGGCTCCGTGTTAACGGTTGTTTTCACCGATCGGCTCTCAGCTGACTGTCTCTTTCGAGACAGGGAGCGAGGCTTACCCGAAGCAACTGTTGGAGTGGGGGGCGGGACTGTCGGACGCTTTGGCTCGAGCGTCTGCACAACCGGTGGGTTTGCGATCGGGGGGGTTCCCTCTCGGTTCTGCACCACCGAGGCGTATGAGTTTAATCTCTCGCTCAGATTAGGTTTTTTGCTACTCAGCTTCCTGCTTTGGAAGCATGACATGCCGAAGTGCACCGCTAGGTCGCAATACCTGCATGTCGGTTTTTGTCCCCTGTACGTAACCAACGTGCGCTCTCCTCTGATCGTAACGAATGACGGTATTGGCTTCGCCAATACCATCGTCACATATCGGAATCCGTCCAAGATTCCGGCACAGGGGAATTGGGGACCCCAGACTCCCTCTTTGATTGTACGGATTTCTCCGTACGCACACAGCACAGACTTTATGTCTTCGTCCGAGACCTCTGCGGTGAGGTCGTGCAATTTGACGATGACTGATTGATCATCCATCGTAATAGGGATGGCAAACTCCTTCCCGTCACATTTATATAAATGCTTCCCGTCGTGTTCCTCGACTGTCTGCAAGGCCAGTCCCTCCTCCTTCAGCTGTACGAAGGCGATCGACGCGGTTGATCTCAGGTGGATCCTGGCCACTGTTAGTTCGTCCAAACCGATCTCCTCCACCAAGAACTTTACGGCTTCCATATGTGTTGGTTTTTTCGATACCTTCGTGAAGTCTACACGAAGGGTACATTTCGAGGCTGTCATTTTTTTTCCTTTCACTCCCACTAACACTTCCACGTTTTGATTTTTGTTTGCCTGGATCTCTCGCTAGACACGTCCGATAGGTTTGAGCTTCGGAACCGAACTATTGATCGCACCGAATCCGCGGTTCGTTCGCTTCCAGGGGTTTTTTGTTTTGGTTCTGTGCCCTCAGGGAGCTTTGGGCAACGTTGGCCAGCTGGACCGGCGGGGGCCTACGCAGAGCGCGATTGTCAAACAGATTGTCAACCGGCGTCCGAAAATCACCGAAAACGATCACCGTGCGTGATTGACTGAAGTGGATTGCAATCAGCGGTCGGGATTGTCGGAAGATTGAGTGGAGAATTCTTTGGGGATGTCGTCGTTTTTTTTTTTGTGTTCGCTGGCAACGTCATTCCTGCCCAAATGTTCGGTTGTCGATCATCGGTCGTCTCACTTTTCGCGCAACGATCCACACGGAGCAGAGTTGGCGGCGGTGTGATGTATTTATAGTTTTTCTGGCCTTAAAATAAGAGCGGCTCGAACCTTTTCGGCGAGCTCCGCTGGGCTCACTTTGTTTTGACAGCCGTTAGCAGCAGCCGGGGCAATGTTCGGGCTGTCAGGTGCCGTGACGTGGACACGATGCCGGCGCGAAAATCTATCATTTCTTCGACCTGCAACTGTCAGCTGTCCGGTTAATTTCGGAACATGGAGCAACTCTTCTAGTTTGTTTTTCACTTGCCATCCCGGAATTTCGGACGCGCTTTACTAATGAGCATGAGTCTTAAGTGAAATTTAAATTGATTGCATTCAAATAATGTCATTCGTGCCCAAATCCAGTTGATTTGTTGCTCGTGGATCGGCAATTCTTCCTTTGGTTTCAGTTTTCTTAGTTTTGTGCTTTTTGGCAAAGTAAATGTAGTTGGCAGAAATTCCTACGAAAAGAAGAGGAGTATTTTTTCTTCAAATTAGCGATTAAAATGAGATGTCATTAAAATAAATTACATTTATAGTTGCATCACGGCCAGACTTCGGAGTTAAGCTTTTTTTAATAAAATTTTGTTAATATTTCGCATTTTGTTAATATTTTGTTAATATTTCGCAAAATAAACTTTTCACACTAAAATGAATATTATTAGTTAATTTTATTTGGGGTTTCAATATTTCAGCCGAAAAATGTGTAGACCGTTAGCTTCACAAAAGTTCAATAGTTAGTTCGTAACTAAAAAATAAAAGGTAAATAAAAAGAAATTATCGTTTGGCATTCTTCTTCATCGGCTACAAAACTGCACCCCAGTTTCAGTCGTTTAGGTTTCGTCCTCTCCGCGGGTTCGCTTTTCATTGGTTACCGGATCATATGGAATTCTTCCCCGCAAACCAGCGCTCGCACAATCGATCGATGCGGCGCTGCGGTGCCAGACTTTATGCAGATTTAGGTGCCGATATTTCTGTAGGTGCCGGTTGGTTTCGTTTATCGATTCTTTTTCCCTGCTCACACGGCTCCGGCGAGCTCATTTTCGGTCCCGTTGCGTTGTGTTGCGCTAAAGAAGAAATTAAGGAAACACTTTAATCGTGCAGGTTTTACCTCCTCCGGTGCGTCGGTGTCGAATCGATGTCGGCTTCGATCGGGCGCTTGGGGAGATGGCGATCGGGTACGGCGGGGGCTGAAACTCCCCGGTTTGGGCATTCCCGCGCCACGATAATGATGCTGCTGCAGGAGCAGAAGCTGCGCCAGTTGCAGCACGGGTGGAAGGACGGATTTTAGTTCTCCTAACGACTGAAGTCTTTCCCGCCCGGCTCCGTGAGTCGCTCCCGGCTGCATTTATCCGGTTTCCGGGGGCTTACCGCGAGTTGTGTGCGCGATTGTGTGCCTGCGCTTAGGTAAGTGCCTCCCGAAGGCAGGTGTCACTGCTCGTTTGGCTGTCGATAAAAGTTCGCTAAGCACCGGAGCACAATTTTGTTTCGGTTAATTATTAACACTTCGATGTCGTGTTGCTGGAAACGCGTCCCAATGTTTCCGCATCTTCGCATGCTTGAAGCCTTCTCGCCCCCCCTTTTCTTTCTCTCTCTCTCTCACACAAACACTCCATGGTAGGGGAGCTGCTATCCCGCTGCGGGGTAAAAAGCTTTGTGGCCTTTTCCTTGCTCGGTGGGAGAACGAGCGTCGATTTTTGTTTTGCTTTGTCTCGCTCAAACGGAAAACAATAATTGGTCTAATGTTTATCAAGCTGGTTTGATCTCGATCCTGCAAAGCTTGGGGCGCAGCGAATGCACCTCGGAGGCGCACCCGGTTCGTTTTTGCTTTGTTTGGCTGTCTGTGGATTTCGCTGGTGCGATGGCTTTCAGGGACACAAACCATCGGGCATTATTTTAATTATGCCTCACCGTGTGGATATATTGGAATTCTATTCAAGTTTTTTGTTTTGTGGTTCCACCACGGCAATGCCAAACTGTTAATTCACCTCGGGGCCATAGGGTTTCATGCTTTATTTTCGACCAAATGCAGTTTCACAGCACAGCGGTTGCGTTTTCACCTCGCGGATCTCAGAGGTTCTGGGGAGCCTTACCAGCAAACCTCGGTGTGGCTGGTGTCAAACAATTCGTTGGCCCAAACAGTTCATAAATTAAATTGATTTATGTTTTATTCGGCAACAGGCGTTCGAACGTTGCATCAATACCGTCGGTCGTTACCGTCCCATGGGTACGTGGGATACCAAATAAATGAGGTAGATGTTGTGATCTGTTGTGTTTCTTTGTGTGTTTGGTGAGGTTTTTATTCAAACTAGTACCGTTTAAACATGCGAAAGATAGTGCAAACTTTATGTCCGATCGAAACTGGGACTTTAGCGTTTTCATTATTTAGTTGCAAAGTTTTGCAACGGTTTTCACACAAGTCCTCTGATAAAGTTGGGCGAATTTGTTCATCATGTTCGTCTCATCTCGTGACTCTCACAAACCATCTTTGTTGATAAGGAATTAAATGGTCAAGGAGTGAGAAATATGAAATGTCTTCAGTACTTCCTAGACCCAATGTGAATCCTTGCAGCAATTAGTCTGTAATTGATGATTTTGTCTTCTAACGGACCAGTCTTTCGAGCCGTGGTTCTAGCGGACGCTGAAATGCCTTTTTTGTATCGAGCACATGCAAAAATTTTCCCCAAGCGTCGGGCGGAATTCATAAATCATGTGAACGAGCGATGGTCCGCCCGATGCCGTAGCTATTTGCAGCCGATGCATACACTATTTTTCTCATCAGCGCATCGTCGCCGTGCCGGATCGATCGTTAAGACAAGAATCTGTCCCAGGAAGGGAGGGATGTTGTGCGTATGCGAAAAAAAAGAAGCGGCAGCAGTACGACAGCCGTCAGTCTATTAATCTATTCCTGCATCGAGAACCGGGGGCACCGCAGCCAACCGCCTCGATCATGTCCGCTGCGAGATCGCGAGTAGTTGTTGAAATCTGAGCAGATTATCTTCATCCCGCAATTCTTGGTCCGCCGTGCTTTTTGCCCCCCCCCCTGTGCCCCGCGGAGCATGATTAATAGTGATTGAATACAAAAATCTGCCATCTTCAATAAAAAGGCGATTAATGCGATACAGCGACGCGCGTACGCTCCGATGCGCGGCGCATCAACGGCAGGCGGCATCAGCTTTCCCGGCTGCCGCGGTGGAAGAGATTGATAAATCCTGCACGATCCCGGGACAGATTCTAGCTTCCTCAGCTCCTTTTCGGACGGCGCACTGACAGCCGTGAACGGATCGTTTGCGCCATGCTTCGCGCGTGAACGCTTGACGCATAAGGTATGCTGCCGTTCGCTGCACATTCCGGCGTCGAGCGTCGACTCCCTTCCGCTGCAGCTCGACATCGTCCGCTTTCGCTTCCCACCAGCATCCAGTTCTCCAGGTGCGTATCTTATCCATTTTACTCGCCAATAAATATGATACGTGCATAATAAAACAATAATTAATATGGATAAATATTTTGTATTAATTCAACCGCCTGCCTTTTGCTGTCCGCTTCCTTGCGCTTGCATGCGTTGGCGCTCGGCGCAGGAATCCATCAAGTCCGACGCTCGGCTGCTCGCCCCCTTCGGCACGCTTTAATGCTGATCAAATGCAGCTGCGGCCGTGCGCGCCCGACCGCCGATTGGCGCCCGATGCAAGAATGGAAATTAAAACAAGAGCTCAAGGTGGTTTGGAGCTGGCAAAGGAAGAAAAGAAGGAAGCACAGATGGAGAAAGAGAACATCGAATCAACGCACAGCAACGGATGCAGATGCAGAAGAGTGGCACACGGACAATCCACATGCCATGGATCGCGGTAACGGGAAGGGGATTGGCACGGGGGGGGGGGGGGGACGGATCAGCAGCTAAGATGTCGGTGGAAATTGTAAACCTGTCTAACAAATCAAACTACTGTTTCCACGAGTTTGCGCGCGTTCGCTTGTTCCTATGCGCGCAATGGGGCACAAAACGCGAGCTTATCGATGCAGTTCCGGTGTGTGTAAGATTGTGTGTGTGTGGTTGTGTGTGTGGCGGTGCGCCTTGCGTGGATGTCAGCCACGACGAACTTGGCTGTCTGCACACCGGATGATGGCTCGAGGTCCGGGAATGGGTGAGCCACATGTGGGTTGTTGTTTTTTTCTCCTTGCGCAAGTTTGGTGTTTGTCGATCATGGCGAGGTGAGTGGAAAGCGGAAGACGGCGAGAAAGGCCGCACCAGTACGCAAAAGGAATGAGTTGCGGCTAGATTCTTTGCGGCCCCACTTGTACGTTGCCCGATCGATCATACCGCTAAAGCAGGCCGATCTGTGCTAAATACACACTCGCCGAGAGAGCTCGTTTGTCCGTCTTCCAGCAAAGGCTCGTGGAGGAGCGAAGGGATGTGCGGCAGGATTAGCGAATGGATGGGAAAAAATCATTGCTGCGTTTATGTCAAACGGTTGATGCGATGTAATTCAATTATCGGTAAGCTGATTTGTGGTGCGTTGCACAGACGCGCGCGGGTCCCGGAAGGCAGAGGAAGATAATTTCTGCGACAAAGCGAACGATGCCGAACGGACGGAAGATGATGGACGGCCGCAGAGCTTTGGGGGACGCATTTTCTTTGTGCATGCAGTTGGCGTGATCCTGGTGATAGATGGCACAGGAGCCGTATCGACGGGATGCGGGCGATGGAGGAGAAATTTATCTGCTTAAGCAATGTGTTAACCAGCGTTCGAGATAAGTCACAGCAGTTGTGAATGCCGTCACTTCCGTTCCGTTGTGCGGCTTGCGTCTATGTAGCTTTCTTTCTCCGTTTAAACCAACGTTTCACGCTTTGGTTTTACACTTTCCATCAAACAGATCGGCATCATGTTTATGTTTTGTTCAGTGATTTTTTTTTTTTAGTGATTTTGATAACAAGCCGTTGATTTTAATGAAACGAATGCATTTGCTTTCATAACATACGAAAGACATGAGCGACTGCAATGCGATCGTAAGAAACGAATCCCTGTCCTGGCTACCGGGGAAAAGGTACCGGGCTGCGAAAGCGTTCCAATACCATTCGGTGATCGGATCAGCTCGCCCTATCGTTGGCATTCGATCAATCCGGGAGCATAGAGCACAGGCGGTGGAAACCGGGCGTGTTGCGTTTCACCTACCAGCCAGCGTTCGGCTCTGTCAAAACCGACTTCGAACGGCATTGACGGGTGCAAATTTATGCGCTTGTCACGGCAGATAAAACCTGCGAACCGGTATTTAGCCGGCTAGATGGTCCGTGTATGGCGAGCCATTATTTCTCTTGTGTGTGTGTGCGTCTGTGTTTGATTTGATTTTGTGCGAATGTTTTGAGAAAAGCTCAACGAACCGCGCGGACAAGCCGTGTGCTGTGTGCTGCATTGGAAAATGAAATCATTCGCGGGCAGGCGTTTAGGGTACGGGGTTGGTGGGGGTGAAAATCGTACCGGTAAGAAAATAAATGTAAAATATCAGCACAGATCACGGCCAGCTCGAGTGAGACGCCTTTTCCCCGGTGTAGACTGCGTTTGCGTGGCGTTTGTAGATTGGGAGGTTTTTTTTTTCTTGCTGTATCCTTCGCTTGTTAGCAGTGTGACAGATTTGTTTGCCGCTGACACCGTCGAAGAAGTGAAAGTTGGTTCGTACAAACGGGCGCTTTTCTGTTGTTCTCTTTTTTTTTCACTGAGTGCTAAATGCGAACGTAATCATTTCAGTTGTTGACGCACATACGCGCAGCATAAGCATGGCATGGGATAAAGTGTGGAAAAAAACGTGAAGCAAAACCAAATCGGGAAGCGACAATGCGAGCAGTGCGCGTACGCGAACGGAGCACTAGGAAACCTGAGAGGGCTCGGCTCTAGCAGGAGTGCGGATTTGCCTGGCAGCAAACTGGATGGGGCGAGAAGAAATAAAAGAAGGACGAAGTTCGCACTCATAAACGCACAAGCCGCCGTAGTCAGGGGCTCGGGTGACGAAGGCATCAGCGACAGCAGCAACATGCAACGGCAGCTGTTGACAGTCGTCACTTTGCGGGTCCAGACACGGTCACAGGCTACCCCATCATCTGTCATTTGCCAGCGGACACTCGTTCGCCCGTCGAGGGGTTTTTCTTTTTACTTACTTTTACACTCGCCTCACTCAAGTGCGTTGGCACGCGGAGGACTTACCGTCGCGTTGCTGTCGGGCGCAGAAGTGCAGAAGTTCTCTCGAGAGTGGCAGAGGAAAATTAGTGGACAGCGTGGAAGGCGCCCCGAAGGGAAGCAGCGGATGAAAATCTGCGCCCACTGCGACAACTCCGACGGTCTAGACGGTCAGAACGTCGAAGGTCCCAGGGTCTAGGGAATCGCCATTTCGTCCGCCCTTTTCCCGTGCAGGCGGATTTACGTCGACCCAGCGAGGGGAAGCGGAGTCGGTCCGGCTCAGCAGCATGTAGTACAAGATTAATTTTAATATTTCCACTAAATGACAGACGGATCTTACCGGTTTGTCTAGCGTGCGTCAGGGGTTTGCGCGGCGCTGTTTCTGTGCCTCGTTTCGCCTTCTCCTTTTTGTCGACCACCCGTGGAACGTGTCATTCTGGTTGCGTATTCGGTGGATTTCTGCGTTCGCGCTGGCACGTGCTCCCGATCCCGGGCATGCGTGTGTGTTGCTGAATGCAAGCGCATGCGTCCCGCTGAAGATGACATTCATGGGTCTCATCGCTGTCATGTTTTGCCTGCGCTCTGGAAAAACAAGCGATTAGTCATCGGTCATCTGCATGGAACGGCTATAAGCGTGGTGTCGAGATAGAGAGCTATTCATATTTAAACACAGTATGTAGATATATGATTTTGATTTAAAACCAAAAAAGTTAACTAAATTTTGAGTTTGAATGAAAGACTGTCTTAAACGTTAACGCTGTAAAAGATATTTTCTCTTGAATGTCATTTACTTCAATCGATTCATATACATCTTCATGTCCGGACTCAAAGGAAGGATAATGAGTAAGTTATTTCTTCAAAAACGAAGATCCTGCAATCAAAATTTGGCGTATTTAGGACGTAAACCCAGGCCACTTACGATGTGACTGTTTGGCAATGTATTCCCTTTGGATTTAACGTGAATTTACTGTAATTGCGTACCGCAATACCGAGCGTAAACGAGAAAGACAGTTCAGGATCATTCAAGGTTCACTTGAGGACGACATTCCGGTCGCCCATAAAAAGGATGCTTACATGCTTTTTCGGCGGAAACGATCCCCGAAGTTCCCCGGATCGTTCGAGGCGAAATTGTTCGAGTGCCGACATTCCTCTGCCTTGTGTTAGAGCGGCCCGCTGGCAAGAGGGCAAGGGATGATCACGTTGGTATGTAGAATATGACATCGCTATTTGTTGGGCACCGCACAAAGGATATCGTCAGCTCGAGCGGGCCATCCAAGGCTGGACAGTGATCCTGGCAGCAACATATTTCCGTTTATGCAGGGAGCGGAACTTTTTTCGAAGGTGCATTACTGCGAGTTTGCTGCGATGCCAATGGTTTGCTAAAAATTCTTAATTAGAGCTATTATAATACGGCTGGAGCTTGTGCGGCAGCAGGACTTTTGGTATCGGAAAGTAATAATTCCCCGTGGACTGAAAACATGAATCGAAACGCCGCGGAATGTTGATCAACGTTGACATGCTCGGGAAAATGTGTGTTCCATGAAGAAGCTTGCCATTATAAAAACCTAGAGCTTGCGGGAAATTTTGTTTTTTTCACAATTAAAACAACTCCATGTGGTAGAAAATCCCTTGGTTTGATGATGATGTCAAAGAAAACATAACTGGCATAAGTACGTGAAGAGCGTTACGCATGGGGTTTGAAATAAATACGAAACCCATTTGCAATGCTTAACCACACGCATTGCGAGCAATGCTGAAGATGCAATTTCGAGGGTCATTTTAAATCATACATCGCAACGATCGGGGATTGGTCGGAGCGTCGCAAACAAAATTCGGATGCTCCCAGTTTAACTGGTAATGGTACGTACTTGTCATAATTATTCAACGGATTCCCGATGACGATGATGTCGATGATGTCGATGCTTTTGATGGGTAAATAGCCCTCTTAAATAATGAGACATCCATAGTGGAGTGAGAGTGCCCAAAGACAGGCAGGCATTCGCATATGATATTGAATTTTAATTGGTTTCATTTGGTCATGGACACATTTTGTAAGTGAACCAAACGAGCTGAAAAGAGCGCGCCAACTGTTCGGCAAGAAGAGGATTGTAAGAAAACGTTCGCTGTTGATCAACCATCGTATTGGCCAATGCCGAACCGGATGCAGGTTTCAGGATGCGAATTCCGGCAGCGGGAGCTTTCCGATTCCGGCAATCGATCGTTTTCACAGGCCAGAATGGAATCAAATTAAACCACATTCATGCATTTCATTGGCCCGATGGCGTGCGATGCGATGGTTCTTGGGTCGATGGCGGTTTAATTTTCGCCTGGATTCATCCGTACAGGGGTTGGCTTTTGTCTTATTGCAACTCGTTTTGTATGGTACAACCAGATGGCTGATGTAAACTATGCGGTGCAGAAGTGACTTACCGGTTTTCCTCCGGCACTGGTTTTTGGTTCAGGTATTTGCGCTTTAGTCATGCAAAGATATTCTGATCTATTTGGTGTGGTTCTCTTGGGTTTCCAATCTTCCACGGTTCAAGATTCGTTTTTGGAGGTAATTGGAGGTTACATTTGTAAGTCCATTGGCGCTCTATATGGTGTTGTGACTAAGGAAGCATTTGCTTATTTACTTTTGTTCACAAACGTTTGTTGTTTTGTTTGTACTTTTGTTCATTCTCAGCACTTGTACTTGTAAAATTTATAATGCTTTAGTCTCATTCATTCACTACAGTGATAAATTGATCGAGTTTTAATATTGCGTTCAACATTAGCTTTTGAAAAATAATGTTGCTCGTTTTTCATATTAATGCAATAATGTTGCCCGTTTCAAGATATTTCAATCGCCTCTATCTATGATAAAGACAGAAAGAGGTCGTGCGGTATCCACAAAAAACGACAGACGGCCGTTGTCCGTGGCTTTCACCTTTTATTAACGCCTGCCGATCGTCAATAAATTGCGGTGTTGCGCACTACGGCTACGTAACACCCGGAAGGGTCCTTGCGTCCGGGGCTGACCAAGCCTCCAGCCAAGAGCGGCATGCTGTCGGCCGGGCCTTTATCATAATCAAATATTTGTCCGATCATAATTGTAACGAGCGGCGGAGCGTTAGCGTGGAGGCAGAAGAATTATGTTTCGTGATCCGTATCGGAAAGCGAGCCCGTTTCGGTCCGTCCGATCGAAGGGAAAGTTATCCAACGTCAGCCGGGTTGTCCGCGACCGATGGCCCGGTGCCACTGTGGAAGCCATTTTGCTAGCATCGCTCGAACGTAGTTGGTTTGGTCGCGTTCAATGGCTGCCAACCGATCGGTACCCTCGCGAGGTGGACCTCTTCGTGCCCGGGCGCTTGCAGGGTAAAGGTCATAACTCAAACTATGCGCGTTGGGACATGCACCGGGCCTCGATGAGCGGGCTGGCTGGCCATGGCGGCACGGTGCCTTCATCAGGCCGGTCCCGATCATGCAATCGACCAGGCCAAACCTCTGCGAGCCACCGGGCCAACGAGGCGCGGGCGTAGTTGATGATCGCATCGATCGCCGGGCGGAAAGATTTCAGATCACCGGGCAACGGACGCGATCACGATCGGTCGCTCGCTGGGACAAGAGCGTGTTTCTTTTTCGGCTGATAAGGGCTGGGAGAGTGTGGGGTAGCATGCCTGGACCATGGATCGCAGGAAGGACCGGACGCGGAACCGGACGGGGGTGCGACGAGTTGATCGTTGAGGCCGCAAGAAGTGAATGATCGCAAGATGGAGATAAATAGCGATGTATGTACATATGTTAAAGTTCTTATACGGCATACGTACACGATCGCCACCAAGCCTCGTTCCGTTTCCTGCCCCACCCGGGAGCCCCTCCGGCCTCGGATCCCGCACCGTTTTTAAACCCCCCTCATGACCGGCTAAATTCTACTACATCCACGTCCACCGGGGTTCGGTGGCGGTTCGCGTCGAGGATCGAATATCGATTGATGATATTTTTTCAACAAGCTGTTTTTTTCCCTTCTCATTTTTGGAAGCAAAGGAAGGCTCCTTCTGCGCTCCTCGCTCCACCTGGAGCTCATTTGAGCCCTTTCGGTGTATCTTTCCGCGGTCACTCCACTCCGCACCGTTACGGACCATTTTTGGGGGAGCTCCGGAGCGTTTGGCTGGTGCCTGCTTTGTGGATTGCCTTTGCCTGCTCTTCCGCAGTTTACGCCGCAGAAGGCGAACGCGCAGGCGAAACGGAGGCCAAACGAAAGCGTACCACCGTTCAAGACCCATCGGCTTGCCACGGCGACTTGCGGCGCGTGGTGGGATGCAAGCGACGAACCTCCGACGATACCGGTCGCCCCCGGAACCCCCCCGACTGCTTCTGGCCGTTGCGTCTCGTAATCAACGCCAAGTTTAACTACATCCCTCCTTCTCGCTGCGCGCCCTCTCCCCCCCACCCCCGCCCTGCCCTTACGCTTCCCATCAACCCGCCGTGTAGATCACTGCAGAAAAATTCGCTGACACGGTGCGCGCGCGGTCCGCGGCCTCGCAGCGATGCGTTTCGCAGGTTTGCCTGCGCTGCGACTGCGGTTCTGGCAGGGTTCGGTACGGTGCGTCGCGGTGCGGCTCGCAGTTGCAGTTGCGCGCTTTTTCTCGCCTGTCGCCTTTTGTCCTGCTGGCCGTGCTTCCATTTGATGGCGCGGGATTCACTGCGCGAGATGGATCGTAGGGTTTTTTTCTCTCCTTCGCTTTACGATCGCTATTATTCTCCCCTGCGCTTTCCGCCGCCCGAACGATAGCGGGCGGTGGGGTGAGGAAGAACCGAAGGACGGACGCGGCTGGACGAAGCAAACACACATTCTCCATTCGCATTCTCCGCCAAGCCGAGCCGAGTGCCGTTGGGCCGCGTCGCGATTTTCGTGGCTTTTTGTTGCCGTTTTTGTTTCGGCCTGGACCCGAATGCTTTCTTGGGCTTTTGGGAGCTCTGTTTTTGTACCAACCCCGCCCCCGCCAACACCGTCCGCCGACGTGCGCGTTCCCGCTCGGTACAACTTCACTCAAAAGTCAAAATTAAACGCTTATATGATTGACAAAATGATTAGTAATTTGGTCGTTTTTGCACGTTGTTAATTTTCAAATTATGTCATTTTTGTTTCGTCCACCGGAGCGAATCCGAAACCCTCGACCGGCCGGGCCCGGGCGGATTGGACGGATCGAAACGCTTGGCCGGAGGTTCCGCTGGACTTCAACGGGTACACAAACAGATTTGTACATTCTTGCGCCAGCATCGATTGGGCAGCATTCGAACGGACGGACGGGTTGGATGGATGGATAGTTGGATGGATGGACTTTTTCGGATGAATCGATCGAGGAGGTGTGCGGCGTTTTTTCTCTCTTTTTCTTTCCTGTTTCCACGTCCAACCGCCTGTCTGGTTTGGGGCTGGATCCGATTCGTAGAACCGAGGTATGGCCGGCCACCGCGGATCGTCGGTTCTTTCTTCGTTTTATATGTTTGCACACGACTCTGGATCTGCTTGTGCTTCTGCATGTTTTATTTGCCCGTTGGGAAATGGTTTAGGGCGGAAAACGGCGGGCAACAAAATTCTTCGGGCCTCCAGCGTGCCAGTGGGTTTTGGTTGGTCTTCGGTGATAGTGATCAAGCGGGCAGAATGTTGATTTCAGCGTGGGCCGGTTCGAGAGCGGGACGCGATCCGATGCTAGTTTGCGCGATGAAGATAGCCAAGGTCAGATTTAGAATTTAATTGGAATGACTCATGTTGGAGCGTAGATTTCTTTTCTCTGAAGTAATACGTCCCGTTGGAACGTCAGTTGTTCCCGGAATAAGAAGCTCGAGTGATTCAATAAGAGAAATGAAATAAAAATATGATTTTCCTTTGATTGCTGGAATATTGTAACACAATAATCTTTCAGCATAATGATCATTGCAACAACCTCTTCGAATTATTATATTTAAATTCGCTTTGTAAAGCAGCTTTGGCGTGAATTGTTGGAATTGCCGCAAGTTGTTAATTTCCATGATCCAGAGAGGGAAAAAATCACGCTTAAAGCAATGCAAAATATTCGCCTCACATTCGCTCCGGAAAATGTTTCTCCCGTTCAACGGCTCATTAGCACATTCGAGCGCCACTGCCAATATTGACGCGCAAAGTTTCGCGACACAGAAGCCTTCGATTCGCTTGACTCGTCCATAAATCTAATCGATCAACGAACCCACCGCAATCGAGTTGAATGGTGCTCGTGTCACTAACAAGATTGCTTCCCTGCCGGCGCCGTGACCAGACGGTAGCAATCCATTGTTCTGTGCGAGTGCAATCGATCGGTTTGCAATACAACCTGATGAATTCGCACGTTTGTCGCGAGCTGTGTTCCATTGCATAGCAACAGGCGCACCGGCATCCGGGGAGGGGAAGCCCGTGCCATGTGGTTGTTATCTAGGGCGACCGGGTCTCGAAGGGAACACCGTCACGTAAATCACACGCCCGTCTGATGAATGCCATATGGTTTATGAAATGCTCTCGCCCTCGGGGTCCGGTTTAGGTGGTGGTGTGCAGCACCGAAGCCCTCGATAACTCACGGTGTGTGTGCGCAACGTGGAACGAATGGCGCAAACCGCAGTAGCAGCAACCGATTTCAGGCGGCTGGGCATGAATCAAGTAGCGCCGAGACGTACGACGGTCTAGTTTTGGGGCTCCTCGGTGGCAATCTCGGTTCGCGTACCCCGAAGGGCAGGCCGCGGTCCAGATGCACTGCGCCTTCCCTCGAGGGCCCAGCCCGGGTGAGGGAAGTACCAATGCCTGTAGAGAGGAAAGGCGGAATTTATAGGCCATTACCATTGATATATGTGTGTTAGAACGTGGGCACGAACACCTTCGGCGCGACTGGGTACCATTGTTATGGTGCACCGGTTTCACACGGGTGCTCCACGCGCGTTTGAAAATTATGAAATAATTTAATTTGAATTTAATGCAAACATACGATGCACGGAACCGAAAACCTGTGCTGCTGCTGTTGCTGCTGTGCGAAAGGAAGGTTTTATCGGTGGAAAAAAGGTTAAAACAAAAACGAGGAAAGAAACACGGACATGTACAACGTGCCGTTGTGGAGCCCTTTGTGATCTGCCAACTCTGCTGACATTTACGATACAAATTTACGCTGATCGTTGATGCATCGCGAGCGCTGCCTGATGTTAAGCTCGGCGATCGGCCGGAAAAATCGGGTTCAACTACCGGATGGCATTTGGGGTTTCGGACGGAGGGATTAAAACGTCGGATTGGGCATGCTTCAGTTGGTGTCTTTGTGTGTGTGTTTGTGTCTGCGATCGAACCACGTTGTCTGCCCTTCTAATTCACTTGTTACTCCGTGATAGATCAAACACCATCTACGAAAAGGGTTGGTACGCCTTGGCATGTCTTGTTGAAAGGTAAATGGTGCTACGATCTTGAAGCTCTGTGAAGGTGTGGAATTTAAATTCCGACCGATATAAATTAAAAGGCTTTGAAAGGAAAGGGCTGTGTCTGAATGTAATATGTGATCCATATTCGTTTGACAAGACGAATCCAAGTGTTCGTGGAAAATAAGTCACACCTTTTTCTCTTCCTCAGTCCAGAATCAACTTGCGCAAGGTCATGCCAAGATCTGCCGGCGTGATGAATGAAGTGTTGAGAGCAAACTGTCTCCTTCGTATTAAAAAAAAAAGCGCATTCTAGTCCCCCAAACGGCACCTCCTTCCCTTACGACAAATTGATTCCACCGCTTGTGATAATTTATGCTTTATTGCCCTTCGGGCGGCGGCTCCGAGAACAGCTTTCCGAACGCCTCTAGTGCCACAGCGGAAACCGCTTGCGGAAGAATGTCCACCGGGAATGGATGTGCTGAAGGTTGTTGGACCCCTCCAACAAGTTCGCTTGTGGAAAGCGCAAACGGCACTGCAAGTATACAGTATCTATGAATATCTGCAAAATCTCCCCCTTGCCTGCCGCTTCGGATGGGGGTGTACGGAGCTTGGGGGAGAAATTTAATCGTTCCATTCCTTATAAAGCACACAAAACCAGCTGTAGCCCAAGTGGAGTGTGTCAGGAGCGTCTGCCGCGGTCGGCGCATCATCTCGCGGCGTTGGATCATCTCGTTCGTTTGCTTGCTGTGCCGCCAGATGGCGCTGGCTGGCTGGGGCAGGGAGCGGACAGCCGGCAACTCCATTTGAATAAGTCTATTAATTTTGTCCATCCAACGAGCTAGCCTGCTTTCGAGGGCGCACCGGCGAAACGGCTTAATAAGGATATGTGCATTATGATCATGAACTTGGCTGGTGGACTTGTAGCCCCACCCTCTCCCTCACCACCTTTCACTTCTTCAGCCGCGTGCCGCGTGACAACTGTTTCGGAGCGACCGTCCTGGCCGGCTGCAGCTGGACAGCTTTGTGAACGTTCGTGGTCCGTAGGCCGAAGTTGCGATGAGTCAGCAAGATAAGAAAATAAATTAAGCGAAACCTGTTACTCCAGATTTTGCAGATTGATATACCTCACGATAGGCGGCCGTCCAGTGGCGGTGTGCGTCTTTTTTTTTTTTTGTTGCTGCCATCTTAATCTCAGTCGAAGAGGCTTAGGCGTGGACCGCAGATTATACGGTCCAGCTACCAGCTACCGCACGGTCGTAACCGTAGCTGAGACTTCTCGGTGATTTGTAGGAAATGCTGGCCATCGGTTGCGTACAGTTTGATCTAGCTGAAGAGCGTGTCCCA
This sequence comes from Anopheles atroparvus, assembly GCA_914969975.1. Classification (NCBI taxonomy): domain Eukaryota; kingdom Metazoa; phylum Arthropoda; class Insecta; order Diptera; family Culicidae; genus Anopheles; species Anopheles atroparvus. The sequence continues at coordinate 15,378,755 of CAJZCY010000003.1, read as the reverse complement.
GGCGTCGCGAGACTGAACTATTTTTTCGGAGGTCCCCAACCTCACACCGCCCACCAGTCCACCATCGACCGAGCCGTTTCGCCTCTTTGACATTGATATTCGACACAAATGCTTCAATCTGCGGGACAGCCAATGTCCCGCGGATATATCAATCAAGCCGGGGCAAGCGTGGAGAAACTGGTTATACTGAAGCCTCGAGCTCCAGGAAGCAACAGGACATCATGGCTGTAGGATTTGCTCTCGCCGCACTCCGGACGAGTATTTCACTAGCGACAACCGGCAAACGGGTGGCATTAGACGGTGCCCACCCCAAAGCCCCTACCGGGCTTTGTTTGCTTTTCCCCAACCCTTGGCTGCCTTCTACGGCGTTTTTTTTTCTTCTTTTTTGTTGAACCCATTTATCAAATTATGCACGACTTCTGTGTCAATCAAACATTTCGATGTCAGCCGGCTGACAGTAAGCAGTTGATTGTTTTGTAGCGATGGTTGATACTCGTTGTGCGTGTGTGTTTTCGCTTCGCATTGTTACTCTTCCCCCTATCACTGGTTGACCTTATCTGCCGGCCCGCTACCTAGCGATCGAGACACCACAGCCCCGCTGCCTGACCGTGAGAAAGTGTTAACATTGCTGTACAATAAGGAATGCGCGAGCGAAAGAATGACAGGAGAATATGATTGTAGATAATTGAGTTGTTGGCTTATCTAATACAGCTATATCATCGAAGGATTGACGTCAGATAATAGGACAGAATAGGGGGAAGATTTTTTGTTTGTTTGCTGTTCTGAAATCTGAAGCTGACATATTTATTATTACCAGAAACACGAGTCATTCGACGCGTTAAAAATCGGTATTGTTGGTCTTTTTGACCAATTCCGTGCAGATGAATTAGCAGCAGGAATCAAATAATTATTCATCGTCACACCCGGATCTATATAATTTTTTGTTGCACTTACTTTTGGAATACTAGGAATTTACAAGCTTTTTCCTTCAAAACGATTTTATGGTTATTCGTGTTCGTGGTAAGATCGATTTCTTTACTGCAAAATAAACCGATTGAATCTAAATCTTCTCACGACCTTCAAGGTTCCCGTTTCAAAATGTGATTAATAGGACGCATTCCATTCATTCATTACTGAGCTCATGGGCATGGATTCTCTGGTTTCTGGGATTACGTAGAGCTTCCAACGCGAACGGACAACCCTGGGGCAGATTAGTGCTAGTTGCTAGTTGTTCATCCATTGCGTTGCTGGAAGCTCGTACGCATTCCTTCTCCCGGTTCGATCTTCTATTCAATGAAACCGTAGTCTAATGAATGAAATTTTTCCCGCATTCATCGCATCATTATCACGCACACACCCGTACCCCTTCGACGAAGGAGGCATAGTTTGGTTCGTAAATCAAATTACGCTCTTGCTTTCAAAAAGGCGTTTGGAGCGATTTTGCACCGCACCAGCTTTTCATCGCTTCATGCTTCCGTATTGCGCGCGCAAGCCCCAAAGTAACATCATCATCACCATCATCAACGTCCTCCCGGGTTCGTCGTCGTCAGCAGCGCGAGCCGGATTCAAAGGCGTCAAGATTCACCTTCGTCATTGTGCTCGTGTGGCTTCAAACGTCGAGGAGGGCAGTGTTGCACGTAGGATGAGGTCTTGGGTTATTCTCTTATCCCTCCATGTGTGATCTAAGACGAATCTATTTTCCTCGTCAATAAGACTCGCGCGCCCGGTGCCTACGCTGCTTGCTGATGTAATATGGATGAATTGATAACACATTGGCTTGCCGAAGTAGAATAGACATCGGTTATGTAGTGTGTTTGCTTCAGAATATTTGTTTCTTTTAAGAAAAAACGAACCTCACATCATTTGTCAAATGACTCGTACCTGCAGAAATTTTTTCTCGTTCACCTTTCTTGAAACAAACGATTTGGCTTACGGCCCACTACTAGGCAGCAAGCGACGAACCCCATTCATCGATCGTTTAAATTGCCAACCCCCTCGAAACAGATCATCTACCCACCATCATCATTAAACCCCGACAGTAACGATTACATTGCGCTAACCATCGCCGACCATCGATCCGTTGAGGCCACTTCTCGTCCAGCATTAGAACTACTCCCTGATCCACTCTCCCCTCCCCTTGACTTTCCACTCGCAGGGATGGCTTTCCGCTTGATCTCTCTGTCAACACGAAGCGCCACGAGCCGCGCGCTCCCTCCGAAACGAAGGCCTACCCTTTCCCGATGTGGCTTGGCCCGAAAGTTCTCAGCCGGTCCATCGCCTAGGCCGGCGCGGCTGGTTGATTACAATGATTATGTTCATTTATTAAGGGGTAATTATCGCTTTTCACCGCCTTTTTTCATTAGGCCTCGTATCCCGCTCCCTCGACCCAGCCGCACCACCGAGAGATGGGCGAAGAATCTTCGTTCGGTGCGGTTCATCCCGTCGGTTTTTTTGTTGTTGTCGTTGGCTTCGTGCTGTTGCTTCCTTTCAACAACCGAAACCGCGGGTTAAATGCTGCCCGCACAGATTGCGATCGCAGGCCGAAGTGCGTCGATCCGGTACGATCGACGATCCATTTTTGTGGCCCGTTTCGCCGTTGCCAGCCCACCGTTCGGTTTGTCGTACGACCAAATCCCTAGCGCGATGGTTCGCGATATCGTATTTCGAGGTCGCGCCGGAGATCGGCCCTCTCTGCTGCGGGAGGTCGCCCCGTCGTCCGTCGTCGTCTTCGTCGACTTTGGTCGATCGTTTTCTTTTCCCGCTATCGCGTTGCTTTTGTTTTGACCCACCTTTTCTCCGGGCGGGAACAACAAATTATTACACTTTAATTTCATCCGTAGGCGGGTACAAACTAATTAATAACTTCTATATTAACCCCCCCGAAAGTGAGCTTCCGCAACGGTTTGCTCATTTTTTTACGCCTCTACTCTCTGCGCCTCTCTCTTCGATGAGTTTGCTCGACGCGTTTTGTGCTAACGATTTGATAAACTCGTTGATACTGGGCTCGCCTGTTGCTGCCTTTTGCAGCTGGCGGTTCTGACCGGGGCAGGAAGGAAAGCAAGAACTCACCCACTGACACGCGGGCTTGGCGGGATCGACGTTCTGTAAAACCTGCAGCGTGAGGCATACCGTGAGCGAGTGCAGTAGCAACCAATGGTAAACATTATCTGCGATAATTTATACCCCTTTCCATTCATGGCTTCCGGACGGGCGAGGCAACTCTTGAACGGGGTCGAGACGCGTGGACGCAAAAGCGCAAGCAAGTTCGTTGTGATCGTCGTCGTCGTCTTCATCGTCATCGTCTGTGAAAAGCTCCTCAGGTCCGGCCGCATCGCAGCGATCAGGTGAGGCGAACGTCGTGGCGAGAAAGAAGCCCGAACAATTTGCTTGGCACTCAGCTCACGGAAACCCCCGTCCCGCCGGACGTCCGGGGGCGAAATGGAAACCGTACCGAAATCATAAGACCCTTTGCAAACCCGCCGCCGGAGGGCGGCAGGGTGCGGGTAATTTCTGCGATTGCGCAGCAGACACACGCAGGGACGGACGGAACACGGCGGGATTTCACCACGGCCTCGGACAACCCGCGCCCCATTTTCCCAGAACGCACTGTGCAGGCGGCCCTTCGCTTCGGCCAGTAAAAGTGAACGAATTCTCGTATTTCTGCCAAAATGGATCATAAATTTCCGACCAAACTACCCGGTGCCGGAGCGGGATTCCGGTATTATTGCACATCGGCGTTAAGTTATTGGACGGGTCGAGGCGGGCGCGACGGACGCGCGGTCACGAGTTGCTACGGTGCGCGTGGAGCTTTCGCGGTGAATGCTGTGGAAAGTGGGAACCATTCCGGTGATAAGCGGACGGTGGACTTAGGAAAAGTCGTCTGCTCTGTAGCGCGCAAGGTCTAGAGCAGAGAAGCAAAAGCAGGGAAACAAACAAGCTGAGGAGAGAAACAACAGCAACACAAACTGTAGAAAGAAACGGATGGTGATGACTTAGGCCTATTGGTGTGAGGTGTCGATTGCAATGGTAATAACTTTTCTAAATTAAGTCGGGAAAAATATTCATTTTGGAACACCACTTCTCATCCGTCCATGCAGATTTTGTTCCACTGTGAAGGAAAAGGTACGATGGTTTTCCGGCGATCGCTTAATCGGGCTCTTCATGATCGTGCAACATTGTTGTGAAGATGCTATTGCTATGATAGACTCCGTTCAACATGCATGATGTTGGATACATAAGCGGGGGTATCAGTTGCAACGTGGTTTAACTCCTTCGTTTACAATACAGGTACAGTACAGATTTGCTTTTCTTTTCACAATACAGTCAAATAAAAAAAAAACGGAATCCAAGCAACGCAATGCTAAACGCATACGCACAGCGCCTTGAGAGGAGAATTGTACACAGTAGCGAATAATTTAAGGCCGACTTTATTCAATCAAGATTCGATTTTTAATTCGCCTTTCCAGGAACGAGTCCGTCAAAAGCCCCTCACGGCCGTCTCAGGGACCGCAACTTCATCGCCGCCGATGAGAATTCTTCGGTAGAGCAACCCGGGCAGCACATTCCTGGGCGAATGGCATCCCGGCTGGTATTTGCGTCTGATGGATGAAAGGCTGATTTCGAATGCAGAACGGCGAGCGGCAGGTATCCGTATCCGTTGCTCGTATCCGAAAGGGCTAGCGGGTCGGAAGCGGCTGGGGACAGAGAGTTGGATGGAGCGAAAAGCCGCCACCGATCCGGTCGTCGCCGGTATTCGGTTGTCATCATTTTTCGTGCATTTTGTCATCGTCGTGTCATCGTCGGTAAAAGGTTTTCCGAAAGGCGGCGATCGCCGCGCGATACCGTAATGAGAGTTGTTCTTGAATGCCTTGGTTGCATTTTCTGGTGAAACGTTTGTCTCGTTTTATTGTTTGTTTGTTCTGCGCAACATTTTTCGCCGGCGGTACATTTTGCGAAGTACGTTTGACCAGTTGCAAAAGGTTTATTGATTTCATATCGCAAACCTGGGGCCCTTTATCGGGTGGAGATAAATTTGTAAAGAACTGCTTCAAACATTCTCACAAGTCCGTTGAATGATTTCCTGTTCAACTCATTGGATTTATTTATAGCTCATGCACAGTAGAGAGTGTTTAAAATTTGATCGATTCGTAATGAGAATTCGCCGTTCGAATGTTAAAGTTTAACGTCCGCATGATTGCGGATAATCAGCTTCATTTAAATCGCGTTCTTCTTCCCTTCGTCCGGCGATCGGGGAAGGAAAGGGAAACAAAGCGAGATTACCGAGTACCGAAAATCCCGGCAAGATTTGCGAGCGAACAAAAAATCAATATTGCTCGTTAAAATGTGACACGGAGCCGAGACGCTGACGGGGTGTGTGCGCGGGCTCATATAAAAAAAAAAACCGTCCGCCGTAAATTATGTGCCGGTGCATCGTGTGAAAGCAGCCCGTGAATCAGCATCTATGATCATCGCCGGGGCGCAAGTCCGATCGCAGAACCTTAAATCCGAATCCGATCGGCGGACATATGAGGCGCGTGCGTGTGTGGAAGTGAAGATGCATTTTACATTTTGAATTTCGCTAAATGAACCTTGCAAAGCCATCGGGTGACTGACGGTTCATTTTTTATTTACCCTTCTTTTGCGTACGGCGTGCCTCGCTTGCATTTTCTCGCAAGATTTAGAGAAGATTTCGGGATGCAGATCCGAAAAGGAAAGGCAGCAAAGCACTTTGATGGCTCTCGTCATTCCTCCCTCAATTCGTTTCGTCCGTATTTGGGAGTGCTTTGTTTCTTCTTCTGCTTCTTGCTTCGCTCCTGCGCTCCTCCTCCTCCTCTTTGCTTGCCATTGGCGGCGTTTCATGTTCGGCTTATAAAAAGTGTCGAATATCGAAGCGAAAGTTCAAACGATCGTTCGTCCAAATGATCCTTGTTTTTCCTTGACGGTCCGGGTCAGAGCCATCCGCCAAACCGGGCCGTGCGGCTGGCGGAGGTGGTATAAAACTGCAGCTTCGGTACGCCCTTCACTCATACGTGAACCCGAAACCCCCGGTTGACGGAGACTAATAAACGAAATCAGAAAATACGAGGTAAAATAATCTCTGGAAATATAAAAACGCAATTTAAGTCTCGGCTGCTGACACAAAATACTGATCGACTGTTCAGACACCCCTCGTTTCCTTTTCTTTTTTTTTATACCGAACTGCATCTCGTCGTCGTCCCCCTGCTCGGTGTCGCTCAAGTCCCCCCCTCTTCCGTCCTCCCGACTGGCGCTGTACTGCACGGGGCTGCATCGCATTATAACTGCATCGCTTTCGCAGTTGATCGCATCATCGGCGGGATTTGCGTGCCTTCTCATCAGCCTCGTTCCCCGGCAAAGCTATTGACCTCGTGGCAAGGGGGATGGCTTTTGATTTGATGATTTCCATCCCTTCCCCTGCCTGCCCCTGGTGCACTGCCGTTTTGTTCTTCCTCTTCGTCGGATCGGACGGTGGGCGATTTTTGACGAGCCTTTGAACGACCATTTTTACGCACTGTCCGATCCCGCCTCGGCAAACCTTTCCTCCTCTAGAATGTGAGGGGAGGGAGGGGAGGGGAGGCGGGGGAGGGGGATAGGACCCAGGCTCACCGGCACAGAGCCGGGTGAATCCGGGGTGGCCGAATGATTGACAGATGACTTGAGTCGCTCTCGGAATGATGCATCGTTCCCAAAAAGCTTCTTCCTTCCAAAGCAGGCTTCTTTTTGCCACTTTTCAGTGGAACCTTTTTGATGGACAACCAATCGGCGGTCGGCGTCGATTTCGGCAAAACATCGATTTATCGTCCACCCCGCTCGGCCGTACTTTCTTCGCCTCCACTGAGGCCGCTTTCGGTGGAGCCAACCCGAAAGGGGTCCGGCTCGGGGCGAGTGCAAAACACTTTCTGGTGAAAAGGATTTGTGTTTCCAGCTGGGTGCAGGGTCGATTGAATGCAGTGCCCTTTATTTTGTTCGCCTGTAATGCTTTTGTAGCTGCACGTTGCTCAAGTGCCATTCAAAAACCGCCCATCTCTTCGGCCATTTGGCCGTCACCGGCGTGTTAAATGAATGAGGTGAAATATTCCTACATCCTGTGCGTGAGTGATCGGTTTATCGGTGATTGACATACACTGTTGGCGTCCAGTGCCATAATTTGCGGCGAGTTTTAGAGATGTTGAAAAATTGCCAACATTGAAGGTTCGGCATTGCGTCGAAATAGAAAAAAAACAAAAGCTAACATGTACACAATATTTCTTCCGCATGGCGTAAGTGTGAGTTAAAAAATGCTATTCGTCCATTTCGGCACGAACCATTCATAAACATCCCTCCCACCTGCGCGTTGACATTACTACAATTCACAATGACACACGGCGAAGTGTTACCTTACGTCAAACAATTTCCTCATATTGTTATCGATTTGCAGCAGTGTGTTTCAAATGATTGATGTTTGCATTCAAATTTCGAACCACTCCAAAACGGGAAGGAAAAAGTAAAACCAAAACCCGCGATGGTCTGGTTTTATTGTAGTTCTTATGTTGTGGGATCATTCCTGCTCCTTGCTTACAAATTCCGCCGACGGTATCTTCCCTCGGACATATGGGGTCGTCTTATGCGTAAAGAAGAAGTTTTGAGATTTTTTTTACCGCCCGACTTGAGACCTGGGGGACGGGACGGGACGCGTCGTGCCTTTTCTTTGGCGCACAACGCGAAAACGCAACACGAGCGCACAACAATCGCCAGGTCGCAGGGAAGGGCGCAAAGAAAGGATGAAAAAAAAAACGCATTTTGCGGTGACATGAGCAGTGTGTTTAAGCGGAAAGCCAATAAGTCCGTGCCTCGGTGACATACACTGTCAAACGTACACACACACACACACGCACATATGCACACACATATACACGCGAATGCAAGGAGGATTGGGGCCGCGATTTGAAGCCGGCCCGGGTGTCGGGTTGGTCGTAAAGAATAAATTCATTCTGGCTTGGGTGAAACTTAAATGAGCCGAAGGATAAGAACGTTCGGGCAGAACTTGCCGGAATGGATGTGCGTGGCAGGAGGACGGCTTAGGAAAACTCAAACGCGGAGCAAGGAACAGGTTACGCGGCGTGCCATGGGTGGAGAAGCAAAAGGGAGCAACGAACGGTGGGAAAGATGCGCAGAGCCAGGCCGGGCAGAACGGGACGGAAATGTACTTAAATAAATGCTACGCTAAAAAGCCACGTTCGCATTTGCCGCAGAATAAAGACCTGAGAGGAATATAAATCAAACGAAACGTAAACGGAGCAACGGAACGAATTTGTGATTTTCTCCTCACCAGCGGGAGTGTGTGTGATGCTTTTCTCATCTGCGTTTCCTTTCAAGAGCGCCCGCCTCCCTGGCCCTTCTCGCCGTCACGGAAGTATTTCCGCGAATTTTGCTGGATGGGCGACGGTTCGAAATACGAGCCGCTTCTTTGACGAATGCTATCTGGCTGTGTGTCATATGGGATGAGATTCTTTCGACAGTTGCTAACATGATGAAGTGTCATCCAAGGAAGATTATATTAGCTGAAGTGCTTTAAAACATTTGGTGCTGAGCCAACCTCGGTGTAGCTTGCATGCATTTGATTGTCAATGCACGACTCTTTTTATTTTACGCGAGCTGACATAATTGTTAGAATTATCATCTTAGATTCCTTATTGAGGAATTTGCAAACGGAACTTCCCGAGAAAATAAATTACATAAAAGTGAGAAAAGAAAACTGTTTCCCCCGTTATCCCTAGATTGCCGACCATAGCAATCAGTGCCGTAATCGCAACGTTCCGATTCCGTGCCATTTCATTATGGGCAAATTCTCACATTAGCGTTTAATGAAACGGATAATTTGAGGATCCGCTGACGTGTGAATTTGTGTGGCAGAACGAAGCGGCAGATCGTTTTCGTTTGCCTTTGCTTTCGATTTTGGCACTCGGCCGGGGCCTGCACGGATCTTGCCCCGGTGACGACACGAAGGAGTAAAGGGCGCTGTATAGAGCAGTGGGCCACTCGTCCAGGCCGGTCGAAGCAGAACGAGCACGATCGAGCGAATTACAGAGCGAAAGAATGTCGGGTGGCAACCGAAGCAACCGAAGCAAGGGGCAGGGTAATATAAATGTATTATTATCTCATCTTAAATACACGCAATTTATAACGCAGGCATGCATGCGGCATCGGCCCCATGGACCGCCTCGCACAATCATTCTTCGTCCCGCGGTCTCGGGCGGATCGGCCGGCATGATTGTGCTTTATCAGCAGTGTTTCGTGCAGCGCTCACGATCACGTTGATGGCTTGGTCGGCGGGAAGGTTTTTGGGAAGAACACCGGGGATGGGCCAGCGAGTGCGGTCGGACGTGCTGTAGATAATGGAAAGCGAGGGAAAGATTATCTCAAAAGCCACCAAAAAGGCGGACCTGGGCGAGAGACATTTGTTTTTGTTTTTATAAATTTTATTTTTCTGTTTTGGTTTCTTCTGGCAAAGTTTCGGTTCGGTTCGGTGAAACACGGCCAAGCGAACGGAAGCAGGGATCAGCGTTGATTAAAATATTAACTTAATGCATTGGTTAAGAGCAAAATAATGAAAAACAAATGAATCAGAGACTTATCGGTGTGCGATACAAGAGATTCGACAAAAAAAGCGGAACAAGCGAGAATGGTAAGCCGCGTAAATTTTTTGGGATTTTAATTGTATCATCGTCATCGTATCGTTGATCTAGTGAATCATTTTGTAAAAGCAGAAAGAAGGATGCAAATTTAAATTTGTAACTATTTACTACTCCTTGTAGATATCTATGAGCACTCAAAAGTCTCAACAGGGAAAAATTGTACGAATAAAATTTACCCTTGCTTTTCTTTCGAATACAATAAGCTTCATTTTCCCAATATCAATCGACGTCAAGCCGCGGTTGAACAGATCGGACGGTTGATTTTTTGTCCTTCCTCCCGAAAGTGAAGGTCCATCATCGGGGTACTTTTTTAGCCTGCGTCTTGGAGGTCAATGGACGGCAGACGCAGAGAGCCACCGAAGAAGTGAATCGGTCAGGTTTTCTCCTCGCGATGAGTTGGTAGGGAGAAATATGAATAAGTAATAATTTTTGCATATTATTAAGAGGTACCGTGGACAAAAAGGCAAAGAGGATGGGATGCAGCAAGAGGGTTTGGGACCTTTCGCGATCGAAGCCTCCCTTTTGTAGGTTTAGTAAAGCGTAGAGTACGGACCGGTTGGTGCATAGAATCCTAAGAGATGAGTTTCGTGCCCATCTCAGGCACAACCCTTAGATCGGCACGAGGAGGGAGCCCTTCATCAGCTCCCGTCCATTAGCAGCAAGGACCGAGAAACGCGAATCAACGGACACGATCGCTCAGCCTTCTTGAAGGCTGCTTCGCTTCGGGCAGGACGTTCTTCAAAGTCTTTCAAAGCCTTTCGCTCGTGGGGGAATCGAACGTCGCGGACCATGGAATTTGCTGATCCTTGGTGCCGGGCTCGGAAGGATCGAGGTAAGGGCCGATTTCATTCTTCAGATTACAACAATCAGTCAAAAAATTTTGCATTTATTTATCACTCCCGTCAGCGCCAGCCACACCCGCTCCCGCCGTCCGTTCTGGCCGCTTCACTTCACGGTCGCTTGACAGATTGGCTCTCTCGAGCTGCCTTCCGTCGATGCCCTCTCAGCCCGTCCTCCGAACGCTGGGGAATGCTCGCGGACTTCGACAGGCACTTGACCTGCAAAAATGGCAAATAAATGCATATTCATTACTTTTCAAAGTTCCCTTCGGTTCGCTGCTGTTCCCGTTGCTGCTGTTGCCTTCTGTAGGTAGAAGGTCGGGTTCGCGAACATTCCCCCTTTCAAACCTTGGTTCGCTTTTGAAAGGACCTTATCCCACGAATCACCAAAACACCCGGAACGATCGACGTTTTGGCACGAAGAGATTGGCAGGTAAAGCAGCGCTTTATGGTCCCAGATTTGGTTTATCTGTTCGGGCGAGCGATGAATTATTGTTATTAAAACTGCAGCCGAGCGCATAAAACTCCCTACATTGCACTGCCAGCGAGTAAAACGGTTCTTCCCGGCGAGTGAAACGGCAAACAAAAAAAAAAAATTTAAAGGTGCTCTCGAAATTCTTTACCACTTTTCTTTCTTTTCGCCCTCCGGCTCAACACTTTGTTCCGTTCGCTAAAGCCACCGAAAATACATCATCGTCAAAAAAAAACATATCCATCGAAAGCGCTCGAGCTACAAATTTGTAAGCTCACTTTTCACTGATCGATCGTGTTAATGGCTTCACCGTTGTGCATGTGTGTGGGATTGTGCATGCTATGAGAGATCTTTCTCAAGCCTAAATAGGAGCGATTTTTGCATGAAAAAATGAATGCAGCGATGCATCGGGCAAGTTCGGACCGATACATTTCGGATTGAAGTTTTTTCCTGCCTCCTGGGCAAATTTGCTTTGCCGAGTCACCAGCATACCATTTGAAGAGAATGATGTGCGATATTACTCAACGAAGCTAAGAAAAAAAAACTTGTTAAATATCCCCGACATTGCATTGATTGGCAGGAGCCAATATACTAGCGATATCAATCATTATCGAATCGTCTGTAATCTGCAACAGGCATTCGATATTTTATTTTTATTTTTTGTGGTTTTTGGTGATGAACAAAAAAAAAAAAAGGAATGCTTAATGCATGCTTTACGCAAATCTGAGATTTGAAAAGTTTTTAAGATGTATGAATTAGTTTTGGTGGTATACTGAATTTTTTGAAAAACACACTCACTTTCTTCTTTGAGTAAGTTTAGTTTGTTATATGAAACTAACAAAACAATTAGTTATCAGCCAAATTCATCCTTTCACAGGACATAGTATTTATTTCCAATACTTCCATCAATGAATTCGATTTCGTGGTTCCACTTAAAGCAAATTCGAAGAACAAAATGACAAACGATTTATCGTGCGATTCTCCCGTTCCAGCCCATTTGCACCGAGACCGATCGGCTCAGTGCATAAGTAAATGTTTACGATAGCGCATTTCCGCGTCCCATCATAAATTATTTCCATTGGCTCGCCAAAGCGGAAGGTGCACACGCGTGTTCGTTAGTTTGACAGTATTTATCTTATATTCGGGTGTAAGCTTGCATGAGCATTCAGGAGAATAACGTGGGGTGTATCTAAATGTGTTTTTCGATAGGAGCTTGTTTTGCAGCGGACTTAAATTTTAAAGCCACTCTGGTGATGGAAAATGCGTTTTGCGGTTGTCATAATTAGTTGAGGGTGAATTATTAGGTTAGGTGGACAGGATGATGCAAAATCTTTTCATGATTCAGCAACAAAACGATTCCTTGACACGTTTTAAATTCAGCCGATGCTATGTAATCATCGTTTATTTAAAAGATGAGTCACCGATTGAGAAAGTATTCCTGCTGAAGAAGCAGCAGCTCCGCCACGGTTTTGAAAAGTTCCGAAACTGGTTCAGCTTACCCTTTTTCAGCTGAAGCTGTCGTTAGAATCGTTCTTCTCTAGAACCCATATTTTTGTTTACACCCTGATCTCAATGCCGTCACTGTCTCGTTTCGGGTTGATCTTTCTTTTATGAAGTCGGCTCTCGCGTCTGTTTCTTTTCCTATGTCTTTTCTGGCGGCTCTTAATGCCATAAAACTGGTACCGAGACGCTCCGAAACGCACGATCTGCCGCCGTCGAAATCCTTTTCACGTGCCTTTTCGGCCTCTCTTCCTTCCCGGCTTGTTGCCGTGGTCTGGTTTATCGAGGCCAAATCTGAAAATTTATGAAACCCACTACTTGTGTCATCTAAATTGAGACGGTCGCAGCAAAAACCGAGCACCGTCGTGTCGATGATGAGACTGCATCGGAGGTTCCACAAGGAACAATCTCAACCGGGGTTTATGGTTGGGTGCTTCCTAAGTCCCCCAGATTAGAACGGGATGGAGAAAAGAGAAGAAAAAAGAACAATCCGTGACGGTTCTTCCGTCGCATGGTCGAGTGAGGAGGGCAACAAACAGATACAAATGAGACACTCAGCAAAAGCGGGCAGAGGAAAAGGCCTCAACGTCAGATGAAAGAAAGAACCCCCGAGCGGACGCTCATATCAAATAGGTTCACTCGACGGAACCCCCTACGGTCACCCCGTACCCGTGTAAGACTCCGTCGCAACAGGTTTTTTTGTGAAAAATCTCCAGCGGGAGCTACATGGGGTTTGCTTAGGAGGAAATGTTAAACATGGAGTGCGAGAAAAAGAGAACAAGCGCAATCCACGCGGTGGCTCCGGCGCAGCCTGCATCTGGAGGTAATCGCCGAGGGAGCGATGTAGTGGATGGCTGAAGTATGAGATGTAGGACAGGGGTTTACTTCATGTCCAGTGGCAGACTAGCAGAGAGATAAAACATTTTCATATTTCCTGGAAATAAGTTTTCGCCCTGAGACTCATATACATATACTTATATTTTTTACAAGACAATGACGGTCGTTGCCGGGTTGAATCGCCTAATGACGGGTGATTAAATGTGGTTGCAGCAAATTTTAGCTAATTAAATATTATGAGATTTCGTAAGTGATGTCTAGAAAAAAAAAACAAACCTTACTTTTGGACTGTGTTTTTCTGGTTTCATCGTGTACCAATGTCAAATTTTGTTGTGTTGGGCAAAAAAAAACTTGTTTTATCACATACAATAGAATTAAACAACAGGTGATTTATTGAAAAAAAAAGCAAAGACTTGAAGTCTTGAAGGTGTATGAACTGTTAGATTTTAGAACGAAATTTAAAAAAAACCAACTTCCGATGTGATGATGTCAAGAATACACAAGCAATTGATCTCTAAATGACTATGCGTTTGCAAACAAACCAATAAATAAAGCTATTACGCAATTTTCCTTTTCATTAGCCTCCACCTGTAAATCCTTCGCCTCAATCCGTCCGAGGGTGAGCAAGGGGGCGGGAAATCTTTAGCGAGAAAAACGAAACAATCAAATGGGGGAAGATATCCTAATTGAAATTAATCTCACTCCATTAGAGAAATTGGCCCCGGTCCGACCCGGGCGCAAAACGGAAGCCAAATGTGCGGTTGCAGTGCTGTGCAATTATCGCACCGGCCTCGCAACGACCAGGTCCGATTCCGTTACCGTGCACCGGGGCGTCGATGCATCGGCCGATGCATCAGCCACCTTTGGCAGCCGTATCAGCCGCGCGGCCGGGGAAGATGATCATACTTTCATGGTCATCATCGCGGTTATATTACTGCAATCGTTCAACGTCGTCGTTTGGCCCCGGCCAAGAGAGTGCCTGGGCCCGCGTGTGCATGTGCGGTCACTGTTGGCAGCCGGTGCATCTTTTCCGCAGCCCATCGGAAGCAGCGCGCCCGTTGATAATGGGCTGATGGTTCTGCCGATCGTGCACGGAGGTGATCGGGCGGGGCGGACCCTGGCCGAGGGAAGGGATCGTAACGAATCGCGCGCTTGGAGCGTCCTTGGTTGCCCGGGTGCCGCTGTCGGGCCCAACTAGATCGGCGAAACCGGAGAAGAAATGATTTTCGGCTAAATTATTATTTAATTTTCAAATGAAAGATTACCATCTGGCTCCAGCATGCGAGCGATGCTTCCGTGCATCCTTTCGATCGGCACGGAGGCGTCCGGGTGCAGAAATGATTCGTGTTCGGTAGGTTCCCTTTTTTCTTCCCGGCGTTCGCTTCGGTCCACCGTCGCCCTGGTGGGCTTCTGTAAGATATTACACGCCGCACGGGACGCCGCTGCTAACGAATGCGTCATTACAGGCCCCATAAAAACCGGCGAGGCACGCGGCGTCGGAAGCAAAAAGCGCAACCGGTGAAGAGCCGGTCGGTTTTATGACCCATTGGGGTGGGTTTTTGCTCACCCAGTGGATTCGGTTTTTGTGTGCGTTTACTCTTTGGTTTTGGTCGGTTCGGTGAGCTTCGACCGGGTTGAAGCAGGCCGGTTTTTCTGCCCATCCCATCGAAGCGGTGGGGTTATCCATAAGGATCTAATTATGATGATTGTAAATTACTCTTGCTCAACAAGCTCACACCTTTGGCCCTTCAATTGGGCCACATTGGTGTCCGTTGGTGGAGGCAAAGAATCGAAAGACTTTTCGGCGTGCGCAAGCGACGAACCGGTGCGATTAAATTTGCAACATGAACGCGCCACCGCCAGCAAATCGCCGATGATCACCGAGAGACGAGCGGTCTGCTCCAGATCGAAAACATGATTATCACCGCGATGCTGGTGTCATCGACGTGAGAGGCAGAGAACTTCTGTCACTTAAACCGAAACTAATCACATGCTATTAACAAATTAACGATCACTAAACCCATTCATTATCGGTGCCGGCGTGAAGGGCAGGCGCGCATAGGGAAAGCGCGTTCGCACAGGGCAGAGGCGCCCCGAAAAACCCGGCCCACTGATCGGCCGGGGGAGGGTACGGGAAACGCAAAAGACACCACTGCCTTCTAACCGTCGTCCGTTCGGTTCGGTTGGTTCGAATGATGATTTGTGCGGCCAGCGTGCCTTGCCTCCTCTGTTCGTCGACAATGCTGAAAGCTAACCACAGACGCTAGCTGGGAGGGAAAAACGGTTGATTTCCTCCGCCGACTGGCACCTCCACCGGCCCAGTTGCTCGGTCGAACTTCGACGCACGTACGCTTCTAATCAGCAATGATCCACCTTTATTTCCTACCTTTTCCGAGATTCCCGCCTCTCTTTCTCGCCGCGGTGCGGGTTAGAACTAGCGGATAGAAGAGAAGAACGTAAAGGCAGCGGCGCTTGGGTCGACGGTTCGGAACGATCGAGCCCGCGATCGCAAGGGCGTGCTCTGTTTGCCTCCACTGCTGCCGTCCGATGCCGACGCCGACGTTGGCGAGCAGAACTAGAAATGAAAACATCAATTTGGTATAAACAAAACGAAACCCCCGAGAATCGTTAGAGAGCCAATTACTATCTACACCTTCTGCTTCCGATTGCCGGGGCCGGCAGTTCTACCCGCTCCGATCGGTGGCCTTCGTCCGCCGTGCTCGACATGCGTTTGAAGCTGCGCTGATGCTCTGCGGCATGGGAAGCAAGGAGGAAAGGGAGAGCCAGATCAGAGGGAAACGGTCGACTGGCGAGAACCCTGCGAGAACCGAACCGAAGCAAGCGCCCCGTTCTTAGACATCAATTATATCATTTCGAATAAATGGTAAATTGTATGTTATTATTTAAATTTCATCAAATACTGAGCGAATTTGTTCGGTCGGATTTTGGTGCTGCTCCGTTGACCCGCTAAACTAAAGCGTTCAATTTTCCATTGTGGTGCGGGAGCAGCGAACCACATTTGGGGGTGGTGGGGGTGAGCACGCATTAATAATGTTACGCTTAGCTGGGCTTTAGCGGAGCAATAAATATTTATTTGATGATGTAACGCGGATGCTTGACAAAACGGATCGAAATGTGCTCTGGGGCGAGCACGCGGGCTGCACGTATCTGCAGCTTTTGATCTTTCGTGACGAACCCTTTAACAACACGGACCGGGCCGCCTGTCGGAGGGTGCATAATGGGTGCAGCCTTTGGGGAGTCGCGTTAGGAAACGTTCGATCCCGGAGACCATTGCATGTCGGGTGTAATTATGACGTGAATGGAGGTGCGCGTCGCCTAGGATGGGTGCATTCGATAGGGCTACTTTGTTGCCTGTCTTTGTTTAATGTTGAGAAGAGCAGAAATAATTTCACGGCTAAAAAGACAATCCGTGGGAGATATTTTAAACGTAGATATAGATGTCTGAAGACAAATTATTTTATGGATTTGATTCACGTTTCACGATTCAGATTACAGGCGTATCGTTACAAGGGGACTTTACAAATAGCAAACATCAAGAAATCGGCTTCACGACAGTTGTGTTGTGAAAGTGGAAATATGTTGTGATAGTTTAAATAAGAAGTGGAGCTTGTCGTGATATAATTAAGGGAGAGGAAATTTTCCACTCTTTATATGAAGAAATTAAACTGCTCAAGCACAACTCAGCGAGAGAAGAATTTATTCGAGCATTTGAATGCAGCTGACAGCAAATCAAAATGATCTAACCGCAAAACCAACTTGGCGAAACCATTTAGTGTGATTGGAATGTTGTGCGCAATGAAATCGATCGAAAAAAAATTAGTAACGAAAAAAAAGGCCAGAGAGCCAAGCTTCTTGCAGCAAAGTTTTTTTGAATTTCCACTTTAAGAACAGTCGATTCAGCTCGATCGTCTGATTTTAAGTTTGCGGTTAACGCGCCTCCGGTTCGCTTCGATCGTCAGCTTCAATTTTCATTGCAATCCGATGCAGCCGCAGTCACTTCCGACCACCGGTCGGCGCAGTGATTACTTCAGCCGATCGAGGGAACGGTAAACGACCATCGCTAATCGAAATGGCGGCCTCACCGTGGCGCTGTGTTTCACAGTCAATTTGCCGATGGTTGTCAGATTGGACGGCTTAATTTGTATGATTGAATTTGTATTTATTTCGAGCGGTTGGCCACAACGAGACCCACAGCGACTGAGGCTGATTCGAACGGGGCAAGCGACGAACCCGAGCTTAAGACAAAAACGTCCCCCAAGAACGGACCTCGGTGTCGTGGTGTTTTTGATGAGGCGAGCGATCGTGCCTTGCCTTGCCCTGTAGCGTGTGAGTGTTCGTAACTCGATCCGTGCGGTAGACTGATGGGCGGCTAGCGACGAATGGGCGGTGGAAATGACATTAGAGCTGCTCCCGACACCCGGATCGCAATTTCGCTTGAGCGCCCGATAGATCCCTGCTGTTTGCCGAGGTGTTCTGCAACAAAGTAACGCCCTGGACGGTTTCGAGCGGCGTAGCATATGTGTGTCCCCTTTTCACGGCTTCCACCCACCGAACACCCGAGCTGGAACGAATGGTCCCAGTGGGACGAATGTTAATCCTGTCTAGCGTAGTGAATACCGGTTTGGCCTTTTCGGTAGCTACGGGACACCCCGATGTACGGGAATCGGCCTCCTCGAGTCCTTCAGGACCTCCGAAGAGACCTCTCGGTCTCAAGGTGTGAAGCAGTCCATTTGCAAGTTTGACGAATTGAATTTTTGCCCTTCACCATAAGAGAATGGGCGAATAAACCTTTCTCAGGAGGAAGTGATCCGTTTCGCGTTGGAAGGAGCTCACTTAATTTGGTTTGGTGTGAATCACCGGAGTTAATTGGACGTATAGCAGGGTTTTGCACAAATTTTAGGAACAGGAAAACCAAAATTGATCAAAATAATCAAACTGGTTTTAAGCAACGCAGAAAGAATCAACGTTGCACATTCTAGCAATGTAAGATATCAAAATAAGAGATCTTCGGTGAAGACTTCTTCTTGACTGAAGATCTTGACAAACGCACCACCACATCGTCAAATATGTTCCTCAGCACTTTAATAAAATAGCAGCATGACTTTAGTAACCATTTGTTACGCAGTGAATGCTCAATACGTCTCTAATTTGCGCTGTCCTGCTACACTTTGTTTCCTGCGGATCCATGAGCCGTCCGGTGTATTTGTGGCGGATCCACGACCACTTAATCATGCCACGGAGCGGGCAGCCGCGTCGGCCATCTATCAACTGGCCGTTGCGAGTCGTCCTTCTACACCCAACAAGCCTCCGAGTGCAGCTCCTTCCGATGCGGAGCGAGAAATAGTTGCTGCTCGATGGCGTTTCCGCTCGATCGAGTTTCGCGCCGGGCTTTGCATGAGGAGCGCAGCTTTCCGCAGCCATTTCTCTCGCTCGCGTCACATTCCAGCAACGCACACAGAAAACAAACATTTGTCAACCCTTTCGCGCGCTGGGGTACCGCGTGGCTAAACGGAACGTCCAGCCAGGAACGGGGTTGGGTAGGCGTAGAGTGGAAGGAATGGGGGCATCAGGTGTTAAAACAGCGCGTCCGAGGAGATAAATCAAGCTCGTTATTTATCGCTGTTAATTTGAATAATAAAATTAAGTTGTTAAAACATTACTTTTGTTGAGTACCTCCGGGAAAGGCCGCCCAGCTGGTACGAGCGGTTGGGGCGGAAAGGTGCGGAGGAGCAAGAAAAATAAAGCTATCGAAGAATAATCAGCCGTTGGGTGTGCTCTGCTGGGCGGGATGCACTTCTTCAGCTGGAGCGTGGAGGCAGGCAAATGCAGCGAAAATGAAGCGCTAACCAAACAGGAAAAATTGTATAAATATTTACCCTCCCCCTTGTCTAAACCAGGCAAAGACGACAGGGACTGGGGAAACGAAACGCTCATTATTCTCGTAAGCAGTTGAGAGATGCTAGGATTGGAAGCCAGAGTACTTAAAAGGACGGAATATTTATGTACAGCATCGCATTCGATTCCCAATCAGCTCCGATGCGAGCAATTAAAAACGAATGAAAAAATCTCTATCATTGGAATGAGCGGAATGGAATGGAACGGTGAGAACTAACTTATTCAAGCGTGATTTATGATGGGAAATGATGCAGAAAATGATATGGATTCCTACATGATCAGTTTTACTGACTTTTAAATTTTTCACAGACTTAAGATGATTAATTGCAAGTTTAGTAAAAAAAAAAAAATCCAAAAAATAAAGAAACGTCTAAAAGCTTGTATTTTCTTGAAGACCGTTTTAATACTTTTGTATGTGTTGTAAATATGATGATCACCAAATAAGCTGTAATAAAATAGATATCACACAAAAGGATGGAGTAATTTGCGTCTGCATAAACTTTTATTACTCCTATCTCCTCAGTCATCTCCAGCGATCCCTTGTTTTGACACGAAAATTATGATGTAGTAATGTTCCCAAAAGTAACACGTTCTTCCCTTTCTCTATTGTGCCATCCTGCTTAGTCGTCGTAAATGGGCAAACATTGATCGGCTGTCAAAGAGGGAAGAGAGAGCCATCATCTGCCGCCATTCGGCTCCGTTTGTCCGCTGCTTGTTTCCCAGCGAGCAGCAGTTCGTCAAAAATTGGGTGTAAATTGAATTAGAAGCCCCGAGGAAGCGGAAGGCTCTCCAGCTGTCGTGCTCGCGGGTGTTTTAGGGCTTTTAGTAACGTCGGGGGTTTTTTGACGACCGAAAGGGACACGCGTGGGCATCCGGCTGCAGACATCGACGCCTAACATCGACAGCTGTAGAGCGTGAACGCGTTCGAGCTCGGCGCACAGGTCCACTTCGAAGCTGGCGAGGGCAGGGCGGCCGGTTCTAGTTCGTCTGCGCCCGGTCACGACTAATGGCTTTCGGGAATGTGGCTGTGCGCATGGAGCGCCAGAAGCCGAATGGTTTTGGAAGGTGCGAAGGCGTTAAGGTGCCGGATCCAGCCAACCGGAGGGCCCGGAATGTGCTGAAGCAGACTTCCGGACGACCGATTATTAATTAGTCGAGTGAGTTGGCAGAAAAACCCGACCGTGTGCCCCCGAGCATAGAATGACTCGTCGATGTCGCCTTACCAACAAGACGAGGTAGGACAAGCAAGGTGTTTTGGGAAATTTTAGTTGATGAAACTAATCGTTACAGGTGCTTTCGGGCTAATGGTGGAAATTGAATTGCTGTTTAAACAAGGCGTTAGGAAAAAGCGTTATTAAAATTTTCAACGGAGGATTGTTGAACAAAACAATTGAAACATTTCAGATCCATTTTTAGCTTTGGTAAATTTATTAAAAAGCAAACATGCAAAATAAATGAGCATTTAGCTTGACATTTTACAACGCAGCAAAGCCTAGTTAAACAGAATTTCTAGCTACGCACAATCGCATACACTTTGTCAAACTTACTTAACTCCATTTTTATTAAACGCGCTTCAAAATTACAACGAATAAAGGTTTGGCCCATACAGTGGTGCCAAGGAAAGCCACAGGAAATCGTCAGTAGCTCCCACTTTTGCATCCACTGCGCAATTGCAGATAAATAACGCCTTAAACCGAGGCTAGCTAAGTGCCAAGCGGTGGAAGATCGTCTTCGCAGGTAAACTTTATGTCGCCAACAGTTTCCCATCTTTCCTGTCCAATCGAAGCCAATTGTGCGTCCAAGGAGCAGTACAGTCACTGGTCCCCGCGCAGAAGCTACGCACTCGTTGGTAATATTTTAATTTTTATGACTCAATTATCGACTCCTGCCCTGACCGAAGAGCTCCGGTTTTTCTGGCGAGTGAATGGCCGTGTGCGAGGTGAAGCGCGGTAGACGGGAGTTGCAGTGTCCGTCCGGCCGGATCGCATTCGGAAACCGGAGATGCAGCCGAATGATAATGCAATCGCGTTTCCAACACTTGTTTTGGACTGGTTGACTGGGTGGGTTTTGCTGCATCCGTACGAGCCGGCCTCCGATCACTTCTGCCTCCAAACCCCGACGCCGGCCCCTCTGCGTAGGACTCCAGGAGGAGTGGAGCGCAATGGAACGGCATGAGTTGCAACCGGATTCTGATCACCATTTGACCATTTGATCATTTGCCAGGCCGTGCGGGAGGCGAGGAGACCCGCGATTTGCGATCGGGTGATCTTCCCAATGGGTGGTAATGGACCTTTCCGTTGCCTGTATGTGTGTGTGTGTGTGCGTGTCCATGTGAGTGCTTTCTCGTTGATCCCATCTTGCACCGAGCAGCGCGTATGTATCCGGTGCACTTCCCAGCTAAAACTCAGCCCACCATTTTCCACACACACACACACACACCGGCCGATCACAGCATGAGTGCATTAGTACGCCTCTCCTTTCGACCGGCCGGATCCTGGTACACGACCGCTGCAAGTCCGATCCCGCGCAGAGGCTGCAGGGCGACGACGATGATGCGGTGTCCAGTTTTACGCGTGGATATTACCTGATTATCTTGTCGCATCGTTCTTCGGCCGTATCGTCGGGGCAATCGGATCGGGGCGCGACGACGGTTGGGCGAAGATCGGGCGCTGCTGCTGCTGCTGCCCATTGGCTGGCGGGAGGTCGTTGCAGGAGCTGGAATTTGATTTGAAATTTGTGTCTGCCTCCTACGTCCGGTGCGCGGGTTTGGCGAGGGTTTGGCCGCCTAGGCCGCCACGCGAGTGGTAGAAGTCTCCATTAACTTCGCACTTCGGGCGAACGTGCTGCTTGGAGGACGGCGGGTCTGGAAGGAAGCTGGTGGATAAGAACATAAAATGAAAAATTAATTCGCATACCTCCCGATTGTTTGACTGATCATAACACAATTTTGCAAGCGTTCCTTCCGGCGCTCAAGCCACTTCCCCGCCTCTTGCGAATACGTTGGCGTACCACCGGACCACCCCATTAGCTGGCACAGGACAGGCGAGCGGTCATGCCCCATGGTGGGACGCCATTTTCTTCGTGTGCTGAGGCGTACAGTGAAATCCGTGAGCGTGAACGATCGGGGTGAATGGGGGAACGGGGGATGGCAGCGGTGTGTAGTGTGGTTGCCATTTTTACCCCACTTCATGCTGGGGAGTTTCTATCCGTCCTGGCGTTCGACACATTTCGATGCGATCGTCTGAAATGACAAAATGGCGACATCGCGGCAGTTCTTGTGGCTGCAATCGGAAAGATGTTGAATGAATATGCGGTTTCAATGGCGGATGAGATTGTTGTTGAAAGAGATGAGGAGACATAGTTTTGATAAAATGTTAGGCTGCTTTCGAACAACCCAGCTTTCGAGGAATACATTGTTCGGTAGTGAAAGCGTTGGGTTCTTACCGTTGGAAAAACAAAACTGTGGGAACTTCTGTCAAGGTACTTTTTTCAAAAATTAAACATCTCGGTATTAAACCTTTTCTTGCGCTTCGATTAAAACACGAAACAATACGGAAATCGCTGTCGTGTAATGAAAGCAAACATCCAAGGTGTGAAGTTTAGGTTAGGCGCAATTCAAAGAATGTACCACTCAAAGTCCACCGAAATTTGTTGCGCCGGCGAATGAATAAAATACCTGAGGTTGATTAAAGCCCGGTCACAACATAAAAATTACGAATGACTTATTTAAGGCTTAGGGATAATCGTTTGATGGCCTCGTTGGAATTTAAATCACACCGTTTGTTGAGGCCCGTGGAATTTCGGAGCAGGTGTTTTCTCTTCCCCTGCTCACCTGCGGCCTCTAACAATAGAGGGGTATGCTCGTGAAGGTGGGGGACAATCGGGGGGAGGCGTGGAATCAGGTCTGTGTGAAATTTCACACTTTTTGCTCTTTGTGCGGCATCTTCGAGTTGAAGCTGATTGGAGCGAGATGCCGGAGGTTGGAAACTGGATGCCGATCGCTTCTTGTCGACAGGAACACTTTAAATGACGTGTCTTGAGCGTTGGTAGCCACGGAAAAACTCTGGGAAGTGGAAGAGTCGGTCTTATTTACATTTGAATGATTGGCGTTTTCGGTGTGGAATGCTGATAACAAACAGCGGAGGACGAATGAAGATATGGGTTCCACGAAGACAATTTTGCAGAGTTTAGGTGATATAACAGCTTTAGTTTCTGTGTGTTGATTTTGCGTTTTATAAACTAATGCAAGGTATGAATCATAAGTTTTCCTAAAGTATTGGACATTGAATAAGACGAATGAATCAAATTATGTCTTTGCTATCAAGCGAACAAAATGGCAGCTGCTCTTTCCAAATACGTAAATGGGATGGGACACGATGCAGGGTGCAATTAATTTATGTACTGAAAGTGTGCAAAGCGGCAAGTGCATCCCCGGTTCGATTACTCGGGCCAGATAAACACGTCCCGATTCGGGCCAATCCCATGCCAACCGGTTGCCCATTGGTGGAACCACCGTTGCCCCGAGAAAGCTGCTCGATATATAAGAATTACAAAATGATAATGATAATAAAAAAATAAAACCGCATCCCCTCCGTGCAATCGCAGGCTTGAATGAAAATAATAATAATGCAAAGCCGAGCTTCCCAGCCGGTAGTCGGGCACGATGGAAGAGGGTGGTTAGGCCGGGGTGGTGGCAAAATATGCCACACCAATAATTATGGCTCCATCGGCCGCGTTCTCCGTTCAGAGAAACACGCCCGTTGTCGCCATGTTGTGAAAGGAATCCTCTTCGGAGCGGACTTTCGGCCCCCCATTTGCCCCCCTTTCGATCGAGCGACTGCCGGAGCCCATATGTGTGCAGTTGGCACTTCCGCTCGGAGCGGAGCCGCCAGTCCAACGGTGTGAGTGCGTTGGGCTGCTTCGTCAACCGTGAAGCAACGCGGCCAGCAAGCGGAGGAAGCTGATGGAAAAACTGAAACGGTAGATTTTTGCATACAATGTTATCGTGGCCTCCCTTCGGTCGGTTGATTCGCACGGCTCCTGCGTGCGCTGAAGGGGGACAAACACCGCGGCACAAGAATGGAGCAAGGGCGAACAGGCGAAGGGGACACAGAGACAAAGGGAAGAAAAAAGAAAAAAAAATGTTAAAGCAACATACACTACCGGTACTTTCCTCTCATTACCGAAACATGTGTACATGTCAGTCGGCCCGGGCTCGTCATTCGTCCGTGGAATTACTTGCCTCTGCAAACCCCCCCTCGCACCTACCCCATCGCTTCCCTTTTCCCTTCATCCTTGTTCTCATCCATCATCTTCCGCTGACCATAAATCGTTCGATCAAAAATCCGACCAGAGCTGCATGCGAACGATAGCGATCGGGCGTGAAGGGCGTGCGGTGCAGGGGTGGTTCTGGGAAACACCAATACCTACACAAATTGCACACCGTCTCATTTATGTTGTGTCAAAGAGAAACTTTTATAAATAAGTGAGATAATGACGGCGATCGAGCGAGCGATGAAGATAAGTCAGTGGGAAGGAATGGGAAAA
Organism: Anopheles atroparvus; assembly: GCA_914969975.1. Classification (NCBI taxonomy): domain Eukaryota; kingdom Metazoa; phylum Arthropoda; class Insecta; order Diptera; family Culicidae; genus Anopheles; species Anopheles atroparvus. Next base: position 15,353,952 of record CAJZCY010000003.1, on the reverse strand, counting down.
GAAAAGGGGAAACAAAGAGGCACAGAGAAAGAGTGTGTGTGTGTGTGTGTGTGTGTGTGAGTGAAAGGTAAGAGTTTATTGGAAGCCATCATAAGACTGGCAACACAATGAACCAATGTGTACGCATGATTCCCAACATGATCGCTGGGGTAAATTGCAACATAAGAAACACTGCGCGATCGCTTCAATACAGCCAGGGTGGTTCAGGGTCCAGGGGGGGAAGGGGCATGAACGGCACGAGCGAATGAGACAGAAGCCGAAAGGAGGCGAGCCACGGAAGCGAGTTGCAATTATCCAGTGTTTGGCAACCTGATCGGACTTTAATTGAAAGCATAATTAGTGACAGAGGGGCCGAGCCCCGGTGCGATCCTGTGTGGTTGTGCGGCTCTCGGGGTGTGTTGGTGTGGTTTGCATGCGGCTCGCGTCGTGTCGATGAGCGAGCCGGGAATCGCGGCGGAGCCCCTCGAAAGGGTTTGATGATATCGCAGCGAAAACCTATCAAAATGGGGTTCTCGCGTAGCTCGCTCTCCTGTTTGTCTTTTGCGCAATCTTCCTCGGGCGGGGAAGGAGGGAGGAAACGGTGCAATTGTTGTGTTGCTTGCGATGCAAGGTGTGTCTTCGCGCACAAATGAGACTCGGGCCGCAATGGCCGCACGGTCCCGTCATTGAGCAGCCGGCAGAACCGCACCGAGATGGATGGAAAATCATTCCAGGTGTGTTTTCGGCCGCAATCGACGATCGTTGGCATAATGAAGAACAGCAGCAGCAGCAGCACAACTGGTAGAATGTGCACCGTGTTCCGCGTCCCGTTGGCAACGGTGGCCCCGGATTGGCCGCGGAAGCTGAGCCAGCGATGCGAGAGCCGGAGCCCTTTTTTCGTCGTTCTGGGCATGCATTTTTTGGGGTTCGCATTTTCCACTCCCGGATGCCATTTTTTTTTTCTTCCCCGTTCGGCCTCTCGGTTCGTTCGCTTTTTATTCGACCGTGAAGCAATCAGTCATCGTCATCGCACACACAATGGCATGCTCCCGGGTAGCCGCGCAATGCCGGTCGATGCAGGGCCGCAGACTTTATGCTCCGCCCAGTGCGGGGTACAGTGTCAACCAACCGCCCGATGGACCAAAACGCATTGCAAAAGAAAGCAAAAAGAAGAAGAAGAAAAAAAACCCATCGTACCTTAGAATCAACGGAACTCTTCGCCCAAGACCCTCCCAGATGATGGTGCATTCGATGGTGAAGGGCGAGTAGGGCGCATTTAATATAATAATAATAATACACTTTATGCGCGCTAGCTTGTCGCGATCACATTCCGTCGACCGCTAGCCGGCGAGACGGGTGGACATTCCTTACCAGACCCTCCGGGGACCCGGGAGCAAAGATGCAACAAGTCGCTGGTGTGTAATTACACCTCGATAGATGCCCCTACCGGACGCTCGGATGCCATTTTCCTACCCAGCTGGCAAACCGACCATCATTGTCCCTGGGGGTGCAAACGGCGCCATTGGACCCTTAGTGCGCCTCCCCCCCCTCGGCTCCGTTCTAGTCCATCCTCATGCACGTCTTCGCACCGAGGTTCCATAGAACACCTGACGCTTGACTCGTTGTTGTTGGTGCACCGATCACACGATGCACTTCATGATTTTCCTCCATCCATCATTCCGAGCTGTCCGACAATCTGGCCAGCGTTCGATGGCGTAATTTGCATATTGGAGGTGCACGTTCCACGGGAGCAGCGGCTCATCACTTAAACCGGTAAGTTATCGGTACGAGCGTATAAAGTATGTGACACGGTCCAATTTCTTCACTCACTGAGCGTATCGATGATTAATAAAATGGAATAATTATTTAAAACGTTCTGCCACACTTTGGTAGAAGATGCCGCAGGGAATGCGTCATTTTTAAAGACATTAAATTAAGAAGCTTATTGCATTCGTAGCTCATTTTCATTAGTTGCTGATTTCCCAAAACGAACAAAATAAAAAACACACACATTTCACTCAAAACATCATCAATCATCTTTTCATAAACACAGCACCGGCTCACGGCAAACAAAATGGCTTCCATATGGGAATGGGTTGCATGCCGATCGGGATCTGGGCATCCCCTGCGTGCGTCATGTACATTGCAGGAAACGGTTATGCTTCAGCGTGTGCTCAAAAGTCCTCCCCTTCCATGTACGCTGGAGCCGTTATTCGACACGGTCTACTGGCAAAGCGCATCGTACGTTGGCGAAGTTGTGTGCGAAGTTGAAGTTGAAGGGAAAAAGAGGTTCATGATGCCTTAGTGTCTATATGAGTGCAATGCTCATTTCCGTTTGCCAGTTTGCACGCCGGAAAAGGGAGGAGCGATGAGAGTGTGCGAAATTGTAATCCATTCAGGAAGCGCGATGAATAATTAATCTAAATGCGTCTAACATGAGCTTTTTGCGCTTCTATGCTCAGCATATTTAGGATCATTTATGTTTGCATTCAAACTGTTGCATCTTACATCGTCATTGATTGAAACAAAACCAAACTTCCAAATGGACGAACAGGGCATCTAGAAAGTTGCACACCGTCCGGAAGAAGCCGCCATTTCAACAAAATTATCACTCAAAAACCAGCCAAGACAACGTTGACTGCCATGAGAAACTATATCCGTTTGATCACACGGCCACGATGGAAAAGGAACGCGGAGGACGGAGTGGTGCTTTTCTGTAAAAGAACATACCATTGCATACTGGAGGCTAGTGCTCGTTTGTGTGTGTGTGTGCATCTGTGTGTGCTCTTGTTGTCCTTTAATTTCATCCGATCGCCAAACAAATATTCTCCCTAGGGTAGTGTCGCGTCTTCCATCGCCATCGTCAGCCATGTTCGGGGTCTCACCATTTGTGCACTTTCGGCTTGACTTACTTCTCCCTTTTTCTACCTCTCCCGGGTGAAGGCATAAGATTTGGTATCACCCCGCAGCCCGGTGGCGATCGTTTCAACGCAACGATCATTCGTCGCCGATGTCATCGTCGCAATGCAATGTTAAACTGCCGGTTACTGCGGTTGCCGCCGATCCCCCCCCGATGTCACCACCGTCAGCCTCACCGCCTGCTGTTGTTGTTAATTATTTTTATTTCATTTTCCCCGGTACGATTCGGGCTTGCGATTTTGTGTGTCCATCATTTTTCCCTCATTAGCCCTGGATATATAAACTCATCATAACCGAACGCATACCGTTTGTAGCAAGACGTGGGCAGGAGAAGGTGGGTCCGGAGGGTCCCGGTTCTTCGCTCCGAGAGAATGCCTTCAGCCGGCCCGCATGTTTAGGGTGTACCGTGGCGGTCCGATGCGGTTCTAAAGGGCCAAACTGTAACGAAGAACTTCAATGCGTCGGCCAGCGAGAAACCCCCGGGGAAGGGAGGGCGTTACGCGTCCGGGGAGCCTTCCCCCGGCGAGAAACAACATGGCACTTCCAAATGAAGTTACGTGTGCACCTCCTGCACACCGTCCCTCCCCCCCGCCTTCCGCGTGCGATCATGCAACCCTGCACGACCGTTGCCATACCAAAAACCCGAAAACATTTCTGCGTCGCTTGCCGAAAGTTGAATGATGACATTTTATGACGAAGAATTCTTTTGATACATTTATTTCGATGGACTTCTTCGGCTGGATGCTTGCCCTTCCGCCCCGCGTCCCCCTTAGCACCGCGTTCGGCCACGATGGCCGACTCATGCCATTCCGCTCGGGTCCGGTGGGGCCAAGCCTCACACCGAGGAGGAAGGAAAGCGACGCACCGGAATGGTTCATGTTGGTTTCGTCGTTTTTCTCCTCCCTGCGCTGAATTTCATTCCTTCCGTATTCCGCAACCGTATGGAAGGTGTGCGACCTGCAACGAACGGACACTGACGAAACATAAAAGAACAACAACCCATCAGCAACAACCGAACGAAGAAAAAAAAAACCCACCGATTCCGATCCCGATCTTCCGAGCGGTTTGCAGCCGTGTCGACTTCTGTGGACTCATTTTCGCTCTTATTTCAGCACCGCGGTCGCCGCGGCGTGGAGTGTTGCGTGGAGAGTTTTAATTTTTCCTCCACCCGTGCTGGTTTGTTTGTTTGTTTGTTTGCAGATTGTGTTTTTCTTCCCGTTCAACGCTGCCGACTGGCTGGCGGGTTAGCTGACTGGCTGGCTGGGGTGGTAGGCTTATGCTCGTCCTCGTTTCATGCCCAGCATGATGCATTGTGCCCGGCGGATCCGGTTGCCGTTGCCGAGCCGTGCCAGCTCGCTGTGCTAAATACCTGTCCACTAGGGATTCCAGTCCCTAAAGGGAAGCGTTTCGTCGCACACACTCGGCTCGCACCGTCTCTCTCTCCCTCCCTCTCCTTCTCAACCTGTTCGTTTGCCTGGCCGAAAAACGCCCGACCACCAAAAGCCACCATTTCCACCGAGCGAACGGGGCCAGGTCGTTGGGGTTTTGTGATGAATTAACAATTTAAAGTGAAAAGCGTTGTGCCTACAGAGCGAAATGTCACAACGAATTAAGACGAACGTGTTTACGGAGGAGGGGATTCGCGCGCCGAAGAGGAAAGGCCTGTGTGGATCGGAGGAGGAAACGGTGGGGAGATGTTCCTAAAGAGCAATCACCATCGCACATGGCTGTCGCCGGTTTGGTTGAAGAGAAATATTCTACAAACCGAGATGAAAGTTCTGTTTATGGTTAAATATGTTAGCATGAAATATATGAAATAAAGTTAACATTGTTTTGAGGGAAAATGTTCTTCAATTCGGGCACGAACTGTCCGCTAGACAAAACGGTACGATCAACTAACCTCTTTAGCATTGCCGGCCTTTAAGAGTCCACACTCTTCGATGTTCCATTTATGTTTCTAAATGGTTTAGATCTTCTCTCGGCATGAGCCGCGGCCAAAATAGTGGGAAAAATAATCATCACAAAGCACCGCTATAGGGGCTTTACATTTCCAAGCACAACTCCTAATATGTAAGCGCGGCGCATTTGCGCGATCATTTAATATCTTCACTCAACGAGTCGATGAAAATAAAAGTCAATACTCTTCCCTCCTTCCCCTTTTAGTGGCTTCACTGGATAAAGTGGAACGGGGAGGGGGAGGGGTAGGGGAGAGTTATTAATAGACTTTTCGGGTCAAGGCACTGGCCTTTAGATCGACTTTACCCTTTTTCCCGCACATCACACAGACACACACACAGGTTCACGCTAACGATCGCGAGACCACCGTTGTTCGTTTGTCATTCATTTCGGCCAAACTTTTCGGTTTCGGTTTGATGTTCGCTTATGCGAACGCGGGCCGCTAGGAGGAGACAAAATCTTCAGCCGAGCAGCGCAGTGCAAAGCAGTTCTACGAAACTGCTTCAAAGTGCGCGATGGAAAGACTTTGACCGAGCCCACAGTGTTGCGATGTACCGAACGAACTGGGGGATGGGAAGAGAACGAGCAGGATGGTCACATGTTCTAACGCCGTGCCCGTAGCCACTTCGTCTTCCTCCTAGGGCACTATCCCCCCCCGGCCGCGGAATGGTGATGGCATTACGCGTGAACAATCAATGCGCACAATGCGCACAAGAGCGCAATCGCGCGCGCGCGCGCCGGGAAGACGGATTTGCTCCTAACAAAGATTAATGTTCCTGCGCGGCGTTCCAGGGATGGCGACGGTGACGACGGGATGAGTTGCTGAGTAAATTAGAAGATGATACCCTCCGCTCGGGCAATCCGCCGGCGATGGGGTGGAAAAGAGATTCGGCTTTTCAAGGTGATGGATTAAAGTGTGACTGCTTTGGCTAGGTCTGAGTGTGTGTGTGTGTACGTTCGAAGCAACATTGATGAATCTTCAAAGCCAGGGGGAAGCCCGTGTACCCTCATCGTGGCCAAGAAGTTGTTGAAAGGAAAGGCCCCTTCAAGGGACTCCATTCCGCGCAGGATTGAAGTTTTATCGCGCAGACAAAACGGCCCAGCACAAGGCGAAGAACGATGACCGGGGGATCAATGAGAACGTTCTCTTTTGACTTTTCCGGCACGCGGAGCGCGGAGTGTCTTTGCGTCCGCGCCGTGAGATTTGTCCGTCCGCCCGAAGCATGAAGCCGGCACGAAGGCGACTGGAAAGAAAACGGGCTGGGTTGAATAGGGATTTAATTGAATTTAATAATCTTTATCTCCCGGGAAAGCCGAACCGAGCATCGCGCCCGGAAGAGTGGACGCACACGATAAACCGGCGAGAGGACTTTCGGTTTATCTCCCATCCTTTCCGCGCCGTCCGCCGTTCGCACGACAATTTCAATACCCGAAAACGACGATGATTTGCATGAAGCTTTGCATTTGTGTCCTTTGGTCGAACTAAGGGAGGGAGGGCAGCATTGGCAGCCGGCGGGAGGGACAGAAATGTGGCTCTGGATTATGGATTCGGTGATTGTGTTGGCTCGTTTGGGGCAGACTGTAGCGATCGTGCTCGTGCTTGATCGGAGAATGATCTTCAAGGTCGGGTGAATGATAAAGCGGCACTGCTCCGTCATACCTTTTTCACGCGATGACCAGCAGGAATGCAATCGTTTCCCTTTCCCTGTGCTATAAGGATAAATCCTACTCAACATAACTGAGCAAAGCAGTGTGTGAACTAACCGAGTTGAAAATGTTTAGCCTTTGATCAAGAGTAAGTCATTCAAACCACAGTTCGCTCCTATGAACGTAAAGAGACAATTTCTACGAACCAACACCAACGTTCCAATGCCTCTTTATTGGTGGTGCTTAGCGACTGCCACCGTTGCCCGATTCCTCAAGCTCAAGCTCACATGTCCATACATCCCATGTACATATGTTCCTCTTCATCGATCTCGCCACATCGCTCAGCCCCCCCTCGCTGTTACCCGCGACTCCAGTGCGAGATTAGCATAAATGGCGGCGGCCCCAACATGATTCGATTGCCGGGCTCGGTGTTTCGCGGGGTAAACACTTTTAAAACGATTGCTACCGCCTTGCGGTTCCCGTGGCCGTGTTTTGCATCGCACACACGGGTAATAACACTTACACCCAGCCACGGCTACGCACACTACGCAACGGAGACACGATGCTACGCGACGATCACCGGTCGGCATTACGGTGCGGGATGCGACTTCCTCCCCAGACACCGGACGACTTGTATGACTTCTTCAGCGCTGCGCCAGTGGCACCGGCAGCAAACCGGCTCCGCCAGCTTTCCTTGGTGCGCGATCCATCGAGACCGCAACCGGATGGGGCTGAAGTTGGGGTAGCTTCCAGCGTTTGTCGGCTCCTTACACGGACCCCGGGACTGGGCCATGATTGACTGCGACTCGCGCTTCGCTCGGATCGCGCGGCTCGAGTGCTTTTCGATGCAAACTTTCCGCCCGATGGAGCGAGGAGATCTTCCACGTGAGGAGATCTTTGGAAACATATGCGATTATGATTGTACGATTAATATTTTATTTTCTTCTCGGTCACGTTTCTCTAGCCACCGAGCGCGACAACTCGTTGGATCGCAGCGTAAGATGCACGAGGGCGTCGCGGATCAACCCTTACGGTTTCGCCCAGTAGAACTCGCTTGAAGAGAAGGCAAAGGAGGTTTCACTGAACCATCGCCGATTGCAAGTCATTGGCTTGATCCACTGACCGGTGGTGCTTTGCCGGCTCGAGCGAGGAACGACTAGGGCCAGGGCTACGTTGGAGCGCTTCAGCAAAGCCACCGACATCGATGTGTTTCGCTGGTTTGATCGATTGGACTAGGCCGAAGCCGTTCTCGCCCAGAGCCCCTCCAGTGGACAACGCGTTGGATGTCGCCTGCTGGAACGATCGCGCATCCAAACTACGGCGGGTGCAAAGTAGCCGGCAGCAGCACATGGGGGCCTTCCGAAGGAAACATGCCAACACGATAAATCACTGAATGACGGGTTATGGTTCATTTATAATTCATGCATCGTCCACCGCGCTTGCGTGTTGCGGTCGCCCTGTTGCGCAGCGTTGGAGCAGGCGGGCAGAGCGCGGGAGACGCTATGGCAATCCACACGGGACCACCGGCCACACCGGTGGCGAACGGTGCGAGAAGAAGCAGCAACGCGTACGCACCCGGGAACGCAAGACTTCACCAAGCGACGAACCTTACTCGCTTCGAAGAAACCCCCCCCTTTCGATTGGTCAGTGATCGATCGGCTCGCCGGGGACGATGGGAGGGCTCCGGGTTTCTATCGGGGCAGGTACGGGCTGTGCACGCTGGTAAGAAAATACGCTATCGACCAAACACTTTGGCCAACTTACTATTCCAATGGTCCCCAAGGTCGATACAAAGTTGCCACCGATTGCCACTCATCAACCTCGCACAGAAACAACTGCAGCTCATCAACACTGCACACATCACTCACTGTTCCCGCGGATGGGTGGGAATGCTCAGAAACATCCCAATTGACACAACGTTGCACACTAATGCGGCGACGCGTGGAAACCCCTGCCTCGGTATTTGTATTCTCGTCGAGGCCAGGAACGAAAAGATTTATGCCAAAGCCAGGAAACCATTCATGGAATTTATCCGGGGGACAATCGATTCCCGCAAATCAGTTAATGATAGTGCCCACGCGGTTACACGACTGTCTTTGATCCAAAGGACGGATGCAATGGGTACACTGGGTATTCCTACAGGGTTTTATTGGTCATTTTTTTACATCGCGTTTGTAAAAAATAAATTATTGGAGATAAAAAAAAAAACAAGCGAAATAAAATTAGTTCAAACTACAATGTGCAGCGTAGCAGCGACAAAAGAGAAATAGGAAAAGTAATGCCAATTTATTTTATATCATTTTGTGGGTTAAAACTGAGTGGAACCATTCACTGTGCTGAACTCAAACCAAACCAATCCCATGAACCAAAGACAGAGGACGCTTCGTCACGGTTCTCGCCACTAGGTGTACGATTTCGCCAAAATCGACCATTGATCGCGACGTGCGTTCCAATGGCAAATGCCCCGCCAATGCCGGTCTGCATATTAAAAAGCGTTCCCGCAATTGCCAGTTCAACCATCATCCAAACCCCGCAGACCCACGACACAACCTACGCCTGACGGCTACCAAGCTGTTGTTTAAAGTGTCAAAAGTGATCCGTACGCGTTGGTGGTTTTAAAAATCACATCGCGAACATCGCGCTGGAATCGACGCTGATACAGCGTTCGCTTGGCGAAGCCGTGTCCCCTAGGGAAAAGTGAAACAATTTCCAACGCACGAGTTGGCGTGGAAGAAGATGTTGCTTTTCTCGATCCACCACGGACGCTAGCGTTCGTCGCCGGGGGCGCAGGACTTTACCGGATAATCTTTTCTAACGGAATCCTTTTCGTTCGAGGGGCCGATCGCGAAGGATCGGTGCCTCTCGGTTGCAAAGGGCTTCAATTTATCAATCAGCAACATTCTAAACAAAATTGAAGGTTAGCCCCAAACCCCGGTTCAGAATGTTGTGTAGGGGAGCCCAGAAGAGCAAGGAAGGCCGAAGAAACGGGACGGAGGGAAGCAGACCGGCTTGTTTCGCCTCCGGTGTCAAGTGTGGTGGTGACGTGGCCGTGGCAGTGGTGGTAGTGTCTCGCCGGTGCCGAGCATATGCTGTGGCAGACTTTTGACGAGAGGCCCATAATTTACATAATTGATTAGTGCGCAATCTACCGGTGGGATCCTTTGCATATGGCCGCCAGGCTGAATGGCAGCAGCAGCAGCAGCAGCAGCAGCAGGAACAGCAGCTCTGATTGTCTTAAGATCGTGCGAGCGAAACCCAAAAGCCGGAGCTGCTCGCGGAGGTTTATATGGTTTATAAAATATTCTAAACCAGAACGCGAGCATCCGATCGCTGATCGATGGAAAAGTGGCGCACCTCCCGCATCTACCTGTCGTCTCGGACGTTCGGAACCGTCACCCGCCTGCGGACATTTCGACCAGTTCAGGCTCCGAACGATCCTTCTTCCTATCGATCCATTCGGGGCGATCATTCCTGTCCTGCATTTCTTTTCGTGCATTTCTGCAGCGAAAGGCAAAGGAACAAAAGCAACATGCATCTAGCAAACATTATGCAAATCAGAACACTTCTGCTGCAGGTACATACATCTACCTTTCGCCGACGGAAAAAGGGAGCGGCAAGAGAAGAACGTAGGTATAGCAAAATAAAAAAAAAAGAAGGTGTTTACAAAGGCCGACCATTCGTCCAATCCAGCACCCGATTGCCGTTCGATAAAGATCAAATAATTCACCAGATCACCAGTGTCTCAAGAATGCATTCACCGCTCGCATCCCGTTCGAGCGGCTCAGCCCTCCGTTCGGTAACCGCAAGATCTGAAGCGGCTCCCCATTCCCCATCGCCGCCGACCTTCACTGCACCCAATGCACTTCCTGTTTGGTATTAATTTCCCTCCGTCGGTGCAACACAATTTCGGGGCGTCAGCGGTCCCCTTCCGATTGCGGCTTCATCGAGACTCCGCACGCACACAGACGCGCCCGATCGACGTTGCGGATCGACGAACTCGATAAATCTTTCTGCTGTGACCGGTGCGAACCCCAGCCCCCGCCTCCTGCACTCCGCTCGTCCTGGCGTTGACCAGAAACTTGCGGTCCATCATGATGGACAGGTTCACTTTTCATATGCGCAGGAGTCGTACGGGGAGCGTGTTCTTGTGTTCCACTGTTTTCCCTTTTTTTTTGTGGTTCAGGGTCCGTTTTTTACCCACCTTTCGATGCATTTAAATTCCAACCCCTGTATCGCCTCGGCGCAGAGCAGGCAGATTTGAGCTCTTTTTCGTGGCTCTTCCATGGTCGGTGAACTGGCGTTTGGGTTGTGTTGATCGATTAGCTGCAGCGTCGTGTACAACGTTGTGCCATGCCTGCGTTGCCGTTCCTGTGCAACGCTTCACCGCCCTGCCTTAGGCATCCATTTTTCGTTTTGCAAATGTCGTGTTTTACCCGGAAGGGGAAATGCGTAATTCTTGGACCCGTCAAGCTCGGTGTAGCCTCCCAGATCCCTCTTCCATCTTTCTCGTATGTTGGCCTGTAGATCGATACATTGCAAATGTTGCCGTTTCTTATGATGCATTTTTCACTGCTTGAAAGCCAAATGGAGTGTGGAGACGAGCGCAAACCGTGACAGATTGAATGAAATGTGGTGGCAGAGGCGAACGGACAAAAAAAAGACTGCGAGTTGCGTTCCTTAAAATATGGATTTTGTTGTGCTTTAATTTCAACCAGTGTTGTGAATAATTTGCGCAGCGTACAAATTAACATACGATTATTGTCTGCCAGCGTGCATTTGCATCTGCACACGCGAGCGTCACTTTTGGTTGATGGTTGAAAAGGGTCAACAAATCCATAAAAATCCGTGCAAGAGTTGAATATTTATACGGAATGAAATTCGTTTTGGGAGAAATGTTCCTGAATAGTTTTAAACTCGAAATGAATAAATGTTTTGGGTTCAGTTTTATTTTAATTGATGCATGTTTAGAATGCTCCACTTAACACATAAATCTGCAATCTGCATCCATCTATCCAACACAATCCAAAGATAATTTATTACAGCACGGCAAGTAAATAAAAACATTATTGACCCTTACACATACCGAACACGACACAATACATGCCAAAGGACACAATAAAACGATTCCCTCGCTCGCAGCCTAGCGAAGCGCCAGTAGGTCTGAAGGAAACGAAATGGAACCATAAATGCAAAATGGGATACCGAAGCAAAACGCACCGTCTCCTCTGAATGACCAATTTGTTTGGCGCGCAGTGGGATCGAAGCCAAAGCGACTCGCGGATTGGAGACATTTCAACAGAAGCTGAGCTTCTTTCACCTCCATGCTGGCCGGAATCTCGCCCGTAACGATTGCCCGGAACCTATTGGCCGATGCACAGGTTTAACGATGCTTTAAACTTTTCCGTCATAAAGAGCTACGTCGGGTGAGTCAGAGTAGAAGGTCTAAACCTAATCCCGTCCCGTCCTCGGACCTGGACACTCAATAGAATATACGTAACGGAGAAGAGCTAGAGTGGTTGCTGTCCACCCGGGCAAGAGCCTTGGTGCATCATATTATTGCAACTGTCGAACGATCTTTCCTGATGCTGATTAGCCGCTGGGTGGATTGGTGGTGGTCGTTGCAAAATGTCATTTACGCTCGTCGATGCAACTCATTTCGGAGGGGGAGGGGGTGCGGGATGCATCCGTAGCACCAGCAATGGTATGCACTTCGCCAAAGTCACGGCTCGAGCACTCTTTCACGCGGGAACGCTTCAAAAGCGTGTGAATATAAGTTGCTGGGTCGCGCAATAAAATGTTACTGCTTTCACGGGCACAAATACGCGTACTATCTATAGCATTCGTGCTCTCTCTCTCTCTCTCTCTCGTCCGTTCGTTTTCTCTTTCCATTTCTCCCCTTGAAGATGCACCGTATTCTGGGTTACTTGCGGTATGATTTATTTATTGGTAAAAAGGTGCCCCATTCGCCCCGTGGCATTGAAAGACTCTGCATTTTCTGCACGAAATGAGCTGCTTTTGCTCCCGTGATTCCTGCTTCTGGCGTACGTTCCGCGAGGCCACCCACACAATTAGATGTCGTGGCTTGAGCGGTGCCGCTCCGTTGACTTGACGTTGACGTCCTTTCCAGCAGCAAAAGACCAACGGCCAACGGCGGCAAACGGTGGTCCCTTCCCCGCCCGGCTCCCGGTTTGATTGGTTTGAACTGCTGACCTACTAAACGCTAAGGTTTCCACACATGGATCGTTCAGGAGGACGCGAGGGTGGATCGATTCCACAGCCCGCGAACCGTACAAAAGTTCGTCAACGAGAAAGTCAATGAAACGCCATTCAAGAGACGGGTCAGATGATGAACTGAGGTACTTTCTTCAGTAAACATTCGATTAAATTTCACTTCATTTGTAAAAGTATGTACTCCGTGTTTACGCAATAGCATTTATGTCTTCCTTACAAAGTGAAATCAAAGATTCCTTATGAAAGAAAATGGCCATGCTAGAGTCATAGATTTTCCATTTATTATTCCAATTCATCTTGATACAATATTGTTTCCAAAGATTTTGGACCGAATGCTTCTCTACATGCGACGCTACCAACAAAGACATAGAATCCTAATGAGCGCATAGTGTTTGCTAATCAAATCTCTCGCTTTGTAATACAACCTACTTTCGGTTGGCACCGGGTGAGCGGTGTGATGGGGCGGTAAATCTTGCTACGCTGCTGCTTTATTTAAATTTGTTCCACCGAAATTTGAGCACCCGATAAACGCAGCTGCGTTCGCGCACCCTTTGCCTGTAGGCTGGTCTCTTGCGCTCCGAACCGTCAAGGAGGTGATTTATGTCTCCGGTTTAGGAAGTAAAGTCAATGACGACCGGCCAGATTAACCATGGTGCTGGTGGTACGATTGCGGTTAGTCTATTCGATGAAGTGACGAATTCGAACGAATAGAAATGCAAGCAAGATACGTTTCTTGTAGTTCCTTAGCAGCTGGATCTCAGTAGAAGCGAGGGAAACGGCCCACAACAAAGCGATGGAGTCGGATCTATTTTTATTCCCAGAGATTCCTTTCCTAACCCCTCTAGGTGGATTGAGACAGATTCATATCTCAGATCTAAGGTAGCGTTCGTGTAAGACGGATGGGAGAACAAATATTTTGGGAGCTCTACAAATCTGTCCCGGCGCGACGGTTGCGGCTCACTTCCCGCCGCTCCGTGCAGTAGCGGTCTTAATTAGCAGGTAGAAGGTTGTCACTGCAGCAAGCGGAGCAACAAATCACTTTACGCTTCCTAAACCGAGTGTCACCGAGGGCCGGACGAGCTACGGCGGTGACGGAGTGTCACTTTTGAAGCGCACGCGTGTACTTTCTCGTGCTCAACATCGATCAAGCGCTTCATGATTGATTGCCCGGCGAGACCCCGGAAACCAGTCAGGTGGCGGAATGGAAAAAGAATGGACTAGCCGCTGCGCCCGTCCCGACCTGCGCGGAAGAGAAAAGTTTGGCAGCGTGGCGATTTGCCGGCACCGCTGTGCCGAAAATGGAGATCGCGACACGATCACGTCACTTTGATCGCGTATCGCGTAAGATTCTGATCGGATTGCGGGTCGGAATGGATGGAAACGGCTCGCCAGGAAATGCTGGTGCCGGCGAAGCCCCGGAGAAGGCAGAGCGACAAAATCACCATAAACATGTGACTAATTTGGGTTTCCCGTCGGAATCCTCTATCGTTTTCCGCGCTTCTTCACTCTCAAGCTGGCGTGTAGCGCTCGTGTGTGTGCCTTTTCTTCGATTGTTTGGCGAGTTGTGTTTCCATTTGTGTGTGTATGTGTGTGTGCTTCTCCTCCTAGAAGGAATTTGTCTTCGTCTCACGATCGTTGTCGATCTTTTACTCCGTCTACCTTATCTCATCCCGCGTGCCGCCCGTGTTTCTGTCCGTTTCCGCTGCGGAATTTGTCATTTGCCGTGGATTTGCGTATATATATACATTTTTTTTTGCCTGGATACCACTGCCTCCCTTGGCGGACGGGACCATTTTGTGGCGGGCAGATCTCCGCACCAGATACCGGTCGAATATCGATTGATTATTCATGCTGAGCCGTGGCGGCTCGATTGCCCAAACGCAATGTGATCTTCCTCAGGCGAGCGCGCCCGCGAATTTTTACATCTCCGCAGTCCGGTTTACCGTCACCGCTCGGTCCGCTGCGGCCGTAGATTGCCATAAAATTAACCTCCAATAATCGTACCCGTTAGTTTTGTCACCGAGCCCGTCGAACCGTGGCTCGGCGCTGGGGAATCAAAACGAGGTGTTCGTCACGTAGCGGAGCTAGCGTTGTTTTATTTTTTAGTTAGTTTAGATATGCTTTCTTGACGCACGAAACCATAATTCATAATTAAATGTCCACAAAACAGATACCTGTTTGATCTGCCGACTTGCGCAAATAAATAATACTCTTTTGGGGGTGCCAAAATGAGAAATGTCAACTTCTTATCCGATTCACCGTATTCACCTACCACAGCAAAACGCTTGTCAAATGCTGGTATAGAGCTTCGGATCAATTTCTATCGGCCGAAGATAAGATGTTTCTCCAACCTGCTGGTACACTGCTGGTTTGAATTTAAACTATATTTCGGGATCCAATAAATATCGGAATTATTTCCTCTTCTACTAGTTTCTCCTCTGCATTTAGATTTCCGTGGATGGTATGGTCTAGGATTTTGCGTATCAATGTTTTTTTTCTTTTCATCTCCGTGTTGAAAGTGGAACGCAGGGCAACTTCTAATCGTACGCTCTCACATCCTTTCAAGCTCGAGCGCGTGTGCGGATCAACACATTATTTCCCGTTCGAATGAGCCGATAATTTATCATCTCGAAACAGAGAGCTCGGGTATGAAAAGCTGAGAGCAACAAGCAAGAAGTGTTGGAACTAGAAACCATTTCAGTAGGGCGAATCATTTCGTGTCTTGAGGTCGCCGGTAGCGTGAGCGTTTTTGGCAACTGGACGGGAGCGGTCAGTACGAGCCTGAAAAGCTTGGAATTGATTACTGCCAATTTGAAACAAAACTAGATAAATTTGATTAGCGTAGCGGAAGCGCAAAAGCACTCCCAGGGGGGTATCCTTTTCGTGGGCCATGTGTGTGTTTTTTTTAAATTCTTCTGTATAGACCGGTTGGGCCGAGCGCTCAGGAGGTGTACAGCATTCCTACCGAAAGACGCCTTGGTCCGGGCAAACGTTTGACTGACCCCGTTATTAATGGCTGCGCACCACCAAATGAATCACGTCACTACGAAGATTTGGGGTTGCTGGTAATCGCTAATTAATTATCGCTCAATTGGGCTGACCTTGAGCCCTCGGTGGAGGGAGCTATCTTCAACCTTTCATGTTCCACCGAGCTTTTCGCTATGCTTAAGGGCCTCATGGGACTTCATTATAAATTCGACTAATCTTTATGACAAATGATTCAGCAGCACCATGGTAAACCAGTGGTTCAACTAACTTTTTCCGCACTGGATTGGTTCTATATTTTTTCGATATTTGTCTCAACTGACCTGCATAGGTTTGTAATGGTATATCTGTAAGCTGTAAGTTTAACAAAATGAGTTAACCATACAGCTTGCCCGGGGCAGGCTATATCAAATTCGTAAGAGAGACATTCCACGCGTCTCGACCGACATTCGGTTTGGCAGTGTTTGCTATCGACGTTATCAGCACGATCGCCGGAATCGCGTTCCTTTCCTTTCCGGGACCGTACGGTGGATTGCTTACACGCATATTTCATATTTCTTCCGTCCTCTTGCCATTTGCAGCGAATGGTTTTTGGAGACGAAACACAGCACGCCGGCTAACAGAAAGAGAGCAAGGCTCATTTTACCGATTGTGCCGTCGCACACTTGACCGTAAGGGTTGCGTTTCCTCCCCTTTTCGTTTGCTTGAGGGAGCATATCGCAGGCGTGAAAATGTGGTGGAAAAAATTAAACATTTACTCAAGCCGAAAGGAAAGAAAGCAAATCAAACCATCGATGAGTCCCGTGGCGTTTTTCACCTGTACGCACTCAGGGGGATCCAGTTATGTTCGACGGCTCGTAAATTTTAGCAATACCCTTCTCGCTCTTCCGTTTTCCGTTTCGCCAATGGTTTTGATTGTTCATGCGCAATCCGTCACCTTTAAAAATGCTCGTTTAGTGTTATATTTTTTTATAGATTAAATTTCTTTTACTCTATTTAGTAAATCGATAAATTCAAGCCCTCCCTCTTGCTTTGTGATGAAAAAGGTGATAAAGCGACAAGGCAGGAATGGTTTCTTGTTTTTCTATTGTTTTATTCTGATTGGAGAAAAGCATCTTTAATGCAATTTCTAAATTTCCTTAGCCTGTTCACATGACTATCCAATTCCACGTGTCAGCCGGCTTCAGTGACAACCTAGAAAAAGGCGAACGCGGTCGTATAATGATCGTGTCGAAAAGAAGAAAACCAGCTATCGACAGCCGACAACCACATTGCGCGGAAACCATCTTCGTTTGCGGAAACCGATGCGGTGGAGTTTGAGAGCGGGCTTGAAATTAATGCAAATATCCTGTGCCATGCAGACGAACACTCTCTTAATCTTGGTCACATCCCATCGCTTCCCCTACCGCCCAGCGCAACGCCGATGCCGCACCCCGCAAGGCAATTTGTCTCGTTCTGTCGAGGCCATTTTACGTATATCTTTCCCCGTCGCCGAGTTCACGGTTGCTGCGACCAACAGCAACTTGGAAGCCGAAAGATCGACGGTTCGTTTCGCTTCAGCAGCAGGCAGAGTGGGAGCGAGAGCGTACGGGACGGAGCGCGACACTGTGTGCAAACCCACCAAACCGCCGCAACGATCTCCATAATAGTCATAAACTAGTCGATTAAATTGACTGGTTTATGTCCCATCAAAGATACTTCTCGATCACACCTTTGGTCGCAGCTTCGGCCACATAGTGCAGGTGATTTGCATAAATTTTACTATTTATTGAACACCAGAAGAAATGGGTTTCCGTCGTCTACCGGTGCGCCAATTCCGGTGGTTTTTGCTGCGGAGTTTGAGTTTGCACAGCCAACTGAAGACACCATCCAGTGGAATCAAAGTATTTCGAGTCGTCCACTCCTTTCCACTTTTCTCTCCGCTATCTTACCGTTTCCCGTTTCCCTTTTCCCGTTTCCACTTGACCATCTCGTGCAATGGTAGGTAATAAAAATGAGATGCAGCGACGCACACATGCAACTAGAAAGACAAATAATCCAACCCGTTCTGCACTTCTGCAGACGCTGTGTCCCGGACGAGGTTTTAAGTGATTCGTTTCCGGTGGTCATTTTCCGCAAAACTATGTTCAACAATGATCATTACATGAGAAAGTTTACAGGTTCTTGTGAGGTGGCTGGGAACACATCCTACTTCGAAGTTATTTCAACACGCCCGCTTTTCGAAGCTTACATTTTCCACCATCAACAAATTCCCCGGCTTCCTGAATGTCTCTTGAATGTCGTACATGTGTTCCTGCCGCTTTCAACGCCTGTCACAATCTACTTTCAACGAGGTGCACTTCCGCTGTGGCACTCCCAGCTCCCCATTAGCTTGGCCAAGCCGTCGATCGATCGATCGATGCATCTATACCCCGATAGCACCGTCTCGGGGCGAAAGTCCCCGCGTTCATAATTGATACAAATCCTGCGCCGTCAACCTTCGGCACTATCACTATTTGTCAACGCCGGGGGAGCGTGTTGCTGATTTATTTGAAGTTTGCATCGCACTCCGAAGTGCGCAATTAGTCGCACCGCTGACAGTCGGCACTGCGTTGCGGTGGCATTTCGCCAATAGTTATCTATTGCTTCCGTCTCACATCGAGCTAGAAAGTGAGAAAATTATCAATTTCTTGATTTGTTACACTGTCCGAGCCCCGGACGGAATTTCGATCGAAGTAAATGCTTCGTTTGATAGTTGTGCAAAATGCAGGAAATCTCCTGCTTTCGACCGATTCCCTTCGCTTTTTCCTTTCTTTTACTGTGTATTTCAGATCTTTTTAAACATGAAGAAGAGTGTCTTTAGATTCATCTGAAGATTTCCAGGAACCATCTCGTTTAGTAGTACAACAGAGCAAGATACCAACATAGACGTATACGTCATTTTGAACATGTTCACGAGGTGATGATAAGCGCGTTCCGTTTGCTCGTTGGAAGCCCAAAGATCCCGGTGAACCATTTGCGCTCGTTACCCGCCTCGGAGTTCGCTTTTCAACGCAAATCAACTGCATTTCACTTTCGTTTCGTTCGCGGCTTGCGGCGCCATCGTTTTGCGCCGGTATCGATTTCAGTGTGTAATGGCTTGTATCGATTTATTTATTTGCCGTTTTCGTCATGCGCAGGCAATTTATAACTGCCAATTTAACGTGTGCGCCCGAAGGGGGCTAGGCGAATCGAAGGGATCGGCGGAGGGCGAACGCCGTCGTCGGCATGTGGCATATGTTCGGCAGCATAATCGTTAAACGATTGTCGTCTGTCTCGCGCTGGGGTTTTGTGGGTTTTATGGCTCATTCTCCCGTTCCTCCTCACCACCAGCCACAGTTGCCGGACGCCGGTGTTTCAGGTGACGGGAAAGAAGGATCGCATTCGCGGGAGAGCTAGAGAGGGAGAGAGGGACCCACACAGGAATGGATATACCTTCGGGGATGGAATTTCGTCCGCGTTTTCCCGCTCCACACTGCTGTCCCAGGACGCAGGACTCAGGAGTAATAAATGTACGATTAAACGATTAAAGCAAACAACAATTATGCCGATATTTATGCTGCCTATCGTGCGGAACTATGTTTTACTCGTTGCGCCTTCGTGCTCATTCACCCATCGATCGATTCGTTGGCTAGCTTGCAGTGGGGTGAACAATTTTTGGGTGGACACTAGGGAGACAGCGAAACGGCGAGAGTTGAAAAATAAATTAATGGGAAACCAAAAACCAACAGACTAGCTTCCCCCGCGGGGTCACGTGTCGGTCAGTGTACACGTTTTACATCGTGTTTTTTTCCCCCTCTTGCGGCAGTCTTCAAGTGGCGCAGTATTGCCATTGATTTCGGTTACCGCTCACGACTTTGCATCGGTTCGCAACCCCCATTGACCACCGTGATCGGACGCCCAGCGTTGCGCAACGGAGCCACTCGAATGGATTCGTTAATCCGACAACTAATGATGTGACGCTAATGGCCGCTTGGGTTGCAGTTTCAATTATCTAGTCCGCAGAAACACCGCAAGAACATGCATGTTGAGTAGGAACGGGTGCAAAGACGATGATGGATGCAGTTAGATGTTCAAAAGTTGTAACAAATTGACAAGAGTATCTTGCACGTTGCTGGTCGATTTTATTGAAAGATTCTTAACGGTTTGTTCGAAATCTTTGTGCGTAGCATTTTGCATCCTAATCTGCGTTCGGTTGAACCAAAGCTACAAATTATGCGTGGGTACGAGCTATATTTTTCTCCCTGACAAATTGCTAATCAACCGATTGGAACGAATTCGATCCGTCCTAGGCGTAATGAATTGAATTTCTGCTTTCATCTGACCGTCGATCTGATCCTCTGCCTACGACAACTTTTCTACCCGGTGCGCTAAATTTACCGCACCACACTTTTCCCGCTGAGAATTAAAGGAGTCAACAACCATCCGATTTTTGTGGTTGCTCCCAATCCACGGTTAAACAAAACAGGCTTGGATTGCGTCTACTACGGTGGTCCAAAGAATGTGCCGACTTCCGGGGGAAATAAAAACAAAACTTTGCATTTTTCAAGAACAGGCCGACCGACACAACAAATACCTAATCCACCAAACTTCACTCCACGCTGATACCTAACAACCGTAAATCGTCACCAATTTCGTTAATTTCATTAGAATACGTTCTTCCCCAACATTCCTAGTAAAGTGGGTGGCAAGATGGCGACAGTTTGCGGTGGGTCTTTTTCAAAAAGGGGGAACAAAAGGAACACAAAATCTTCGCCAAATCACCCTTCACTATCGACGAACGGATGACCGGCTGGCGGCGAAGCTGCGAGGGTTTCGAAACAAAGCCGAAAGAATGTGGGGACGCCGCCGGTGGAAAAGTTCGTTCCAGCAGAGTGATCAATCGGACCAGTTGTTTAGAATACGCTAGCAGCTCACACACAAGCCCACGCAGGCGCACAGGCACACCCTCAAACACACATCCTCACGAAACAAGGAGCCCGAGTCGAGAATAGCGTGGGAAGTGCCCGGAACGAATGGCTTTATTTCGAACGCATCAGCTCACGCGCATTCTTGTGGCGCTCGGCCACCGAACGCAAGACTTCAATTCCGGCGCGCAAAGCGGAAGTGACGAACACCCGGGAGACATGGTGCATGCGGCGAGGGAACCCAAATTAAATGCCGATGTCATCACCGCGAGGAAGCGGCTATTTAGAGCTGCGACTTTTCAACGCTTTCCCTGCTGGACGGTGGCCTCCGGCACCCCGTGCGTTCTTTTAAACTCAATTTTCCGCTCCGTGAACTATCGAATATTCGGCATTACAT
Organism: Anopheles atroparvus; assembly: GCA_914969975.1. Lineage (NCBI taxonomy): Eukaryota > Metazoa > Arthropoda > Insecta > Diptera > Culicidae > Anopheles > Anopheles atroparvus. The sequence continues at coordinate 15,332,913 of CAJZCY010000003.1, read as the reverse complement.
GTTCAAGTTTTTCCTCCAGTCCCTTACCACACACACACACCTCTTTCGCCATGGTCACCGTGGGAGGCAAAAACAGTATTTTCTTCCATTGTTTCGCCCCGCCAGGTTGCCAGGGTCGTTGAGTTCTGTGGCCCTCATCGGGAGCAAACTTCGACCGCTTTCGGAGGCTCGAGAACGGAACGATCGCTTTTGTGCTGGCGCAGTTTCCGTTCGATTCGCTCGCCGCGTGAATCGTGAATCGATCGATTTTGGCCACGGGTCGTTGCGGCACCGGAGTCTTTTGATTCGAATTTCGGGCACGGCCGTAGCGCGGTCTTGTTTTCTGTTCGCCTTTTTTTTCTTCATTTGGTGCCTTTTTGTTTCGCTGCTCACTGGCTCATTGCGCATTTGAGCGCCGACAAGCAGCGGGTCCCACAGGGTGTCGTTTAATCCGATTGAACCCCCGATGGGTCACAAAAGCGGGGGGACCGCGAGGCAAGCAGGGCTGGCCCGAATCTCACCATCGCACCGTAGGATTCCGGCTTTTGTTTTGCCAATTTCACCACTTACTGACGATGACCCACGTGCTCCAGTTCTTTCGGTTGCTCCCGTTGCGCAGACCCTCCGCCGAGTTCCCTTCCTGCTTCAGGGGAACCTTTTTTTTTGGATCGCTAGCCATCATGCCAGACGATATCTGTCTTGTCCTGTTATGAATATGATTTTTATTCTTTTTTGCTGCCCAGGTAGCTTAACCGAATGGGATTTATTTTTCTGTGTCATTCCAGCAGAGACTTGCAGAGCAGGGACTGCTCGGTCGGATTGGCGTGTAAGTGTTACACATCTCTTTATGTTACTACATTTAGTTTCTTACACACAAAGAAGCAAGCTTCACTGAAATTTTACTGGGGTTTTTATGTGTTTCAAAAAGATTAGAATTTATTATTGTATTTTTATTATTTTTGTATTATCGAGCTCAAGGATAAAAAAAACAGATTGGATAACAATCCTGGCTAGTTAAAAAAAAGGGCTTAGCATGCAATGTCTTGTTTGCATAAAGATATTTCACTTCCAAATCCTCGCGGCGAATCCAGCGCGCTTGCAAACAGCTTGCAGTGAAACGACCTGCGCTTTCGTCGGTGTCCTGAACGTTACACGCTTTTCCAATCCCCGCGAAGCACACACACGCGTGCGTGCTGCCCACCACACGGTGACCTCACGCTGGTACGCGGTCAACAAAAAAACGCGGGTGAGGAGCACCGGCGGTCGCGTCACGGGCGAAGACGGTCGGAATGTTTCAGATCGGAGGCGAATGTGATCCAGGCTGATGATCAATCCGCTCCGTACTTCGGCCCGGGACGACGCCCTGGCTGGATGAACGGATGGATGGATGGCGGTGTTCGACCGACCGACCCGCAGCCACTTTCGGAAACACGCAGCGGAATCGGGAATCGGCAAAATCCAATTAATTTCTGACACGAGCTTTTTCGCAAATATTCTAATCTATGTGTCAAACCGCCGCAGTGGGGGTTTGGCGTTGACGAGCTTTCTAGGTGGTGCGGATGTTGTTTCGGGAGAGGATGGAGGAAGGGGCGGATGAGAGGCATGGTGTTGGAGTTGACTGGCGGCGTTCATCGTTCCAGCCTACGCCGGAGCGACGGTTGATATCGGGACCATCTGATCGCCGTTCATCGATTTGAAGGGCTTCGAGGATCCGCACTCGACGAAGGGAGGATGGAAGCAAAGGGGCGAGGGGGCCTGTGCGGAAGGGCATGGTAAACAAGAGAGGCAAAAAAGAATTAAACTACTCCATCTTTTCAGCAAACGCCAGCGCCAAAAACAGAAAGTAAAATAGGAACACCAATAACGGACCGGGAAAAGAAAGAATAACTCATTGACGACCGATCGCAGCGAGAGATTTGTCTTTCGACGTTCCCTTCCTTCGGAGCGTCGTGCGTGGTGCGTTGCGCGTGATCACTTATGCTTATCTAGTTAGCACGTCTCGCCTCCTTTTTTTTTTTGGGCGGCAAGCTAGTTAACAACTACCCAACGCAAAATTGACCGACTTTATCGGTCGTCGTCGCTGGGGCAGGGGGGCGGGCTGGCACGTCGTTGGGTTCCAACAAAAGCCGAGAAATAGATGAGACGCTGCGAGGGAGTTTGAGTTGAGTCGCGTTCATTCTGCCAGCGCGCACATGAAGAAGGTACAACAATCGGGGTAGTTTGTTGGCGTAGCATAAACATAGAAAACGAAGAATGAATGTTTTTGCAATGATTCGGAAATTGAAGTGAAATGTATGCTAATTTGTTCCAACATAGTTAGTATTGTTTAGTTTTTCTGCTTAGATTGCAGATTCCAAACCTCGCGATTGATATTTAAATGATTTTTTACATGATTATTGCACAATGTAATAACCGTGTTTTCCCATTTGCTCGCGGTATTTCCGTTCCTAGCTTATCCAGAAAACGAAAATTTCCCTGCTAAACAATGGCTCGATACTAAGAGGCAGAAGAAAGGTAAGCGTAATGAGCGCCTGTTCAAATAAGCAGCGATATGCAGCAACATGCCAGCGTTGGCTAATCGGGCACCATCTCGATCGGACTCGATCAGGTTCTAGGGGCCGATCAATAGCAGCCAATCATTGTGCAACCGGCCACACCTTCCCGTTAGCCTTCCCCGGGGCGAAGGAAGGGAAAGATTGCCCTCCCAAGCGGCACCCAATTCCCTCGCCGGGAGTTCAGTTCCGATGACGGACAGAAGCAGCCAGCCGGCACCGGAGCGAGCGATCGTTGCTGGCCTCTCCAAACACTTTCCAAAACCTCGTGAATGCTTGCGCCCGATCGCCCACAGTTGCTGATTTGGTCAGGGAAAACCAACTCACGTCTCCCCCGTTTTCCCTTGCGGAGTGCGGAGAAGCCTCCCAGCAGAAGCGCGAAACACCGACCGCGAGGCTCGGTTTTGCGCGAGGTGTTAGCGGGCTGGACATAAAATGGCACATTCCGAGGGCGCGCACACCAGCATCTACGAAACTGAAAGCGAGCGAAATTAACCGATTCACGGTTGGGCAGAGAAAAGGGAGAGAGAGGGAGACGGCTGATCGTTATGTTTATTTTCAAGTTGTTTTTTTCTTTTTCTTCTGGTCGGCGAAGGAAACAAACACAGAACCATCGATGAAGCGATGGATTATCCATGCTCCACCGGTGCTCGAGTCTGTTTTCTCTCAATCGTTTCATTTTTTTCTAGAGTTGAAATATTTTCGACCTCTCCGGGACGCACTCTACCTCCCCCCCCCCCCCTTCCATTAACCCCACCTTCCAGCATCAGTCAAGTATCAGAATGTGCGATGATCGAGTGGTTTTTTCGGAACCGGGCAGCTCTCTTCGCGCCTCCATCGTCCCGCATCGACCAGAGGGAGTCCCCCGAAAAACCGCCGAAAATTCATAATAAAAGATGATAAATTATATCTCTCCCATTCGTTGGCCCACAAAAACCGTTTCCCTCCGCCCCGGTGCCTTCGTCGCTCCATCCCAGATGGGCGGCGGGATCCCATAGGGGGCCTTTTCATCCCTTCGCCCTGCGTTTTCCATCCAACCTGCCGGTCACGGGATGGTGAGAGGAGGGAGGATGGCGGTAGGCATGAGATGATGGTTGCCCGTGTTCAAAACATGACAAAACATGACCCGCAAACAACGCACAATACTCCCCAATTCGCTGGGTTCGGTTTCGATGTTGCGAACAATTCATGCTGGAAGTGATTCGCTTTCTGTCAAGGTGCGATTGAGTTGCAAAAATTGTTCCTTTTTTTTTCTCTCACCCGGTGCTTAGCAGGGAAAGAGAAAAGCACAGAAAGGCTGATTGAGCATTCCACGATCGGAGCTAACATAGAAATGGCTGGCAGGAATAGCAAGCAGATGGCAAGTAGAAGACTGTTACAAGATATTGTGAAATGAAACTTATTATTATTTAAATTGCTATGGTTTTCCAAGAACCTATTATTTACGAAATTAAAATGCATCGTTTTGGTTGAGTAAGAGAATGCACTGGCATCATCCATTTTGCAGGTATACCTTTCGCAGATCTCCATAAAATCTAATTGAATTTCATTAGCCTGGAAAAATCGATTTATTGCCGGAAAAATGAAAACCAATCTGCAAAAGTGCAATTTGATACCGCACGGAGTTCCATCCATCAATCTTGTTGGACTTTTCCAGCATTCACAACATCGGCAAAAGCTTAACAATTGCTTTGTTTGCCCAACCGACTGATCCTTGCCGGCCTCGAATACCCCGTATCCTTTTTCCTCCCGCGTTTGATCCTGCCGAAGCGTAGCTGTGTACGGCTTTCCATCCCGAGCTTATTCTTCTCGGATTAGTTCCTGCCTCAGCAGATGTCCATTTGAGTTGGCTTCTTCACTCGATCGATTCGATCCGATTCTTTTCCCCCTTTGCTTATCAGCGATTGACGTTGTCCGTGTGTTTCTCACCCCTGGGTTAACCATGCTTGCCGGGTTTCTTGCGTGCAGAAAAGTTCCACATGAAATAGCGGTTTGATGCATTTGAGCCGATTGCACGCTCGTCCGCTTTACGAATCTATTTTGCGGTTCTATCGATTTCGAATAAAACGAGGCAGAGAGAGAGGGGGAGAGAGGGAGGGATAGCGAGGGATAGCAAATCCACTCCTGGAGGTCCTCCTGGCTCGGGGCGAAAATATCCGGTGGCCGCCGAGCGGCGAATCCTTCCTTCGCTTCCAGCAGCCCGGCAGCAAAGGCAGCAAGAATTCCGAGAGGTGATTAATGGCCGTTTTCAATTTCTTCATTTCGTTCCGTTCGGGGTGTTTCTCCGTTTTCTGGGGACACCCGGCCACTGCTTCTTATCTTTCTGTTACGTGTTTTCTTTCCGTTTTTCCCTATGTTTTTTGTACACGGGGCTTGAGTGACGGCCGCCGCAGCTCCGGGCACCACCATTCGCCGGGGCGGATCTTCTTCCACGAAGCGCGCTCCCGTCTCTTCCCATCCTACGGTTCTCGAACGAAAAGAGAGAAAAAAAAAATACCAAAAGTAAATTAGCCACTCGTTTCGGGGCTTTTTGACGGCGCTGGGAAGTCGTGCAGTTCTCGGCTAGAGTTCTCGCACACCGCGGCCCCGACCGACGCGAAAGGTTCCGGCGCTAGATCTCTGCGCAAAAGAAGCGCCGAACTGGGTCCGATCTGTGTGTGCAAGCTGGTAGCTAAAGAAAACACACCTTTTCCCCGGTTGTCGGAGCCGCCCGGTAAAATGATTTGTTTTTGTTTTAATTGCTTCTCCCTCCCACTCGTAGGCAGCGCGCCACCGGCACCCTCGATTCCCCTTCGCCCTCCGCGATCTGCCCATCCTTTCCCGGTTGGAGATAGGAACGAGCCGACAGGAACGAACCGAGCCCGGGCCGGTCGGAGCTTATCTATCGCCTCCTTTTTTTTTTGCCAACCGTGCGTAAGATCACGATGCTCCGTGGCTTTCGGCCCGGCCGAGGCCGGGTGAGTGTTCGCCCAGCGTTGCAGTGTCGAAAGTTAAGGACGACACCTTAATTTTCGGTTCGGGCCATGTCGGCGATTAGCTAGTTTTGTTTTCTGCCTGTTTGTTCGGCGCGATTTGGCCGCTCTTGCCTTGATTTGTTTTCCGATTTTTAGGGACAGATTTATTTATTTAATTTCTGTGACTCCCGCTTCTTCGCTTCGGTTGTTTCGAAATTGCAGAAAAACGCAAACGCGCCCCGGATCGGCTTTGGCTTTTTGTGCGGCTGGCGGGCTACCGGATTTGGACTACTTCGTCGCTCCATGGTTTAATTTTATGGTTCACCTTTCCCGAAAGCCCGGTGGCGACGATCCCTTCTTACCTGGTCCAGCGCTACCGGGAACACCCGAACCACACTGAGCGGTGATCCTTTGGCAAGCTGAAACTGAAATCTTACAGCAAGCATCGCGGACGCAGACTAAAACAAAAAAATGTATCGATTTGGACATAAATCGTGTGCGCAACTTTTCAGGCGGCATATTTTGCGCCAAGCTTCTGCACGTACGCTCCCACCGTGTGTCGGATCAAAGGGAAACGCAGCTCGCGAAGGCCAACCCCCCCCCCCCCCCCCCCCCACACCACACATCCCGCCGGGGTTTCCTCCCGGACAACAGGCGGGCGATAAGAATGCCGGCCTGGAGGGGCTTCGATATTTTCGGAGGTTCTTTTCCGGCGAAGCGACTGAAATGGTGAAAGCATTTCGCTGTACCGTCAGTATCGGGCGGTTTTATCGGATTATTTCACCTGGTGTCATTAGTTAAGCTTGAAATCAATTTGAACGTTCTTTTGCTCACCATCGTGCGTTGGGATTCGCTTTGCATTGCGTTGCGAGGAAGAGGAACACGGCGCTCCAACCGTTTGCTGACACCGTTTTACTCGATTTTAAGCATCCGGTGTCACAATTGGACTACGATCTTGCCCTTTGCAAAAGCAGTTATTTCGGACGCATTGATTTCGGTTCAAGTCTTTTATCGCTCCGAAAAGGCGGATACGATGACGAATTTGGTATGTGGTGGAGAATCTATTAATTAAGTTACATTTTGTACAATGAGACCTCAAAGAAAATTTTAACGTTTGAAAGTGAATCAGTTAAGTTTACTGCTTGATACAACGCGTTTATTACCTGTTGATGTCTAACGTACCGTTATTGTAAGTCATCAAACGCAAGAGAAAAAAAAATCTGTGAAAATGAGAAACGTAGATAAAAGGTCATAAGAATTACAGAAAGACACACTATCTTATCACTGTCGCTTATACGACGAATAATTATGTCATTTCTTTCCGGATCTATTGTTTAGATTTGCCGCGTCCAGAAACGTGAACCTTTTCATCAATTCTTTGGCGAACAATGCTATCTTCGAGTTGCTTAATTTCATGTGATTTTTTTTTTGTGTAAGTACATTTTTGTCTTGAAAAACAAGACCGTTAGAGTAGGTGAGTAAACTAAGATGTACCCTCTAACGTTTGGGAAACGGTAGATTCTTTTGAAAGGGAAATGCACCGGTGAAACACTTTCCCTTCCTCTTCGCTACGGTTCCTGCATGCCCTCTGCCTGCGGAAAGATTTAAGAATAAGAAATGCATGTTAACTCACAGGCAAGGAAGAGCCTGAGACAAACGATGCGATCCGCTGCGGGAAACGGAGCGAGAACGGGAACGAGATAACAGCCGCAATAAAACAGCTCTGCTCATATCTATCAAAACTGTGGGGGGAATCGGTAATAAATGTTTTAATTCCTTATCGTAGCGTGGTCGCGGTGGTCGTCGGCGCGCAGCTAACGGTGGAAGGTGGAAAAGAAGTGGACACAAGGAGCGCAAGAAAAAAAGAGGCAAAAAGCCACGGGTGTGCTTTGGCTTCGTTTTGGGCCGATTTCCGAGCGCTGCTCGCGTTGTGGCTTTCAAGGGTTTGCTTTGAGCGACATTCGATGGTGTAACGCCGGCTAGCTGGACGGGGTGCGGGGTAAGATTAACCAAATTTTTACCGAAACAAAGGAAGACAAGCAACAGAACAAAATCCAGAGCACCGCGGATCAAGCGAGGCCGAGATGGACATGGAGAAAGCCAACATTCCTTCGAGGGAGGAAGAGGAAAGAACGTGGAGAACTGGAAGAAGCGAAAGGAAACCAAACGTCAATCGATAACTGACAGATCTGTCAAGAGAAAAACAAGAGAAGAAAGAGGGTGAGGGATTCAGAAGCCTGAAGGATGGACAAAGTTACAGAAAAAAAAACCGCATCCAAAAACAGCCGAGTGACACATTAATGAAAATCCCAACAGGAGTTGGCGAGGGACGAAAAAACAAAACGAGTTTGTTCTATTTTTTCCCCCAATCCGATTGGTTCTTTACGTGTGCAGAGCAACGCCAAGGGGACACCGGGGGGGTGGGTGATAGTTTGTGTAGACATTTTGTACGTACATACACCGCATTCGATATGCCGCGGCCAGACGTTCGATCGTCGCACGGTTTTGAGCGACAGCAGCGGCCGGTTTTTGACAGGGACTCATATTTGACATTTTCCACTCCTAATCACTTGTCCCGCGTCCGGGGAGGTTGTCATCGGCGTCCGTGCGGCCGAGGTCACCGATGGCCGGCGAGAAAGTCTGACTCTGTCCGGCGTCAGAAAAACATGTGTCGATCGCGTCGAGGGGCATGTCGCAAAGAGCGGCGGATGCTACAAATGGTTCCGAACTTTCCTGCGGTGATTTGTGGCCACGGATCGGCCGGGAAGCGGGTCACCGGAGCCGGCGCGATCGTCCATCAACCAGCGGGACTCGGGTTGCGCCACTGTACGTGGCTTTGCGTGGATTGCTGCCTCAATGGTTTTCACTATTTGCTTGAGTAATTATTTCGGAAAAACTACCAAGCGAAACACAACCTACCTTTGGCCTCGACCGGCTAACCCTGCCACCGAGCTGGAAACAATGTGCGCGGAGGCCTTTTTGATTTTTTTTTTGGGCAGGGAAACAAAGAGCGACAGAAAAGTTATCCTCAATGCGAGCGAAAGAGAGGCACGATGAAGATATTTGTCTTCAGCCGAAAAACAAATCACCCAGCGCCTGTCGTCTAATATTTTACATTCTCCTCTCTTCGCCGTTCGGTCCCTTCCAACGTCCCCAAACCGATCGTGGTTGTTGCTTCTTACGGCTTCTTTGAGCTGTCCGTGAGCTTCACCAGTGATCCACGGCGTACACTTGGAAGCACACTCCTCGGGAGTCTGACGCGATGGCGCAAATGCCAGCCAGCGGAATGGAAGAGGAGCTATTTTTCAAAATTCATAAGTACGCCAGGGGAAACGTAGCCACTCGAGAAAGATTCGGAGAAACCTCGGGCCAACACAACGGCTCTCCTAAAACGCTTCTCCAAACCGCAACCATAAACTTTGCGCTTGGACTTCCTCCCGTTTCCACCGCCGCCCATCCAAGGTGCCCTGAAACTCTTCAAGCGCTTGATTGGAGGCTCGCAGACGTCTCAAGGTCCCCCGCCGGACGCAGGTCCCGATGGAACCGCAGTGCAGCGCTCGGGCCAGTCCACGGGTCCGGACGCGTCCGGCGTGGAGTTCACCGCTAGGACGACAGGTTTCTCCTAATCCATCAAATTCAAGACGGGAGCCTTTTCGGTGCGACTGCCGCGTGTTAAACGAGGGTTAAATGCTTGTTTTTGTTTTGTTTTGCTTCGCCCCGCGCTTCTTGTTCACCCTCTTTCCCTCCCGGACTAGGCCGCACATCCTGTGGCCTAGCACGCCGTGAACCCTGGGACCCGGTGTAGAGTTTCTCAGGAATCGATCCTACTAATCCTCCAACCTGCTGCTAGTCAATCAGCCCTAGAGTGAGCAACTTGTCCGCTGATTAACGTTTTGGGCGAGGGGTTTTCTGTTGTCTCTCCCTGCTGCTCACGGACGCTTTCTTGGCTTCGTCCAGACGTGAAGAAAAATGTGTTGTTTCCAATTCGGTGGCGTAGCCTGTCGCGCCATGGCTCATGTGTAGAAGAAACGTTTTTTTTTTATTCTTTATAAAATACCAAATGTAAATATTTACCGCTGGTATTTATAAGACTTTAATCCAGTGGAACACGTGGCAGGAAAGTTTGTGCCAGGGTTATAGCCAAACATATAAAGCTAATTGCGTGTAGGTGATTGAGAATATTGGACCTGCATTTAACGATTGCTTAAGTTCCAACTCCACGCACCAAACGCTCGTAACATATTTTCATCAGCTCCGGCTCCTTTTGCGTTTCTCCCTCGTTCGATTTCACTCATTCACCCTTCCTTTGTCCTCATTCGTTTGGGGCCTCGCAAGATCGCCGAACACCGAACCGTGCCTGGGCTGGCCCGTAGCCAGAGAGACAACTTTTCATTTTGCAGTTTTGACACCGTGCATAAATTAAATCTTCCCGGGCGTACAGCACCGGGTGGTGCGCGCGACGGGAGGGGCTGGCAGCAGAGGATGAATTTTTGAGGGTCCCACGAGCTGGCCGAGAAAAGCTAAAAGCGGAGGGGGGCGCGGAATCGAGGCATCGAGCGTTATCACTGGGGCGCGTTCGTCGCTTGTATCACGGCGCAGCTCTTCGACGCGTCAGTTTTCAGACCGACGTGGCATTCAACGTTCGTGGCTGACGCTCGGGAGCTTATTGTATGTGCTTGACCGACAAAGCGCCGTGCGTAGCGGTGACAGAGAAGCTACAGCAGTGAGTTGTTGTCGGGGTCATCTTTTGCGTGTCCGAATGACCGAAGACATGTTTTTCTCTCGAGTAAGGTGCGTCATAAAAATGCCGCTTGTTTGCAGCCGCTTTTGTAGCATTCACAAATATAAGTAGAGAAATGGGTTTTATTTGCAAAACTTCTGCAACATAACTCTATGAAAACTTCCACCACGAAGTACGTGAATGAAAATGCGGTTTATGATGTGTTTATCTCTCTAAAATAAAGTGGCCTCCCGCTTCCAGGATACTTTCCAGACTGTGGGCTGTAATCGTTCCCATCGAGGACTTGCATTCATTGCAGTTCAGTGCAGCCAACCGTTAAATTACTATCCATCAACTATGACATGGTCAGCCCCTTCCCAGTGGGAAGAAGTAGGCCGGACCCGCGAAGCCCCCGAAGGATTGATGAATGACTTTTCGAATCGGGATCCGTCCGGACGGTGCGCTGGCCACATTCCCAGCGTGCGGAAGGGAAGCGGACCGCTTGGTGCGCGAGGTGCATCGGCCGTGTGTGTTATATTTTTATTTTGTTGCCCATCCTCTGCGCTCCGCCGGAAGAGGGGCGTCGTCGGTCGCTGCACCGAAACTGCAGTCGTCCGTCTGTGTGGCTTTGTATTAAATTCGCATTAATTCCCTTCCATCAAACAGTTGGCCCGGGGAGGCAAATTCGAGTTGCAAGCGCGCCCGAGCTAACGGCGTGCGGTTATGTAAAGCACTCGGCGCCCCGTTCGCAAAAAACTGACCACTGCTCTAATTCTGCAGGGACGGTTTCCTTCTCCGGTTCGTCCTGCAGGGCCAGACCCTCACCAAAAATGGGCGTCCGGGGACGATGATTGATTATCTCGCAAGAGCCCAAGGAAACCGGCGACGAAGCGATGATCAAGCGCTCACGGTTGGTTTGCAAAATCGATGCGATCGGAACAGAACAGAGTCCCCGTACGGGCAGGAGAAAAGAGTGAAGAAGTCCTAGTCCGGCCCAGTGAAGGGATCTTCGGTTCCGTTGAACTTATCCCCGAATCCTTCGAGCGACGGGCGCGACAAGGTTCCGATGAATCTTCCCAAGTGGCCCTTTCCCAGGCAAGCTTATGTTGTGCTGAAGGCGAAACGTAACCAAACATATATCACTACTCTAATTGCAGAGCACAATCGAACTGAAGGGCGCAAGGTTGCTGGACGGACCTGGGGGTAGAAAAGCAAACCCAGGGCGAGTTTCCTGATCGTATGAAAAATGAGTACTTGCATCATGCAATTTGATTGACGGCTTAAAATGTTTTCCCAAAGTGAAAAAAAACGGTTGGATGAGATTTTTGTTTTCGGCAAAAAAGATTCAACAGATCCTGTTTCAAGATCAAGCCTTTACAACTAATAAACTTTAGGAGCGACAGATAAACACGAAGAGAGGACAACCGATTTTATAAGAATCAATGCCACCTTCAAGTAAATCTGCCTTCTGCGGCAGAAATGTGACACTGTGAAGAAACAAAACGTCACTCCTACTTAACCGCAGCCCGACGCGTTTAATCAAACACCGATCGGCTGTTTAATTCATCGTCTAATTGAAATGTTTTACACCGAAACACTCTCCTTCCGAAGGCATCGGTCATACGTTCAAGGATCGATCTCTTCCTCTCTTCCCCTCGCATCGTTTGCGATCGATCTGCGACGGAAACGGTTTGCGATCGTGACCCGCGATCGAAACAGATGCGAAGCCGTTGCAACACCGTTTCGTTCCGTTCCGTTCCATTCCGTTCCGTTCCGACGGCCGCCTGCAAATAGGTTTGCGCTAGCCCCGAAGCACGTGCTTTACGGAGCGATTCTCCCGAGGGCGAGGCAAGCCCTCGCGGTGATCGATCACCTGCAGTCGTGGTACGACCGCGTCCTGTGCACCCTCCCCGCACCCTCTCGAAGCGTGGAAGACGAAGGGCTCGATAGCACCGTGAGGCGATGGTACCACTTTCCGATCCGTTCGATCTTCCGTTCGAGATCCGCGAGGCCCTCGAGGGTTGTGCCATTCCTGGGCAGCCTCCCGACAAACAGGTCCACCAGCCGCGCGCACCCCGACCCCTGTACGCCCGCTCCCCCTCGCGCGCGCTGGCAAACACAAGAACAAGCTGGGCCTTGCGTGGCGAACCGTTTTGTTGTCATTCGAGGTGGCGCGCTCCAGAAACCACGAACCAGACGATCGATGCCACGGCGCTGCCAAACTGGTTCTCTCCGGGGGCGAGCGGCACACTAACACAGCCGTGCGCTGAGTCACCGCACACCAAAACGCAGACCGAAAGGGGAGGAATCGCGATCGCTCAACCTCAACCTCTAAACCAGTCGCGCCTCGAATCCGGCTAAAAGCAGCGTCACAATGTCAAGCCGAAACCGTGGCTGAAGCTGTGGCAACTAAAGCAGCGTCTTTAGCAGCGGCAGCAGCAGCAGCAGCCGGGCCAACACCAAAGAACATAAGTACCATTTCTACTCACACACCACACCCACACGTGGAGTTGGAGTTGTACGGGATGGGGCAGGTTGCTGGCGGCAAAAGGCGGAGGGAGTTGTCGACCGGGTGGGAAGGGAGCGTGATTATTTTCCTCACTCCACCACAGCCCGCAGCGCGATCGGCAGCGCTTCGTCGGCCCCCGGTGGAATCGAGTGTGTTCCGAGCGTGTAGTAGATTTACATAATTGTACGATCGCCGCCCGCCGGAATCGAAAGAAACACAATCTTACACTCGCTTTCTCTCCTTCCCGCGCCCGCTTTTCGTCACACTTTCTCACCTTCCGCCTTCGTTTGGCGACCGCCTCGTTCAAAGTGGAACATTTCATTCTCGCACCGGGGTCCCGGAGGAAAGGGGCGAAGAACCGAAAAGGGAGGAAATATCTCCTCGGGGCGATTCCAACTCCGCTCCGCGTCGTAGAATGTGTTTTTGTGTGGACTAGCATTGGCAGGCTAGCTGGCTGGCCTAACTTTTTTCCGATTATATTCTCCTCACTCGCTCTCTTTCTCTGTCGCGTTCTCTTTTCCACTCGGACGGAACGGTACTCTAGAGCGGATCGAGTGGACCTGTTCCGAAGATGCTGGCGTTGGATGGAGACGACGCTGCATGAGGACGAGCGGGATGACGGGGTGATCTACCAATTATGGAGCCGCACTCAAATGCATCCACATGGCTATGATTTTTCGTGTGGATAACTATTAGACGTAAGACACTAAGCGTAGCGGTCTGAGAAATATAACTGTTGAAAATATAATAAAATGAAAGAATAAGTTTACATTGCATGATTCTACAAAACTTTTAAGATATATGAACAGTTCTTTCAAAAGCTGCCAGTATTGAAAATGGGTTTTGAATGCAGCACATTTCAAACGACAATGTTTTCGCACCTTCGCACAGTTTGCCGTTGACCCAACGCCAAATTGGTCACACTAATTTACCGTCCGGCCGTCCGTGGGCAATTATCGTGGCGCGTTGAAACGTTTGCTGCTCCGCTGCGTCCATCGTTTCGGCAGCCGGTGCAACGGCCAACGCAGCGCGCCATTTTTTTGGTCCGGGATGGAACGCTTTGTCCCTTTCTTCGCACGCCGGACCGAACTCATTTCCGATCTCATTCCTAGCGCTTCACCGTTCGTTGACATTGCCAATTGCAATCACACCTTCTTCTCCGCGTGGCCGCCGTTTTGTCGTGCCGGTTCTCCTTCCACCCGCCCAGGCCTTGCCACTCGGCCGACCGTCCTGGTGAACATCCGACGCTGGCGAGCGTATAAATATCACCAAATGGAAAACGGTTTGCGGTGGCTCGCAGCTACGGTTGCGGGGACATGAAGAAACAGCACAACAAGACACGCAGCGGCCATAGAAGTAGCAGCACCAGGACGCGGCTTCTGCTACCGGAGGTCTAGGTTTCCAGCGGACGTTTAGTGCGTGTTTGCAGCTACCGGAGCGAGCCGAGGTCGCCGGTGCAAGTGCGAAATGCCAATGGCTGCGCTCGTTTCACCAAAGGGGATCGTGATTTCTGTTGCTTGTTTTTTGCCTCTATCTTCTTGCGTTGTACCTGCCACCCACCGCTCGTCGGCGAAGACTTCCCCCTTTCCTTGTCGGACGCTTCCACCAGCGGTTGCAGAAAGGAAAAACGCTCGAGCAATCAGCGCCGTGAAGTAGTTGTCGCTTGACAATGTCCGCCCGGGTAGCAAAATACCGAAATGATGATGTTTCCCCTGGTTCCGCTGACTACCTTCCGTCGGGGCCCACCATCCGGTGGCGAAGACAACGACAACGACGAGAAGGTGGATGATTTCAAACGGACGAACGGACGAACGGCCGACGGTTTCTGTTCGTGCGTTCCGGCGTGAGCGATCATTATATTTACCAATTAGCGGACGGGTGTGAATGGTGCGTAATGAGATGTAGTTTGTTTGTATCGATTTTTTCTCGGCTCAATTTTGTCATTCATGCGGCGACGAGGTGCGCCGTTTCTGCAAGCAACGTCGCCGTCGGAGGTGCCAGACCGTAGGATCGGTATGATTCACGCATCGCGCTCTCCTTGCATCCCCATTAGACAAACGGTCTTTGCTGGCACTTCAGGCGATGTTTTCGCAAACGTTTTCGCGCATTATAACCATTTACAGTGTCTGCCAGCAGGGCGGAAGGTGCAAAGTTATAAAACTATCAATAGTTTGCATTTGAATTGTTAGTTTTTTCACTGTGCATGATATTTGCTCAACTTCCTGAGCTAGCTCAATGCCTTGGGAATATATTCAAGTCTAATATCATATCTAAATAAAATACTTTCTAAAGAAGATACTGTTTGAAAAGTTTTGCATTGGCTTACCTTCCTACGTCATGTTTTGCACCGAGGGAACAAAAGACTCCAACAAGCGACGAACCCTTTTTATCAAAAGGGCAGCTCGAGATCTGTTGTTCCATGGTACAGTAAACTGTTTACCAGTCATGTGAAAACCAGACATCTTGCCCCACATCGCGCTAGATAAGTTGGTTATCGCTTTATCTCTCACCTTGGTTACCCGACATGCTCCACTTTGAATCCCAGCAGAAGCCCACGATGCATGGTGACTCACATGACAAGCACATCTTCTTCACTGACTGCTAAGCGCGTTTCATTAAATAGCACCCTCGAAAGGAAAACCATTGTTAGCTTTAATTTTTTCCCGTATCCCCCAGCATTATTCACCTGGTTGATGAAGAACGAAAAAAAAACCAAATTATCCACTGGTGAAGGTTTTTGAGGAGACAACATATTCATGGCCAACCCTCCAAAGATGAGCACAGGGTGAGCATGGGTTAGAAAGGGGGAAACATTCCAACCGCCCCAAGATGTATCGTCGTCTGCGGCGTCGAGCATTGTGACGATGATGCGCTAAAACGCACGGATTCCACGTTGAACATGTTCTAAATTTCCGCTGCAGCTTCTCCGCGGTCGTCGACGGCTGCCGGAATGTAGAACTAAAATGCAGCCCCGGCGAGAAGAAGAACGGGCCAAAAACAACTGCACCTCAACGGGGGAAACCCTGCACTCGAGCGACTTAAAAACCATAAATAAAAGGCAACGCAAAGAAGGGAAACCGTCGGCGCGCAGAATGAAAACATGTAGCTTCTTTTTCCATCATCCGAGTTATGCTAAATTGCTATCTGAGCTTCGGTTTCACTCTCACAGGCCCAGCGCGGGGAAGCATAAGCATAATCATGCAATAATCATGCTTAGCAGGATGTTGTGCTCCACGGTGGAGCCTTCCCGCCCTGCGCTTCTCGCGCTCTCCCTCTCACACATGATCTCGTCGGTGTGGTGTGGTGTTATTTTTATTTCCCCTCGTTGCATTGTATTGGTTTGCCCGAGACCTTTAGACTGCCGTTTCAGTGTGGTTGGTGTTTGGGCGTTATTTAATTTGTGTTTCGTGTGATTTGGCTGCTTCGAGTCAAAAACAGGACGGTGAAACGAGGGTTGCCCACTCTCATTCGTTGCTTCAATCTTCCCGATCGTGCCCCGCATGCTGCTTTTGTGTGTTGGCTTGCTTCTTTTCCCACTAGCCTCGAGATCTTGCACATGCGGCACGGTCAGCTGGCTGGCTGGTTGATAACGTTGTCCACCACGAAACGAACACAATCGAACCAGCGGGCAGTGCGTGCAATGCACGGCGGAACCAATCGATCGGACACGCACACGCGACGCACAGGCGACCCTTACACCACCACCAAGCTAGCGACGGGATTCGAACGTTTTCTCCGGGCGACGCTCGAGAGCCATCATAATCGTTACCGTTGTCACCATTCGAGGCGGCTCCGCGAGTCAGCCCGGTTTTTCGGTCGAACGGAGCATGGAAACTGAACGGCTGCGGGATGGCGGCGGCCCTAGAGGTGGATGTGGATGGAACAACAAAAGGGGAGCAGAAAGATCATAAAAATGTGAATACCACATCGCAGACGACGCAAAACAAAACCCAGAAAAGCAAGAGCCCCAAAAACTTCGACGAGCCACGGCGTTGCCGCGCCGCTGGTGAGGCTCCGACAATGCAGAAGTGCGTGCTGATGAGGGACCGTGACAGTGGACGGGCAGGGTTTCAACGGAAAGTGGCAGTTGAGGGAGGGAAGGTGAAATTCGGTTCATCGAACACACTCGTCCAGTCCAGTTACCCGCAGTCCTCCCGATGGCCCGGTGTTGGAGCAGCAGCGGACGAAACGCCATTTTATGGTCGTGGCTCTGGTGACAAGATGAAACATAAGTTGTTTTTTCCCCTTGCTGGTGCCTTCCCTTCCATGTTGTCGCTGCTTCTTCACCGGGTGTCGGTGTGCTTCACTCGCTTTGGTGGTGCGGTTTCAACTCATTTACGATACCAGATTCCGACGGGAATGCGACGGTATGGCACGATGAGAGGGAGACGCCGCAGATGGAGCCGCCTTCTCGGACCCGATTTCTTAAAGTTCAAAAGAATGGACTATAGGTTCTCTTTTCGTGTGCGATGAGCGCGTGAAGAAGCGTTTAGCGAAATAGATGTGCTTGGAAGCTCTTCACAAAGGATCATGGAGGAAAGGAGTTTCTAGTAATAACCAGGGCGTATGGAAATAGAATAAACACTTACCATATTTTGAGCAGAAGCCAACAGCAGGACCAAGTGGATTGAACAAAAAAACTGAAATAATCTAAAAGTACATTAATTATGCTGCCATCAAACAAACCTTGCACAAAGTGCCCATCATTCTCAAGCTTATCACAACATTTCTCATTATTTGAAACTCCTTCCCGAGCTTGCGTTGCTTAGTGGCAATATAAAAACCCATTTCTTTCTGTCCCACAGCCCATTCATGATGTAACCGAAATAAATAAATAAACTTTGGTAAACACGTATTTTTCTTCATTTCATGGGCGTCTTGTTAGCCCTTCGTAATGTGCGTTCTCTATCCCGAACACTGCTTTACACTTTATTCACAAACATTCACAATTTTTTGGTACAAGATTGTTGTGCTGCACTACTTTTATACACATTACAATACAACATTACAACGTAACGCAACGCCTCCCAGTCGGACGCGCCCGGGACTGGAGCGCCTGCTCGCGCGCCTTTACAGACTAAAATACCCCGCGATTTTCCGTCTGCCCTGGCGGTTACGTGCTTTTCCGTTCGATCTTGCACGCCCTACGACGACGCTGACTCTCTTTTCTGGCACCTCTTCTAATGACTATTTGCTATTTACAGTCAGCGACTCCGGTTTTGGCGCTAAGCGATCGAGCTAATCTCTCGCTGCGCCCCCTGCCATCCCTATTAACACTACGCCACGGTCCCTATGATACAACAACTGTCCTTTCGTGCCTCCATCGAGCACCATCGCCCGCCTCACTGTGTGTTTGTTTGTTTGCTCGGTAGTCTTGCCTCGTTTTGATACTCGCTGTTTTTTAACGTGTGCTTTTTTTGTTTCGTTATGTTTTCCGCTACATTTTTCGTACAGATAAATATTTTACAACAGGCTTCCACCCCCACGACCGCCACGGGTTAGTACAACGGGGAAGGAGCGGGAAAGGAATTAAAACAAAGCAGCAGCAGCAGCAGCGGCGTCGACGGAAGGTATCTTCACTGCACTTTCGGCAGCGATGGAAAGGGGGGGGGGGGGGGGGGCGGAGGGAGGGTTATGGTTGGTGGTTGGGGAGAAAAATGTTTCCATCGACCCGCACTAATCCCGGCAGGGATGCCACGGAGATTTATCGGGCCCCCGGGAGGCGGGAACGCGGCGTGGGAAACGGCGGGGTTCGGAAGATACCTTCGTGATGCTTCATCATTGCTAAAAGGTCGTGATAAGAACGGCACGTTCGTTCTGCTCCTTTTGCCCGGTGTCGTCGTCGTCGTCGTCGTCATCGCCCGTTGTTACCGTGGCCCTCAGAGTGCAGTACCAGCAGGAACAGGGAGGTTTTTGTTTCCCCGCGATGGCGTGATGGGGAAAGGGCTGGGAGGAAAGGGCAAACGGGGGATCGGCCCCCGGGGGGGCCACGGTGCACGGCAGACGGCGGTGAGCGACAAGCGACGACCCGCGCTTGTTTCAAGGTAAATTTATTGTTTTTACTTTGCTTTTTACTAGATAAATTTAAGATAAATTACTTTATATATAGTAGATCACAATTTTTCCACCGCTTTTTTGTTTTGTTTTGTTAACCACCGCTCTTCGTTTGTGGTTGGATCGTCGTCTGCTTCGCTCGTCCACACATTCGAGGCCGCACAAGCGCGACACGGCACGGCGAGGGCGAGCCATCTTCTGCTGCTGCCACACACATTCCACCCACATCCCACACCCACATGGGGACGACGAACGCTTCTGCGCTTTTTGTTTGCTTCGTCTTCGAACGTTTCGTTAATCCTCCTCCGCGCAACCCGGGAATCCGCCGATCGAATAGGCGAGTGTCGAAAAGTTCGTGTGGTTCGTGCTTCCCTTTTTGCTGTGCCTTCATGCCCTCCCCCCCACGCATCCAACCCCGTCCCCGCCATGGTTTTCCACTCCGCAAACGATGGTCAATATCGATGGCAGGCTTTAAAATCGCTGCCGATATCGCCGGGAAACCTCCCGCGCGTTCCCATCGAAACCCGAACGTCAACCGTCGGTGCCGTACTGCACACTGGACATTTATCCCCGCTCGACCCCCCCCCCCCCCCACCGCTCCACCGCTGCGTTCAAGGATGGCTGCCCTTCGAGGGGTCAAACTGATATAATTCTTTTTTTCGCATAGTTTTCTGTAATTTTCGGTAAAGTACTCGTTCGCCGTCATGTTCTATCCAGCTCGCTTCTTTTTCTTCTCCCTTCTTTTGTGTATGTGTGTGTTTGTGTGTGTGAGTGCTCTTGGTGTGTATTTTGTGCCTTCCTTGGGGCGTCAAAGGAACCGTCGAGGTTGTTTGGCGATGCATCGACGTGCAGAACCTCCCACGAGCTGCAGAGACCCGAGCGGAATGACGAGCGGTGCAAAGCCTGGCCTTGCGAGAGAAAGGATCGTTTGAGGAGCGTGAGGGAAACTATCATATCCGCCACTCGCCACTATCTTCTGCCGTTCCCCGCGACCCGTTATGGCAGTTAGGGCTATCGGAGGGGAACTTCCTGCTCTGGAGCCCCTGGTGGTGGTTCACCTTCGCTCGTTTGCTCTATTCTAAATTTATATATATATAATTTTTACAGTCCCATCGAACGCTGTCCCTCTCATCCACCCGTGGTTCACTTCGTTCCGTCTCTCTGCCACCCACCTTCGCGCATGGGCAGGTTGGTTTGAAAGGCTGGGCGCAAAAGGGCCAGTAAAGGTTAAGCTTTCCGTTCCGTTCGCTGGACCCTCCTGCACTTTCTTGCAACAAGCTGGGCGCGATAAAGGCGGCAAGTAAAATGTGGAAAAGAAAATAATACACAAACACACACAAACGCACAGGGTTCCCTGGGCTCGGTTGCCATGCAGTCACCGGCGGTGTGTTCTGATACGATTCCTGGTTCGCGGATATTTATATATATATTCTTTCGCGCATGAATTCTTCCCTCCCTGGGGCTCATCAGCCTATCTTGCGCGAGGTTAGCCACGATTACCGCGGCGCAAGCGAGCGGATTTCCCCGGGTTTCGCCGGTCGGTAGTCAATTGTTGTACGGCGCGGCGCAGTATCGCGCATTAGCTTGGGCCGGACTCGAGATTACGCTCGCGCAGCCAAGGGCCCGAAAACCGCGTGCGTGCTACAGCCAAACACACACATACACACACACATTCATAGCCCTGCTCTCGCTTCATCTCGAATGGACTATCGTAAGCCTTTTCATGTGCCGGTTTAAAGTTGCAATGTGTATGTACGTGTCTGTTTTTTTGTTTTCCTGTTTGCTGTCGTTGCTTTCCTTTATCCAAAAACATCCTTCTTTTCCCCGCCAAAGGGCATTCAGGTTGGGCCACCTTTTCCGAGGCCCACGGTTTCCGTTCCGGCGGCCGGCGGAAGGTGGTTTATACCAAATTGCATTGGCCCGTTTCATCCCCCCCCCCCCCCCATCTCTCTTTTTCCTCGTTTTTTGTTTCCTTCTTGCTTAAAACCACGGTCACTGGGGCCTGAGAGGCCCCAGTGACCGGGGCAGATAAGTTTCATAAAGCATAAGGCTTAAAAGCGAAAATATCGCACAGGCAGATTATGAGCCCAAGCGGAGCGGAACCGTTTCAAGCCGGGCGCGCTGTTTTTCTCGTGGCCATTTTTTGCCTGTCGTGAGCGCGGCCTGGCGTGCACCGAGCCAAAAAGGGGAGCACGCCGAGCGGGGAGCCTCCGGAGCATCAGGGGGAGCACACTAATTGAGGGGGAGGCCACAAACGAGAGCTTAGAGGCCCGGAATCGGAGAATGCGCCCGAGAACGAGCGTGGCTGCAGAGAAAATAGCAGGAGTTAAAACAAAAAAAAAGATACCAGTTTGGAGCTTCACGATGCTTGTAAGCACGGTGCACTGGAAGTGAAAGGGTTCAACCGTGCGGGGAGGGGGGAGTGAGAAAGGCCACTCGGATAAACGACCTCGAACAGCCAACGGGGGTTAAGGCGATGCACCAGGGAAAGACAATCAAAGGAAGACGGTCGTTTTTTTTTGTGTTGTTCGGCTGAGAAAGGACCAACGCACGCGCGGCCACTGTAAGCAGTGGGGAAAGACCGAGGAAGGGTAGAAGAACCTGCTCCCAGGGATCGTGTGCTGGCTCCGGCCATGCCGTTGCTTCATTCTCTCCTTTCCTTTTTTTGGCGTCGGGCCCGGGTCAGGCGTTTCGGGCGTTTTCGGGCTCGGTTCGGTGTAATTGTTTTAAAAACGCGACCCGGGCTCCATTTCCTCACGTGCCGGGGCTCCGGGCGGGGGGCGCGGGTGATGCTGGGCGAACGCAGCACGCAACCAACAATTCTGCACTTCTTGCTTTGCCGCCGCTGGGGAAGTCGGGACACTAGAGCACTGTTTTGCTGGGCCGGGAACAATATTTTTCCCACCACCGGCTTCCCGGGAGAGCCAGCACAGCAGGGTGCAGGGCGGGGTTTGAGAGGGGGGGAGAAGAAACGAAATTTGGAAGTGCCGCCGATGTACGTCGCCCCTTGTCAACTTCTAAGCGCTGAGTGGGGAGTGAGTTCGTCCTGCGCCAAACGGCTTAAACTTGCGTGCTCGGGAGCAACGGCTCCTCCGGCAAATTTACATGAATGAGTTTGATGGCAAGATGGCGCCTGTTTCCTTGCACCCGAGAGTGCGTGTGTGTGTGTGTGCGTTGAAAGAACTCATTACAGTTGGCTGCAGAGAATTTTCTCACCACGTTTGCACAGTCACAGCAGGCATGTTGTGCGATAAGCATAAGCTAGAAGGTCGCCCCGTCAGGCAAATGGTTCGTTCCTTAAAACCGATAACGAACATTTACTTCGAGCCATTTGCTCGTGTGGATCCCCTCTCGGCGTCACTTCCCCTCGGCCGTCCGCTAGCGCGCGCGCGCTCGCGTTCAATCAAAAGCGAAGCGATCTATCCAATTTCCACAGCTCTATTCTATCTGCCCGAATCAATCGGCCCAACGATGGCCGATGCTGATTGCTCTATTGGCGTGTAATTCGATTTCGTTTGATTCCACAACCTTTTCGCCACTCGTTCGCTGCTCGCGTTGCTCGGACGCAAATTCTGACCGGGGTTCCTCGCTTGCGGTCTCGCGCTCAAGTCTTTTGTTGCTGCGGATCGGCTGGGATGGAGGTTCCCGGGGCACATGCAATAAGGGGGGGATTTCTTTTTCCCTTTTCCCGATCGAATCGACAAATGAAAACGGACCCGGAGTCAAACGCGGCAAACGCGGAGTCGTAAAGCATCGGGCAATTGTGTTTTATACGTGTGAGGTTGTTCCGCTCACGTATAAATTGTTCGTAAAACCGTACGCTTGTGTGTGTGTATGTGTGAATGTGTTTGAGGAATTTCTATTTAGACGCCTCGCCAGGAGGTCCTTCAGCATGGGCTGATGCGTTGGCTTCTACCCCGAGCCCGTTTGTGTCTGTTTCCTCTCTCCTCTCTTTTTCCTCTGTTCACAGCAGGACTTCACGTTCGCACGATGTCCTCGGCGAACTCACCCCTCTGCGGTTGGTGCAAAGGGGAGCCTGGAATGTTGTTTGCGGAAGAGTAACAAAAGAGGACAAAACCACCGCACTAGGGAAGCTGTAAAGTTGAGCAAAGGATAAAAATTGAGCTCGGAGCCACGCAGTTTGAAAGAAACGGCAAAAGAAAACAATCCGTAAATTTAACAACTGTGTCTCTTGCCTTCCTTTCGCAATCTATTTTGCATTCGCGGTCTCTCCCTCTTCCCTGGTGGCCTTTATCCCCCCCTCTTCACTCCCCACTTCTCAAGCCCATTCGCCCGCCTTGTCTCATCAGTCAACGTTTCTCAATTTCCAAACGTCAGACAGTTGAAGGCCCCCGTTGGATGCTGGAAAGCTTGCGTTACCTCGAATTAGCAGACTGTTTGTCAGTGGAATCGTTTTCTTTTTCGTCACTTGGAAAATCTATTTTTCTTACATCTTTCTCTCTCCCTCTCCTTCTTTCGCCCGCGTTTTATCCATCTTTTCTGCTCGTCAATGAATTTCCTTCCCTCGAATCGGGGTTTCTTCCTATCTACACATACCTCGCTCTCTATGTATTTATATAGTCCTATCGCGTCGTTACGTTCCTGCCTTTTGCTTTCCCAAATTTATGTAAATTAATAATTACTGTACACGTAATCAAGAAAAACAACCAAATAATAATAATAATAATAATATTAATAAAAATAATAATAATAATAAATTCTCTCGCTCACAAGGACTCACAGTCTTATGTCACCCTCCGTCCAGGGGAATCCCACGCCATTCCGTTTTACCCCTGCCAACCCCTATCGCACTACCTACTTCTCCTCCTGCCGCTGCATTTCCGGCAGCTCGTCGTCGTCATCGTCGTCGTCCGTCCTGTCGGGCTATCGGACGCTGGCGAACGTTTCGCGACACTTCTGCACCTGCCCGAGCACCCGGTCGATGCGGTCGACTAGAATCTTGACGGACTTCTCCGGCAGGGGCGGCAGCACGTCCCGGATCTGGGCGGTGGTGGACCGCTCGAAGAGTGCGTGCAGCCGCTGGCCGACGTTCGCGTCCCGCAGGCCCTCGAGGGCGCGCACGGTCGAGCGCCGGAAGACGCACAGGTTGTCGAGCAGCAGACCGTGGTAGGCCTCGTACTTCTTCAGCAGGCGGTAGCCGTGCAGCAGGCCGGACTCGTTGTCGAGGAAGACCAGCAGCGACGAGTCGGTCTGGCGGGCGAGGTTGTGCGCCGGCGCCGCCATGATGTCCGCGTTCCACTGGAAGTTGTACAGGTTGTTCACCACCCGGTCGAGGTTCGCGATGAGGTAGTCGAACACGATCAGGTCGGACCACTGCGCCAACTCCACCAGCCGATCGAGAACGTCGGCGGGGAGGGGCGCCGGTGCGATGGCCGGCCGTAGCGCGGGTTTGCTGGGTGCGTCGTCGGGCGCTCGGGAGCCGAGACGATCGAGCAGGAGCCGCCGCACGCCATCGGCGGAAGGCCGCGGCCGGTCGAGCCCCTCGGTGATGTTGCGCACGTCGTAGCGGTTGAGGTGACGCTCGAGCGGCTGGAAGGGCTGTGGGATGCCGGCCGGTTCGAGCCGCCCGATCCACTTGGTGATCACCACCGGCTTGGTGGGCTTCCACTGCGACGTGGACAGGTCCTCGGCGGCGGCCGTCCAGAGCCGCGCGTCCAGGTCGACGATGGCGGCGGCGCTCGGCGCGAGGTTGGTGAGGTTGAGCAGCTGGCCGAGGTAGAACGAGAACAGCTCGCCCTGGATCTGGTCCGTGTTCTGGCGGTAGCGGGCGCAGGCACGCGTCCCATCGCGGAACACCAGCATCCGGTTCTGCATGCGTCCGCAGCCGACCTCCAGACGTTCCACTTCCGCTTCGTGCAGGTAGCGTGTCCAGGAGTCGCTCTGCTCCCGGTCGAAGCCCTTCGGGAGGGCCCGCTCCACGCTCGAGCCCCAGTAGATGCCCTCCCGGATCACTCCGTCGCCTTCCTCCGTCGCGACGACCGTTTGCGGATCGGCTCCGTCCACCAGCTTACTCGAGCGGGACTCGCGCCGTTCCGGGCTGGCCTTCGAGCCTCCGGCCAGCATCTGCTGCACGATCGAGGCCTGTTTCTGCTTCCCGTCCACCCCTTTCTGACCCTCGAACGTCGTCCGGTACTGTCCGGCCAGTGGGTCGTCCGCCTTCCGGTTCCTACCGGTCGATTCTCCTTTCTGTTGCGCCAGCGGGAACAGAGCCACCACATCGTCGCCCTCCTCGCCGAGCCCGAGATGTTCCTCGGCGATGAACGACACGGACGCGTACCGGCCCGGCACCACCTCCTCCTGCACCGGATCCCCCGCCCGGATGTCGTCGAGCGTCGGGAAGTGCGGCATCTGGTGCGCCGAATGGTGCAGCGCGCCGACCGAAGGATCCTGTCGACCGGCGCCGGGCTCATCCTGGGGCGTCCCGCTTCCCACCGTCGCCTGGGCCGCACCCTTCGAGGCGGCCTGCGAGATGCCGATCAGCGGCACAAACACACCGAGTGCCAGGCCGAGCGAGAACGCCGCCAATACACTGAGCAGACAGGCCTGCCGCTGGAAGGCGCGCCGTCGTCGGGCGGTCATTGACATTGCGCTATCGCCACTCTCACGCTCTTGGTCACAACAGGCACCCGCTTCGACGGTGCGCACGTCGAACATTTTCCCGTCACGCAACGCCCGCCACACGCACGCACACACACTCACACTCACTGCTTGATGGAGCTTCTTCCTGGTTCGGTGCACCTGCGTCGTGCACGTTATGTGACCGGCGGCTACTGGTGTTGATCGAAAGAGGACTCGGCAGGATCTTTTCGAACACGGTTCGCTAATCGTACGCTGGAGTTTTGGATCGCCGACGATCCTGCTTAAGATCTGTACTAGCGCACGGTTGACGCACACACGTTTTCGCCCTGTTTTTCCCTCACACAGCAAGCACACAGGTACACACGCACGCTGGTCAGCAACGCTGGTACTGACGGCTTTCGGTTCGTGCACTTCACGTCTTTTCAGCAGCACACAGCATCCACCACTTCCATCCACGCGATCAATCCACACTCGATGATCCGCTACGCCGGGTTTATGTATCGAGCTTACAATAATTGATTTATTTGTGTACGATAAACTTTCCTCCACTATCTCGCTCACACTCCACAATGCTACTAGCGCTATCGCGCGCCCCTTCTGATCCACGCTTTATAATTCCTTCCGTTTGCCGGCGCAAAAGGGAATTTACTTTCGGACTCCTTCACGCGTGCTGGGCGGACCACGAAGCAAGGGGCAAGATTGAAGAGAAAACAAAATCGATTGCTTGCACTCACTCGAAACTCATAGCGGGCCTACAGGACACAAAATCACGCACCCGGTTCGCGAACGGGGGGCAAGGACGACGGGGTGGGTTTTGGAGGCAATTTTTTCAGCGCAACGTTACCACGAACAACAGCAGCAACAAACAAACAAACAAAAAATGCGCGGGCCAAAAATCAAGAACAAGAGTGTAAAACCTCCGGCACAATGCTCGGCACAATCACGATTCTCCCTGCGCGAAGATCCCGGATGATCCACCAAACTTTTCCTCCCGCACCGCACGCAAAGCCACTCGCCACGATGGTCGCAGCGTCTTGTGTTGGAAGGCGAGCGGGGCGTTCCCTGGTTTGCCGTTGTTGCGATCACGATTGGGGACAATAAATCCTTTCGCGCAGCCGGCGGGAGACGCTGTTCGGGGTTTGCCCTCACGGCTGAATGATACCGATCCGCGGAGTTTTGCGCTGCGATCGCGCGGTCGGATTCGCGGGACGAGGAACGCACACACGCTTTGCCGTTGGTTTTTTTCTTTCTTCTTCTTCTTTTCTTTTTTGCCTCAATACCTCTCTGCCGCACTGCAGACGACTGATTGCGCTCGTTAGTACACTTCCGCCGTGGGGCGAGGGAGGCGCAACGGGGGACCGCTGGTGGCGGTACTACACATTATTATCACCGGAACAAGGGACGCGCACTGCACATGCAAGAAGCCACCATATTTCCTTCGTTTGCCTTTTTTCGGGGAAGACGAGATTTGCTTTTCTTTTTTCTTTGCTTTTACTTCTTGAAATTCTTCACTTGACCCGCTTCCTGCCTTCCTTTCTCCTTCTCGCGACCTCTTGCTCTCACACGGTCTCGGCTGGCGATCGTGGGTGATCACACTTTTCACAGGATCGGCGACGCTGGGGGGGCAAGCACCGAGCGCGCTACGACGGACACCACCACGACCCGCAGGGAACGAAAACCGGCTGACCGGGCGCCGTTCGGCAGGACCTTCGCGTCACTTCGATCTTGGGAGCCGCCGGTTCGGGGCCACATTTTATTGACTCGACACGGCACACGCTCGCGTACACTCGCGCGTCCCGGGGCGGGTGCGGGAGCAAACTTTCGGCTGGCAGCTTCGCGCGGGCGTAAGGCACATTCCACCGGTGGCTAATTAGGCGCCGCTCCGGTGAAAAGCGACAAATTCCGACCGGCGCAAACACTTCGGGGGTTGATTAGCTTTCTGTTACTCCGGCCCGAACGGTGGTATGCTTTTCCACGTTGAAGTTTTTTTTTTCTTTTCTCCTTGTCTTGTCACAACAATTGTATTTTGTTTTAAGCCAGTGAACCTTCAAAAGTCTGGAATGGAAAGAGAAGACAGTGGGTTAGAATAAATGTATTGGTTGGAATTGTTTTCGGTCAACTCTCAGCACTTCATCGTTGAGCTGTTCTACGACTTGATTCAATGCAACTCTAGCAAGCAGCAACATTAAAGAGGAAAGAAACACAAATCATCCGAATCAAACCATTCACAATGAATCAAGAACACCTCGAGAGACAAACGCGCCCATCCGCAAGGAGAATGGAGGGGTTGCTGTGTATCGAGGGCAGCTTGAATGAACGCAGCGTGTGCACCAAAACGGCAAACAGCACACAAAACACCCACAATCTCCACCTTCGAAAAGGAAGATCCCTCCTCCCCTCCGCAACAAGGTGCTCCCGCCACCCCGGACGGAATCCCCGGGGCGTAAATCCGTCCGGTATGGAATCAACGGTTTTTGTGTGTGTTCTCGAACTTTGGAACACGGAGCAAAACGTCGAGAGAAGCGTGCGCTACCCTGAGGGGGGGAAGGGGTGGAACGAAAAGAATTTTTCCCTTTCGTTCTCGCGGTTTCGAGCGTCCCAAACGTTGCGCCTGCGTTAGCGCGCGTCGTATTCCTTTCGGAATTCTTTATCGCGTCTCCTTCTGCTCGATTCTCCGTTGCCGCCGTCCGATTAGCTTCCCTCTGTGCGAACGGACGGACGCACGGAGGCCTCTGGGACCCAGAACCCGAGGGGTATCCCTGCCCGGCCCCCAGAAACCCAAGGAATCTGACACACTCTCGCGTGTGTGTTTGCGTTGGGCTTGTTGGGCTCTTATTTTTCGACTTTGCGTCCTGCCCTGTGCGTGTGCGACTCCTGCGCGATTCCTAGGCGTTTGCGTACTCTTGCATGAGTCCAAGGGGCTTCAACAGGAGCGGGCCGACCAATGCCAGGCCCCAAGTGCGAGACGCGCATCGCTCTCGAAGGCGAAGCACATCTGAACGATCCTTCAGTGCGCCGTGTTCCACTTGAGCCGTGGCTGGTTGTTCGACGCCTCGCGGAACACGCTGGAGGACGGGGGCAGTTGAGGCTGAAAACGAACCGACGTGAAGTGTCCGGATCCTGCGTGTCCAAAGTCCGGCTCGGGCCGTGGCCCTCCATCCGCCGTGTGGCTCCGGGGCAAGACCGTGTCGGACTCGACAGCTGAAGAAGGTATCCCCACGAATCGAGGGACGAGCTCGCACCGCATCGTACCCTGTTGGCGAGAAGGATTTTGGGCCCACTCCCGAACGCGGTCTGCGCTGCTCGCTTGATGCCGATAAGGGGCAAGGGAGGAGCTTTGTGGAAGTTAAAATATAAAACAACATCAACCGGTTCAAGTTACGCACGAAGCGGTACATCTACCATCGATCTACCATCCGAGCCGAGCCTTCCTCTGCGCCTGGTCCTTGGCACGCAGCGGGGGAAAACTCTGGCTCTACCACCGTGTCCCTTTCCAATTTCGTCCCTAGCGTATCCTCGACACATGCGCACAAGCTCTCTCGCCCATCCTCTCGTCCACGCTTTGGCTCGAGGTAACATTTTGAGCCCTCCGAGGATTACCACGAAACAGAAAGAATTGGAAAACCCTCAACTCAAAAACTTCACTCACTCGGCGTGCGGGCCCTCGGAGGGCCACAGCGCAGCGTGCGGTTAGGCGTTGTCGAAACACAATGTTCTCGAAAAAAACAGCTCGTGTTTCACCAGGAATTCGGAGTGTGCGGAGCCGGGCAACGTGCGTCCCTTACGGCGGGTCGCTATCGGAGACCGGGTCGTTGCGTTGATACCACAGACACACACACACAGACACACACACACGCAAGGGACGGCAAGGGCTCGGAAACGCTGACCCAAATCTCCGCCGACAACAGAACTCTAACGCAACGACAACGATGCGTTGGAAAACCGCAGAGCGGTTAAAGTCTTGAGGGACAACAAACGGTGTCCCAAAGTAGAGGAGGGCTTGGTCAAATCAGTGATCAGGGTTACGGCCTGCTTCACTTCGCTTTGTGCGTACCACAGGGTTCTTCACTTCGTTCGCTACACCGTCGGAACATGCGCCTCGAATGTATCTTGTCACTTCTTCAAATCTTCCTCCCGGCGGCCTAGGCGAACTTCAACACTGTCTGTCCAGGAAAGCCTTAGATAACGTCGCAGCACGGTTTTTGTGTGTTGTTGACACGTTCACACTTCTTAAGCATCTGCACAAACCTCACCGTATATGTTTCCGGAAGCTGCACACGCAGATTTAGCTGCTCTTCTTCGCAAACCCTTGCTCGAGCATACGTCGGTTCAGACGGACTTGGGCTCGCACGGTCGCGGTCTCCGATGAGGGCTGTTATGTTGCCAAAGCAAAGCAGCGAAGTACGGGAGCGAAATCGAAAAGATGGACCGTTCGCCACGAAATCTACCACTAGACTGTCCGCTCGAGAGCAGGTTCGGCTCGGTATGGCCTTAACGCGGGGTTTGAACGGCCACCGCGCGATCGCTTCGATCTCTCGACCCACACACAGGTGCACTTTTTCGGTTCTGCAGGACCAACACCAACACCACCATCGTGCTCGGTGTTCACGCTCGCGGTTTGATTTCCAGCCGCTCTCTCGAGCCGAACCCGGGAGTAAAAGCTCCGCATTTGACGGGAGCTTTCGGTACGGCCATTGATGCAACCACCGGTTGTCTTGCTCACTGCAGGGCATGATCCTTCCGGGAGGGTGAGCGAGATGGAAGTGCCGATGTATAGGGTGGCTTGTTGAATGGGAGAGGGGGCGTAAAAATTAATAACAATAATCAAAGCAAGCCTGTCACGCAATGTAAATGCCTGTCATGAAGGGTTGCGCCGGGTTTTGCGACGAGATTCGGTCGCTCGGATGAAATGTTTCGACTCAATTGGACCACAAATGCTGGGAAATTATGTTGTGAGCAGGTCGCTGCACTCGCTGGGAGTGTCACAGTTCTTGCGGTTTTACAAACTATTACCGGTCAGAAAATGTTTTTCTTTTACAAAATAAGTCTTGTTCGAATTTCTTATTTCTAATTTGTTGCAAACATTTCTTCTAGGTATTGAATTTCTACACCTTGGTGGATGCATTAAAGAGTTTGGTTGGATTAAGTTACGATAAAATTATGGTGAAACAAAGGCTTATCGTGAGTTTGGCTTATCGAAACTCAGCAGGTTATTTATAAGTAAAATCTCCTAAAGCTGGAGTTAGTTTCATCTACTCTTCCTGATAGTTTTTTCGTTCCGTTTCGTTTTTTGCAACCAACTGAAATGTTTCAAATGGTACCGAAGTACTAGAACAATTCAAGGAGGAGTATACCATAAGTTATTTTCAACTCGAGATCAACTTCAACGAAGTTCGGCTACATTTTAGCTGTTTTATTTCGTATAAATTTTAGTTATTCATGAAAAAGACCATTTCTCTTTATCCTACTTCAAAATTAGTTATTCATTATGGAATGAAACAATAGCACACTTTAAAAACCTCCCAAAGTGCAGTAAGCGCAATCGTTCCATGAAGTCCATTTTGCCGACGGCATTTGCGACTCCAACCGTCGTTTGCGATCTTCTATGAGCTCGTGCGAAACGTTGAACGGTCATGGTTTTTTATGCTGTTTCGAGGATCAAGTTCATCGTCCGTGCTCTTCACCGTGTTGTCCGTTTCATTCTCCCCACTGTTACTCTCCACAACATGAACGGCATCAATGGGCTTCTCTGGGTTTTGTTTTCTTTCAACACGAGAGCGATGTGAGGAATGAGATGAGAGAGAGAGCATGGGAAGCTTTTGCTCCCTACACCAACACTACTACCTCGGCACAGGTCGCGTGTGCCATGTGCCGGATGAGGATATTATGCTGCAAATGCGTGATCCGGTGGTTCTAAAAAGATTGAGAGAGCGAGAGAACGCGTACCACGCAGCATGCAGGGAGAGAGGTGAATCTGACACCCACACACAGAAGCAACACCGCGGCAGCTATGTTATGACAGCAGCAGAAAGAGAGCAGAATGTCTGCGAGATTGTTCCATGAGCCATCACCGCGGATCTTCGAGCACGCTCCTTGCAAGCAACCACGATGAATGTGCCTAGCATCGATGGGGACATACCGAGTCGAGTTGTGTATATTTCGCGAAACGGGATTGCGCGTGCGAAAGAGCAGGGACAATCGTTCATCTCGCTCGCCAAAGCTCGCCCGAGCATGATATCATACAACAGTGCATTTCGATTCTTTCCCTCGGGCTTCCATTCTCGATCTGCTCACGAGCGATCGTGCAAAATGGGTTTCTCCGTAATTTCCTCCGCCTGAAGCTGCTAAGGCAAGGGGGTCCGCAGCGAGGGGGAGAGGGGCTTACGAGTTTGGAAAATCGGGTGAACCGTACCAGAACAGTTCGCTGGGAAAACGAACCAACCGGAGAAAGCAGCCCGCTGAAATGATAGTGGGAAGAGAGAAATCCGTGAGAAAAGAAAAAACAAATCGACCGATGACACATGAACCAGCGGCAAGCAAAGACAACACATCGTGTCCACGTGAAAACAGAGGAAACGAGAAGAGAACGAAAAAAAAAAAAAAAACAAAAACAAAGAGGGACAGCAACACAAGGGAAAGAGTGTGCGAGAGAGCAAACTCCGCGGTAAAATAAGAAGTTAAGAACGAACCAGCGAACGAAACAAAATCGTGTGGAGGGAAAAAAAAGGTACAACAAGAATTTAATCTTCTGAAAGCTCCGAATCATGAGAAAAAGGTAAAGAAACGGATGGTCGTGCTTCGCCAAACACAACGCGGGATGCCTGGATGCGAACGGAGCGAGCAGGAAAGCGAGCGATCGCGAGAGCATTCTGCACAGGCTCCAAGAAGTGTCCAAGACGGCTGCTCTCGAAAGGCTGCTGTAGGACGGAAGGGATGAACACCAGGGGGTAGTTGTGGGAGCTGAGCACAAGACACGGAGGAAGCAGGAACGCAAGAGAGCAAGAGTGAGAGCAGCGAAGTAAAAAAATATTAATACGTGTATACATGATCGTTCACGATCTTTGTCTGGCATTTATGGTATAGCCGACGGGGATTCGGCAAAAGAGATCTCTTCCAGCGTGCTCGTTGCTACGAGTGGACGTGTGTGTTGCTGTGTGTAGTGCGCGAGGGCAAAGGAGGCCGAGTCGATGGGCTTGGAAGCAGTCTTGGCCAACACCAAGCCAGAACCAGCTGCCAGGGAAGAATGCTCTATGCGCGACAAACTCGATACCGTAGAGAGGATGCTGGTGCTGCCGCTAAACTCGTCGGCTCGCTGGTATCAACGCGACCCGCGAGGCCGTGCTCTGCAAGCAACGAGCAGGTTAAATACTGGTCGCCTCGCCGCTTGGTGGAGAAGATCGGTGGAAAGCGAGAAAGCGAAAGATCGACACTGCGAGCGAACGGTGGTGTGAAGGAGCCGAGCGAGACGAACGCGGTGGCCTGGTGGACGGAAACGGTGGAACTGCATTCCAGGCATAAACAATATGACATCCATTCGAGCATTTTTTGATCACCGGACATAGGCAGCATCACGAGCGGGGCTTGATGAGGCAGATCCGCGTTTATGGAGGGAACATGCGCGAACCGATCATGTCACTTCACTCAGAATTTGCAACCCGAAGTCCGATGGCGCTCTTT
Organism: Anopheles atroparvus; assembly: GCA_914969975.1. Lineage (NCBI taxonomy): Eukaryota > Metazoa > Arthropoda > Insecta > Diptera > Culicidae > Anopheles > Anopheles atroparvus. Next base: position 15,299,868 of record CAJZCY010000003.1, on the reverse strand, counting down.
TCTTTCATTACTTTCGGTTCACAAACGCCTTAAAAATCCCCATCGACTTCGGGCAGCATCTCTAGGCCATTTGTTGGTTCACCTTTTTGTTTTTGTGTGTTTTATTTTTTATTCGGCCTCTAATGGTGCGTATGAATTATGAAGCACTCAACGTGCGTCGACGGACACAGTGCGACACATCTAGCTGTCGTAAAGATCGCAGTCACTTCGCCGACGAGGTGGAATATGGACTTTCGATAGTTCCCTTTAGCCAAACGGGCAAGCAACTGTTGGTGAAAGGAACCGAAGATGTGAGGGAAGAGCTAGGTGGTAAACGTAAATGGTTGGTAAAGGTAAGCATGCGGGTGACATTATATGGGTGTACGTGTTTGAATGTGTGACAGAAAGAGAGAGAGAGAGAGAGGTTGGAAAGCAAAGGGAGGAGACACATAACGATAAGAAAATACCATATTAACTTTTATTGATATCTATTTTTCACTACGCGTAACATTAAAACACATTATGATAACGGCAGTTCGAATGGGCCCTAGAGGATGGGAAGGTTCCGCTCCGTTCGCACCCGACGAAGACGGCAACGAAGCGAGCACGGCAAGGAATCTTCGACACAACGCTGGCGTCGCTTGCGCCGTGCTGCCTTCTGCCTGGTATGGGGCTTGGCTGTTTCTTGGCGTTTTGAAAATGCAAATGAATTCTTCCAAAGTTTTGATTGCCCCGAGTGCCCTCTGCGCGCATCGGTGGGCTGGCTGGTGGCTAGCAACATCGATGGGCCACACTGGCACTTATCATTCAACTTCAGCTCCACGGCGACGGCGACGGGGCGTCGGCGATCCGTCAAGGTGGTTTTCGGAAACTAACAGCATAATGTTCGTAACAAGAGGCCGAAGTGCGTTGTTCCGTGGCAAAACTCGAAAATGTGCATTTTCATCTGTTTGGATTGGACAATTCAACTCCAAGGAGGATCACTTTCGCCTGCGATGCATTTTGTTTCGATTGAAAACAAAAGACTCAAAACGACGAACCCCTGTTTTCAGCGTTGGAAGTATTGGTATGTCAAGAACATCGTTTATTGTTAGATTTATTCTTGGGTTATTAATGTCCATTTTTTGAAAACTTCTTGAAACTTAACGTTCAATCGTTTTTAAGCACTTAAAAAAAAGGTTAACAGTACCTTACGAATTATGTTGTTCAAGTTTAAAATAGTTTAAAATGTTTTGTTCAAAACGAAGCGAGTCGATGTTGAAAACACTACATAATAAGCAGCCTCTCCCATAAACAGCCACCGAACAATGCAGGCTCAACAGGAACAAAAGCAATTTAATCAACGTCACGGGAAGCGGAGATAAGCTGTTTAAACTCTTTTTTTGTTTCTCTGGCAGCAAACCTGCACCAATTGCTGCTGCAAATCGTTTTCCTGCGGAATAATCAATCGCTCGCCAACACTTGCACGCAAAACACGGTTTTCCTATCAATCGTTCGCTCGGTCGAACTAAACCGCGGCAGCAGACGTCAATCGTGCACCAGCTAGTAGCCCCTGCAGTCAACTCAATCAAGTGATCTACCACCGACAAGGCCTCAACGCTACCGCCGTCACCAACACCCTGACCGTGTCTGTTGCTTGCCTCGTACGGAATCGTTCCGTGCGATCGATCGATCGGAGATGCCGATCGGGATGTGATTCGCGATTGCAATGCGTCGCGTTTGACACGGCAACATCAGCGTGGTGGGTTGTGCCGCTTGTTCCTTCGCAGACGGACAGCAGGACCTCTGCTGGAAGGAACGGGGTGACGGGATTCGGTTTCCTGCCGATCGCCAAGCGTGACGGCTCCGTAATCCAGCACATTATGCTGTCGTGTTGGGAACAATTCGAGAAAAGCAAAATTTACGGAGCTAGGCACGGTGGTTTCCTCACTCTAGCCCACGCGTCTCCTGCTACCCCAAGTCTTGGAAAAGTCCGGAAGGCGCGGATGTAGTCGGAAGGGGAAGTAGAGATTTGTATGAGATCTTCAGCCCTGCGCCTCGAGGATAACCCGTGATAAACCATGGATCAACCCATCGATGGAGAAATTTTCCTACAACCCTCGCCCTCCACGCTGACAGTTTCCTGGAACGCTGGATGCATCTTCTTGTGTATAAACTACCCTCTCTTTCCGTTCCTCCCCCCCCTCGGTTTGCTGCCATCTTCCTGCAATCGTCCCTGAGCGATCTCCCCAGCGTGATAATCAATTAATCATTGCAATATATTTATCTGCGATCGATGGATGGCTCCAACGTTGGTGGATGCCTCTAACGCCCCTTGCCCGTTTACCTTCCCTCCGCAACCGGAAGGGGGTACACTTCACCCTCCATCGCTGGAAGTGTCAGCCAGCTTCACATGAGTGGCTCATGTCGCCGGCACGAAGCGACCCGCTCGGATGTCGTCCAGCATCGCGCAGAAGAAGAGGTTCGAGCGATTCCATCCCCCCGGGGGAGTAAAAGATGCCTGCCACCCTTCCGAATACCGCTCTCGGTCCCCTCGGTGCGCCATCGCGCCCGAAGATCAACAGCGCACTGCGGTGGCGCTGCCGATGGTGCGATCGACTTCACTGTGCTCCCGCCAGGCTTCCCCGTCCGCAAAACGTGCAGTCCGCAAAAGAACCGCGCATCTCGATCGCCAGGGCGCTGGGAGATGGATGGAACATATATAAAACATGATTATTCAGCTCCGAGGGACAATAATAACATTTTTCTCGTTTATTAAAGATTTATAAAGTATTTCTACCTTCGACGTTTATCGCTCTCCGCGTCCGGTCGCTAGCAACGAGGGAAGGGCGGTGTATTGTTTGTGGTGTGGCCCCTCCGAGGTAGGTGCGCTTGGAGGAGCGTACTTAAAGGCACAGCGAACACCGAAGCACAGCAGAGTCGAAGGCAAACGCCTGGAGTGCTAGTTGATGCACCTTCCTTTAGCAGTTCGCCGCTTCTTCTGGTCGCTTCTGGCCAACGGGCAACGCGGTGCAAGTGTTCGTGTATGTTTTTTCCCCCCTCTTTCCGCTGCCCCCCCCCCGTTCTCGTTTCACTCCGCCAGAATTATGTATTAGGATTGTGCCCGGTTTATGTTAATGTTTTACGCACGTCAGCGTTCGGACAAACCGAACGAATCGGGGGAGTGCGGACGGTGTGTGGCAAGGCATTTAGAATCTACAGCCGCGACTGCAACGTGTGGATTCGCTCGCAATCGTTCGTGCGTTGCGCTGCAGCAATTGGGGAATGCTCCTCCGGGCCCGAAGGTTTGAAGCAGGCCTATCATGCAGGGGGAGCCACCCTCCTAGCCCGACATCAAACGAACACAGCACGGTCGTAACGTCAATTTCAGCTAATTATAACATATATCAAAATTAATTACCGCCCGGGCCTGAGCCACCGGGTCGTCGAGTGTCGTCCGGTCGTGTCTTACCGGGATCCTTCCGTCGCACGGGCGGATGGCTTGACCGATCCTAGCAAGCCGTTGGACACGCGGAGATTGATGGTGCCGTACACCACGGGAAGTTGCGAGTGTTCCCGAGGGGGGAAAAAACGTTTGCGAATTTGATGCTGGCGTAATGTAATGTATGCAAATCCTCCACTTTTTCACTCCTTATCTCTACCTCTCTCTCACTCTCTTCTTCTTTGCGCTTTCCGTGGTGTGACATGTACCGCAAATATTTGAAATTCCATTCCTACAAAATGTGTTTAAACAGCGCAGACAATCTCGGCTTCTTTACAGTGGATTCAACCACACGCGCTTGCACTGGATCAAAATTCTACCGAAACATTACCGCAAAGTGTTTGTGTCTCTGACGCAACAGCGTTCCCGGGGACACAGCAGCCTCGCTGGTGCACTTTTGCGTTCCACCTATCCTTCCCTTCCACCGATGGCACGCCGCGGCAGCAATCCGCACGATGCTTAAACGGTTCACTTTGACACCATTTACTCTTTAATACCCGTTTTTGATAAAATATGCTTATAACCTCCTAAGCATCCTCTGCCAGCAGCCGGGCAGCCGGATTCGCTGTGCTGTGTGCGTGTGTGCGTTGGTCGCACCCGGACCCCGTTGCCCCTGGCCCGTGCGGTGGGCTTAACCGAAGCAAATCCACCTACGTGACTGGAAGATCGCCCCGGAGGAGCGCGCATTCTCGGACCCGCACGGTTCGGGTTTGTGCGAAGCCGGGTGGGACCATCATCCGGTCCGGGCCAGTATCGAGCGGTCGCCATCGCGTTCATATATTCTCACGTGTCAGTTTTATCTGCCCGTGTCTTTGCGTTTGCGTTCGCTTATGGGCTCTTGCGCGACGCCTCTTGCGCACAGCAGCAGCAGCAGCAGCAGCAGCAGCATCAGAGCTCCACGCAACCCCCTCCGGCCCAGCCCCACGAGACGCTGGGGTTGCGTTTGAGATTTTGAGAACTTTGCGCTGCGTTCCGTCCGCCGTCCGCCACCGAGTGCGTCCGGCGTCTTTTGCATCGCACGTTGCATCATCATCTTCTTGCGCGTTTCTTGCTCCTTCCTGGCAGTGCAAGACAAACACACCAAACAGTCCGTGGAGCGTTACGGATTCGTGTGACATAAATTCTCCCCGACCACGATTATGTGATTGGCTTGGAGTGTGATTAAAGCTAAATGGCGGTGCAGCGGTGCACCAAACCGATCATTGATTGGAATTGCAACGACTAGTCTGGCAGGGAGTTAGACGTTTTTGACTCGCTCTTATTTACCTAAAAATCCTTTAAATCGGATCGAAGCCCCGTTTTGGCATTGATGTCGTTTGTTCGGCAAACTTGTTATTCCGAGAAGAACGCGCTTTCTCATCGACCGGGCGCTGACACGAAGCGAGTGAAAACCCATCCTATCCGTGCCGAGGACACGAACGAGATTAAAATAACACCAACTAGTTTTTTGTGGCCAGGTATCCTGGCGCTCCTAGACCCCTGGTCTAACAGGTCCGTGAGTTCTGAAATATGAATAAAAAAATTAATTGAAAAAATTGAATTCCTATTTTTTTCAACTTAAAAAGGCGTTTGTTTTGCGTTTTTGTGTTCTTTTGATTCAGTTTGGGATTTTTGTTTCCACTTCGTGGAGCGTCGCAGCAACCAACGGTGGGTCATCTCCTACCACATGGCTATGGCATACGGGTTGATCGCAGCATACTTTTCTCATCTGGAATATATAGGAATAGCATATAGGAAGTGTTGTAGTAGGCCACACTCCAAGCAACATATAACATCCAATATTATAAAAGTTGGCGCTGAAATAGGTTTTAGTCATTCGAAGTTCAGAAATCATCGAGGAAGTTTAGTGGTGTTAACAAAGAAACCCCCCAAACATCTCAGTAAGCATAATGTAACTTAGTAGTCGTAAATGAGGAAAAATAATTTGACTCAATATCGGAAGCATGAACATCAGTGAAGGGCAGCAAGTGGATCAGCTAATATGTGGAAGTAGGCTTGGCGCGTTCGTCTGCAGCAGGACTCTGTTGGTTAGAAGAATAGAATCTGCAAGAATATAAACGCAGCATAACGTTAAGGCACTCTGATGGAAACGTTGATGCGACGGAGGTACATACCGTGTGCGAACATTGTCAGCAGGCGAAAGTGGCCGTCAGCAGGGCAGCAAGTAAGTCAGCTAATGTATGGACATAAGCGTTCGTTGGCAGCAGGACTCTATTAGTAGAAAGAATAGAATCTGCAAGAACATAAACGTAGCATAGTGTTAAGGCACCCTGAGCGCATCGTTGATGCGACGGAGGTACATACCGTGTGCGAACACTATCAGCAGGCGAAGTGGCCGTCAACAGGGCAGCAAGTGGATCAGCTAATGTATGGACATAGTTTTGGCGCGTTCGATGGCAGCAGGACTCTGTTGGTTAGAAGAATAGAATCTGCAAGAATATAAACGCAGCATAATGTTAAGGCACTCTGGGCGCATCGTTGATGCCACGGTGGTACAAACCTGTACCTAGTACAGGACGGAGGTTTCCTTCCTGTGGCCTCGGTCGTTTGCTGGCGTTTCCGAGCTCGCCGTGTCCGCTCTACCGCCAAGCACACTGACCGTTGGTCCTCAGTCTCTGCTGTCCTACGATCGGCGTGAGCCTGGCGCCTGCGTTGCTGTTTCCGTTCTCCATGATCGACGTCGGACATTGTGGGCACTTTTTTCGCACAAAAATTACAATTCCCGAATGTCGCATGCGAATGGAATAGCATATTAGAAATAGAAAAAAGTACTTACCTTACTGGAACGAATTTACTTTAAAAAAAGAACACTTTTGTGGTGTATACTTACATTGTCGAACTAAATTTGTACTGTTGCTCACAATCACGATGAGTAAAACGAATATATGTCAGTTAAATAGACACTAAAACACTCAGCATTTAGCTTACCTTCAAAAACTTCTCTAGGCACTGGTTCACTGATAAAAATTATATGGAATTATCTCACGTGGTTAAGCACACGAACTAAAGCGACGTTGTGTCTAGGCAGGCGTGCGAACTAAAAGTACCTAACCAGATACCAACCATCGTTCGATGCACTGCATAAAGAATACCAATACCAACGTTGTAAACGGCGGTGTGGTGAGATCATTATCTGTTATCAAAAAGTTTATTTTTCGCAAATTTGCTGTACGGGCGAAGAAATTAATACGAAGTGGTACGAAGTGAAACGAAGAGGATAGAAAAGAAGCAGAAGCAGTGAATAGGTTCTCAAATACGTATCAACATCATCCGTAACCGTTATTTTAAATAGTATATCGTGATGATAACGTGATAAAGCGATCTTGGTATAAAGTAATCGATAAGAACGATCGATTGAGCCAGCACTCGCATTTGTGTGTGTTGTGTTTAGTCGCCGGCAAGGCAGTGATTGTTTTGGTCTGCCCGTTGAACCGTGCTTCACGCGCAGTATAAAGTAAAACCTTCAGTTTTAACCAACTTATAAAAGTGCTGAAAGTGCTTTCTTTTATTATCAAAGTAAAAAGTAAAATGTAATATTATAGTAGTGACGGGATGCATTCAGATTTCATTTTTTTAGTTCTGGTCGATGGTCGACGGTCGACGGTCGATGGTCGACGGTCGACGGTCGACGGTCGACGGTCGACGGTCGATGGTCGATGGTCGATGGTCGATGGTCTAAGCGCAGTTAATATAGGGAGTAGACGAAACGGTTTCACTTAAAAGAGCAAACAATTTCCCTCGTGCCGCCGGGAGCCATAGAAATTTGCTGCCCTTGAAGCGCGATGGTTAAATCGGCCAGAGGCTGGTACACAAGAGGTGATTTTCGCTGGCTGTAATAGTTGGAATGTACTCGGCAACGGTGTCAAGAGGCTCCGGTCCTCGAGCTCGTTGGAAAGTGGCGATGAACAGCATCTCCTGTTTCATAGTTCACGCAGTCGAATAAACGTGCTTAAAGAAAAGGGCGAACAAAATTCATCGCTTGATAAATACACTGAAAAGCTTCCAAATGAAAGAATTCTTTCACAGTCCGTGCGATTTGGTGCCGGTTGTTTTACGACAAATTCATAAATCCCTTCTGTTTGTTTTACTCGAATTGTATAAATAACTCGCTTCCGATGCACGCTCTGGTGGCATCAATGTGCTGCCGTAGAGTTCGTCTTTCTGGCACAGGACTCGAAGCCGAGCGACACAGCGCTAAACACAGAAGACGAATGAACATTCTTACAACATTCCACGGGTTTCCTCTTCTGCCCGACCGTCGATGTCTCCCGTTTCGTTACTGGTTCGCCCGCTCAACGATCGTTTATTCGCTCGTTCGATGGTGTGTTTTCCTGCGGTGTGCTTTAACTGTGCAACACGGCCAGCGGAGGGTTACGATTGAACGAGTGTTAGCGCTGAGAACGCCTCGAGAGAGTGGACAATGGGAAGGACGAGTGACATAAATGCTGCAGTTTGCGCTTCATTCCAGCGCGTTCGAGCCCGATCGGATCGGTGCGATGCGGGATACAGGAAGCCTTCATGTGGACCTTCCAAAAACTGGTCAACCTCCACTGCCTTCCTTTGCCAAACTTTCGTTCACCGTTCGGACTCCTTGCGCGAGGACTGGCATCTCTTGCATGCTTCGGTTTTGTTTTGCAACCCCCGACACGATTTTTACAAAGCAAAAGATGACGCCGTTTGCAAACGAATGCGATGGAAGGGCACGGGGGAAGAAATTCTAACAACAGTTCCACGAGACGGGCACACAGATGCGTGCCTTTTCGGGTATCGCTACACGTGTTCGGAAAACAACAGGAGCAGATCGTTTGCTTTTCTCACCTCCATCGGCCAGAGCCAACCGTTCGAATCGTTCGGCAGGAAAAAGAAAACGTTGAGAGAACAAGCGAGAACGATTTCTTTTCGTTCCATATGTCTTCTAAGATACACCTATTTCTTGTTAAAAATTTAGAAAGAAACATGAACAAATGATAAAATTTGACATGACTCGAACGATGGCTCTTTACTTCAGTATCTTATACTTTATCAAAGGTATATTACTCAGAACATTTACTTACGACTGTAACACACACAAAAAATATTAACAAGTCGTACTTCTGACAACATCGAATCAATTAGATAAAGTCAATCAGGCTGCAGATTTTAGAAACAAGTTTATTCATCCTGAAACTAAACCACAAATTAATAACTTTGCACGGTAGCTTCGATGCGGAACGTTCAACTATTTCACTTGCTCCAAGGGGCTTCGTTTGTTTCCTTTACTCTGGAAATATTGCTCTCCTCGACCTTGAGGAATAAATTTGAATTATAAATCGAGAGCAATTTCCATCCACACGGTAGAGGGCCGGAGGGGTGGAAACTGTGGCAGCATTATTTCACGATTTCTACCGGCCCGGCCAAGCGCCAAAGACAAAGGCAATCCAACCCAGAGGTGCCACCTACACAATCGTGGCCGTACCGGTTTGCGGAAGGCGCGAAGGAGTTCGCGAGATCGTAAATCGGGCACGTAAATAAAGTTGTTCCCTGGGCTCGCAGGGGCTATCTTTTCCAAAGCACCCGACACGATCTTGGCGAGAGATCCGATGTAGATTGGCTAGAGTATAGGCGTTCGTTTCGTTTCAGTTGGAATATTTGTTGAATCTTATCCGATCCGCTGCCAAATCACGTCAAAAGTAGGTGCAATATTGATAGCCATCCACCAGATTTCGAATCTTTTTTGAAATCTCATTGAGGGATAGACTTACTTCAATTGTTTCGCACTCAATGTCTAAAATAATTCTTGGTTGCCACACCAGTTTCTTCAATCTGCAATCAATTGGGTGGATTTTTCAGGGACGCTCAAATCGTCTCCACGTTTGTTCCGATTAAGACTCTTAGCTTAGGGGGTTGATTCGTTTTTTATTGCTAACTGCAACCATAGAAGCTACTCGAGCAACATGAAGCAAACAAATGGGTTGGTTTGTGTAGCGATTTTTTGTCAGAGTTGCAGTTTGTATGTGTATCGTTTATTCCAAACCGTTTCATCGGGAAGATCAAAAACATGCAGCAAACAAGTTTAATTTTGTGTCTTCATTTCGTTTGCTTCTCATATTGTATTATATATGAACCGTACCTTTTCGTCTTTGCTTTCGAAATCGATCCGATTACTTTCGATGGCCGATCAAAATGACGAATGCTTTAGTACTCGTCAAACTTCCAACATGGAACATCCATTGCAGCTGAAAATACATGTAATTTGACACTGATTTTTAATTCCACAGTGAACAGCCACATCGAGGCTGCTTAGAATGGGAGGCATTCAATTTATTAAAACATACTTCACCGTCTTGGTATTCGCAGCTGCCACTCGGCGCTGGCCAGCCGAAAGAAGCCGTCAGAACCCGAACCCGAAGGTGGCTCCCGTGGCTCCAAAGACTGCATTCCTTCTTCCACTTTGCCACCGCTGTCCGCTCGTTGCTGCATCCTTTGGTGGCGGCAGTCGCGGCACTGGGAGGCACTCCTTCACCCAGCATTCGGGTAGAAATTAAGAAACAGACAGACGAACGACGCTAAGATATGCCACTCATATTATCTGTCTCCGGACGGTGGATGTCCACCTTGCCTCCGCTATTCGTCCCACGGCAATCTCGAACCATCCACCAGAATGTTCTTCGGTTGCCTCGGTTGAAGTCTGACGTCTCCAAGACCGACCGAGACCCGGCGCGGCAGAGAAGTGGCCACTGGCTCCTAGGAGCGGCATCATCGGTTTCGTCATGCTACTACTTCCGTACGGGTAAGCTTCTGGCATGGTCTGGGCAGCTCTTTCGGTTCTTCCATTACACCCTTGAGCTGTTTGACGGTGGATGAAAACGAAAACGACAAAAAAGAACCACGTCTTTAGGTGGCGCAAATGAACTCACTCTGGTTCCGTAACTTAGAGAGAAAACAATCCATTTAGCGCGGCCACGAAATCGAAACCCTTTTGCTCGACGGTCAACGCTAAGCAGTGTGCCACAACTCTTCAAACGTTAAGCTCGAGCAGACGAGACCTTCAACGAATGTAAGTTGTGTACGGCTGGTCACAATCTCCCAAGCCACTTTTCGCACAGACATCACGATGGATGTGGTTGAAAATGAAAAGCAAAAAAAATTCCAAAGCCGCCCAGGAAAAGATCAACTGACAAGTTCCGGACGAAACCATTGAACGCATTCCTTACTTCCCGTGTTTAGAACCGACAAACTGGAACCGAGGCCGCAACAGGGCAACTTATTGCTCACAGCTCTTTATTTTTCAAAGCGATGATGGTTTCGCTGCGTCCAAAACGCCCGGTACAGTCTCCCGGGATGTCTTCTGAAATTCCAGTTATTGCGAAGAACAACCTCTTCTTCAGGTAGACTGATCCTCTTCCCTTGTTGCCTTGAACAAATGAATCCTGTCCGAAACGGCGGCTTCGTAGCTTTCGTAACCGCTTTGGGTGACGTTCCTGTGCGCCGCGACACGCCTAAACGACTAAATTTGTGCCTGTCTGGCCAACTCTCTCAAGCTGCCTCGAGGTGCACAGCACAAACTTCCCGAAATTGACCTCATACTCTGTTTCCCTTTTGTCCAAAGTTACCTTCCGGAATTTCTATGGAAAAACGACGAACACCCACCCGGTGCACAGGATTGACCTAATCCTTCCGAGCGGAGTACAGGTCACAACCAGGGCAGCCCAAAGTATGGAAAAGGGATCGTCTGCTTTTAAGGACACTTTACAGCGACCGGCAGCCTACCGAATTCTACTGAATGGCACCGGGAGAATCCTCGTCTGCTCGTCCTTGGTGATTTTTCATTTCCCTTTTCAGGGCTTAGCCTTTGTTTGTTGATCATTTTTCTTCACCTGGCCATGGTGTCGTCATGGGCAGGCAGCTTTTAAACACACACATACACACACGTTCGCAGCTACCCAGCTCAAGTGCATAATAGAGCATTTGAAGTCACAGGAAGAGTAAATACGGAGCGTTGCAATGATGCAGGATAAGGAACAAAATAGAACCAAGGGGAAGAGTGGAATAGGAGCTGGACGATTCCTAAGCACATTCGCGATGACTAAGGAGATTCCTGTCGGATTAAAAGCGTCCCGTTCGTTGTGCTTCTCTCCCGCGTGTTTCCCCCAACTCCTGGCACAGACTGCACCGGACTGCGTGGCGGAATCGGTTCGTGTCCGTTTTGACAGTCAACCATTACACGGCACATTTTTTTTTCTTTTTTACTTCTTCCTGTCCCTCCCAGCGAGGCGATGCTGTGAGGCTTCATAATTGATTTCCTAGCGTGAGGGAAGGCAGCTGAAGGAGAAAAAAATAATGCATGACTGCTTCCTTTGTCGAGTGGGACGCTCGTAAGCATTCTAATTGCCCGTGAGCATTCGGAAGGATAATTTCGATGACTTCTTCTCCTCTTTCCTTTTTGTACGAGGAGTAAAACAGCACCTCCTTGATTGATTGTTGGTGGCGGAAACGGCAGCGTTAATCTCGGGAGCTAGAATCGCCAGGATAAACGGAGGATTGTTGGGCGGTTCTGGCCAGGTTTGAATTGATTGATGACAGATGAGCAAAAGTCCAAAGACGGACGCAAACAGGGATCAGTCCGTAGCCATATGGTTCCACAGGAAATTCATTGACAAACTGCAGGAAAGATTTTTTTCTGTTACCCATAGTTGAAGGTTGTTTAATCAGGCTGGAATGTTATCTAGAAAACGCTGTACAAATCCACAGTGTTACCTACCGTTTTGTTTGCGAACTTCATTTACCTACGCAGCATTGAAGCGCCTTCACACATCCGGGAAAATCGGAGCAGTGCATAGTGCGAGCCCTGTTTCCGGCCATTTCTCCACCCTCCTTGGACGTTCGACCACAAAGTTCGCTGTCATAAATTACACGAGTAACGATTTTAACGAACGCTTCAAACCAATAAATAAACAGCATGTATAAAAGCACCATGCAAGCCACCACCGCCCCTGCCCGTCCACGCCAGCCTGCCGCATGATCATCCCCGGCTCGGGCCGCTGGCCCATTTCTTTTCCTGACCAATTTTTCAAGAACGTGCAAACACTCGCGCAGAAGAGGCTGTGTTTTTATGCTTGCCGTCCGCCGTACTGTTATTTACAAGCTCGCTTGGATTTTTATTCGTTTTTCGTCACCAAGGACCGCCTGCAGACCGCGCAGGGCGAACGCACCAAAAATAATGCTTCCCGCATCCGGACAGTGCTGCCTTGTTTTCGCCGTGTGCCAAGCGACGCGCAAAGGATAAACTCGCGCAATACAAAAAAAAAAATCACATTGCCGAACGGAACGAAATATGATAGAAAGATCCTCCGAACGGGGGCGTTGTGATGTTGTGAAGAGTTGCAAAAAAAAAAAAACCGCTTCGCTGCAGCCAAATACATGTCCCGTAATGTTTCTTCGGCGAGATTCGTTTTCGCCTGCTGCTGCCCATCGTGTTCCGTTCGCTTTCGCACGTCAGTTTATGGTGCAGTTTTTTCGGTGTTTTGCGGCCGCTGCGTTTTGACTGCGGCATGATTAATTACTCTCGGCCGATAACTCTTTTGATGGAGCTCGAACGCAGCGCCTGCCCGACGCCCGCTCCGGCAACACCGAGACGCTTGGTTAATGGTGGTCTTGTTGGGGGCCGAAATTTGTTTGGTTTTTTTTGTTTCGTTATTTTTGCCGCTAATTTTATTTCAATTGAGCACAACGCCTCCTCCTCGCGGACCACATTCGGTGGTACCAGCAAAACAAGAGAAGTGCATGCGTGAAAACATTGTTGCGTGAAAGGATTCGGCATTGCATATGACCGGTGCGAAAGTGGCTTGATTTATCATTCGATGCAGTCAATAAAATCTCCTCCGCTGACGGAAGAAAAACGAAGTTTAAAAATTAAAATCATGCCCAGCGGACATCAGGAATTCAAAACCTTTTTCCGTCCCAGCTCCGGGGTGAATTTGAATAAACGAGCGAGGATCGGGCGATCCGGATCGAGGGGAACACCGAAATCGTGAGCAAACAAACGCTACCAACATCTAAACACTCCGACCCCGGGCCGCGCGCTCGAGATGCAAATTAATCGCATATTAAATGAAATAATTGTCAAAATTTAATTAATGTTACTTATGTCGGGCGCTGATCTGTTCATTTGTATACGCCGAAAGATCAGCCATGGAGTCGGCGTATAAATCTTCCCCGATCTTCACACTGGGGGCCACCAGCCGGTGACTTGGTGCCGCACCGGGAGGGACGAACGCGGTCCTGGGGAACGGGAATAGCGCAGTCTGCAGGTAAAAAAAGCGACAAAAAAAAGGCCGACCGAAATAAACCCACCAAGCGCACTACCGGTACCGGCTGTGGAAGACGGAATCTGCTGGTTTTCGGGTCCGTTTTTTTTTCTTCCAAGAGTTGTCGCGGATGTTTTCTCCGAGGACCCGAAGGCCAGCCGGCCGGGTTGGCCTGCATGTGACTGCATTGTGTGGTGAAACGATTCACGTCGCTCCATTGGGACAGAGAAGTCATTCATCAAGCGAATAACGTTTATCGCTCGTTTTCGTTCGTCCTCTTTCCTACCTCTTACCCAGTGTGAGCTTTTCTCGACCGTTCTCTGTTTTAACTTCACCGTCCAGCGTCTGGGCAGGATCACGGACGGACCTTCGCGGCGACTGGAGAGTCGCGTTCGCCGTCTGCGTTTGGTGAAGTTACTCGACGCAACTGCGGCACTGGACGGGGAACTGTCTCGTTTTTCGGCTACGCTTTCAAGCACTAGGTTACGCCGTGGGTCGCCATGGTAGGCTGAGTGACATCGGTGTGTGTCGATTGGCGTCGATTGACCGATCCCCGGGGAAGATTGATAAGTATTGATATCGATGCCTATGGACAGAACCGACCGGAGCATGGGCGTCTCTAAAATTAGAACACATCGTACCGTGGGAACGCGAGAGTTTAGATCTATTTTAAAAACGGTACGGGCGCCAGTCTTATCCATCGTCCGAATAAGCTTAAAATTTATTTCACTTGTTTGCTGAAACAGGAGTCATTCCTACCAAGGTTTTTGCCAATTAAGATAAAGCTTTGCCTAGACGAACCGTGTTTCACTCCATATTGCTAAGCCTGTCACGAATGTCGGATCCTGAGCTTCACTTTCGAGCCGATCAAAACAAGGCCTCTTTTGAGTATTATCTCTTTTTCATCGAAGGACTGCCTTAGTTAGCTTCAGCCAGCAGCAACAACTTTTCTCTGAAACCCTGGTGTCACTAAATTAATGTATGCAAAATATTTGGCTTCCATTTGAAATTCTAAAAGCGCCATCTTAATGCGGCCCGCCTCGATTACCTCGGATTTACTCACGATCTACCTTGTGCCTTCCAATGGCTGAAATACTTTTAAATCTTCACAAATTTAGCTTCCATAGCCTCCGATTTTGCAGTGCAACTTCTCAGGGAACACCTGAAAAAAAAACCAAATATCATCAGCAGCAAGGAAACCGTTAAAAAGAATTCAAAAGGACGAGCAAATTTACTACGGTCGACCAACAGGTAACCTACAGCGTGCAAAAAAGAAACCATAACCTAAACATACTTTAAAAATATACATATCTTGCTTAATTTATTTGTTTATTGCAGTTATTAATCAAACTGGGAGCTTAGGTATAAATTAAATTGTACTCCTCGTCCTCGTTCCCTTCAAACACGTTCCGAAACAAGGGAGATGCGGAGAGCATAATAATAAACTAGAGAAAGAGAAAGAAATAGCGAAGAGGGCAGGAAGGGAGACTGAGCGAGAGAGAGAGAGAGAGAGAGATGGGCAGAAGCAAAAAAGGTGCAACGGTTTTGAAAATGGTGCGAGAGATAAGCACAGCACAGGATCGGATCCGATCGGAACGTACGGAGGGTACGGGTGGAAATGTTCGATTCCAAACCGGGAACGACAGAATGCCGCAGCCGGTGACAGTTGGGAGACCGGAGACACTTCCAGGGGAGACGTGAGGGTGCGCTCGAGGATCCTTTTGCATTTGAGAGCTATTTGATGAATCTGTCGCTCGATCTGCCGAAAAGTCAAAGCACTGGTGGGTTTTTTTTCGGAATCCCTTTTGAAACGTTACGCAAATGGTCGAGGAAATGTGTGTGCTATGAAAAATAATATTAAATTTAAATTTATTTTATTTAATACTTTTTCGTTGTACTTTATTGAGACATAATGATCGCGTGCTATATCGAGATGTTAATGGGTTGCCAAATTCGCGCGATAGAATACTGTTAAAAATAATCCAAAATACCGTCGATCGTGTACAACCACTGCTACAAACTCGGAGCAGCAACAAAGTCGTGCACTCAAGCTCAAGCAACAATGTGTCCTTCTGGTGGATGTGGCGAAGCGTTTTGCGAGCCACCAACCATCCGATTTGCATAATCGACCAGATTGGCGGAAAATCTGCCCGGGGTCCGCTCACTCTCCCGCCCTTGCACCTTTGCTCAAACTGCTGGAATGTCAAAGCATCTGGGATTGCTTTTTCTCGAGCAGCAAGTGTAGGCGTCAGCGAACAAGCATCGAGGCAGCGGAGAAGGATTTTGCTGATTTCGAACACGAAACGCGCCCCATTAGCGCGATTAGTCATTTCAATCGCCGGCGCTTGGTGACGAGCAGCAGGAAAGGCAGTGTGCAGAATAACCACCGCTCCTCCATTCGAAAAGCCCTGCGACCCATATCGGCTGACCGTTTGGCTCGCCTCGGAGACAGATTTACCCTTTTTGCACGCATCCTTCAAGCGCATCCTTTTGCCGGCCTCCGCTAGCTATCGTTGGCCTCCTCCTCTTCCGTCACGCGCCACCCCTGCATGGCTGACATTTTGCAGAAGCTCCACCAAGCGCTCAAGCGAGCTTCTCGATTCATTATAACTCCTATGGCAGTGCACTCGCCCGCGGATCCGTCCGCTGCCCTGAAGGCCTTTTACTTATCGAAAGTCACCCAGCGTCCTGCCATTTATTTGCCATCGTTAGCCCCCAAAGCTGCTGCAAATGATTGCATTTTAAACCGACAACTTGCCTTTTAAATGACTTAATCCTTTAACAATGATTCACGGCCGGCCGGCCGCCGGTGGTCAGACGGAAGGGATTGGGAGAAGAAGATGTGCGATTTGCCGAGGGGTTTGGTAAAGTGAAGGGAAAAGTATACGCCGATTTTGGCTTCCTTTTGCGGGCTGCGTTGTCGGTACGGTTTGAAGTGTGCTTTATTTTTGAGGTGATTTTATTTCAACAAATGCAACCACCCTCCAGATTTGTCAGCAGCTGCGGCGACAAAGGGAGGAGCGTTTCCGTTTTCATTTCTTCACGTAATGAGTTTCGCGTACCTCAGGGATGTTTGAAGGAAACAAAAAATCTACTCCTGCCGACAGAGTATAGCCAACTGAATAGTTAATTTTTTGAAAGTGGCCCTACAGAGTCCCCAAACCGACCAAGGCCGACAGGTAAGAAGGGAGCTTTTCCACCGATAAGGGCGTAGCCAGAAACGCATGAAAATCACCCTGAATCGACTGACAACGACAAACGGGACCCGGCCCGGAGGAAACACATACGCAACGGGGCAAAACGAATGCTCCAAGGCTGAACGAGGGATGGCTGCTGCTGAACCCCGGTCGCACTATAAGTCATATCATCAACTGACCCGACCGTCAAGCGCCTTCCCATTTCCCTGCCTTCTCGCTTGCTCAAGCTACTGCTCAGGACTGCCGATCGATCGCTCCGACGCTAATCCGCCTCATCCGCCGTCCGGACAAATGCAAAAGCGCATCGAGACAAAGTGAAACCGTCCGACTCGGTGGCACGGAGTGGAAGCCCGTTGTGCGGAATCGGATAGGGTGGGCAAGGGAGGGACTGGGTCTCACCGTAAGTGGCAGGTCAGTTGCTGGTGGGAAATGACGTGGGGCAGCGGTGTGCAGCGACGGAGCTGCTGCACATCGAACGAAGGCGACCGAAACCTTCGGCAAATGAATGATACAAAAAACCATTTAACCATTAAAAAGTCATGTCAATAAATAAAACGAGAGTTATCTTCGCTTTCTTAAGTAGTTGATAATAAATGCTGCCAATGACTGCCATCCCGTTCGCACCAGCACCGGCGTCCCGGGTGCCGTTTGTGGGCTGCGGACACATTTGGCATTTGCACCGAGCCGAAAAGGAGCCGGACCGAGCGTGCGAAAGGGCCGTGCGCGGGAGGGGAAAGGGACGGAGTGGAGATAAGCACACGAAGAAGCAAAAATTGGAATACTCGATTCCCCCGCCCTCACGCCACCGGCAGCCCCGAAGGGAAGCAGGAAGGAGGATGAAAATGGGTCGCGAACCGGTGAACCGACGCGACGGACCTGAAATCGAAATGCACTTTATGTCTGTGATTGCAAAATTAATTTGGTGCATTTGGTCACTTCCGAGGACTGATTGGTCGAGCATATCGTCGACCGTGAGGGTGTTCTAATTATGGAAAAGAATGTAAATTAGGTCCTGAATTCATACAACAGACTGAAAAGAATGATTGACACTATTTTTTGGAAAGATCTAGATTAAGGCACGAATCTGTTTGCGTCCAAGTGCTCATAGTTAAATCTCACATAAGGGCCACGCCCGAACTACGACGAATTGGTTTGCTAATTTGCTCCAGAGTAATGATCGCCTGTACGAAAACGGTGCAGTTGAGGAAGGCAAACGCGGCACAAGACGCCCGATAAAACCAAGAACGAGAGCAGGAAGAGACCCAAAAAATAAATACCAACTCGGCAAGGAATCGGCCCTCGGTATTATCCCTCCGCGATGCGTTTGCAATGGTCGTAATGGGCTTATCTTAGGAAGTTTGCTGTCGTCCGAAGCGGGAGAAGGTGCCCTGGGGGTAGAAAATGGAGCACTTTGGCAGACTGACCCCTGCTGTTGGTCCGGCGGGCGATGTGCGCTGCCGAGGCTGCACTTCGGGAAACAAACGTCCAATCCGATCGGTTCCCTGCAGCCGTTTTGACCGCTGGCTGCCGTTGCTCCGGGCCCACTGTGCGTTGCCGCAGGAAGACCCCCTCGAGCGAAGTGCATTCGGAGCTTGCCCGTCACACACTTGCCCCTGCTGGGACTGGAATTCGGCATTTGGACATGTGCGTGCCGAGGCGAGATTAAAGTGTGAAAAAAATAATAAACGAAATTCCACCCCTTGCAATGGACCAAGGGGTGCGGGGTGCACCGCGCCCTGTCTCGAAGGCGGCCAGATCTGAGTGAAGTGCAGCTGAATATTTGCATAATATTTGTGACATGGAAAGTGTTTCCTGCAAACGACTGTTAGAGTTGTCTCGGAGCTGTCGTCGGAGTGCCGATACTGTGTCGGACATTTGGGAAAATGATAGGAAATTGATTCCCAGCAGGATTTGCATAGCAAGTTGGATTTATGGTTGCTTTAAAAGAGCAGACTAGTGAGCGTGAAGGAAATGTGTGAAGGAAAGGAAAGTCAATACTATGAATTTGCATTGGCAAAATTCCGAATATTGCCGGGAAAAGGAAAATATAAATTTCCTCTTACTTTCTTTATATTTGATCGTTAATCAAGTCGATGATATTCATCGACTTTAGAGGCCTCAGGTTTTTGTTGAATTTTTTTTCACAAGCATTCTGCATTTTTAACCAACAATTACGCATTTTTATATTGTTTAAGCTTTACTGCTAAATTCGGTCATTTTGCGTGCGTTCAATCAACGAACTGGGAAGTAACGATCGGACGGGAAGCACAATAATTTCTACAGCTTCTTACTTTGGCCGTGTACGCTTAATATCAACCGTACAACACCTTACGCTCCTCCAGGTATCGGGACTGATGATCAGTTTTTATTACAATGATTCATTTCCGAAATATCCTCCCTCAGTAGATTAAGCAGCAGTTAAAAACTTTATGACAGTCGCATAAAAACAACCAAATAATTCATGGTCTGGAGACAAACCAAAAAAAAAAAAACAGCGACAGTAGGAGAGACGGCAGGAAAAGCAATGTTATTTGCCAGGATTAATCGCCATTTACCACGGCCGGTGAATCTCTCTGCCGATCGGTTGTAGCTGGAGCGTGTAAGCTAGTGTTTTTGCTTACCGTTTTTTTGTGTTTCTTTGGTTTCTGCGCCAGCCAAAGCAGGCAGCGGTCGAAATTATTCGTATCTCAAAATGGAAGTTCATTTATCATTGGACGGTTCATGGAGCGTCACTCTCGCGTTACGAACCGGAAAATACACTACATTAAATAAATTTACATCGATTTAACGGCTTCCCATGCCGAGGGGGGGGAAAGAAGTGACACTATCAAACAAGCTTCATCAATCGGCGTAAAATTTAAATATATGACTCCTGGCCGTCCACCCCGGGGCTCCGCGATCCTGCGGAGGGCGTATGTGTATCCCCCGGGGATGGAACCGTTGGCTGGAGGGGGGGGGGGGAAGGGACTGCGAAGCCTACCGCCAGAAATTGACCGTGAGTGGAGTTAAGAAGTCAGGGAAAACAAAACAGAACGCAACAATGGTGCTGACCGGGAGGCCGGCTGTCTCCCGAAAACGAAAGACGCTAAGCTCCCAACCGAAGCGCATCTTCACGATCATCTTCGTCCGTTTCGTGCGCTGCGGCGACATTCCGGCCCGAAAGACGTGCCGCGTATGCCCGGCCCGTATGCTCGGTGGCTTAAAAGATATTCCCGCTCGATAGTGTCATTCATTTTCGGGAAAATTAATCTTCAATTAGCTTTTAAACGAGACCGAGGGACGGGGTGGAGCGATCTACCTAGCCATGGCGAGCATTCCGTGCCCGCCCCGTTCCGGTATCTTATTTGTCCTTCACCGATACACAAGTGTGTAGGTGAACGGGTCGAACGGGGGGAAAGGAAGGGGTTGCAGTAAACAAATAAATAAATATTAAAACACAAATACTCGTAAGCTCATTACAGGGCGTTGAATCGAAACGGAGCTACAGTGAACGGCGCGCAAGCGGTGGGATGATCCGTGCGCGTTTACCGGAGTAATTGGAGACTGAGACAGGGCAGGAGATTCTGAATTCTGAACAAAGCATTTCAGAACATCCACAAACGTGACCGCCGGGGTGCGGCGAGGAAGGCGGGAGGAGCACACATCAAAAAAATGAAAATGCGCTCGCGCTCAGTTACACAAAATAAACGCTGACGCTTACTAACGAAAGACATCAATGCCTCCAGGAGGGCGGTCGTTTAAGCGCTAAGCGACGAACCTCGCCCCGAAGTCAACAAAAAGGCCACGAAAATATGAACACTCCGAACACTGGCCCGGTTCTGGGCTGGACGAAAAAGGAAGCGAAGGAAAGGACTTAATCCGGCCAAAGCAGCGACAGCCGAATCAACGAGAATGGAGTAGAAAAGGCTCAGGGGAGTAGAAAAAAAACCAGCGGGAATGTGTGCAGCGTGAAAAAGAGAGCGAGCGAGAGGGAGGCAGCGGGAAGAAGAGGGAAAGAATGATAAAACAACAGCATAACCAGCCACAAAGGTGATAGAAATGTAAAAGAAGTATTTTTTTCACGCTTACGTTTTATGTGTATTCTAATTTTTACGACTTTTTACGATCGAACATCAGAATTGTATACGACCGCGTCCGCCTCGGCTCAGGCTGTCGGGTTTGCGGCGAGCTCAATCGCGTCCACGGCCACAATCCCAATGAAGCGACCACGCCGGTTTTCGCTAGAATTGTTGCCGAGTGAATGTCGACATTCATTTCACAAAATTATTCTTCCTTTTCAAACGAATGGGGATTGAGCTCGGCTCGCGCGACCCGATCCGAAAAAAATGGGAGAGCCGACCCCGGCTCGGGTCTGGCTCTTCTCTTCCATTCCTTCACTACTCTCCCACCTTCCTCTCCCCTCTCTCTGTTTCTTTGTGTCATGAGTGTGTCGGTCAACTTGCTCGGCCACAGAGCGCTTATAGCTATGGGCGTTCTTTAACAGTATAAGAGTCGGCCTGCCGGGCTGCATCGGTAGGCGCTGCGTGTTGAAGAAAGCGTAAGTCCGCTGCACAGAGCGTACTGCGTTCTCTCCGATGTCCAGTCGTGCGGGGATAGAAAAAAGATCCCCTACCCTAGCGTGTCAGTTCTCGCCCGCACGCCGGCGGTGACGGTCGTGGGTCGGCTGTTCTATGCATGGCATGCGTGTGAGAATTTGCGCGCGGGTATTGGGCGTAGCGAGGGTCGTGTCGGGGAAGCAAGCACGACACGATGCGTGTCGGGAAGCCGAAGCTGGATCATTCGCAATTTTTGGAGATGGCTTCGTAATTTTTGGGGAATGGCTCGCATCGTCTTTTGCCGATGCCCATATATGGGGTTACGAGCGCGCCGCTCGATTCGAATTGCACTGCTCGGCTCGAGACGGGACGGCCGACCGCGGTCGACTCCGGATCGGCGCAGTCGGTGAGACAGCCCATGTACCCCGGGGCACGCGTCAGAGCGAGATGCATACAAATCAAACTCCGATTTTCTTGGTTGGGATCCTTTTCCCGACTCGAACACGGGGAACGACGGCGAAACGACAATCGGCCGAGTTCGCTCTCGGTTTCGACCACTCCGCCTTTTTGTCTGCAGAACTCGCCACGAACTGATCGCAGGTTCGTCACCGTCGCCACCTTCCGCATCGCAACTGAAGCAGCCAGGGCCTCGCCGTTCCCAGCTGGCTGGCTGACAACCGATCGTTCTAGCGGGCGGCCCATTTGCCGCCACGGCTTGCATGTTTGGCGTTTCATGATATGCGGCAATAAATTCTCTATTTTATTAGAAATATTCCAGTATTGAACGATCTCGATCGTGCGCTGGTTGCGGGTTGCGTTCACCGTGCCGATCCATCCCCGGGTCTGTGGATCTCTGCGTCTTTTCGTTTCCCCCGGTTTTGTTCATGGATAGGTTTTTTTTTCTTTTCTTTGTTCACGCCTCCTGCCACCCAACGCTTCTGCTCTTTGAATTGCCTCCAGTTTGCCTTCCCATTGGTTACAAGTGAGCGGAAGAACCAGGGGGATTAGCTGTTCTAAAACGACCGAAAGGAAAAACAACAGCACAACATCACCACAAAACCGCGGCCTCACGGTCCATCGTTTATGGTAACATCGGGCGACCGACTCGTTACATGATTCCTGGTGTCATTTGTCGTCTCCCAGGCCTCGGAGCGCTTTAGTCTGAAGGTGGGTGGGTGTGTATATGTGTGGCCTATTGGTTGTTGGTTGTAAAAACCGCACGGCAATCGGTCGTACACCGAATGCCCACCTAAGGTCGCGGGCGGCATGATAAAGCGCTCTAATTATTCGTACCCACGGATTACGGAAGGTGCACCGACCTCAACAGGATCAGTGAGGCGGCGTGAGGTGAAGTCTTCTAATAAATAGAGCCGTACCCCTTCCCCCCACTCGGTGCTGGGCAAGTACAGGCAACATCGAAAACGTGACGTTCTCGGGCCGCCAGCAACCACGTCACGTTCCCATCGGGGACCCTTTGGTAGGATGATTTGGAAGACCACACCGTCGCACGTTCCGACGCATCGTCGTGCTGGAATTATTTATGTTTGTCCCGGGCTCGCCTTGCTCCTCTGCCAAGCCACACACGCTTCACCCCCTCCCGTTAGTGTGCGTGTGTGCGTCTGGTGTCAATCAATTTACATATCAAAGCATTTATGCTAACCGTCTTACTGTCACTCCGCCCTCGGCGTTCGGTGGCAAAGCGCTACTTAGGCCGGCGATTCCCGGAGTGCGCCGTGCGGAGGGTTTCATTTGAATCGAAATGAATCCTTATCCCCGCCTGCGCGTCGCATAAAATGTGTGACAGAATCGATTCCAAATTGGATAATTCTGGCGCATGTTTATGAGATCATTAGGTATTCAAGTACCGGAACGTGATGGTATTTACATTACGGGTTTCCCGTTTATATTTCTCTCCCCACGGATACCACGGATGGGAGGATTACTAGGAAGGCTATCCGGGTGACGTTCGGTTGGTAGGGTGACTTTTGCCTGTACAGCAATCCATCCATTAGCCTTCGTACGTTTTCAGCAGCTTGAAGGCACGTTCAAGCCAATTCAGTTCCATAGAAAAAGTTCCTAGCATGAATGGAATGATCCATTTGAACTAGATATTACATTTAACGACTGCTATTCCTGAGGATCTTCATATAAGTTCCTATGGGTTATAAATTATACAATTGCTCCATATGTACTGATTCGAACAACCTTTCTTCTAAAACAAAAAAGGATCAAATAACCAGGCATAAAATCAATCGTCGATTCAACGCAACGTTTCCGCGATCCCGTGCACAAAACGCGCACAGACTCTTGGCCCGATGATGCATCGGATACCGTGCGAATGTTTGCCCACAGCCTCTGTCTGCCATGCTGCGTGGTAAATAGCCACACAATATTTCAAAGTCGGTCATTCTGGCCGTCCGCGCGCGACCTGGCGTGGCTCATGAGTGTTGTGATTTGAACGAATTGAACCAAATATTTCAAGCTTTCCTTCCCCGGGGAGGCGAGGCCACGCCGCCGACTGCCAACACTTATGGGGTGCATTTGTTTTCCAGTCGCGTTTCTTTTCTTTTTTTGTTTTTTGTATCCGTTCCGGAAGGGAACCCCCACCCCGGTGGGTCCCTACCGGAAATGGGAAAACGACCGCACGACGGGGGTGGGGAGCACAGAATCCGCAGTGTAGGTGCTTGTATTGAACGTGATAAATTCGAATTAATATGTTAGCTGTCAGATTATGATTATTTATACATACGCACGGGGAACATTTTCATTCGCCTACCGAGTGGCGGGCGTGTGCTCGTGCGCCTCCCCATACACTCTTGAGTGCCCAAACCTTATGCGGGTCGAAACCCTGGGGAAGCGAAGCGCGGGGCTTGGGAAGGAAGTGCCAGGAGTGCGATGCATTTGCGTTGGCTGAAATGCCTTGGTGCCGCAGACAAGGGGTACACCTCAGGAATGAAGGAAGACCAACGCAGGTTTCGGTGGAACTGAGGGGGATGGGAAGGGGTGGGGATAGTGAAAAAGGCCGATGGGTGCGGCCAGCGACTGACCAGCAGCACCGCCCCGACAGTACCACGAGGCAAACGGCATTGCAAGCAGACAAGAGGGCGATAAAGATCTATGATAATTTTTTTTACTTCCTCCTTAGTTTCTTCATTTGTGCCCGCGCGACCTCGCACTTCCCCTCGCGCGGGAGTCACGCGCCGAAGAAACGAAGGGACACACTTCCTCGGAATGTATCAACGTTTCCTTCAGCTTCGCGCTACCATTTTGGAAGCGACGAGTTTTGCCACAAAAACGAATCCCCCTGGATGGAAGAAAAACCTCCCTTTTGGTTTTTTTTTTGTCGAACGAAATTGAGAGAACATTACCAAAGACAGCCATTTGAATAACGAAAAGTTTTGTCCAGACTTCCAACGCGTCCTGGTAGTTGGTTCGCTTCTTTCACAATTTTTTTTTAATTCATACTTGTTTGTCCTTCTAGCCCCTCTCCAGCGGATGGCGTCGAGACGTTCGTTTGTGATGCCGGGTGCTGCTATTTAATTTCCCATTCCGTTGCGTCGTTTGGCGTCCTCTGCGGTGCTTCTTGGTTGCTGATGCAAAGTTGATAAGTTTGTCTAGATGTTTAAAAGTTGTTATAAATATTAATTGGTAGCGTAAAGATTTTCTCTCACCGATAAACGGGCATCTCTGGCTAGAATTCCCACCCAAGCTGACTAGAACGAAATGGGATGCTCGTAGTTCTGCTTTGTTGTATGTGTTCATCATCTTTTCATTCACCCGCATGTTTGCTAGAGGATCGCTACCTTCCTTCTGGACAGTAGTTGGTTAGAAGTGCGGACAATCGGGTGGGTTGATACTAAAAATATTATGAACGAAGCTACCGTTCCGGTGCGCTAATAAACCGTTTGATGGCTCTGCGGAAGATGATTAGCATGCTGGTGTGTAGGAGCCGTTTCGGCCGCCATCGCTTCCTTGGTTGACTGCTTGTGCACCGTTGCTTATACCTTCGTGTTTTTTTTTCTTCATATTTGTGAACGGCCATTAACATGAAACACTTCGAGCCGAGTGGATGCATTTGCCAGAATAACTTAATTAGGCGCCACAGTAGTTTTTTTTATCTTAACGATGTGTGCATTGAACATCCAATGCAATAAAGTAAAATATATGTTAATTTTATCCATATGGTAGAGTTTTTAAAAACCAGCAGGGGTTTTTACGAAAATATATTTTTATACCTTCTTTGAACAATATTTCCGTCCATAAAAACCAATCTATCGGAAACTAAAACTAAAACTTCACAGAGCCTTACCGAATCCTCTGAAAAGTATTCAAAGCACGGCAACTGTCTGGACAATGCGCAAAGAAATCATCTGCTCGCACAAATCCGTCCCGGACACTTCCTGCACGGAAAGCCAAACGCTTTGTTGTGATCGCTTCAGGACGGATCCTTTCACAACAATCAAACAGGGGCAGGTAAAATATTTCTTCCGCTTCTCGCTACCGCCGGTAGAGGAAAGGACACTGAACGGCAGAAAATGGCCTAAATCGTGCGCGTACCACACCGCCAATGAAGCAACACGGTATCCCGTTCCGTTCCATGTGCTCTTCCAAGGATCATGCTTCCTTCAAAGCCTCCATGTCGCATCCTTTCAGCTGTTTTCCTGCGAGAGAAGGGAATGTGTTCCTAGAACTCGAACAACTCTAGCCCGATGTAAGGTTCGTGCCCTGCGGCGTTGAAGTCTTTTGATATCGGCCACGACTGGTCACGAAACCTGGCAGGGGGGGGAGAATGAGCTTCCACGAAATTCTAGCTATCAACTATCAGCATCGCTTCGTGTGATCCTCGCGCCTGCGACACATCCACATCCGGCGAGCAAAGAATACCTACGTAGAAGAAAAATCGTCTTCCATTTGTTCGGGCCCACCCGCGGTCGAGCGGAATGTGGCCACCGTGCATGAGAAAGAGAAAGTGTGTGTGTGTATGTGTTTTTGTGCGTGGTTGCCAGCGTGAATTCAAAGGAAACCCTGTACGGGGCATATTTTTCATCACTTAGGGCCAATTTTACCACCACAAGCTTCTAGATCACCAGCAGCAATCGGCCATCGATCGGACCGGTGCCGGAGGTATAAAGGGAAAACCTTACGAACCATTTAGAGAAAATTGAAATGTTACTCACCAGTCACCAGGCCGTTTCTCTCGACAAACGATCTCAACGCAAACAAACCCCCTAGCACGGGAAACCGAATGAAAAAAATCGTCTCCGTCGTTTCAATCGGCCGTCTGGTGACTCGCTACATACATTCTATGCTCAACCGCGACGCGCACGAACATTCAAACGAACCACGGGCCAACGGACGGACGATTGAGTGTGTTTGTCGACGTTCACGTACCATCGACTCGTATGTACACATTGCATATCCTACCGCTCCACCCAGTCCCACCCCACGGGCGGGTTGGGATGCAAAGGCGCTCGCGCGCCCGCCTGCACCCATAAGAGCACGGCGTGGAGCATGAGCGACCGTGGAGACGACCACGAATCACGTGCCCGTGAGCAATCGGTAATCTATCGATTGCTTTTCGGAGGTGTGGTAATGAAGACAGCTAACATGACAGACGATGTGTTGATTAACGCGTGCAGCCAACCGAAACCCTAGGCGGAGGGATTGCTAGGGGTTGTCCAAGGGTGCCAACACAGTGCCGTTTGTAGCTCCGTACGGTTCGGTGATGTGATGATTTGTTGGGGCGCTTCAAAAAAAAGTCTATTCGATGTCCGAACTCGTGGGAGGTAAATGAGCTCCCACACAACGTTTTTTTTCTATCTCAAAATCAATTCCTTTCTTTAAAAAAGGTTACTTTTCGTCTACTTTGCTGCTTAAGGTCCTATAAGTTTACTGCTTTATGGAGGAGCGAAAACACTTAGCGTAAAGTTAGTCAACAGTGTAAAGAAAAAAAGATAGATTGATTTATCATACTTGTCAATTAGTTTATATCAGATTGACCTTTGACATAAAGATTGCTTGGCTTACGTACCGCCCCGGTTCCCTTTTCAGTCAAATTATCCGATTAATTAACAGCTCATTTTGTTAATCAACCATTTTACGACCCGTGAATAATGTCTCCCGCGTCTCTCGTTCAAGCGTTCTTTCCTTCTCGCTCGCTATCCTGCTATCTCTTTCTATGAATCTGTGTCTTTGGAGTCCGTGAGCAGTTTTAGAAAGGGTCAGCGGCCATTAAAATAGCCACGGCATGCTCACACGCCAATTCGCCCGCTCGGTGCGTTTTATGATGCGCGCGCGCGCGAGGAAAGATCCGCTTCAAGCCACGTTCGTCGCTTGATGTGCGTAGTTTTTTTCGGGAGCCGGCTGGCTGGTTCGCGTGAACCTAGCGTGCCAGAAGTAGGCGAGAGATAAACCGTAAGAGCACGGACGGGGAGGCATGAAGTGTGTCCAAGTCAATTATAAAGTTAGTGTGATGTGCGAATTTGAAGCCGCAAAGTTAAACAACGTGTTAACGTAATTTCATTCGATTAAATTGAAGCATTAGCGCGTCGCACATTATTGAAAGTATGAGGAGGAAAATATGATTATTCAATGAAACCCTAAGAAAATGTGGGCTTATTTTAAACACACAAAAATGTTACAATGTATTAAATTCTCACAAATTTGATAAATTGCACCGCTTTACACCAAATCATTAACTTCAGAAGTATACATCAAAAATCCATCTAGGGAAAGAAACTTAGCGATTGCATAGTAATTCTCTTCTCGACAATCTGTATCTTTTCTTTCTTAGTTCGATAAATTTTTTGATTTGTTCACAAGTTGCAAAAGCCGATTTGATACTCACTCCCCTTGTTCGTCGGTGCTGGCGCTGCGAGCGTGAATCAATTTGCTAATGAAACATTAAACTAAACGCTAAGCAGTGCGCCCCTTCAAACATGACCAATCGTGCCGTCACTTGCATTCAAATCCCAGTCCATCCTCGAGGGCCTCGAGGGCTCGACAGAAACGAACAACAGGGAAGGACAACCGATGGCAACAAAGGCAACGCATGGTCGCTTTTTGTAGTCGAAGCCGTAGCATGCTAAATCAGCGTTCGAGTGCCTTTAAAACGAGCTTTCTATCTTTCAACCTGCTCTGTCTCTCTTTCCCTCCTTCACCGTTCGCCACACCTCTGCAAGGATGGGGCCGCAATGTTGTTATCCTTGCTTTGTATGTTTTCTTTCGCTTCCTTTTGTCTTCTCGTGCCGGCTTTTTCCCAACGCCGGGCACTAATTGCCATCGAGCCAGCCTCGAGCCTCCAGCGCCAGGACTTTTACGCGCATCCGCAGCCCATACTTTGGAGCAATAATTTTTGCGCAGAATGTGTATCCGTGCGTCCGCCGCGCAAGGGGGAACAACGAAATTAAGCACCAGGCGTAAATGCACGCAGGTGATCCGCGGGGCGATCGCATGATCGATCAACAATCAATCTCGATCCGCGCTCCCGCGAATGGGCCCCGGTCTCGTAGCAAACGATCGAGCACCGCGAGGCATTCGGGTCTGACCGGGCTAGCGAGTAGTTGCGCAAGGTGCAGACACGGACGGAACTGCTTCTGGCAGCTAGTCTCCCGTTGCCGTCTTTCCTTCTCCCCCAGTCCCGGAGAGTGCGCAATCGTGATGTACTAACCGATTTCCCGGTACGATAGAGCTTTACATATCAAATGAAGGGATCTTCGCCACGCTTCGCCCTACCCTTTGGCTTTCCCATTACACTCTTCATTCGCACAGAACCCAACTCGATCAGAATATCATCATGAGTTTGGTCGGTGCGTTCACCATCCACCATTTTGTTCCGTTCAGGTTTCCCGACAAAAAAAAAAAACCAAAATCGACTATATGGTCGAGAAGAGAGAAAGGTTCATACGTGCAAACGGTTTTCGGTGCTCGGCACAATTTTAAATGTTAAAGATAATCGAAACACGTTGCATCGAGCCGGAGACGACCCTGGCAGAAAAATTAACTTGCCATTTGCAAATATATCCTAATCTAGCCTTAACAATCTCAGCCCACGTACGGCAGCAGCAGTGGGAGATGTGAGGCGGTGTTTCGCGGTCGTTCCCTTCTGAGGGCGGGCAGCTTTTCATGTTCCACTGCCCGCTTCGAAATGCATCACTTTGCGGACGAAAGATTGCAGCTCGTCATGCCAACGCAGTCCCGATCGCAGGGCGGCTTGATCGATGCCTGATGCCGTCAGATTGGTCACCGCGTAACATGTGGCGAAACGTCCGGTACATGCCCATTTCGTCCGTTCTCGGGAGTGCATTGCGCCTTTTTTTTCTTTTTCTTTTTTTGCAGCAGCAACGACTTGAGCAGCGACCCCACCTCGCGGCCTTTTTGTTGTCCAATAAAAACTCCTCATTTTAGCGATCGTAGTCACTGATAACGGCCTTTGCCGAGTTGGATAACGTTCGATCGGGCCGATGTCAGTAAGACGAATAAAATATATATACACTTGTGTCCAGCCCAGGGGCCCGCGAGCCCTTCACCACGGTTGCACCCGGAGCGGGGCGGGTTGGATGGATCGAGGTAAAATATTCAAAATAATATGGCCGCTTTGACAAGCGAAGTAAAATATAGTCGACAAGCAAAATGGTGTTATCTCCCATAATGGGCGCATCGTTAGGGTGGTGGTGTGGTGGGTGCTGTGCGGATGGGGTGGTTGGCTAGGAGAAAACAGGGAGGAAAGGTTGCTCCAAGACGCAGGAGGACGGGGCACTATCAACCATCTTGCAAGTGGGTTTGCTTCCTCCCCTTCGGCGCTAAGCAAGTGTGGGTTCATTCAAGGCTGAAACGTACTTGGGAGGGGTGCAACATAATTTATCATAATAATTTCAGTATAAATTATTTCTCAAACAGCAACAACGAAAAAAAAACGCTCTGAGGTGCCCCGACGAACCAACAAAAAATGTGCTTGAAGTTTGCTTCAATGCTGATAGCAGCAAAAAGAAAAACGCACGCATACATCTACAAGAGGAAACGAAAGGTGTCAAAAGGTTGGGGAAAAAAACATCGTGATATAAACATTCTTTGCCGTTTTACGTCCAACAAATGCTTTCCGGTGGACCTAGTGGACACAAATCTTCCAAGCAAACTTCGAGAAATTTTAAAGAATGAAATGTAGGATAATTCCAACATCTGTAGCGCCCGTTCTGCCGATACGATTCCCCTGCCATTTCAGAAGCATACCGATGCATAAAGTACCAAATTCCCGTCGCATCAACACCGTTATTATATCGAAGCTGTATTATTACCAATAATACTATGAATCATTATTATTATTTTGTGGTGCCAGCCAATGGTAGCTAGTATTCTTTCACCGGAACTGACATCAACCGAGCTAGAGATTTTGCTTGGCGCTTTCAGCAGTACAGAGCAGGAACGGCCACACGATGACAGGCGGAAGGCAGAAAGAAGCAGCACATATACAACCCATCGACGAGGGCTCCCGTACCCTGCAGCAAAAGCCCGTGAAAGGCGATGTGTGCAGTCATGTTGAGGAATTTATGCAGATCACTCTCCCGAAATGCATTCCGGTCCGAACGGCGGAAAAATGGATGAGGAACGTCAAGGGAGCCCAATCATTAACTAGGAAGCCCTGGGTGCCCGCGGGAGGGCCACCGAGCGCTGCAGTTTTGCACTCGCTCGAAAGGAGGCCGAGAGAAGGAGAGCGTACGTGCAGAATAACCCCCGGCGGGGACGATCAAGAGTCGAAGGACCCCCGAAGGACCAGAAGCTCGCGAGCTCGAATTATTCTGTTCGAACTTTCCACGACGCAGATGGTTTGCAGCATGCGTGCCTGATGGCATCGGTTACGGTGCAATAGCGCTGCGTTCTTGGGTACAACATTAAATTGAATTATAATACGGTGTCCGGCAAAATATTAACAAGCGAATATATATATATTTTAGAACGTTCTACAATCGCCCATCCCCTCGCGCACGACCACATGCACACAAAATGTTTTTTTCACGGCTACTGCTGGGTGCAGCTTTAAACATTAAACTTCTTCCAAACCACTGGATCTGCTGCGGAATGCAACGTAATGAACGCGATTGATCGAACCGTACCGAACATCATAATTATGTTAAGCGATATTCAGCAAAAGGCATTTCGGAAGAACGCGAAAGATAAGCGGCCCATATGGGTCGTTAAAGAGAAACCTGGCAAAAGCTGAAAGTTGGCGCAAAAGCATCCAGATAAAAATCGATAACGAAGTTTCTTGCTTTTGCAATGTCAGTACATTCACAAACTTATGCGCTTGGTCTAAAATCCCGGTCGTATATTTTGGTGGAGTTTTTTTGTTTTTTTATTTTAACAACTACTAACGCATCGTAAAGCATTGTAATACATGATAACGATGGATGAATTGCATCGAAAGATTCATTTAAGCGGGTTTTTAAAAACGCTACATTCGGTTGAGTAAAAACTTTGAGTATCTCCATTCTTCCAAATTAAAAGAACTTATTTTAATTCTTTTGCATTTGAAATGTACCATTCACACCTAGCGGTTCTTTAAAACATAAATATGCACTAGGACTATCAAAAATATTTCTTCCTATTGCTTTATAAAACGAAACCCTGTACTCGGTAGAAGTTTATCGTTTTTCCCATGCTTATTTTCTCATCAGCTTTGAGGTTGGATTAATTTGCTCGATCTACTTTCTTCTACCTCATGGCATTTCCTTTTTCCGCTGCGCGTAGATGGAATGCAGTTTTCCGGTGCAAAAAATAATCTACCAAGAGGCTCCTCAATGGATTGCGCCGAACGATTATCATTGCCATCATCATCATCATCATTATCATCATCATCATCTGCCGCTGCTAACGCCACGAGCGTCGCAAATCATCGTATGCAAATATGCCAGCATCACTCACCCACACCGAATGGTCGCTAGACACGAAAGGGTCACCGTTGATGCACCGATTAACGCCGTCGGGTTGGATGCATTTCGTTCATGCATACTTTTTTCTCTCCGTTTCCCCCCCCCCCCCCCCCCCCCCCACTCCTTTCCTGTCACGGTGAACCGCCAGCTTCTCATGCATGCAAACCGACGCGGACGAGCGTGACGAGGGATGTTATATGTTGTGCCGTTTGTTTCACACATATCTAACAAGATCCAACACCGTTGCAGTTCCCAGCAAAAGGGAGACTAATCTCACCGTCTAGTTGGTGGTCTCGAGGAGATAATCCCGGTGCTCAAGAGGGAGAAAATGGATACTTAGTCCATGCGTTTTTGCGCGACAATAAAAAAAAGAAAACATGCAGACTCGTCAGCAGCCCAGCCTATCGCTTTCACACCCCCACGCTACGAGACAACGGATCTTATAATTTGATTTTTCATCACGAGCTATGTATTTTCTCCGCAAGGAACTGCCCAAACGAACACGTCAACCCACCAGCGGTCGTAAAACGTTAAGGTGTGGTTCGGGAAGCCGTTAATTCGATCGGTGTGAGGTCAAACCGATATAGCAGCGGGCCTGTCAAAGCAATGGCGTCCGAGGAAATTAGTAAAAGGAATATAAATTTCAAGAGATACCGAATATGAGGGTGCTATAAAATTTTGATTTATTTCCGATCCTGTCTGACCGCGAGCGTCCGCCTGTCCGGTTCCCTTTGCAGCCCGTTGGCTCCCGTGGAATATGTTCACCGTCAACTGATCGTTTTATAGTCACGACAAACACAATCACATGGTAAAGTAGTTATAATATGGGTAAGTTCTTAACCGTTTTTTGCCGATTTGAATTTCACGATTCTTATAAAACTGGTGAGACCGTTCGTTTGCATTTTTTGCGGTACGTTAGTTAGCAATTGGGGTTTCAATATTCCCGAAATTCGAAAATTCCAATTTGCTCATTCCTTGAAAGCCAAAGAGGTGGCTTGACGATCGGTGAACGATGGTGCGTGGTTCATGTGGGAAGTAGAAATTATAATAAATCCGACAAGCAACAGAGATTAAAAAGAAAAACCTCACTCGACGATGAATCCGATCGGTAACAAAACCCCTTCCACACACTTTCTCGCTCCCACTCTCCGATCATCTAGAAAAAAAAAGAATAAATCGGATCCCAATTTCAGTCACCTACTTCTCCCATTGGCACCCAAAATACGAATAACAAAATAAAAAAAAGCTTGCCCCATCCTTCCAACCCCGCTGTGTTCTTCTGCCCATCCTGCTCACCGTTATGATGTGCCATGAAAACGGAATGGAATGACATGAAATGTGTTTCCCTCTTTTATGTAGGATATTAAGTTTTCGATCGTAAAAAAGTGAAATAAAAACAACATAAAATTAAGTCTAAAGTGTACAGAATACTATTTCGAAAACGACCCGCCGCTCCGTGTCGCTCCCTCCCCCCCGTTCCGATCGATCTCGGCCGGTGTCGGCGATTTTCGGCTCCCCTTCCATCTTCCCGCAACGGCGTTGGCCTAAGTCGCCTTTTCAAAGGATTTTCTCCCGAGCCGACTCAGCCCGACTGATCCTTTATTTTGTCCTCAACTTGCCCCTCACAGGGGCTTGTGAAGCCTTCGTCTGTCGTGTCGTGGCAAAGATAATTCCGAATCCATTTGCATCCCTTTGATGGAGTTTGACGGGGCGTTGAAAATTGAACAATTGTTGGTTAATTTTCATATTTCTATTGAAATATAAAGATGAGGCAAGATTAACTAGAACTAGGATTTTGTTTCAGGGTGGAATAACGTAGATGTTGTACAATCCAGGTTTCAGGCGTTTAGAACCTACGTTCCATTGTTATACTCTTGCTATACCCGAACTCGGCGATAAAGCACACCATTTATCTCATTCCACTACCAACATCTCTGGAAGTATTAAATAGCTTTTTCGATACCAAATCGGTGGACCTGTCCGTCGGTCGTCATTCAGCAGCGTGAAATGTGTCAAAACAACTTAATCGCGCATTTCGCCACGACCACCCTCTGCGTTCGTTGTCGGTTTGTTTTCTCCACCGAGCCCACGATACATTGGAGTTTTTTTTCTCACCAAAGAAGAGTTAACAGAAAAAAAACAGCAAAAATCACAATGCCCATCTTGCCCACCGGCGTCACGGGCCTCATTTGATCAAGCGATAGCTTGCACCAGTAGGTTTGCCCGGCGACGTGCGGATAAATAAACCAGATAAAGCGAATCAGCCAGTCGACGGGATTGTAATCGCTTTCCTGGCGTCGCGAACCAGAAAACCAATAAAACATCGATCGCTGGTGGGAATCCGCGGGGATTCCGCGGACGAGACGGCGACGAACGCGCAATCAATAACAGTAAATTTTGTTCGCCTGACAAGTGGCCGTTTTTGCGACACTTTCCGATATCGTTCCCCGGGTGCGAAGGCATGCACACACCAACACAGACACATAGCATACACGAAGATGTCCACGGCGGAAGACGGTTCCGTTTTTGGCGCAGTCACACTGCACGGCAGGAGGACTTTCTTCCCCGTGGACGGGCCTTTCGAGGGGGTTCCAAATGGCCGGAGCGTTCGGTGGCTCGGATCTTGATTTTTTTTTTTCGGTGATCACAAACCCCTGGCTTCCTTCCTGTCCCTGCCGATCGGAATGCGATCCTGACCCCCCCGACTGATGCAATCGTAAAATTTAACAACCTGTTAAGCCAACACCTCACACGAATCCGGAGGTTGAGCCATGCGCAGTGCTGGGAAAAGGATCTGCCGAAAGAAACACGTGGGTAGCATCAAATTATGCCCAGCAAAATATAGAATAACGAAGTCTCATTCATCCCTCTTAAAGGGAAAAGTTTTATCGTGGGGGTTGGAAATTTAAACCACCTTTTGGTTTCAAAGAAACTTAACTTTCAACCGTCCAGATTATCCACTTGTTTCACATAAAACCGCCAATGCAATTGAAAAAATACAACTGCCGGTACATGCAAACTCCAAATCCTTAACATTATTCATGCACCGTGTTTTTATCTTCTCTAAAATGCAAAATTTCTTGTTGAAAAAGTTTATAATTATGGACTTTTGCACTAAAATGTCCTTCATCCTGCAAAATGTGTTATTTTGTAGTGGCTTTCATGTTTCAAAGCGGCTCACTGAAGTTGTAGGCTAACAACACTGAAGATGAAATGGACGAAAAATTATTTTTCATCTAAAACACATTTAAAAAATCAAGGTAACGGTTTGAACTACAGCATGATCGCGATTGAAGAATAGCACCCAGGCAGAAAAGAAGACGTGATTTCGCCCTAAAATCCGCAGTTTCCCACCGAGAGCAGCAAAGGATCGATCGATAAAAATTAATTTGATATCAAAATCACTGATATATCAAATATCGCTAGCATCGGCCCGTCGTTTTACGACTGTCGTTGAGGTTCTCTTCTCGCCTTGTTTCGTCTTTTTTTTTTTCAAACAACATGAAACAAATTCCACGCTTACATTGCCATGAAAAACAAGTTGTCATCTTGGGAAACACGGAACGGACGTACCGGCGGGGTTTGAAGGGGCAAAGGTTTGGTTAAAATCGATCGACAAAACCCAAATCTTTCGCACCGGAGTGGCCGGATCCTTGGGGGTAGGGTATTTTAATTTGTTTTATAACGCATATATCACACTTTTAATTAGGCTCACTGCTATTATCTGGCCCGATCGCATCGCGTTTGACGATTCTGTGTTATTCGATACGCCGGGATCGGGAATGTTTGTCAGTGGAAAGCGAGAAGCGGAAGAACGCACTAGATGGACATTTTGGCAACCGATCGACCATCGTGTGATCAACCTCGCCATCGATCGCACGTCAAACTTCGAAGCGAAGATGTGAAAAGCTGTTGAAGCCAGGAGAGCCTGCGACTGCGAGATTACCAGGACATTAGGAAAAGAACTTAATTTGCGCTGCTCTTACTCGGGCCTCCACTCGATCAGGTGGTCTACGAAAGGTGCGACGCCTCGGACACCGCACCCGGAACGCCGAGCACAAATGAAAATGTTCCCGGCTAAACTATCACCACGGGCATACTAATGAGTGCATAATCGTAAAACAGAATTCTCCATTTCCATAAGCAGCACGGCACCGCGTCCGCCGCGATATTTCGAGTTCCCCTCGCGAATGCAGAGGTGTTTTCGATGTGAAAACTTGATTAGAAAATCATAAAACGATCTCCGTTCAATCGCTCTATTAGAGGGCGGCTGGTTGGGAACCGAGCATCGCAAATCTTGATATCGTCTGGGGCGAGTGGAGCGGAGTGAAGTGCAAAAACCAACCGTGCGCGGACCCCGACGGTACCGTACCGGTTTGCTATCTTCCTGGTGTTCCCCGTGTTCTGTGCGTCCTCCTGCTTGCATTGCCATCGGCTGCCCTCCTCTCGACCGGAATTTGCGAATTCAAGGGCCAACGGAATTCGACGCAAGACGGCAAGGGCTCGCGACATGAGGAGGAACCGATTAAGGCTTCCAGTAGCTGACAGTACATCGTGTTTTCGCTTGATTACGGCTGTCAAAATGTCACCGTCCGAACGTTCATCATCAGCTCGCCCGGCACGGGTTCCGGGCTCCTTCAGGTGCTTGATCGTGTTGCTGCAGCCAGTCAGCAATTGCAGATCAGCATCCGTCCGGAGATTAAGAATCCGCGTCCCGGCGCGAGTGGTGCAGTACGAATTAAAGAATAATATCAACAAAAACTTAAATACACGCACACACACACACACATACCGATCCAGCGATGAAGGCGATGCAAACCACTTCGATTCGTCTACTTGCATCTATGCTTCGTTGCAGAGGGGCCGGTTGTCCTGCCATCTGCTCGGATCGAACCGATTCGAAGACGATTATTGATTGTGCGCTGTACACTCGTTGCAGGAGGTAGAAAGTTTCAGCAAGCAGCGGCTTCTTCGTCTTCCCGCGACGGACATGCGCGCGCACCGTAGATCTTCATCCCGTGGTGCGGATCGCCTAATCGTTATCGCGAGATCGTACCGTGTAAGCGTGCAAGGAACAATTAATGACAGTGACAAAACGGTTGTCAGACGTCATGCGTCATCTTCCACGTTAAATGATCGCACAGAATGAACATATCTGCAGATCCAGGAGAGCAATTAGTGTGCACTTCTTCGTTGCATTGCAGTTGCTGATCCGATAGCAAATTTCCCGAATTTGAAATCCACCATTACGAGAACTATTTTGAAGTTGAAACGCTAGTGATTTTCCTTGTTGCTGGACCTCGTAGTAGCCGGGAAAGACTCTGCCTCGGATACTCCAGAGAACGGAAGGCAGCGAGAAAAATGACGATAGTGACAGTTGTGGTACGGGAAGGAATATCTTATGACGATGACAATCATCGCGATGATGATGATGATGGTCGTGACGTTAACCGATGACTATGGGAGAGGAATGTTGACGAACATACGAATGAAGTAGACAGAGAGAAGGGGAGATGGATGAGAGAAGACTAGAGAGTTCTACCGCAGAGGAGCGGGCAAGGTGAGCGAATTAAACGGGCTGAACATCTTAACTTGCGTTTCTCCTCCTTCTTTTCGCGAAGCTCATGGTATCATAAATGAGTCGTTGAATTGACACATACTCCAAAAAATGCTCCACTCCAAAAGAAGCTCGATCGATTCGACGGTCGTGTCGAAGGAAGGAAAATGGAATGGATGGGTAAAAAAAACCCGCGCATGTTGAAAAGTGCCCTACTAAACAAGGGCCAACAGCGTTCATTTTAGTTGACTCTATTTCACAAACTTACTCACAGAATGCCGTCGAAGAAGTACACCCAACTTACCCGATTGTGCACCGGGTATCCCAAGGTTTTGCGTCAGAGAGAAAGCTTAATCGTCCGTCGGTCCAGATGTGAATGATTTGTGGGAAGAAAAATAACACAAGAAGCCAAATGGCACAGGACTCGCCGGGGCGATAAAAAAATGGAGCTCAGTCAGATTTCATCCGTCAGATTCGGCCGGCAAGCAGTTCGTCAGTTATCACGGAGAACGAAATGCAACCCTACGAAGAAACACCAACCCAAGCGAATCGACGAATGGACGAAGGGAAAAAGGCAATCACATCCGTCCAATCGGCCAGCTCGAAGGGTTCGGGTAGCCGCAGACGCGACCGCCGGTACCGGCCAGCTCACCCATTGGCGCTGACCCTTTGGCGGCTCACTTCCCTGATGCCCCCGCGAAGTGTTTGATTTCGTTTAACATTTTTCGGTTGATATTAATAACTATAACAAGAACCATCATAAACCCGCGGCGGCAAAAGCGGTCGGCTTTCTCGTGAATTCGCACACTAAGCCTGCAGCCCGAACTGACAACACATGGGCGCACACACACACACACACACACACACGTCACATATCAGCGTGCGAGAAACAAAATCAAAGAAAAGAAAATATCTCCTCAAGAGGCGACCGATCGGTCTTCGAAGTGATAAACAGAGCGTCCGACCGGGAGGCACGGGTGCGCGAAAAGCGAAGCGAAACTGTTCACGGAATGCCGGTGCTCAAGAACAACTCAACATTTCCAGGCGGCAATGAAGACCGAGAGAGAGAGAGAGAGAGAGAGCGATAGAAAGAAACAAAAAAAAATGGTTCGTAAAAAGCATAAGGAAACCGAATCGAAGCAAAAACGAATCACACAATCAGCAACCGGGAACCTGCGGAAAGAGCCGCGCGAAAGCGACAGCGACGAACCTGATTTTTGACTGTTCGGACTTTGACGAAAATGATGGAGCGAAACCGAAACCGTCCCTCGAGCGGGACGAGCGGCACCGGGTCCGGGGCACATGTCATCGGTGGGGCGCTCGATTTGTCAGAACTCGATGTGACTTCGGGCGAGCGTATGTGTGTGCGGCACCGCGTATGTGTGAAGTGGGCCCCGTAGCACGCAACGCACGGCGATGGGAGGAGAATAAAAAGAGACATCCACTTGACGATGACGAACTCACGTGAAGGTTCCGAAAAGAGCAGGGACAAGATGAGAAAAGAAGTGGCCACAAATGAGGAAGAAGAAGCGTTCGATCGTCTTGCGGGGTACATGAAAAAGAGGAAAGGTAAGGTAGCCATGGTTGGGAGCGCGGTTTAAAAGTTCATTTAGATCGGTGATCAAACGGTCCTTAAAAGAGAGCGAGAGAAAGGCGACGTTGACGGCTGGTGACGATGATTGCTCTTGATCATGTTAATGATGATGATGATCATGATTCTGGTGGGTTTCGCTGTTTTTTTTTTTTAAATTCATTTCAAAAGGATGTAAAATGAACGCGTATTGGTGTACGTGATCGCCGGTCTATTTAGTCACTCGAGGCGATTGTGAGAACGTACGGTCGCTGCTGTTATATACAAATTTGATAACGCCATTTTAGCAATGAGGAAACAGCGGCGTGGGAATGAACAGCAGCTCAACGTTAACAGCAGCTCAGCGGATAACATTTTGTTCATGTCAAAATGCAGATCAAGAGGTAAATTTTTTGTTTTTTCGTTTCTCAGGTGGCAAAAACACTGATGGTGTCCTCATTTTGAGATACAGCGAAAAATTAAGGGAGCTTAAGCTCTGCGATCAAGAGAAAGCAGCCGATTACAACAGAACATTCGAAGGATTTCTCCGCATCTATTGACGTGGACGTCTCATGTCTCCTTAGATGCTGCTCCAATACACCCCATATTATCAGTAACGGTATCTTGCCAGAGCACTGAAAATCCATTAAAAGGTGTTTTTAACCGCCACACGCGAGTCGTCCATCGATCGGAGCCGCGAGTGGGAATCAAATCACATAAATAATATCGGGGTCAGCGCGCCGCCGACCGCCGATGTGATTTACCAGTGAATATCTTTATGATTTACGGGTGATACTTTTTGTGGATGTTTTTTTTTTTTATAATGTTTGGCCTGAAGGCGAGGAAAAATCGATATAAAGTAGAATCCTATTATCGTCGGCCGCAAAAGG
Organism: Anopheles atroparvus; assembly: GCA_914969975.1. NCBI lineage: Eukaryota > Metazoa > Arthropoda > Insecta > Diptera > Culicidae > Anopheles > Anopheles atroparvus. The sequence goes on along the minus strand of CAJZCY010000003.1, from coordinate 15,259,448 downwards.
AAGGCGAACCGTCCGCCCGGATTAGAGCCCGGAACAAAGCCCCGAAAAAACCGCCCCGGCTAGTCAATAAAAATGCTGCCAATCGATAAAACTCGACGCCATATCCACACAAAGGCATCGCATCGCCATATAGCTCGCACCCAAGCGGATCGACGGCCGGTTGGTTCTAGTCCACTTCCAACTGTGGGCGAATAAAAGTGTTTCCTGTGCGCGAGGGAAGAGAAACTAAAAAGAAAGCCATCGCGTGGCCAGAACGCGACACGGGCGAGATGATTAACCTTTTGGCCAGACCCCAGCCTGCTTCGGATGCCGGTCACGCAATATTTTTGACAACCACCTTCAGACCTTCATTCCCGCCCCGCCGGTTGGATCGAAGCATCACCCGGTCCGGTTCGTCCTGAGCCTGTTGCCCCTTAACACAATAAGCCATCAGACCATTTTGTGAACGATTATTGCTGTTCCGCAAAGCAAAGCAAACAGTAAAGCTAATCGGTGATCGGGAAGGGCCGTTTGCGGCGACAATAATTCTCCGGCAACAAAACGACACATTAGTGTAAAGCCCGGACGCATACGTTGCCTACGAGTCGTTGCCGTGTGGCCGAGTCGGGTTTCGGGTCATTTTCCATTCGAGCGATGTTTTTCGCCCCAGTCCTACGGCTCCGTCTTGTCGTCGTTAACGCATTTTAAAGAAGGCACGCTTCAAATACAGGCCTGCGCGAAAGTATGCTTCGTATGGAGATTCGTCCGGGTGGAAGGATCAATAAAATTTCACACCATCATAAAATGTGTCCCCCCACGAGACTGTTCGGATCGGCCGAGGGTGGATCGCTTCAAAAAGTTTTTTTTCTATTTCTACGCGCAAGCCCGTTGAAGCTTGAATATGTCTCCTAGCACGCATTGGACTTAGCCGAAAATTAGAGTTGAAGAGCTGGCCGCATGTTGACCTCCATCAGCAGTAATTCCAACGATGCGCGAGTTCGTCGCGAGCGAACGATACAGGACAAACATCTGGCCCCATCCCGAAGCGAAAAGCAAATGGGGTTTATGGCGTTCTGGCCATAGTGCGGCTAGCCGTGAAAAGAAAGCGAAAATCCATAAATCTAGTTCAGGTAAAGTGACTTTTACGAGCTTGATGTCTTCAGAGTGTGGACGGAATTCACCTAGGAAAAGCTTAATGTTCGTGCTTTTTGTTAGGTCTCCTTCCGTGAACATAGATTTGGGCACACATCAGTAGACGATGTGAAACTGTTCCTATCGAAACTCGATGGTAACGGACTGACGCAGCTATGTTTAAAGAAAGTCTAGTTTGATTTCCTTTGTTTTATAGCCCAAGTTCAAATTTGTAAAAAAATAACTTTGATATTGGATGGAAATATACTGATGGATTGTTCGCAAAATGAACGCGTACAAAAACGTAACCTGATCTGTATCTTCTGACCCATTTTGAAGTTGGAAAACTTTTTCGATAGACGAATATACATTCACTTCCGGTAAGATGTTGTAAAAAATCCAACTCCCTGTTGGAAAGCAGTTTACGTTTCATTAACGGTTCTAATCCTAGACGCTTCCAGCGCTCAGAGCGTTTGCTGCAAAGGTGTGAGTCCTGCATTCATTGAGCTCCAGCTGTTCAATTAGAACCTCCATTCGACGCGCTTACAACGTTCACAAAACGAAAAGCAAAGCCTAGGCTAGACCTCATGGCGGGCAGCAGTGTAGTTCTTTTTAATGCTTTTTCCTGCTCCATTATTCCATTTCCTTTTTTCATCCATGGGACTGCAAGGGACCTTTCTAACGTACAAACCAACTCTTACTGCGAACGAAAATGCGGCTGAGTTCTTTCCTTCTGACGAGCTAACCTTCACCGTAGGTTATGTAAGATGGTACCTCCGACGTGTTACAACCGCCAGGCTTCAAAGTTCGTTTTAACTAGGACATTGCTCTGCCTCGCCGAGAACGAATCTAAATGGACCGTTGATTCTGCTGTCGATGCCGACGATTGGCTTAATTGAGTGCATTCGTTTCGGAGAGGCTATTAAAAATGTGAGCCATCTCGAATCACACCCCGGCGCAGGACTTGCTGCTCCCTTCGTTTGGTTTCGAGGCACGCATTCCAGGCGAGACATTCTAGATCAGCTTTACCGACTGCCAAGGGCACAGGGCTGTTCATTTGTGGGTCAAAGGAATTACGGATAAACGGGTCAGATGATGCCATGGAGGCGAAAGGGAAGATATGCGTCGGGATGGAAAAGGTGATCTAGGATCGGACCACGGAATTGGGATTGAAAAATGAGGATCTTTCTCATCCAACGCTGAACGCTAGTGCAGCAACGATAACGTATAGGGAAACGGCTTGCTTACACAAAATTACACAAGCACAAAGGATTCTCTTTGGCTTTCGGATCTCTTAAAGGGGAGTGAGAAATGCCGCACCGCTCGGACTCGCATCGCATCCGAGCGCGTGGGCTTTGAAATCCTTTAAAGCATTTCATTTCAGGAAAGTGATGTGCTCATTTTCTTTGTTCTGATATTCATTGAAGAAACGTTCAACCAGCTAAACTTTGCTGACATCTTACCCTTGAAGACCATTTGGATAAACAGTCCTCGCACCCTAGTGCTTCTATACGAGTTTCTATAGTCCTGGCCATGGTTACAAATCTGAAACATACGTGGAGAACAAACACCTTTACGCATTTTGGTGTTCATATGAAAGATGCAGCGTGAATTTGCATTTTCAACGTTTTACTTAAAACATATTCTTTGTTTGTTTTTTTTTTTCACCAAACCCATTTGGCCTGAGCCTGAAAGTATATCGATCAGTTTATCGAAAGGAGAAAAAGGAAGCGAGTGGCGCTATAGGTATGGATCCCGAATCCAGTACATTTTCCTGCGCTTTCAAAATAATCTTTCAAAAACGTATTGTGCACTACAGCATAAGTTTGATGTAAAAGAACGTTGCTGAAACGTTTATCGATACTTGTACAAGCCTCGAGAAGTCCTCGACTCTGGCAAACGTACGATCCCCGTATGGAACACGTACGTCCAAAACCAACTCGCTCACGTCAAATAGTTGTCCGGTTGCTGATCCCACCCAGCACGATCGGGCATCACATAAAAACCGGGCCCCTCTTGAAACAAAAATCCTTCTCTGTATCGAACTGTCGGCCTCTCCACCACGCAGGTCGCGAACACCCACCCGCACCATGCGCCACGGCGCATAAATCTTTAGGCCCGACTCGAGCTCACATCAATACACAAATTAGATTTTCCTTCGCTTACCGCCCGATGGCTGGCACCGGTCGCGCGATCATCGCGGTAGATCTTTGCGTTCGCCAGCGTGTTTTGTTCAGCGTTTTATTTGTATTTTGGCCTCCTTTTTTTGTCGGCCGCGTCGGAACGGATTCATTGGATTTGATTTGACAACGGCGAAGCGATCGATCTTGTTCTCGAGAGCGCAATCAACTCCGCAATCCTCCCCCTCGCCATGTTGTTGGCTCCGCTCGGATGCGGATGTGTGCGAGGTACAATACCATTTTTGAAACTTGAGAGTATCGATCAAAACGCACTGCCTGGGCGATCGATCGGTGCCGGTGAAGATGCCACGAGCGGCTCGCGATGAGGAAGAAATGTGGCGCAAAGGAGATCAACGAGGGGTGTATAAAAATGTTAGAAATCGAAACGGCCGCAGCCCTTGGCTCCGTGGTCCGTTCGGGAATGATTCCGTTTGTTCGAATGGAATAGAGCAGTTTGGATTACGCTTCATTCCCAGCCCAACACCTTCCAGACTCCGCGCCAGCTAAACCAGAGGACAGCAAAGGGAAAAGAAATGTGAGGTTTGAAGCAATCGAACTAACCGTCCGAAAAAAGACCACCGAGCCGCATCCTAGGAATAGATCGACACGATGTTCGATCCTGAAAGGGAGAGAAAGAGGGGTGGAAAAGGGGAGAGAGAGAGAGCGAGATATAACGAGCGACACTGGTCGAATACAAACACACACGACACGTCACCGGGCATCGATCGCGGAGCATAGCACTCAAGAAATGTTACCGATGCTCAACAAGACATTATATTGACGTTGGATCATAAATTTGGAAAATCATAAAATCAATATTTATACACATCAAGCGCTGTTTTCGACAGGATCGGATCCGCGCCATCGAACGGCCCGGGGAGCCCCGGGGCACGGTGCGACTTGACAGGTCTCGAGGTGTCAGGAAATGGTTCCAGGTGGCCGTGGAAGGTGGCAATGCTGGTAGTGGCCGGAGGGGCTGTTGCTTTGGAGCTTTGCGAGCCATGGTTCGTTCGGTGGGAAGAGGGTTCTTGTCACCGTTTGCCGGGAGGAAAATGGAACCCAAAGCGAACCCACGAGTGAAGGAATGGCCGGGAAAGGGGAGGCAGATGAGCTTCGTGATGGATTTGCGGAGGAATTTCTCCCCATCATGGCGACACAATGGCACCGGCCTTCGGGGTGGGAGCGCGTTCTGTTGATTCGATTAGGCTTATGACAGTTAACTGAAGTTTGGCGTAGGCAAAGAGGAACGCGAAGCATGATGAATCCCAAAAATGGCTCCAAAAACTCATAACGATGCCATGGGTGGGATAAGGTGGTGCAAGAGGGAGGGTGGACGGGACTGCGATCGACGATCTGGACATCGGTTTTGCAGCGCGCGTTTTTAATACCAGATCGATTTTCCCAGCTCCACCTTTTGGATCATGCGTTTTTTATCGCTTGCCTCTTTCGTTATGTTTAAGCTGTAAGCCTGCGCCATTGAAGGAATGTTAATGTACTTTTCCAAGCAGCAGCGTTCGATACGGAACGTCGTAAATCATACGACACCGCGCATCAAACGTCCGGCCGGCGACGAATGTTTCGTCTCTGCAAGCTTCGAATGGCAAGTTTATTCGTTCGCCGAAAACCAACCTTTGAAAATTCGTTTCTCCCTTTCGAAGTTGTAATAATATTTTTAATAGACCGGCCTCAAATAGCTGTATTAATGAGTTCATCTTCAAATGAGAGGCTTTCAAAACGATTCCTCGGAACAAACGATGGAAAGGAAAGGTTTTGGAAAGGGATTTCTATTGTTATGTTGCGGTTGTAAAAAGCGAGAAGCGAAAATCACGATATATTCAATTATAATTAAAGTTTCTATGAGTCAATCTTATCCTTTCCTTGATAAAGTCGTGATAAAGCGATCTTGGTATAAAGTAATCGATAAGAACGATCGATTGAGCCAGCACTCGCATTTGTGTGTGTTGTGTATAGTCGCCGGCAAGGCAGTGATTGTTTTGGTCTGCCCGTTGAACCGTGCTTCACGCGCAGTATAAAGTAAAACCTTCAGTTTTAACCAACTTATAAAAGTGCTGAAAGTGCTTTCTTTTATTATCAAAGTAAAAAGTAAAATGTAATATTATAGTTGTCGGCGACGGACGCATCGCCCGATCAAAATATTTAGGGTATGGTCAAAAACAGCGCGCGTCAGCCGCTTGTGCAAGTTTAAGGTAGCATCGTCCGACGACGGTGGACGATTTGGGAAACAATTTTACTAGGTTAAGTTTATCGAAAGAACTAGGTTAAGGTACGGCAGCGATATGCTGACCAAGTAAATTGTAAGCCAGCGATGGCCGTAGAGTTATGTTTAATGTAAGAGGGAGGCAGCAATAGTTTTGTTACTATTGTTGCTATCCAGGAAATAGCAATTAAGCACTATATATACGCCGTGGATAGACCAATAAAGTTGTCATTCGAGCTCACGACCAGAACAGGTGTCTCGTTTTTGATCAGAACTCAAGTCGGAAGGAATTACCGCCGGTCTTGTTTTCAACCTTGAAGCCCTTGAGGTTTCTTCATGGTGGCTCCAGAGAGGAACGAGGAATCGTAAGTCCCGGAAACGGTATCGACGGACGGTCGAACCGCACCAGCGAAAGGGACAGCAGATCCAGAGCACGCAAGCTCTCGGAAACATCGACGGACGAGTCGAGATCCACCCGCTCAAGAGCCGACGCAAGAACGCCAGCTCCCGGCGGTGGAAGCAGAGGAAGACAGCAGATCCGGAGCACGCAAGCTCTCGGAAACATCGACGGACAGTCGAGATCCACCCGCTCAAGAGCCGACGCAAGAACGCCAGCTCCCGGCGGTGGAAGCAGAGGACGACAGCAGATCCGGAGCACGCAAGCTCTCGGAACCATCGACGGACGGTCGAGATCCACCCGCTCAAGAGCCGACGCAAGTCAGCTCCCGGCGGTGGTTGAAGGAGGAAGAACCCAGACAACAACTCTCACGGCGGACGGCTGACGGACAGTCAGCAATCTTCCGTCGTTGACGGCAGCGAGGTACCACGACCTTGTTGCAACCGGCGGACCAGACGAGGTGAGGGCGAAAAACAACAGCGCCCCGGAACCGCCAGCTCAGCGAAACACGGCACCAGCGGCGAATTTAGCAGCAGTGAGTGAATCAGAGTGCAGCCCACCGCGACCTACATCAACGCAGACCCATCGACGGCAGCAGAGCTGAAGCGGTAGCAGTAACAGCAGCAGGGCAGCCAGAAGTCAGCGCAGCGCAGCATAAGCCGAGCACCCCGCAGTCGACCAGGGCTACGTCAGAAAACGTAAGTAAAAATGGAGTTTAAGCCTAACCCGAACGGCAATTGTCGTTTATGCACGAACGAAGATGCATATGGAAAGTTAATTTCGTGTAGCGAATGCGATAGGTGGCTACATTTAGTTTGTTTGGGGATTAGAACAACGCCAAAAAACTTTATTTGCTTTAAGTGCAAGGCAATAGAAGAAGAAAGAAAGGAATTCCGGACGGCACTTATGCAGTCAGAAAGATTATTAAGAGAGAAAGAAGAGAGAGAAATTCAGGCTTCTATAGAGAAAGAAAGATTTGAGGGAGAACTAGAAAAACTTAAAAACGACTTAACGAAAAACAAGCAGGAAGAATCTATGTCTGAAGAACCCTTAAAAGAACTCACTAGAGGAATCGCACAAATGGTAAAGGCAATGTCAATTAACAAATCAGTACTGGCCGAATTACCTAATTTTGATGGTGATTTTCGCGTATGGCCTCGATTTAAAACCATCTATTACGAAACATCAGAGCGAGCTAATTTCTCTGATGTAGAAAATATAAGCAGGCTGCAAAAATATTTGAAGGGAACTGCTCTTCGGGCAGTCAGCGGATTTCTGCAGCAGGGAGATGCTGATGTCATAATGAAACGTCTTGATAAACTATTTGGGGATCCTGACAACATTTATGATTGTCTGTTAAAGGACTTGCTGGATTGCAAACGTCCTTCTTTAGAAACGCCAAAAACTTTTTTGGACTTTATGAATTGCCTAAATGATATGATTCATAACATGAAGATATTGGGCAGAGAAGAATACTTGAGGGACCAGAGATTAATTAGAGATCTCGTTAACAAACTTCCTACGGATCTCAAATACAAATGGCTCATGGATAAAAATGAAGAGACAACATTGCAAGGGTTACAGGATTTAGCGGAGTGGCTTAAACCGTCTGAAGACCTAGCCACAACACTGTTTACGAGGCAAGCCTCCTCAAGGGGAAACCTACGTGCTGACGCAGAAACGCAAAGAAACATTAAAAAATGCCTCCTCTGCACAATGGAGCACGACACAATCACTTGTAGCAAATTGAAAAACGCAAGTGTCGACGAGCGATGGCAGCTTCTGTCACGCAGAAATATTTGTACAAACTGTTGTGTAAGGAATAATCACAACGCAGCAAATTGCCGTTATCCTCCGCAATGTAAGGCATACAATTGTGGTAGAAGGCACAATACTCTTCTTCATAGAAGCGAGTTCACCCAAAGACGGGAACATGAAACCCCAAGAAGAATCAATTGTCACAAGAACCAAGACAAACTTTATTATCAAATTCTTCCCGTTACCTTGCGCAATCAAGGCAATACGGTGAAAACATTTGCATTTTTTGACCCAGGTTCATCTACCAGCCTAATATTAGAAGGCATTAGAGAGAAATTGGAAGTTAAAGGTCCGAAGAAACCTTTGACGTTATCATGGACAAATGGAGACATTCAAGAGGAAAGGGATAGTCAGATAGTTAGCATCGAAATACAGGGGTCTGATGGTAGGCCATACAAGATAAAGGATTTGAGAAGTGTCAGAGAACTCAATCTTCCGACGCAAACGATAGATGCTCCGTTCCTATCTAGAAATCATGCTCATTTGAAAGGAATTGAACTTAAAAGCTACAAGAATGCAACCCCGACTATTCTGCTCGGGCTGCCACACTCCTTCTTCACTTATGGTACTAACCATCGTGAAGGTAGAGAAAACGAGCCGGTGGCACAAAAAACCCGCTTAGGATGGGTACTTTTTGGCGGAAGTGAAAGAGTTGGTGAAGCAAATTTGTTTACCTTAATAGACCACAAGGAGGAAGAGCAAAAAGAGATGTCAAGGATGATGAAAGATTTTTTCTCCACCGAAGCATTTGGTGTTCAAGAAACCCAAAAATTAAACTCAAAGGAGAATGAGAGAGCGGAGAAAATCATGCAAGAAACACTAAAATTCAAAAACAAAAGATATGAGATTGGGCTACTATGGAAGGAAGACAATATTACTCTTCCCAACAGTTACCAGCAAGCCTTGCGCCGACTTAAGACGCAAGAGAAGAAAATGGAAAATGATGAAAATTTAAAAAATTGGTACCACAATGAAATCTCTGAATACGTCAGAAAGGGTTACGCTCGTAAAGCCACACCCGAAGAACTTTTATCATTTAACCCAAAGATCTACTACATTCCTCACTTTGCGGTGATAAATCCGAACAAATCAACACCAAAGCCGAGGCTAGTGTTCGATGCATCAGCAAAGAACCAAGGAATATCTCTTAATTCAAAATTATTATCTGGCCCAGATGCCACGACTTCACTGTTTGGTATCCTTCTTAGATTCAGAGAACACAAGGTTGGTTGCGCTGGTGATATCAAAGAAATGTTTCACCAGGTGCAGATCAGGAAAGAAGATCAAGCAGCTCAGAGATTCATTTTTAGGGCCAATCAAGCGCAAGTCCCGCAAGTTTACGTCATGCAAGTCATGACATTTGGAGCAACATGCTCTCCCGCATGCGCTCAATTTGTGAAAAACCGCAACGCAGAACAATTTGAAGAAGACTACCCAGAGGCCGTTAAGGCGATAAAGGAAAACCATTACGTGGATGACTATCTAGATAGCTTTCCCACTGAAGAAAAGGCTGCGCAAATGATTAGTGACGTTGTAAAAATTCACGACAACGCAAGCCTTTACATCAGAAACTTTATATCGAACTCAAAGAAGTTGCTAAATACACTCCCGAGCGATAGAGTATCTAATAATGAACTGATTCGCATTACAGCTAAAGACCATGACTATGACAAGGTGCTTGGAATGTATTGGAACAAGCGGGAAGACGCGTTCGGTTACCAGCTTAACAAGCTTGAAGTAGGGAAAGATGAATTAACTAAGAGGAAGGTGTTATCTAATACCATGCGGATATATGATCCTTTAGGCTTGGTAGCGCACCTGACCATAGAATCAAAAATTTTAATGCAAGATCTGTGGAAGATGGGCATAGATTGGGATACAACTCTGCCCGATAACATGCGAATCAGATGGGGAGAATGGGTCAATAAGATAAGAACAGTCGAGAAGCTGGAAATCCCGCGTTGCTACTCAAAAATTGCCGATGTGAAGGCTAGAGAAATGCACATTTTCGTAGATGCTTCTGAAAAGGCATTTGCAGCGGTCATATATCTTCGGACACTGCATGCTAACGGGATCGACGTTAGCATATTAGCAGCGAAATCGAAGGTTGCACCTACAAAACCCTTGTCAATCCCGCGCTTGGAATTACAAGCAGCGGTGCTTGGCGCAAGGTTAGCTGAAACCGTTAGCAGAGAACTTAGGATCAAGATAAATGAATCATTTTTCTGGAGTGATTCAAAAACGGTACTGTCGTGGATCAATTCGGAACCACGCAACTATAAACAGTTCGTGGCATTAAGGATCGGAGAAATCTTAAACCGATCAACAATGAATCAGTGGAAGTGGGTTGCTTCAAAGGACAACCCAGCAGATGAAGCAACTAAGGCAAAATCTGGAAAATCTATATGGTTTGACGGACCAGAATTTTTGAAAAATAAAGAACTTAACCTTCAAAATCCCCAGCTAACAGTAACTTTCGAAGAGATTCGACCAGCGAACGTTATAAGAACAATAGATAAAAGAGATTGGGAAACGATCTCAATCGCCTGGTGCTCTGATTGGATACGTTTACGTCGATCCATGGCCATGTGTCTTAAATATATAGAATGGCTGTACAAGAAGAGCAAAGGAGAAATATTTTCTCCCATAGTAGAAAAGGACACTGTATTGCGCCAAATCGATGCGACGACTCATAAAAGGACAAAAAGAAGTCATGGAATATTTGGCTATCTAGGGGATTTTCTGTTTGGAGGAAACGACATAGACGACCAAATAACTTCCTTGCGTATAGCAAACGATAAAAAAATAGCTAAAGTATCAGACAAATTAGAAAGGGTCAACAATGGAACCATACTAAACGAAGAGAAGGGCAGGATAGCAATAAGCGAGGAACAAGAATATTTTTATCCTACCGATCTACAGGTGATCAATGCAACGCATTTTATCTCTTCAGTAGCAATACTTCATACGAAACCGGACTGCATATCAGCAGCAATAACGCATACAGCTTATAATCTCACCTGCACGTGGAAGCCGATAGAAACGCCATACACACGGTTTTTTAAGTTGACGCAACCCAACGCGTACATCTACTATTCTTCAAACCCATCAGATATTTTTCTGAATTGTAACAAATCAATTACAACGCCACCGTACATGGCAGCGGTAGTAGTACTTTCCCCGAACTGTCATATGAGACACAAAGATATCGCAATTAAACCAACAATAGATTACAAGAACGAAATTAGTAGAACGTTCTTTAAGGCTACGCATAAGTTACCATTTAAACATGAAGAAATAGGGACCGGTAGTAATATGATGGTCTACCTTATTGTTTTCATCATCGGCACAGCTATGAGCATAACAGTACTTTTGGCAATGCGGTGGCAATGGCAACACAAGAAAAACAGGCCAAAACCTCCGCCATTCGTGCGACCGCCTCCAATAGAATTACATTTGTAACACCCCGAAGGGGAATTACGGGGGTCGGGATGTCGGCGACGGACGCATCGCCCGATCAAAATATTTAGGGTATGGTCAAAAACAGCGCGCGTCAGCCGCTTGTGCAAGTTTAAGGTAGCATCGTCCGACGACGGTGGACGATTTGGGAAACAATTTTACTAGGTTAAGTTTATCGAAAGAACTAGGTTAAGGTACGGCAGCGATATGCTGACCAAGTAAATTGTAAGCCAGCGATGGCCGTAGAGTTATGTTTAATGTAAGAGGGAGGCAGCAATAGTTTTGTTACTATTGTTGCTATCCAGGAAATAGCAATTAAGCACTATATATACGCCGTGGATAGACCAATAAAGTTGTCATTCGAGCTCACGACCAGAACAGGTGTCTCGTTTTTGATCAGAACTCAAGTCGGAAGGAATTACCGCCGGTCTTGTTTTCAACCTTGAAGCCCTTGAGGTTTCTTCAATAGTAGTTTTTTAGTTCTGGTCGATGGTCGACGGTCCATGGTCGACGGTCCATGGTCGATGGTCGACGGTCGATGGTCGACGGTCGATGGTCGATGGTCGACGGTCGATGGTCGACGGTCGATGGTCGATGGTCGACGGTCGATGGTCGACGGTCGATGGTCGATGGTCGACGGTCGATGGTCGACGGTCGATGGTCGATGGTCGACGGTCGATGGTCGACGGTCGATGGTCGATGGTCGACGGTCGATGGTCGATGGTCGACGGTCGATGGTCGATGGTCGATGGTCGATGGTCGATGGTCGATGGTCGACGGTCGATGGTCGATGGTCGATGGTCGACGGTCGACGGTCGGCGGTCGGCGGTCGGCGGTCGATGGTCGATGGTCGACGGTCGACGGTCGATGGTCGACGGTCGATGGTCGACGGTCGACGGTCGACGGTCGACGGTCGACGGTCGACGGTCGACGGTCGATGGTCGATGGTCGACGGTCGACGGTCGATGGTCGATGGTCGACGGTCGACGGTCGATGGTCGATGGTCGATGGTCGACGGTCGATGGTCGACGGTCGATGGTCGACGGTCGATGGTCGATGGTCGACGGTCGATGGTCGATGGTCGATGGTCGACGGTCGACGGTCGATGGTCGACCATGGACCGTCGACCGTCGACCGTCGACCGTCGACCGTCGACCATCGACCATCGACCATCGACCATCGACCATCGACCGTCGACCGTCGACCATCGACCATCGACCATCGACCGTCGACCGTCGACCGTCGACCGTCGACCGTCGACCATCGACCGTCGACCATCGACCATCGACCATCGACCATCGACCATCGACCGTCGACCGTCGACCATCGACCGTCGACCGTCGACCATCGACCGTCGACCGTCGACCATCGACCATCGACCATCGACCGTCGACCGTCGACCGTCGACCGTCGACCATCGACCATCGACCATCGACCATCGACCATCGACCGTCGACCGTCGACCATCGACCATCGACCATCGACCGTCGACCGTCGACCGTCGACCATCGACCATCGACCGTCGACCGTCGACCATCGACCATCGACCGTCGACCGTCGACCGTCGACCATCGACCGTCGACCATCGACCATCGACCATCGATCGTCGACCATCGACCGTCGACCGTCGACTGTCGACCGTCAACCGTCGACCGTCGACCGTCGACCGTCGACCGTTGACCGTCGACCGTCGACCATGGACCGTCGACCATCGACCATCGACCATCGATCGTCGACCATCGACCGTCGACCGTCGACCGTCGACTGTCGACCGTCAACCGTCGACCGTCGACCGTCGACCGTTGACCGTCGACCGTCGACCATGGACCGTCGACCATCGACCAGAACTAAAAAACTACTATAATATTACATTTTACTTTTTACTTTGATAATAAAAGAAAGCCTTTTCAGCACTTTTATAAGTTAGGTAAAGCTGAAGGTTTTACTTTATACTGCGCGTGAAGCACGGTTCAACGGGCAGACCAAAACAATCACTGCCTTGCCGGCGACTATACACAACACACACAAATGCGAGTGCTGGCTCAATCGATCGTTCTTATCGATTACTTTATACCAAGATCGCTTTATCACGTTATCATCACGATATACTATTTAAAATAACGGTTACCTCCGTCGCATCAACGTTTCCTTCAGAGTGCCTTAACATTATGCTGCGTTTATATTCTTGCAGATTCTATTCTTCAAACCAACATAGTCCTGCTGCAGACGAACGCGCCAAGCCTACTTCCACATATTAGCTGATCCACTTGCTGCCCTTCACTGATGTTCATGCTTCCGATATTGAGTCAAATTATTTTTCCTCATTTACGACTACTAAGTTATATTATGCTTACTGAGATGTTTGGGGGGTTTCTTTGTTAACACTACTAAACTTCCTCGATGATTTCAGAACTTCGAATGACTAAAAAGTATGCTGCGATCAACCCGTATGCCATAGCCATGTGGTAGGAGATGACCCAACGTTGGTTGCTGCGACGCTCCACGAAGTGGAAACAAAAATCCCAAACTGAATCAAAAGAACACAAAAACGCAAAACAAACGCCTTTTTAAGTTGAAAAACATAGGAATTCAATTTTTTCAATTATTTTTTTTTTTTTATTCATATTTCAGAACTCACGGACCTGTAAGACCAGGGGTCTGGGAGCGCCAGGATACCTGGCTACAAAAAACTAGTATTTCACTTTTAATACCATTCCAATATTTGTTGTTGTATTAATTTCTAAAACTTTCGATCTGTTAAGATGCGATGAGCGATAATAACGATTTTCCGTGTCGGGTACCTTGGCTCAGAAGCCCTAAGGTGTTTGTCGTTGAAGAAAAAAAAAACGTTTCTTTAAAAATCACGTTTCTCCCCCTCACCCTGCGCTACAAGGTGGGAGAATCAAGAATAATAAAATAATAACTACCCATTGCACGAGAGCGCGCGTACAGTCAGGCATTAAGGCCCCGGTTTTCACTGCCGCGGAGGAAACGCAACCGCAAAGCAGAACCGAACGGATTGTGCGGATTTGGACGGCGACAGGAGTGATCGTTCTGGGTTGTTCCCGAGTGTTCTTTCCCGACCGAAGTTTTACGCCAAGTCGGTCGTCAACTCGTCTTTGCGCGGCTTTCTTACTCGGCGACTCGTCCATCAAACCGTTCGCGCCGAATCGCGCTCGCAACGAACTCTTCCGACCGCTGGCAAGCGATCGCGATAGCAATTATTTGATTAAAGGAAAATTACCTTAATGATATTCATCCCTCACGTTCGCGCATCGCCGGAGCCCTTTTTGCCCGTTGTGCTCGTGGCCACCGGGAAAAGGGAAAAGCGCGTCGCCGGAACAGGCCGATCTCACGAAAGAAGGAGGAGCCGTGGCCGATGGGTTGACTGCGAGAGGGCCAATGCGCCCAGGCTCGGCCCCTTCTTAAATGATTGACCCTCCGAGCGGGCGACAGTGCAATCGGTACAACCGCTTCGCTTCCCGGACACTGCCCCAGTTCCTGGGTGCTGGTTGCTCTTTTGTTTCGTCTGGTCGTCTCGTCGCTTTCCCGCCACACCGGCGAGAGGAGCGTTAAATGATCTTACTAAACGTTCTCTGTCTACATTGTAGAAAAGCGCTGCCGGTGTCGATCGGTTTTCGCTTTTTCGATCGTGCAGGCTTCGCTGCTTACCGGCCGTCGGGTGGAAAGCGCGCCCGGCCACGGTTTTGCGTGAATCTCAAATTATGAGCAACGGCCGACGTCGGTTTACTTTGGCCTTTATTGCCTACCGGCCGGCCGGGAATTGCTTCGATCGTCCCTTGCATCCATACACTCTCGCCGTTCTCGATCGCATAACTCCGATAGCCGATTGAGCCGCTCTTCGGTGCAAGCAAAACAGAGTGCAACGGAACGGGCAAAAATGTCCTAGAGCCAAACAGTTTCTTTTTGGAAAAATTTGCGCAAATTTAATAGCGAGTAAACACAGCCGGGCGAACGCACCGAATCTGTGCAAAAATTGAGGTGATTGTGCCCGATGCTTATCGTCCCTGCACAAAGCGAGTAAACGGAAAGTTAGTCCCAGGCAGCCAGGAGCGCAGTGAAGATAACATACTCAAACCCTTTTTCAGAGCTGGCTAGAGTTCCTTGATTTTACGTAAACAGACATCACAATCTGATCGATTTCGGAACACATTTTTCCAGAACACATTTTCCGTTAACGAAACACCATTGAAAAAATAAAAATGCTTACTCCAAATGCATCAAATGCAACAGGACTATCATTGCTTCAGTTGTGGACTTGCAGTGTCACTAAGTCCGCACTGTCCCCTGCTCAAAGTTCATTAGGAAATGCTTTGTCCACGGACTGCCACCGCCCTCTGGACTATCTGGCCCTCTATTACGAACTGGTTCGGATTGTTCCTCCCTCGCAGCTCCAGTTACACAAGTCACTCATTGATGGGGTCATTCAAATGCTTCGTTAGAGAACGGCGTAGAGCGACGCGAGCCTGGACCGGAGCCGCAAGTGTGGCTACGTCGTCTGGCGAAGGTGAATGGGATTATTTGAACAAATATTTACCCAACCATCGTACCCTCGGCCCTTCGGTTCATGAGGCATATTGGAGGCTTGAAGGAAGGATTACTTTAACGGCATCAGTCTGTAGCATTCGAGGCGAAGAATTATGAAAGTAAGAATAACAGCCACGGTGAGAATTGAAGCCCGATCGGGACGCAACACTTGACACGGGAGAATGAAGTACGGCTGGCGGGGATGACGCGATCGAGCAGCTAGCGGCAGACCGCTGCGGCGCGTTCCGGATATCTACAACATTATGCTCTTGAGGCTCTCGAATCTCTCCATCATAACTCGGACGCTCAGAAAAGAAGGCCCCAGTGGTCTCGAAATGCCTTCGTCTGGCCGTGTTGACCCCACGAGGATTCTTCTAGCACTCCGACCGCTTCTAGCCTGCCTGTCGCGCCTAGCTCTTTGACTCTGTTATGTCAAGGAGTTTTCATCGGCGACTCATCAGACCTCGTTTGTTGATGCGCCACGCTTGCCTCTTGCGGACGGTTTCGTCTCTAGTGGATCGATTTGGGTTTGGACGGTGCTGAGAACTGGCTCGCTTCGCGCCCGGTTGCATTCTCCTCGTTCGTCTCTGTTCCTCACTGGCGACAAATACGACCCATAGGAGACCAGAAACCCCGCGCGAGAAGGAAGACAAACAATCGAGCGCATTGTGGTGAACCGAACTGTTTATACAACAAACTGCTCCGACCGTGCCTGGTCCGCATTCTCGCCAATCTGCGAACCGACCAACGGGAGGGGTAACTCCCAGCCTCCTTTCTTCCCTGCCGGACATCAAAGTTCAGTGGTGGGGATGGTGCACGTTGCGAAGATCGTGTTGATTGGGCCAGAAGGTACGGGGTCAAGTGTTGATGCGTGTAAGTGTTGATGACGCGCTAATGCTCGTAATGGCTCGGGGGTCTGCGAGAGGAGACTAGGCACGCCGACAGTCTGTCGGAAAATCGGGGCGCGAAGTGATTATTCAGTAAACATTTAATTGTGCTCGAGAGAAAATATTATCCCACCCGTCCGGCTAGGGCGAGTTGGTGACTTGGATCACGGGGGAACGTCGTTGTATTCTCATCGGCCAAGGAAAATTGTTCCTCAAGATTGCTGGGACTTGCGATTGGTTAAAGTGCTGAGTCGAAAGATGAGGGCATGCGCCTTGAAGTGGGTACTCGGCTGCAGACTAATTTGTTGCAAAAGACAAACACCACGATCGTGCGACGGTTCAACTGTAACGAGACGTTTTTTTTTTATTAAGACACTTTGTCCAATGGGAAGACTCAATCGCAAGTCGTGGTGAAAACAATGACATAAGTTTGTGATAGTTTACTTGCTTTAATGTTCCATTCCATCCACGAAAAGACAGCCCGAGCACCAACGTTAGCAATGCTTGATTTATGGACCATTAGTGCCTGCAATTAGTAGATGATAGTACGACATTAAGCGCCCGAATGCACTCCCCGGTGAAAGCGTGCTCTCGAGCGAAAACGTGAGACGTTACATAATGCACTTAAAGCTGGTGGGCTCAGGCGCTTGCCGCACCGCGGTGACACGATACAAAACGGCCATGTAAATCGAGTTCAATCGAGTTCTCTTTCTCGAAAAACTCTCCACATTACTCAACCGCTTCCATGCAACAATTCTGCGGAACGATTGATTCGTTCGGCTAATCGTATCGACGCGTCGCATCGTGCAACGACTGTGCCGCGCCACCGTGACCACCTCCGTCCCACGAACGCCAGCGCGCCCGGTTTGCAACTTCTGCAGCGCAAAACCGCAGCCAGAAGACCAATCACTTTTCCCTCGCTTGTGCAATCAATATCCCTCAGCGGCTCACGGCTACTGTTTCGCTGTGCTCGTCTCAAATTACCACGTTTAATCGAATTCCAAGCTGAAATCGAAACGAAACGTGGCCCGGCAACTGGTAGGACGGAATGGTAATGGAAGGAGGAGAAACGGCGGTTGATGCTGACTGCAACAAAACGCAAGGCAAACCGGCACAGTGCGTCTGCAGAGCTGGCAACATGTATACGCGAGAGTGGACAATCCATACGAAAGACTTCAACGAACGAAACTCAAAGCGACGAACCCCGGAGCGAAGAAGCACACCACGCTCGAACCGACGGGAAACAAAGCACGGAGACAATCCAAAAAAAAAAAACATAAACAGATGAAAATGTATCGACTCGAGGTTGGCAGCAGCAACATGCAGAAAAACAAAACCCTTTGCCTGGTGGCACGAAAGCAAATCATCCCTTCAGCCCGACCACAACAGGTGTGTGTTTGTCACTCAGCTCGGGAGAAAGTGCCGCCGATTGACAAATCGAGCGCTGACAGCAAGCAGCATCCGATCGAAAGTGATAGTGTCAGAGTAAGGAGGCGCACTTGATCGGCACGTTTCACGGACAGATATAAAAACCAAACGTCGGCAAATCCTACCGCAGCTCCGTTCCCGCCTGCCAATTCGACACGTGACGTTGATCGACGTATGGCGTGAAAATGCGCGAAAAGTTGTCACTATTGACAGCCGCTACCAGCTCCAGCTGGGGCAGCAGGGTTCTCCGAACGCAAGCGGAAGAGAAAACCAATGAAAGAGAATACAATGAGCCTGCGCGGGAGACTCCCTTGGTCAGCGTTTCCCAAGGACAGGAGGATTCGAATGGTAAAAACCATTCCCTTCCCGGTGTGTGCTGACAAGTCCCAAATGTCGGAACCGTCGCACTCGAAAGGATGCGCGAATGTCGATCACGAGCGTCGCATGGATTCGATTTGCGCGGATTGACATCGTCCGCCGGGTCTTCCGTTTCCCTATCCTTCCCTCCTTTTTGCAAATTGTTTCATTCCTCCAAAGCGCACACGCAAACATGCCCAGCCGGCCGTCGGCATCTCCCTTCCCCGCGCGGACTCGCCCGCAGATCCGAGCGAGATCGGGTTGACAAATTATTATGTCAGGAAAGATTTTTAATTTAAATGTTACAACTGTGAAACAAAGGAGACAAATAGAATGCTAATGCAGCAACACCAGCGCACGGCCCCTGTTTCCTCGCTGCACCCCCCCCAGAAGTCGTTGAAACACGGCAGGCGCTTCACGGCGCTTAATATATCATCCGGAGATTGATTCCATTCGTATAAAAGGGAGAATTTATTTGAATATCTCCACTCTTTATCTTCCAGTGCGACGATGTTGCGAACGAATGGACGGTCCGTAGCGGGCGGTGTAAGGGCACGGCTTCGGCGTTCGGCACAGGGCCACCAACGGAAGGGACACACGCTCGGTAACGGAAAGGATGGAAATTTTCACGACCGTTTTGCAATCGTTTTGTTTGATGCATTTGTGATTGCCGGTTGCGGCGGACGCGAAAGAAGATCTCGAGAGCTCGCATTAACACGGGGATTGGTTGGCTGGGAGGGCCGTTGCAAGGTACCAGTGGCATTCCAAACTGTGCAGGAATTGCATCCCTGTTCGCTGATGCATTTCGGGATGCAAGCGCCCGTCGGTGTCTTCTTTCCATTGCTGGCATTGCTGCTGATGGACGCAAGTCTCGAGGAATCCGTTTCGCGGTCCGTTCATGCCGTTTTGCGGCGTTCCGATAGCTGATCAACCGATCGTCGTTTTCGTCGACGTCGTCGTCGTCGTCGTCGTGCTCGTCGTGGCGTGCATCGTGCTTGGCTGCCAGGGAGCCTTTTTTCGAGGATGGTTGGTTGAAAAGTGTTTAATTGATTTTGTTTCATCTTTCTGCTTTGAAAACTATAGAAGCTTGAAATAAGAGTATTATTTTATTTAAAAAAACACAATGTTTTTACTTGTCAGTAGAAAATTACTATAGAATTCGTAATTTAAACATAGCCATATGAATTTGTAGCCCAATATTGAACACATGACTTTGTTCCATAATTCCTCTTGTAAAAATTGATTGACTAGGTTACTTGTATTTATTTTTTGCACTAATCAATCAACAACACTCTATCCGCCTGCTGGGAACTTTCCAGCCAACCCTTTGCGATTGGGGACAGGTATCGGAAAGTGCTTTGCGCTGCATTCGTAGCTCGCGGGCATCAACGGGGCTCCCGAGCAGCGAACGACTGTATCGGCAACATATCTGTTGCTCCAGTGCCCTTACCGGGCCCTTTTTCCCCAGCCATCCTTGTGCACTTGATATGAGAGCTCGCGGGAAGACCGTTTTTGTTTTTGTGGTGGTTTTGTTTTTAACCTGCTTTCCGCTTCGCTCCGTTCCTCTGCCGAAAAGGAAGAGTAAAGGAAACAGGGCCGCTTCCCGGGTAGAAGGGGGAAATGGGAGAGTGAAAACAAAAGGATCGAAACTCCCGGTAAGAAGAAATCGAAACCGCGCTGAAGATCGAACGCAAAAAGGGACAAATCTCGCTGGCGGGAGCGAGTCGCGAGGCTCGATACAAACGGCCAGGAAGGATGCGGCCCAGCAGGCGGTGGGTGGAAGCGTGGTTTTATTCAAATAAGACAAATGAATCATGCTGATGGTGTTTACATTTTATTTGTTCCTGCCACACCATCCCGACGGAACGCCGACAGAGCCGGTGCAGGAATCGGGAGAAGAAAAAAAAAGGAAAACAAGAGTATGTACTGAAGCGCGACCCTTCAGAACAGACGGAACGATAAAACAAAAAAACGGGGCAAAAAGAGCGGAAAGCGAGCCTTCAACAATTATGAACGTGCTGCCCGCCCGATGCGCCGATGGGTGGAAACTAACCGATTGCTGGGGGAAGGGCAGCATGTTTATGCCTCGGAAATTATGTTGCATGTCGAGTGCATCCGCAAGGATGTCGCTTAGCAGCTCGGCTTTGAAAGATTCGAAGATCGTAAGGACAATTTAAAAAATGTAAATCCTACTATTTCCCTGGCTTGTCGAATGACGCATGTCTTAGTGCTTTGAGCGAAGGCTGTCCAATTTATTCATTGGTTTTCGCGCATCCGCCACCGCTTGTGCTGCGACATTGTTACGAAAGACCTCCGAAGTACGGACCGTTGCAATTGCGACACTTTACGAGGCGTCGTCGGCCGCAAGCCGTCCGAGTTCTTCTGCTTAGTTCGTATCCTTAGGGTAGTCCGGGCGACAGGAAATTGGTACAAATTGCCGCGAGCGAATGCCTCAGAAGCGCTCAGCGGTCGGAATAATTTGTCCCGAAAGGAATGCCGAACGTTAAGAGCTGCCAGCCCACAAAATGGGACTGGATTTGTGTAACGGTCATCCTTTGTGCCTTCTTGCTCCTTTCTTCAGCGTCAGAACCAAGAAAGTCCTTATTTCTTCTTTTAGTGTCAGCGGTTCGATTTTGGAACACGATCCTCCGTCTGTTCGTCGGCTAGGGTTTTTTGTTTTGCTGACCTCCGCAGGAATCCAGCGCGGAAGACGCATTGTTCAAGTGTTAAGGATGTCACGATCGCAGGACGCGGATCAAAGACGGCCAGCGCAGTGAAAACGGATGAGATTAAAGTAAAAATTAAACAAAACAGAGCGCACATTCGCAATCGACCAGCCAAAAAACGATGGGAAAACAAATCCTCACCGGCTGCAGAACCGATGGACACTTCCGCACACGAGCCTCGTCCTGGACGAGCCGCCCGTTGGCCGACGATCAGCATTCTGGCTGATGGTTAAATAAAAACGCGGATGTGCATTGCATTTTATGTTTGCACTTTCGTTTGCCCCTCCTCGGGCATGGAAGGTTGTGCGCCTGAACATAAGGAACCCGCATGGGACGAATCGAATAGAATGGGGGATAAGAAAATAAGGCCGGCATTTTCGGTCTTAACACTGTTTGGTGAGAATTATTAGCGCGAGGTGTGATTTACAGGATGTAAGAAATCCCACCGACGAGACGAAGCAGTTGACGCTCTGCCCTTTGTTCTTTGGATCGGGTTTGTTTCTTCGTCCTGTGACGCTTGCCTGTGTGTGTGTGTGTGTGTGTTTCTATCAATTGCGTTATGAGCGAGGGTTTATGCAAACGACAGGATTTCTCGGTCAGCTTCACTTGGCACTGTGCGTTCAGTCATGCTCCGCCAAAAGCTCCAGCAGTTCTCAAATATTCTCCTCTCCGCGACATTCATCTTTGAATCACCGTTGATGAACTAAGGAAAAAAACACACACTCAAACACAGACCTGTTGTGATAAAAAGAGCAAACCAACCACGCTATAAGCCGGATGATATGGTTCTTGTTTGAACACTGCCTGAATTCGGTACTCTTCTTTAACGCCAGTTATTATTTCCGCCGGGAAGTTGAACATCTTCTCACTGCTCGCTTTACAACGAGGAAACGAGATCTTGTTTGACTGATGAACATATTTGTGTGTGTGTGTGATGTTTTTTTCTTTTTTGTATACTGTTCCGTGTCCCTCAAAGCCCTAAGTAAACCATTACAAAGGGCTTTCCGGTGTCGAAAGCTAGGGAATCAATCATATTTTATGGCACCTCTAATGCGGTGCCGCTAAGTGAGCGAGCCGTGTTGCCCCGAATAGAACTGTATGATTTCTGTTTTATGGCTTGTTTGACTAGGAAATTGAAAGAAAAAAAAAACAAACAAATGTAGGATAAACATCAGCGATGGGTTGGCAAATACAAATCTGAAGCGTCGTTTGCCACGTTCATGGCTGGTGTAAATTGACACAAAGAAGTGGAGCATTTAATTTAGTTAAACTTGCGTAAATGTTTTTTTTTAAGCAGGCAAAGAGTGTAATTAATTGAGCAATATTATTTCACGACACCACAATGCTCGATTCTTGGCGAGATAAATTGTTCCTCGTTAACGAAGTGTGATTTAATTTAAATTATGCTGAAGTTATTCCCCTTGAATCGTCGAACGATCCTCATACTTCTCGGCAAGATTTAATACCGCTTATCGAATATTCTCACAGTTTCCAACGGTGCTGTAAAGTATTTCCCCCACCATCCCCTACATATTCCACCGGGGAATCCACCATTCAGGGCGCCCTTATTGGCGGTACTTAAATAGTATCACTTCTGTACTTCAGCGAGCCGCTGCTGCAATGCATCCTCTCCAGTACGCAACGATATTTTGTCTCAAGTAGAAAAGCGGCTGAAATCTTCGCCCTCCTCCCAGGCGCTTGGCCCGCTAGCTGTGGTTTCTAGCTGTGAAAAATTCTAATTACCGGTGAATTTCCTATAATTTAACAACATAATTTGCCATTTTTCTCCCTCCGCATCGTCCGCGAAAAAGGCGCCGGCGTTGCACAAGCGCAGCATCGATCGTGCGCTGCCAACGTTCGCCGCCCTGCCATCTCGATGTCAATCCTTCTTCTGCAAATAAACTCCCGCTCACAGCAGCCGCCGCACAGCGGAGGGTCATCTAACAGGCACCGAACAGGCCTGCATATCGGCATCCGCAAGAGGATGATGCAAATGCTGGCGCGGATGCACGATCGCCACCAAAGCTGCACAAGCTGCAACCACTGCACATGCAGTCGCCTTTCTTTTTTTCGTCGTTTTGTTGCTTCTTTTACATCTCCCCATTTCATAAACGATCGCTCCTATTTCGTTCACCCTCCCGGTGTACCGAACGTTTGGCGTACGGATTGCGCCTACGTTCTCTTAACTCAATTACAACTGCACCCAACTGCACGATGCACTCGGCATCGTTTGGGCGATCCATAAGGCAACGGCGTCGGTGAGCAAACCGGCCCCGGCCACGGATGCTGCAGACGCTCGCACAGAGCACACGAGGTTACCGATCGTGTCCGAAGATCCAAACCTCATCTACCATTCCGCTCGCCAATCTCAAACAGCCTCGCTGCCTCCCCCCCCGGCTTACCCCGTTCGGCAATTGTTTCATTAAATTAAAATATATACATATTTATAAACAAACGTAAACACACGGCGCAACAAGATGTTGAAACAGAGGAATTGAATAATTTAATGCCTAATAAAATAGTAAACAAATTGAATGAATTGTACGCGACACGGTGGCGAGTCGCAGGGACGACGCAGGGTGACGGGAGGAATGGGGAAACAGAGCAAACCGGGATGGCAATGGTGGCAGCTGTGGTGGTAAGTGGGTTACTGCAAAATACCGACCCTTCTTTCGCAGCCGTTCGTCGCTGGTGCGAGCGTTCAGGTTCTCCTGCGATCGCCCGTCCCTAGACCAGCGTTTCCAAGACGCCAACGAGACTGGCCCATGATGCCATCCTCCGATGGCATGCCGCGAACGCGGGTCCGCTGCGGATTCACGCCTTCCCAGCGCGAGATGTATTTAGTGCATTTCTGCATCCACTTTGCCGACGCGCGGCGTCGCACGCCGCGGGATCGCGAACGGCGACAGCGAAACAGAATGCCTACAAGCGTAGATGATGATGATCATGGCGCGAAGTTTAGTCCTTCGCAACACCTCGCGGCACGTTCCTAGTCGCACGGTTGTTTTCTGTGTTCGCTCGATCCTTCCTTCCTTCCCTGCTTAACTATTGCTTTAATCTCGCCTCTCTCGGCTCTTCTCCCTGTCAGAACATCACCCGAACGAAATCAGAAAGATCAGACGGGATCGCTCTTATTGCACCTTTGCCTGCAGCGCTGCGATTCCCAGCCCTTCGCCTCACCGTCACGCTTCTTCTTACCATCGCAGGCTGGGTAACGAGTGCAATGTTTAAGGTCGCTTGTCTAGAACTTTATGACGCGCGTATCTTGTAAAGGGGACTACTTTATGGAACGCTGCCTGGCGTTGAATGAGTTTTGCAGACGGGACATAAATTGGTCGTACTATCCGGTGGGAGTGGTTTTGAATAAATTATTTGCAAAAACTGCAATACTTACAATAAGTCCAAAGGAAGATCCTCCACCTTTTTTGCGCTCTTAGCAAATTTGATTGTTCTTCAAATACTTTGTCGCTGTATACTCTTACAGAGTAAAAAGTCGTCAGCATTTATGAGTTCCTACGGCTTGTTCAACTTCATACAATCGAGAAGAATGCATTTGATTTCACTTAGCTGCTCAACGAAAAATCTCCTGCGAAACATGAAACTTTGTCTCGTCTCACAAATCCGCCCGAACTCATAATCCTTGTCACATTATCTCGCACAAAATCTTCACCAGCCTTAGGCGGCATTAGGGTGCCCAAGCCGAATCCTAGAATTTAGAAATCTGACCCTTACTATTAAGGATATGTTTGTTCAACTGCGACGCATTATTTTACTACCTTTGTCACACCTTTCAGATGGTGAAGGTGAAAAGGATCACGTACAAGGGGATCAGGGAGCTTTTGTTTGACAATCACTAACACAGCAGCAAGCATGCCTTCTCCTGTTACATGGCTTTTCTCACCAGCTGCATTAGATTTCCTTTTTTTTCGAGATTGAATGTTTCTGAAATTTATGATGAATCATCGTCATGATGAAGAATATATTCCTTAAATTGGGCACAACATATTTTTTTTATTTCCTTGGTGTTTTGGCAAGAAAATGAGATTTGTTGGATTGGCTTAATAAACTTTTCTACCCTGAAATATTTTACTCGCTTCTTCAAAGAGCGTCATAATACATTTTCATCCACAGAGGAGCACTCAAAGATCATTGTGCGCCCCGTTTCGGTATCCATCAATAATGGCGCTGGTTTAAGCACTGAGATTTCACACGCCTTGTGACAATCGTTGGCAAAATTGGTCACGTTGCCTAGAGCCACAAACGAAAGAAACAAGAAGAAAAAAAAACAATGTGTCTCCTCCTTCTTCCAACACACAAAGACGAGCGACATAAGCCGAGCTCGCCTCGGGGATCACGAGGTTCTCGCCCATGGCTAAATTAGTTGACCATCCCAGCAGCAGCCAACGAGAAACGGGAATCGCATTCCCGGCGCGTCCTCCACCGTACAACCACACACACGCGCGCCCGCAAAGCAGCGCCTAGACCTGTGGCCAATGGCACATTATAATTCTAGGCGTATCTCATCTGCATATTTTTATAATCATTCCCTTGCGCCTTCGCCCGGATCGCCTGGATGATTAAGATGACGACCGTGATGGCGTCGTTCGAGGCTCAGTCTGTCACTTGGGACCGCTGATTGGGTCGCCTTCCTTCCATTTTTTTTTTTTGCCACTTCCAACCGACGGCCCACCACTTCTGACAGCGAGCAATCCGCTGCGGTAAAGGAGCGTCCCCTATTTGTCCACCATCGGGTATTTGGGCGATCGCGCTGTGGGTTTTGTTGTCCGTCGTCTTCTTGCACTGCCGTCCCGTTCGTTTTTCGCTAATCAAATCACACCAACGAAACGTCGTGTCGTAAAATAGCAGTTTATATTAAGGTCTGGCCTTCTGACAGGCAGGCCCGGGTGTCACTCGAGCTGTTACTGCTGCTGACGACGACCGAACTGGATGCTCCCAGCTAGCGATTCGGTTTGCTGATTGGATGCCATTTTGCTCGCGCTATGCGCAGCTCCCCGAATCCGGACTTCCTAACCGAACCGAACCCGAGATTCAATTGGATGATATTGACAACCGAATCTCACCGATCATCCGATCACCGATCTGCCAGCACACGGGCAGATCTTGTCTTCCCTGTTCCGTAATGTTCCTCCACTGCAGGAGAGGCTGCTTGCGAAGTATTGTTTATTAAACAGACCAGTGGACGGGGAGAAGCGCGAAACTCGAGGACGAGACTCACACAAAATGGTTTCTGTTGCAATCCTCATGGTGGAGTTCCTGCAAACCGGTAGCTTGACTTGATTCCTTTGTGTAGTATTCAACCCGACTGTTCAGGTTTGAAAATGTAAACATACTGAACCTAAACATCTTGAACCTTGCAACTTGAGAGTTTATTCAGTTGCAACTTATCTTTAATTCAATGGTCGTTCTTGAAAAAATCCAAAGAACTTGGTTTTATAAAATTACGAGTGAATTTTAAAAGCACTTAAAAATCAAAAAACCAACAACATTTTTGTTAAAATACAGCGTGAGAAAACAATTTTCTACAACTCTCTTAGCAAAAGTACTAGCTGTTCATGCAATCAACTGTATTCCTCACTCGATCCTCGGGGAAACCAACAAAGCATAAAAAGAAAGAATTAAACCTTACCTGCGCCCATCAATTAAATAAATGAATAAACAAAAACTTATCAAACACTTCATTTCCGCTAATGTTGCCATTCACGTTCGATTTTTTCTTGCTTCAATCTTTTGTAGGATGGTTCTCTGCAGTTTTTTTTTTTTAGTTGAGTTTTTCGGTTCCCTGAACTTGATCATACCCATCGATTGAAACTCACGTGTATGATCCATTCATGCGCAACCGCATCAGCAGCCGAGGCAAAAGCTATCATAAGAAGTTGGTTCGTTTTGGTGGCGGGTATCCATTATTTTCCTTCGTGGATCGTTTGGTACTTGACGAGTGCTGGTTTCTTTTCGCTACCACCGAGGTGATCACTTTGGCAGCGTTTGCCCAGGCGCACCCAAGGTGGCTCGTTGGCCGGTTAAGCTGTTAGGAAAATAATTAGCAAAAACTGCTCAATCATTCTTTTACGGTGTAATAACAGAGATGTTGGGGAATAATGTCTACCCGGGCGTGATGCACCTTTTTCTTTTTACCACGAGCCAGTAGTCAAGTTTTTCCACCACCTTTTGTGTGGAAATCGCAACAGCATAAGACCGTATCAGGGACGGCTAGTTCGGAAGAGGCTCACGTGCACTGAAGCTTGTTTTTTTTTTGCTGTTGTCGCTACTCTTCCGAATCAATGCAATGCATGCAGTGGACTGCATTTCATACTGCATCAATCGAAGCTGCACCGGGAGCTTGGAAGCAAACCTTTGATAATAAAAATCACCCGATCATAAACGCCCTAATCATGTTGTTTGACTCCACCATGCTTCGTTTTTTTTCCGGCGCTCAATTCCATCGCATACTCAATGTTGGTTGCATGCGAGTCTTCTTTTTTCCGCTCCCATTCCAAGTTTTTCATCGGCCTACCGCAAACGAACGAAACGGGGTGCAAGAAAAAAGCGCAAGCGAATAACGAACACTTTGGGTGGAACGAAATGAATCGTTATGATTCCAAGGGTGGGCCTCAGTCTCGCCACTGGAAGGATTTTTTTACCGTGCGTGTACTTTTTGTTTTGATGTTCTGAATCACAAGATGATGCGATGAGCCAAATTGGTGCTGTTTTTATCAGTGCTAAATGATTCACTGAACATGCAATCAAACTGATTTGCGCTGTTATTAGATTAAAGTGATGGTCCAGTTCTCACCTCTGAACATAATATTTTCATCTGGTAAATATCGCACAAGTATGGTGATCACGAGTAGGAATTTTGTAGTAGAGATTAAACCATGATGTGATTGTGTGGTTCTTTGTCTAGTTAAATACTCCGATGATCAACAACCTTCACAATGATTTCGTCTCTGTTGTTGGGAACCAACAATTTATCTCAACCATTTCCCTTTGGTTTGATACCACACGTTTATTTTAACTAATAGGTTGCGTCCATCATTGCACTGATCGTGTTGTGGATTTAACGAAACACGATTAATCTGAAAGCCCCGCCCGCGGAAGGCGTCAACCGGCGCGTGGCTCATGCGTAGTTTCACGCGCGCCGGGAAGCGCCAGCCCAACAATGCCCGGTGCGTAATCGTGGCGCGAGGTCGTGCCGTTCCGCGCAACTCACCGCTACCCTATTATTAATTTATTAAGGAATCGACATCCCAAATCCAGCCCGGTGGCGGTGGAGTCGGTTGGCACGCTCGCGAATGGCACAACGATTCATCGCGCGCCGACTCCCAGGCACCGTCCACCGTTCCACCGCGCAGCGAGTTCATCAATTTTCTTAAACGCTCCACCCCGAGCACGCCTTCGCTCCCGTGGCCGCGATTCGTCCGCGCTGCGTGCCGTTCCGTTTCGGTGGGATCGTTTCGGTTTTTGTTTTTAACCACCCGGCCACCAACATATTATGATAGCTCGATTCACAACGTCATTGAAGTCGTCACCGCGCCCGGCCGCCAGGTCCATTCGCCATTCGTCCCATCGTTTATGGTCATTATCGTCATAATCATCACCATCGGAGAGAGGGCAGATCGTCGTCGAGCATCGGGGGGATGGCCTCGCCAGCTTGAAAAAAAACAAAACAAAAACCACCACACCAAATGGAAGAAAACGGAAGAAAAACGGTAGCCACTGCGAACGGGAAAGGTGGTAAAGGGTTTATTAACAGCAGCTGGGGCTGGGTCGTGGAACGACAGCATAGAAGGAACTGCCGAAGACGTACGGCCGGCGTGCTACCGCTGGTCTCCTCCCAGTTTTCACAACGGACGCAACATTCGGGAGGGAGCACCGGGAGGACCTTCGGTGGCCGCGCCCCGGCGGCCACTTCCGCTAATTGAATTAGAACTTTTAATTACGCACAAAGGGGAGTGTGCAAAAGCGTCCTCGGGGAAAGGCCACGAAAGAGAAACCGCCAGCAGACGCGCGCAACGCAGAGGAACGGGCTTCACGGTTCGTGGTCACGTTTGCGGCGCACCTTTGCCTTTGCCCCCCCGCGATTCGTTTCACTCTGTCCGTGCGCTGGAAGCAAATGAATTTTTGATTTATACCACACAAACCGCCCTCGAACCAGCGCTGGACCGGGGGCTTCCTTTCAAAAGGGATGTTTTCCCGCCAGCTGCCCCAAGAGCGATGGTCGGCAGCGGGATTCGCCGCGGAAGAACGGAGGAATGGAAAACTATGGCACCGACCGGTAGCAGTGCACGTATGGTTCACTCGTTCCCTTTGCCGGTACGCGTCCGGCAGAATGTGAAGGGTGGAGAGGTATTAATTGCAAAAGGGAGGTTCCACTGGGGCGTCGATGAAAATTATTTGCAAGCACCAAATTTATGACATCGCTCTCTGGGAAGCTCTGATCCAAAATACTCATAATTTCTTACACACCGTACAGGATTACC
Organism: Anopheles atroparvus; assembly: GCA_914969975.1. Taxonomy (NCBI): domain Eukaryota; kingdom Metazoa; phylum Arthropoda; class Insecta; order Diptera; family Culicidae; genus Anopheles; species Anopheles atroparvus. The sequence goes on along the minus strand of CAJZCY010000003.1, from coordinate 15,229,822 downwards.
TTTTTCGCTGGCTAAAACATACTTACAAGCGATGAGCAGAAGGCTATGAAGGCTTCATTAGATGAATATTTATTTTATAATATACAGTTTATGTTCCAGACAAGAAACTTCCCACCCATGCGGCATATTTTTCCTCACCAGGTAATCCGCAGTAAAAGTCACATTCTTCTCCAGTTTTAACTACATTATCCGCACCTTTCTCCGCCAGCTTATAGGCATGCATTTCTCATCGTCCGTGCCTTACATTGTTGCGCTATGCCGGCTGCTGCTGATCGCTCGTTGCGTTCGCGATTGCATCCAGCTCATGCGTGATCGTGTGCATTTTCTTTTCTTCCCAAACGAATCACCTTCCCTAAGCCGCACGGTCTAGCTAAGCACAATGTGCGTTTAGTTGGCTTCCTGCGCCTTTCCTTCCACTGCTTGTCGAACCTTCCCCGGAGGTTTCTTTTCCTCTTTTTATTTGAAACTACCCGGAGGGAAAATCATCGCAAGCCGTGCGTTTGTGGTGTGAGATGTGTTAGCTTTCCCTTCGTTCTCCTTCAAAAGAACGCCTTTCTTTTCTGCTCCCCTTCTCTCAGCGGACGCATGGGATACGTTATCTTTCACGCCAATACCATTGTCGTGTCTTATTTTTCCCTCTGTACCGGATTGCGTTACGGTTTCGCTGGAATTCGCTGCTGCACCGTACGTGGCACATCCTAAGGAAACCGATGGATGGATCCAGTAGCGTGTAGGGCACGCAATTCTTTCACCGTCGTAGGAAGCTTATCTTTGCTCTAGAAAACATTTGCTCCACGAGACAGGAAGCATTCAAACATGCACTAGCAAAGAACGAGGGAATCAAATTAAATAAAAAGAGGTTAAGATTTAAATAGGAAATCCAATTTTACATTCTTTCATGAAACGCAGTTACGTTTCCGTACCTCATGAACTTGGTAACTTCTCAATGAAATCAGTTTTGATACCTTTGTTACATATTATGAATAGAATAAAAAGTATAACATTAAGCTAAGACGGGACCGTGCCATGCGTGCACCGATAAGAAACTATAATTTATCAAACCTTTTCACGTCGAGGGCCAGCTCCCTCAGGGGAGACTTAGACGTGCCGCGGCAGTACCGGGAGCAACATTCTCAGCGTGAGTCATCCGCTTCGACGCGAGTCATGCGTGGCTACCAACAAAGCGGATCCAACGACAGCCTTCTATAGGCCACGCAGGATATTTCGGTTCCCTTGCATCAGCTCGCGCTTGAGATGGAACAGCCCAATGCAGGGCACCGATGCACTTCGAGAAGGTTGACAGAACTGCCCGAAGGAAAGACGGAAAGGAAGTGTGTTAGGAAAAGTTGTGTCAAATGCGGTGGAGGACGATGAAACGGCTGACCATAATTTATGTCCATATCGTTCCTTAACATACACAAACACACACATACATAACCTCTCCTGACGCCCTAGGTTCCAGGCCGGGCATTGCGTGCGTAGTTCCATTCTCCAAAGGTCTCCAAAGGGAGACAAAAGACTTCAATGCTCGCGAGATCCGACCAGCGTGGAGAAAGACAATGAAAGCAGGCGACGAACCCGACCTAACCGACGACGGCGAGGGGAACGCGGCTATCGCGACAATTTTGACAGAAAATAAATTTGTCTTCTTAGTCCGTTCTAATGGTCGCCGGTTCGCTTGCCTGACCTACGTCAATGACGCCCGCCAGGTACAGGATGAATGGAAAGAAATCGAAAGAAAGACGCGACTCACACACACACACACACAAAAACACATGCACAAAACCCATCGGTTCAGGATTCTTCCGTCGATGGGAGCAGACGGGAAGCGAATGAAAAAGCGTCTACTTAATCAAACAAACGAACAAAACCAGAAAGCAATAGAAAAGAAAGTGTCTCCGATTGTCGACCCGCGCGGCGAAAGTAGACGACGGTGCGCACGTTTGTCTGGCGAAGCGAAGGACACTGATAGGCGGGTGGTGAAGTAATTTGAGATAAATTGAAAGCCATTAGAGCTAAAAGGAAATAAAGAATATTCCCCGGCGTACGCTGGCGAAGGCGCGGCATGCAGCGGACGAATAAGACTGACAGTGAAATGAACCAAGCGACCTGCATCGCGATCGTATCAGAGCTTTAAATTAACTACGTTAGCCTGATAGACCGATCCACGATCGTCGGGTGATGTTTGTTCTAGTTTTAAAGTAAAACTGTTTATTCCCATTTAATTTCTTGCGACTATTGACTTGAGTTGAACCCGTGAACTTAGAAATACTGGCAAGAAAAATGTACCGGATCACGCTTTACCTTACTGCATGAACTTATTATGAAAGAAAACAAAAATATCCAGATACTTATCAGGTTCGTTCCTGGAGAGCTACCAAACTTCTCGAAATTCTCGGATCCATCAATCTTCGATACCAATTTTCCTTCAATTCACATTCCAACAGCTTGGAAGGTTCCAATTCCTACAGAACCATTTTAGTCACAGAGACTTAGCATTCGTTCGTGCGTGTTTCATCCTCAAGGCATCCCAGAAACGGTTCTCCGTGCCAGCATACGAACGAGTGATAAATAAATAAATAGTTTCAATGGCAACATAAAACTTCAACTACAGCCCTGGATCCCGGGCGGCGTCGAGTGGCTTCATCCTTTCCCACTGCAACCCTTCGCGTTGCGTGGAAGGCACACTTCAACAGAATCAAATCATCATCGCCACCCTGCACGACCATCACGCGTCAGCGCCCTCGAACGCCAAATGTGGACGCCGATTCCTACTTCAATCCATAACGAAACCAAAAAAAAAAAGGAAAAACAATCTAACCAAATTTCAACAATCTTTCAATCTTTCATCATTGTTTGCTTTTCCTGTTAGCGTTGGGCCGGTTTGGAGGAAACATTGTTTTTGCTGCCATACCGTCAGAGGAACCCTGGTAAAGGGTGCATGCGAGGACGCGCAATGTTGTGTTCTACGAATTCCTCCGATTTGTTTCCCCCCTGGAGTTGGAAGATTGGAAATGGGAACCGACAAGTGGCAAGGTGCGAAGGTAGAGCGAGTAGAACGGTAACGATCGCTTCACTGTGGAAAAAAGAACTTTTACTGTAAGTACTTTTACTCGGTCTGCTGGTGGAGGATAAAACAACAGTTCGATTATTTTAGGCTGCAAAGTTTTGAAAAACTGCACTTCAACCCCACTTAATCCGTGGGAGAGACGCTGGCAAATCGTGCGCTCTTCGTAGCTCCATCAAAATGATCTTATTTTTCTTTTGTAAATGTGGAAGAAAAGCGTAAATGTGTGTGTCCGTCAGCCCCCGGATCGTTTACGGTCGCTGATTAGTGGCCAGCTTAGCAAAACGCTCCATTTGTGGAACAGCTCTCCATCCAGCAAGTGAGGCTGCGAAAATCGGTGACTTCTTGTTCGACGTGCATTCAAATATTTTGCAACGCTTGGTGGTCCCTTTCGCGACGAGATAACCACGGTCAAATGTTCTCCTCTGCTCGCCAAAGCTATCATCTCCCGATGGCCATGGAAGCAACCATAAGCGACTCCCACACACAGACGCCGCGTCGCTGCTCTTAATCGGGACGCATTCCTAAGGACTGCGAAAGAAACTTGGAAAAGACTTAAAAAGCCACAACAAATCCGCCTCCGACTCGGCGCGTTCGTGGCCGCGTTCGCGTTCGGCAGGGGTTCAGGGATAGATAAGTGCAACATACTAAATTAAATTCACTCGCCGGTCAGTCGTAAAAGGTTGCACCATTTAGTCACGGCCGAGCCACGGCCCGCCGGCGGTCCAAGTATGGGCTCGAGGGGAGATAAAAAGGAATGCAAATTGGGCTTCCTAGAGTGCGGCTCAAGGCTACTACGACTGCGGTCAGTTCGGTTCGATTTGGAGTAGGGCGAAAAACTGAAATTGATTTATGGGAATTGATGATGAATTATGGGCATCCCACTTGTGCCTTCGCAGCGCCAGCTTTTTTCATGGGTATGAGACGCCGCCGTCGTGGGCATACTACCCGATAATATCCTTCAAATCACGAGGAGGTCCGGTGGGATCTTTCGAAACATAAAAGTGAATCATCGGTTTGTGGCTGCGCCGTGCGGTGAAACCCGGAATTCGTGGACCATCAGATAACTGTTGTGATAGAATACGCACACTAATGTGCGCCACACGCTCGGCGATGGATTTAACCTTGAAACTCGATTGGGTAGTTCAGGAAACCAGACTTGCAGCAGACACCTCATGTGGTGCTCTGGTTTCAGAGAGGTTAGATGATCCAAAGTTCTACCAAGAATTTTTCAATATTCGTTGTCTCATACTCTCGAATGTGTCGTACTCTCTAACCTCGAGACTCACTAAGCAGTGCGTGCGATTCGATGTGCACAGTATCTTACACAACATCAGCGTATGAGAAACAGGAAACGGAATAAATCTATTACAACCCTCCAGCTCAAACCAAGTGCACCGGCCTTGAAGCCTTTGCGAGCACTTTACGGTACCGCTCCGTCGCGTTTTGACGGCCCGGAATGCATCAAACCAATATCGAAAACATTCCCACTCTTGAAAATCATCTTCAGAACGGTTCCCAGAAACAGGTATCCATCTGCGAAGCCGGCTCCACCACGCGCGCACACGGCTCTCAGATCTGATGTTTATGTTTCGTCGGGAGAATGTTTTTCCCTTTCGATCTTCAACTATTCCGACCGCTGGCCATCCAACCCCTTCCCGGCAGGTACGCACACACTAACCTCCTTCCGTACCGGGGCGGAAGGAATCAAAGGCCAAGGAATCGCACAGGATCGTCTCGAACGCAAGCGGGGTATGTACGAAGTATCTCGTGCGCTGAGAAAATCATTCTCAGGAATGCTCTCATCTGGAGTTTTTTTTTTTTATTCGCCTTATTAATTGCTTATTAACATGAGAGCAGCGGATCTTGGCAGTTGATTTATTTTTCGACCCGATGCAAACGGAATCGGAATGCCTCGAATTGTTCGAGACGGGCTCGATTTCGGCGAAACGAACGAATTTTTTTTAACGCAATGATTTAAACCATTTTCTTGAAACAACGAAAACACAGCTCAAACAACAAACGATGTATTTGAAATCTCAACTGGGTGAACATAGAAAACCTTTGCAAATAATCTTCTGTTCAGTCTTATCTGAGCAAGGGAAATGAAACTCGATCAATAATTAATTGTAAACGGTTGTCATACAACTTATTGAACTACTGTTTGATGGGGTTGCAAACGGTTTTTCCCTCCCACCGGCAAACATTTCCATCAACCTCTGTCGTGCTTGTTTGACCTTTCTGCGTTGGAGCTTACCGCAAGCTCAGGACATTAACAACATTAATGTTCCGTCGTTTGTAACGTCTCCATCATCGTCAGCCGGCTCAATCGTCATTACAAGATCTCCTTTCAACGGACAACGTGCGTCGTCTGCTGCAATGGTGGGGGGAAAAAGGAAAACTGATCTATCCTACGACGCTACCCTACCGGACATTGGACGACGTTGGGCTACGGGTGGATGAAATTTGCACAATTATTTTTCATTTTGTCAGCATTATAATTACCGAGATGGTGGCTGTTAGATAGGCTGCCTCTTGGTCAGTTGTAGCTATTTATTTTGCTCCATCTTCTGCGTGCTTGGCCCGGCCAAACACGTTCGACCAAGCGTATCGATGCAAAGTAGCTAGGAAGGGTTCGCGAGTGCGGTGACAATGTTGGAAGCGGTTAGCCAAGATTCGTTTCGAAGATAGTAGACACGGCGGCTGATTGGCCGGGAGGGGATTGTAGCTGAGGGAATTTTGGAATTGAAATGAATATTTTAATTATTTTAGTCGCTCCGTGGCGTCCTGGCGTTACTTACCGAATACAGCAAGATTGCGCCACACGCTATCGTCGGTTTGCCTGAGCGCAACGCGCTTACACCGACGTCGATCGGAGGACACCTCCAACCCCCTGTGCCATGCCACCAACCCCTTTCAGCGAGCCCACTTAGTAGCGGGATTAAGTTGTACTCACTTAGTCTTGCGTTTAAGTCTTTCTATTTCAATCTCCAGTGCCAGCCTCTCGACAGTTCGCTCCTTGCCGCTCGCTCACAGTTCTTTGGTGACACCGGGTGGAATCGAGAAAGAGGCAGGGTGTGACCCCCTTACCCCAAGTCCCTCCTCCTTCTCTCCTCTCCTCGCGTGTAAAGTAACTCCGCGAAATTGCACACCTTCTCGCCTCGCATACCGCATAGGCTAATCGGTGACGATATGCTAAGCGCATTCCCGTCCCCCCGAAGGCAGCTGCTGAAGTGAGCAGGGCTGGGGTGGGGCAGGGCTTGTTGCGATCACAATCACGATCGCTAACGCCAGGAGCATTCGCCTGGGGCAGGCAGGGGGTATATTTTGTTGCTCATGCTTTGCCGATTCAAGATAAGCGATCGCCGCATGGCTAGAATGTCACTGTCTAGACGGTCTTAATATGTTAATTATTGTTTTAGAAATTTTAATTATTGGTTCGTTTGAATTCCACGAGAAACAGTTAATGTTTTGGGTATTGCCCATTTGATAAGGTTTTTTTTTTAAACCCACTGGAACCCGTGTGAATCACGTGGTGTTTCATGATGATGAATGCTGTAGTATTTCAACTATTTCCGCTCACCAACGTTTCTCAGAATGCGAACGCAATCATTCGCAACGCTTCCGTACAATGCAGCGCGCAAAGATAGCCATTTGCAAACACTATAAACCTCTTGCGTACCGCCAGCACGAAGGCGGAACAAAACGGAAGGCCAATCGACAAAAGCGCCAAACTGATCGGTGGGCTTGCTACGAAAGGAAACTAAAATGTACGCCACTCGGGTCGCCCGGATTTGCTAATGTCTTAATTGGGATCAGTTTTCGTTTTCGATACGCTCAGCGCGTTCCGTTGTCGCCTGCACCGTCGTCGCCGTCGTCGTCGTCGTCGTCGTCGATTGAAATAAAATATGACTCAGTCGTAGCAGTGCAGTGGATTAACATTATAATTAACCTCCAATTAATTCACACGTTTCGCAAGTGGGAATAAACTCGCTCGCACCTCCTGAATCATGATTGCTTCCCCCCATCACACTGGTTCGGGCCCGGTGGGGAAGGACCTCGCGGAGATGCATCTCGTGGCAAGACGCGACTGCACACGCGTGGCATGCAGGCTGATTTTCATCCAAATTGGCACCACCAGCACCACCACCACCATCACCATCACCGCGGGCCAATCGAGCGAAACGATCGAGTTCCCAAAGTGTCCGTGCTCGAAGCCAAAGATCACACGACGACTGTTCGTTCGCGACCCTCTCGTCGTTGGCCACGTCGTCGTCGTTGCCGCCGTTCGCCGTTGTCTCGTGATTCGATCTCTCCCGCGACAGGGCGCACATTTCGCGCACAGTTTGGGAGGAAGCCAATGCCAAAGCAGACAAAATAAGAACGAGCCAAACGACTGCTACGGACACCCGTGCCCGGTGCGACACTAACCGCGGATGCACACAAATGCCAACTACATTTGTGCCAGATCGTTTGCGCGCGATGATGTGTTTTCTCTTCCTTCGGGCGCTACAAGAAGTGGAAGAGAGTTGAAGAAAAAACGTCACCCAAAACCGAAGTCGAAATACGGCGAAAAGGAGAAATACGAAAAATAATTACTACTGTCTTCGATTTCATTCAATTTGCTCTCGCTCCACGGCTGTCCAGTGGAAGGCGGATGGGAAGATGGAAGAAGTCGGAAAGGGCGTAGAAAGCATCGGCCTCTTGGCCCCGGCGAGGCTCGAAGCGATGGAAATTGTGCACCAAAAACGGAACGAAATCTTGGAAGATAAAAAAAAAATCCTCCGCACACACTTCGACGGAGGCGAGCAAACTGCACCAATCGGGCGCAACAGCCCTAATAATAATAATGCGACAGGAGAAACTCTCGAGGACCAGAAGAAACATAAAAAGGAAACGTTACAAATGCAAACGGAACCGTTTATCTGCACCGGGCAAGGAATGCGTTTGACTTATATTTAGTCCGAGTCAAATGTGCGCAGAGTAGAGAAAAGAGACCTGCTCGTCCGTTAACCGCCCTTGTGCTTCCGTGCTTCCGTGTAGTCATCAGTTAAGACCGTCTTTTAGCCCCTTTTTCCACTCCGAATAGGTGTGAGTATGTGTGTGCATGAGTGCGTGCTTGTTCTCTTCAGCCGTCCATCCCTCCTTGGTCCTCCGCAATTGTCTCCACGAGAAGACGCGTGACATAATGAAATTCTTATGCCACTTCTTTGACAGCAAAGTCCACCAGGAGTCTCCAATCCCGAAACGCCATCTAGTGGTTCGTAGCAACAACTACGGGATAACCCTACAGGCAGCACCAGCGGACAGCTCCGAGTCTTTCGAGGCGGTACTTGAGCGATGAGTTACGAAATTCCCGACCTCGGAGGTAAGCTCAGCACATCCATTTCCGTACCCTTCCTTCATTCCACCAATGTTTTTGTTCCATTTTCGAATATACATGTTTGCCTTGCAGATAGCCGGCCCATCTTGGACTCCTTGCCATTCCTGACAAATTGAGCCGAAAAGGTTGTCACTGGCTGCACCCGGGACACCCGAGTTGATCGGATCAAAGGTTCACTGAAGAACCATTGCAATCCATGTCCCCGGGGGTACTACTTCATCTTGTCGTACAACCGAAGATCAGTTCATTGTACGTCTTCCGGCTCTGGTGCCGTTCGTTCTTTTCGCTTCTTTTTATTTGTTATTTGCACCGATCGATCCATTCCGCGCAGGTGGGATCGTTGGTTTTTGAGAGCAGATAGCGTTTTCTTTGCAGGCTACAGACATCGAGATCGCCGCCAGTCTCTTGTCCCTGCCTCTGTGCTCGATTTGGTGAAAGGCAGGCTGCTTCGCACTTGATGAAGTTGTGTCGATCCTTGCTCCCAGAAAGGAGTACGATCGCCGACAGCATCCCTTCCTGCCAAATGGAAGCTCACGAGAAGACAGCGCAAGTAGAACGAGCGGCAAAGGGCACGAGAACGTGGCTGGCTGCGAAGGTTGGGCAGCAAACTCGAGTAAATTCTTATTTTATGTTAATATATATTTGGCACTGCATTATAACACATCGTGTTTGCATGTAAATCGATACCTGCGCTTGTTGTTTTTTTTTTGTTCCTTTCCCCTGTCCTTTTCTTCTTCCTCTTCGCCATGAGACCTACCCTTCTCTGCTTTTCCATCTTCTACGCTTTTTTTTTTTTTGTATGGAACTCCATGTGAAGGCTGCCGAGAACTTGGTATCGTTTTTTTTCTTCCTTTTTTTCCGCAAGAATTCGGATGCCTTTTTGCAGCTTCTGAAACACTGCAATACAACGGAAAGCTCGACAGTGGAAATCGGAAACGCACGAAAACGGAGCACGGCGTTCGGTATTTCGCTGGCTCTCAAACACACACAGCCCACAAAGGGGCATGCTATCGAGGCGCAAAGTTGGCAGCACTTCCGCCTTCTCGTGCCACGGTTTCCCCGGGCCGTTTGTGCGTTCGCGTATTTGGTTTTCGGACCTTAATTTGTTTGCCGTCGACGCCATCGACACCGGAGCGCACTTTGTCTTCCGCACCGTGGCGTTTTCCCCCCTGGTCAACGGCGGTGAAGAATGTGAGCGTAAGACGACACGGTAGCGTTCCGCCCGGCAGCGGGAGCCTCCCCGGCGATCTGGAGCATGCAACAACATCAGTATGGCGCGCATGCTGTTGCAGGAGGAAAAGCAAAAGGAAGGAAAATAAAATATCCAACGCACCGGCGTGGAAGCGACAGAACAAATTGTTGGTAACATGACTAGACCCAGCGAAAGGACTATAGATATGCAAAAAGAAAGAAGAAACGAAACGAAAGCACACGCATACCGGCCACAAACGGACACTTCATCTTATACCAGGGGTCAGTGAAATACTATATCCGATGAACGATGGTCGCAGCCTGCCGTCATCAGTCCCAGCGTTACGGTTTTGGCAGCCCGACCGGCCGATGGGTATGCGCCGGCTGACAAATTGAACCCGAAACCACCATCGCACCAAGAAGAAACTAAGCCGAAAAGCCGCGTTGGGTGAAGCAAAATGCAACACATTGCTCGTCTTGCATTGGGCCCGTGTTTGTTTTACCCCTCTCCGATGTTTGCTGCCAAAATTACTCGAAAGGTGGTTGAACTGCAGCGCTGGAAATTTGAAACCCAAATCCGTTTTCGTCAAACTTTTCATATGGTTTGTTTTTTTTTTTTTTCAGTGTCTAATGAGCCATGGGACATCAGGAAAAGGATAACAGTTGTGTATTCAGAGGATAGAGAAACGATGATGTGGGTTTAGTAAATCACAAGATAATTTACTACAATTCATATAAATAACAACTAAACTGAAACAAATTAAAACAAATGGATGATATGCATGAGAAAGCCAGATCTTCAACCAAATAAGAATTCATTTTAAGTATGTTTTTCCACAAATGCTCAATGGAACTTTTACAAACCTTTAACATGTGAGTAAGAAAGTGATATAAAGACAATAAACAACTTAAGTTCAACAACAGATAACATAATTTTGTTTCGGCAATGGAATTACATGGTTTACGAGAAGACAAAACCTAACGTACAATGAACTAATGTCTTACACAATCTGCAGAAAATTGTAAATCATTGTGCGAAACTTCCAAGACACGTCAATCGGTATTTCACAGTGATCCAGCGAGGGGGTTAAGGCAGGGTTCCGGCAGGAGGTTTTGATTTAACGATCTGGGACGGTGATTTAATCATGTCAACACCAAACGCAGACAGTTCCTGTGTTCCATAATTGTTTATTATTATTATTATTACTATTATTACCTTCAGCAGGCTGACACGCGAGCCACGGGCCACGATGGAGAAAAGGAGAAGGATTAATAGGGAGACCGACAAAGAGAGAGCGAGAAGCACGTTCACAGATCGATGGAAATGAGCCATTGCTCAACGTAAGGGGGAGTTGACGCATTGTAACATTGTGTGCCGGTTATTTCATGAAAAGATTTATTTGCCCAACACAGCGATCCTAACCAAACGCGGCAGGCCCTGCACGCGGATCCCTAGTTCGACCCGGAACATACCGAGCAAACGAAGAAAAAAGTGAAACCATAATCCAGCATCCATAATCTAGCGGCATTTTGCAGCTGTTTGTTGCAGCTGCCGTCTAGCGGTGGCTTTCGGGGCAACCGCCTTCACCGTACCACGACCCGGTTGACACATTGTTCACCCCCCGAAACCACTGGGCTGCCCACGTGGGCCTGAAACGCCCAACGCGGGACTGACTTTAACGAAAGACACCAACAACAAAAACTCCTCGAAAGAAGAAAAAAAAAATCGGAAAACGTCCCGCCCGGGACATAGGACCAGGGGAAAGCATAACAAACATGCGCAGGCTTTGGAGGCCTCCGCTCCGGACCGTTCGAAACCTACGCTCGTCTGGTGCGTCTGCGCACCGGAGACTCTAATGCATTCGCATATTTGCCAACGGGCTCCGACGAACCGCTTGGGAAAGCGCGATCTGGCACCGGGCAACGCACACTCAAGGCGGCGCACTTATGGGTGGTGTTGCTGCTGGTAGCATAGCATTGCTGTGGCATTAGTCAGCCTTCTGATTTCCGGTCTTGGCGATCGAATCGATTACGAGGTCCCTCAAATACATATGTTCCACACAAGGAAGGAGTGTTGATTGTCTTCGCTCCTACCGAGTGAAGAATTATCTTTCCTACGTTCGATTTCCGATAAATGTGTGATAAGGGTTTCCATGAACGTGAGATTGATTGAAAATCAAACCGGTTTTTATCACTCTCCTAACCATCAAAAGTTCCCAAGGGATGCAAATTCCACTCCATCGACTGGAACAAACCGAAATCGGTTCGCTCTGATGGCTGGGAATAAAAATGACAAATTCAAACGTGTCACAGATGGAAATGAAACAGAAAATCGACCACAATAGGCGTGTGGGGTGGGCATGCGAGGCCAGCGACAGCACAAAGCGAACGAAAAAACATCATAATTAATAGACACAAAACGATGGACATTAAGACAAGCAATTAGATCGAATGATTCGATAGGGAGCGGGTTTTTGAAAAATGATCCTCGATTTTCAACTCGAAACATGTGTCCACGGGCTTTTGGGAATGGTAAGGGGGGGAGGGCTATTTCCTCTTAGGGTGGGAGGGTTGACACACACTGGGGTTCTCGTTTCTGATCGACTATGGATCAAAAATTGGAGCTGAGAAAACAAATGAAACTACAAAAAATACCCTTCCACTGGTTGGACATAAGAAAAAAAACATAATGAAAGGATAGGAAAGAGCAGGACAAACTGAGAACAAGATCGAATGAAGGATGGTTCGCTACATTTGATCGATGGCTACTGCTAGTTGAGCTCCGGCCGTGGCTCTCCTCAAATCCTCAGCACGCAGTGGTCTAGAAACGATTGAAAATAAATACGGGAAGACCAACAAAACGTCGATGTAAAGGACACACTCCACAAGGGGGAAGGTCTTCTGTTGCTCCTGCTGCCTGGCGCGAAGCCTTGTCGGTTTCCCTTCCAGAGGATCTCAGGTTTGGAAGTTTAATGATGTGTTTTTTTTTTATATACACCACCACTTACGTCCAAACAAGCTGATCCGTTGAAGCGGTTTACCCATGTAAATAAAACAGAAAACATGACACTTGGCTTATGTTCAGCTCCTGCGGGCTCCTCCCAAATCGCCACTCCGTTCGTCTCGGGTCACATTGACAACATGAGGTCCTCTAGAAGGATCAAAAGTAAGCACGGATCAGTAGGGCTAAAACCTCCACAAGCTGAAACTCTTATCTCCTCCCTGTCTTCCGTTGCAGCTCAGATCGAACCGAACGACTCGTGGTCGAGGAAGGACGGTGATCATTTTTTGACGAAAGCACGTGTGTGTTTTCGTCTATTCCAGGGAAATTCGACGAGCTGAGAAACCAACGAATGCAGCCCGTACGGGCAGGGCTAACATAACTCAACCGGATAGATGTCGTAGGGCTGAAAGATATCAATCATCATTTTCGTTGCTTGACATGCAGCGCCTGGATTGATCGAGAGGCGCCTACCGGGAACTAGCGACGTTCTCCCTTGCAACGCTTCCATCTGACCCATAGGAAGACAAACTAGAAAGTAACTTAATTGTTTCAATTAAGCTACTTAAACCTGCTACAACGAGATACATTGTAGCAACAACGTCTCGACACTGACAATCATTCATTTAACCTCACCAAGAGAAATCAAAGGTTTCGCCTTGTGTTGAGCATATACCACAAATGAAATGTTTTTTGAAGGCGATGTAAGATCGACCACAGTTCCAGCATCGCTTGAAACATTGTCGTGGGGTAAATAGAAAACCCTTTGGCGTAACGTTGTCAGTCGCAATTGGAAACGATTCGCTGCACTCATTTGAATTCCCACGGGACAATCGGTGCTGGGAGACGAGCGAAGGTCACTTGAAGGAGGAAACGCAACGACTCGGGACGCCCGTGTTGCAATTGCGAGTGAAATGGAAACGAAACGAGGCGGGCTTCGAAGAACGTCTAGGTTTCGTTTTCAATAGACGCCTTTCGCCGTGCGCTTCGTGAAGAAGGCAATGGCGGAAACGAAGGTACAGCAGACATAGTTGAACTTTTATCTTGCGCAACCGACAAGCTTTGTGAAACATTTGTTGCGCTGCCCTTTTCGATTGCGTCGGTTCCTTGGCCCGGGAAGTTTCATCCACAGGATGGAGGAGGTTGGTTTGTGGGTGATTCACTTTCGTTTCAATCTCGTCTGGACAGTTTGCATCGAGGAAACAAACTTTCTGTTGTACTGTTGTTGATAATAAGCCCATAACTCGAACGTCCCCTTCCAGAGGAGTTTTGTAATTTAATTTCATCCATTCAAATCAACAGTCATTCAAAGAGTTTTCAACAAAAAAGGAACACATTTATCGTCGGTCAAAGCAATGGGTTTGTTTGCTTGTTATATTTCCTAACTGGCGAAAAAAAAAGAGCTAGCATTGGAATGCTTCTCAATTGTTAGATTTTCATTGCCCAACACCAACACCGCAAATCATGCCAGTCCGGTGGCCGACAACCCCGATCGTGTCCGATATTTCCATACAATAAATGTGTTTTTCCCCTGTCGCGGAGAGTTAGATTGAACCAGCACCAAACTCATGCTCCGTCCCGCTGTGGTGGAGTGCGCCCCTGATGGTGATCGATTAATCTGTACGCCTCAAAACTATCTCGAGAAAACCTGGGTTCGAGCCGAGCAGCGAATGTACTTCCTTTTACGATCGGTGCACCTCATTTGCATGCTACATTGATAAGATCGTACAGAAACGCGCATTCGATAGGCAAACATTAGAACGCTCCATTTGCATATTCTTTGGGTTGCGTATGGCATTTCGGGACCGACAGTATTAAGCCGTTCCACCGAGCCGTTCTGTCGGCTTCGAAGCTTTTGAGAATGCAAAAATGGGTTTCGTTGGTTTACCAGTGTATCTTTATGCGTTTATCGGACCGTCAGCTTTATCTGACGCACAAGGACATGCCACTGTCGAGTGTCATAAATTTCTTAAATGTTTACTTTCCTCTCGATGCTGTGATTAAGTTTACGTTAAATTTTTTTTTTTCCATCGAAGATCAACTTTTCTAATTTTTTTTTCGAGGCTGCTTACCCTTCGACAAACCAATTTCAGTCACGGGACGTACAAGCGAGGCAAATTGCGGATTGATAATCTCATTAACCCGGTCCAGCCGGGCGTGCATAATAGTTTTATTGTATCGCAAACCAACACCCGACCGGTGTAGACACGATCAGGTGGTGGTTTCCACCTTCCCATCCGACGCGGTATTCAATGCTGAACCGATTCTGATGTGGTCGTTTCAAATGGTGCCGCATATCGACAATGTGTGAAATTTTGAACCAAACTGCGAAATTCCGGTATCCTCCTTGCTTCTCCCCGCGCGATGCACGGTTGGAAAGGGTTGATGACGGTGGGGGTTTAAAAGCAAAGCGGTTTCCAAACGTCGCGCTTCGTCGCGGTTCCTATCGAGCCGGCACCAAAACCGCACCCATATCTCTGGCCCATTTGGATCGGTGTGGGGATCGGTGGCGTTGTCGTTTTCCGTCTTCCCGCCCGTGGAATGGACGGTACCAGAAAACACATAAACGCAAAGTAGCTTTCTGATAGAGATATTAGACATCAAACTGCTACAAATCACCGCAAATATTTGGAGATATTTGGTCGCCAGGGAGATTATAACTTCTCTTCCGCGGTCGGCGTTGTCGGTGCCGCCATCGGCAATCGGTCGGTATTGTCGGCCCGCAGGAGATGATGTTATGATTATGGGGTGAGGTTGTTTCTTTGAGGGGTTTTTTTTTTTTTATTTGTTTAATGGCTGTGCCTTCTCGCCCGCGTACCATTGGCTTGGTTTGCCTCGACACCACATTTTATGCGCTTGAGTCGTTCGAAGCTCTTTGATCTCTCGTTGGCGGTGCTCGAGAGGCCTCGGTCCCAGGAAGGGTCCCAGGAAGGGTTTCAGGCAGCGACCGTTAATGCCAAACAAAACTCACCCCGCCGTACCGCCGCTTCGGGGCCGCTTTGTGTCAACCGGCTTCTTTCAAATGCGCCTCAAACGGAATCGCATTTGGATGATTGCTTTGCATAATCCTCCGATCGGATCCGATTGAACCGCAGGGGAAACCCGACCCCACAGGGAAGGTGTGGCAGATCCGGCCGTGATCGTTGCCGGAATGCATATTTACCAAATGCAAACAGAATCTACCAAACGCAAAAGCGCCGATGGTACCGAAGGCACACCGCGGTCAACAAAAAAGCGCCACGAGATCGATACCGTGCATTTCCTGTTGATCCATCGACGGTGCGGCCAGTGTTGGCCGGATGGGTTTGTGTGCCCTGCGCGATTTGCTGCACCCAGTGCGGGCCGCCTCGTTTGAGTTCTTTTTGCATTAGCCAATCGACACAAATGGGCACCGCGAGTAATCGAATTATGGAAAAGGTGCGGGAAAAAACCCCCCCTGGAAGCAGTATGAAAGCCACGACGGTTGAAACGTACGCGAATAAACCGTTAAATAAAACAATCTCTTACCATCTTTAATCCGCAAGATCGTAGACCTACTTTCGGGAGGAATAAAATTCGGATGAAAAAGCAATAATCAAGTCAGGACGCATCCCGCAACAGCATATTAATTTAAATTGCTAACAAATTCACTTACTTTACAA
Organism: Anopheles atroparvus; assembly: GCA_914969975.1. NCBI lineage: Eukaryota > Metazoa > Arthropoda > Insecta > Diptera > Culicidae > Anopheles > Anopheles atroparvus. Next base: position 15,213,539 of record CAJZCY010000003.1, on the reverse strand, counting down.
CCACTTATGACTTAATTTATGTAACTGTGCCTTTTTTCAAGTTTGACAAATTGCAGCTGGGCAAACTTCTTCCCCAAAATAAGACTCCTTTTCTCAACGCCCGGCGAACAGAAGGTCATCACCGGTCGACTCCATCCCGAACTGCATCCCGATTCCTGCATGCAATGAAGCAATAAAATCGAAACAGATTGCCGATCGAAATCGGTCCCGATCGGAGCTCGTCGCATTCAACGACGGGACTGGGAGGAAAAGCAAAATAAACACAACCTACCACCCCACAATGACAGCCATTTAAACGATAATCGTCGACATTCCGCCCTCGTACGAGGCGTCTCGACCGTTTCTTGTTTTTTTTTAACTCTCTCTCTCCCGTATCGATTCGGGCTGCAGGTTGCACGATCAGTCCTCTGCAATCGACCGTTTTTCATCGGCGCAGTTAGGGATTTTATTTAAGTGCGTAAATAAATTCTAAAATTACAATACGACCGTCCAGCAATCGCTGGTGACCGTATCATCCTGTCTGTCCCGTTCGGGGCAGCTTCCATGCTGGCTTTCTCCACTGGCAGCTCTTGTGCCATGTGCTTTGAAATATACCCTTCATAACGGCTTCCCCTACGAGAATTCAATTTTGGACCGCTCGCCAGGCTGACCGATTCCGCGAAGATTTGCAATGGAGAAGGAAGGAGCGCGGAGCAAGTGAATCAAAGAGGTGAAGAAGAAAGCAAATAAAATCGAGAAAGACTCAAAAGGCATCATCCGTGCGGCCGCAGAAGCGCTCCTGGGTTCCTCGATCATAACTCAAGTGTAAATTTTTTCGAACTTTCGAACACCCGTTCGGCGCCCGCAGGAGCTTCCCCCCGTCCTTCGCCGTCTTTCCCTCCGGTGGTGGCAGCGGTGGCCGACAGAATACCGTCACCTCCTAGTGCGATTTAATCATTGCAATACATTAGGCCACCTGACTGCCCGGACGGGTAGGCGACTCCCAGGCAACGGCCCTTGGACTGGACGCGTCCCGATGGGACGCCATTCGGTGCGTCTCCCGCAGGACGACGAAGCTACACTGCCGGTCATTTTTCTCTCACACTAACCCGCCCGCACTGCTTCTGCTGCTTCCACCAACCGTTTGGATCTACGGACAATGGGGAACAACAAAAATTATACGCACCCACATTCACTCACCGGCTGACCGCTTTTGCGCACTTTTTTGATTCAATTTCTCGCATTTAATTTATTTTCAACTGCGGCGCAAAGTTTTGTTTATGTTACAGGCGATGCGGCTGGGGAAGAAGAACAGAACCCTCACCAGGACTTCAGAAGGAAAATCCCCCCCGAATCGCACCGGAGTGGGCCGAAATTGTTTCAACCGGCTGGAGGAGTGAAAGAGAACAACAGCACAAAACTGGGCTGGACATCCACAAACAACCTCCGGCCAGGCAGGATGGCACCGGGCCTCCCTGGGAACGCATTTCCCCGGCCGAAGGAAGCACTGCCCGCCCGGAGGGGAACGAATCGGGATCGAAACCCCTTCCGATCGGGCGCGTTCGTGCCACGGAAGGATTCAAATTAAATTAATGCGTTGCCGTAAGTACGGTGAATAAATTCCGGCCCAAGTGGCAGCACGGGCGCTTCAGAAAGGGGCCACATGCGAGGGCCACGGATGCACGCGAAACGCATGACAAACGCGTTTACCCGCGGCGGTCAAGTGATGATTTCTTGTCCTTCGTCCACGGCTCCGGGCTGGAGGTGTTTCAGCTGGATTAAACTTCATCCTTTTCTGATCGAAAAAAAAATCGATTTTGCGGTACCGATGAAGTCATGATCCGCGACAGAGTGAATAGAGTTGTCCAGAAAAGGGGCTCTCAGAACACGATCAGAATGGGAGTTTTCCCCTAATCCCTTCGCCTCAAGATCGTTGGTAAAACAACCAAGCGTCTCCATCTGGTAGGCGGCACCTGACGTGTCAATTGATTTTGTCGCCTGAATGGGCGCTTAATCACCGGAAAATCAGCAATGATTTAACCGCAAGACCCCGCCCTTTTGACGAGTGATTACGATGCACAAGGGCACGGTGTCGCAGGAAGGCAAGAAGGTGGAAGGGCGCACCATGAGGGTACGATTTATTAACACGGCGTTTATTCGCCAAAGTAAAACCGTGATCCGTGACTGCGGCGAGGGAAGACAAAAATAAAAAAAGCACGTCAAACAGAAACAAAAACTGTTAACAAAAGTGCAATCAACCGAGGCCAACGGCGGCTCCATGACGTACGCGATTTTTACGCCGATCAGTGCCATTTTAAGCGAATCGAGCCATTTCAATCACGCTGCATCACCGAGCTCGGAACGAGTCCGTGCCGAACGAGCTGCATGCGCCTACATGCATATCCATTTTTCTTCCTGGAGGAGCAGTTGGCAAACAACAAGCAACGGAATGGAAGATTGAGTGACAGAGAGCGAGCGAGAAAGAGAAAGAGAGGGAGTTAAAACCTCGACCCCAACCGACCGCAAAATCTGCAAGCAATCGTTCTAAATGATCATGATCAATCATAAGAACCTTTCTTTGACTTTTGGGGCTGTTTTTACTGCAGTTCAGATATGGCAGACGGTCCGCACTTACGGACGGTCTTTTGCAGGCGTTTGTATTTTTTTTCTTTCCCTCTCCGCCGCCTTCCGGACAACCGAAAACATCGAAACCGAACGGCGATGGGGAACGCACGGTTGAAGGTGATGAAAAACGAACGGCAAAATACACTTTGCCACCTGCTGGTTTGTCCGAACAGCCGAAAAAAAAAGGAAGGAAGTTCGTGGTCAGTCGACAACTGCAAGCGGGGGATTGCGGGCAGGCGGGACCGGACGGGGCAAATTGAAAGATGCAAAGCACAAACAAATGCAAAACGCATTCTCGAGAGGCTTGAAATTGCATGAAATCGCTCACCCAAAAACGGTGAGATTAATGTTCATCCAAATAAAACGCGCTTGAGCTGGGGAAAAGGAAGGCAAAAAAGACGACGCAAAGCAACAATGAAACAAAACAAAAAACTGCACCAGGAAGGAAACGGACCAACATAAAACCGCAGGATTGCAGCAACGGAGTTTGCCTCCTTTGGTGTGTGGCTTTTTCTTTCGCATCGCCAGAGCTGCCGTTGTCTTTTCGGCGTTCGATATCCTAATTCTTTTTTTTTCTTTTCTTATTTCTTGTTGGTTGGACACGTTTCGTTTTGTACCAAATCTTGTTCAAATGTTTTACTCCTTGTAGCAAGGCATGGCATCCGTCGGGGGATGCCGAACTCGTGTAAAATATGATCTCATCGAACGCAATCCATTTTTACGCTTGAATGCGGGTGCGAGGTGGGCGGTTAGAGTGACTTAGTCGGGTTTTTTTTTTCTTAAATTCTTTTTCCTCTGATGAATAATTTGTACAACAGATGTCATTTGTTTTTTTTTTTGCTGGTCGTTGGCTCGTGTAATTTTTAAATGGCTTTTGAATTTATTTCAATAATTGCGGCGTTCCTCGGGCGGCCGGATTTCTGTCAGTCATTCGGTTTGAAAGGTGATTGATGCAATTGTTGGCCACAAAGCACTGCTTGGCGGTGCGCTGGGCCTTACCATAAACCGTCTTCTCCAGGCTCGAACTTTGCGTCAGCAATCCGGCTTCAATGTCATATAACTTTACAGTTTCCCATGAAGGTTGCAGGTTCGAAAGCTTCGAAACCGCACATTTTTTCCGGGCAGGAATTCCACAAAACTTTACTTAGGAGCATTGATCGCCTCGAAATCCATTGGACGGCAGGCAGAAGAAGCGGGAGGGGGAAAAAACGAACAGAACCCATAATTTAGCGATCAGAGGCAATCGAAACGACCGGCCGGAATAAAACGGTCACCAATTTGCTCACCGTGCGACACACTTTACGACCAGGCCGGGCCTATGCCAGGGCTTTTCCTACCATAAAAATGGGGTGCATCAGTCCGGAGCTGGAACACGCATAAATGTACGATAAACAACGCGAAACATTTTGCAACCGGGAAACGACAAGGGGGGGGGGGGGGGGGGAACAGAGACAACAACAGCATCAAATCACACCAAGCGCACCCATCGCGACTCCAAACACTCCCAAACTGGGCTCCACCCCTGCCCTTCCACCAGTTCCCGGTGCATGGATGCAATCCGTTGACCGCTCTCTCCGGATCCCCCCCCCCCCCATCCGAACGGTTGAATGCAGCACGCGAATAAAACACAAAATTTATCGTCTCCCCGCGCCCAGTAGGAGGCCTCCCCCTCGGCGCTGGGTGGGTGGATTTGTGGCCGGTACACGCGGGGAAGCAATCGACGTGACGCAAGGATAAAAAGGATCCCGGATAAGCGGGGGCCATGTTCGGGAGAAATATTTCGTGCCTGGAACGGCGGCAATAATAAGGCAGGCGCAGGTCGACAGAAAAGCGCAGCGCGCACCGGGACGGCGGGAGCCTGCAGTTGCTCAATAAAAACGCGCGCCCAAACCCACAATAAAAATTCTCAAAATTGAATGAATGCTTGTTGAACATTTGTTATTGTTTCCGATTCGTGTTACCCTTTTTTCGCGCGGCCCCTGCTTCCGAAAGCTCGCCAAACACCGGCCCGCCCCGCGAAAGCCGTCGCTGGTGGAAGGTGCAGCACAAGAAGGATAGAGAAAAGAGGCAGGTTGCATAAAACTCCTGACAGTTACGGGCCCGGGTCCACGCTGATCCGCCGGTTTGAAAGCGCATGCAACGATTAAGGGGAAATAAATTCGGAACAGGCACCAAACCAACGGCTTCGCTTCCACTTAACCAGCGGCTTAACCTCAAATCCGTGGAAAAAAGCTGTGCTAAGTACGCTTTTGGCGGAGTAATAAAAATGTTACGAAGCTGTGTTCGGCAGCTAACGTTCGGGCAAATATGGCTTGCGTTTCTAATAACGAAACAAAACCAAAAAAAACACACATTTCGAAGCTGATGTTTCGAGAAAAAAATCACTCATTCACACTGAATTTTTGATGATCCGTTGATCAAGATATCTTAAATATGGTCAAGACTAACGTAATCCCTGGAGACCGTGCGGCGTTCGTTCAGGTTCGTCGGAACTGGTTGGCAAAATTATTGAACCCATTTCTCACCATCGATAATCTTCCCCATAACCATTGCCATCACCATTGCCCTCATCTGCTGCTACATCTCAAAACGTTACTTTTATAATCTGCCATGGTGCGTTTTACTGGATGCTTTCGTTTCTATTTCATCATCTTGTTTTTCCACGCCGGCAGAAAACCGATCCCTAATCCTCCGTGGAGTGGATATATTATTTGCACAGGATGTACGTGTGTGTGTGTGTGTGTGTGTGTGTGTGTTTTTGTGTCCGCCAAACATGCACGTACGTGTGTCCAACCAATGCCAAGCCCCGAATGACAATGGTGCCATTCTGTGAGGAATGCAAGTTTGTAGAAACACGACTTTTCCATCAAGATGTCCACAACCGCGCGGGTCTGCCGCTCTGCCAGAGAATTTATCGGTCAAAGCCTAGAGCGAAATGGTCGCCATTACTCATCTTAATGCCAGCAATATGGCTTAAGTACCCAGCCTACAGTGCGTCACGGTGCGTCGCGGTTCGTGGGGGCCCGATCTGCGGTCGGCGGTGGTCATCTTCTGCGCCCGGCGCGTGATCCTTCTGACCGGGCTCGGTCTAGCGCTCGAAAATCTTCTCTAGGCGTCACGCCGGTGACACATCGAAGCGGTTGGCCAAATCGCTGCGAAACCACCGCACCAGCGTCATTTGCATAAATTTGTTGGTAAATGGAGACATTTTCCATTTCCAATCCGACCCAACGGTTCGCCATCGTTCCGCGATCCTTTCCCCCCTCCGAGCGGGAACGGAAATGTAAATGCAGATATTACGCTGAAAATAGTAATGCGGGATCTATTTGTCACGTGGCCGGCGGGTCCGCCAGGGTTTAACCGAGGGTCTCGCCCGGAGTATCGTGTTGAGCGATTGATTATGGGAGGAACACAGTCCGGCCCGGGAGGGACAAACAACAAACATTGAAACCCCTGTCGAACCACCGCCGAACCCCTTTGCGGCCGACTGGGGACAGGTGCTTTTCCATCCCACCCTGGAGTGACAGGGCTGGATGGAAACTGGAAATCTCCTACACGAGCCCGGCTAGACCACTGCAGGATTACCACTGACACACACGCACGCACGCTAGCTCGGTTCGGAGATTTTGATTCAATTCCGTTGAGCTTTTTCGATCGTTAATTTTTATAAATGACCCCCGATAGTGGCAGTTAATTGTGGCAATTTGTTAGCCTGATAGATTCCCCAATAGCAATTTGAGCTAATCGGATAGCACTTTGGATGAGTTATGTGCATGTAGCTTTCTGTTGGTTGTTGATGTGAGCTTTCCTGGCCGCTCCCGCTCCGTTCCAGGGTTACTCCTTAGCGTTAGGCTCAGGTTCTCATACGGCTTGGTGCCCAATGCCCAAATCGCCGTCGTACGTCTCAAGGAAAGGGGGGGGGGGTCGAGCTTTTAGTTTAATACCCCTGCATGGAGCCCGGTGGCCGTTTATGTATCAATTTTGATTTTATTCATTTCACCGTTCGAATTCTGGTTTTGTTTCGCTCGTTCTCCCATGACGATCTGACGACCTCCGGCGAAGACGAGGGCGACGAGGGAACGAGGACGGTATCAGTTGGATCTAGTTCGCTAACCTGATTTTTAAAACCTAATTTCGTTTTCCAGCCGCAGTCACACTTCTTGGCCTCCTGACGAGCTGCGGCTGGGAATGGAAATCTGAAACCTGTAGATAATCGGACATGAACTGCGGCTTTACAGGGGATCGCAACATATATTGACGAGTAACTAAACCGTAATCGTACATCATTAGTCACCAACCGATAACCATGGGGCCTGATAAACAATGACGAAACATAAGTTACACGGCTTGAGATGATTCCTTTTTTTGTAAAAGTATGATGTGATTGGCCATAAATTCGCCAAGTTGTGAATAAATATAATGCAGAAAGGAATATCTTTGTGTTTCCGTGTTTATTGTACTGTTTAAACATCAAATGGGATTTTCGTTTGGATGATTCTCATCATAGAGAGTACAATGGAGTTCATCAAGGATGCTTGAATATCATGGGAATTTTTTAACATTCATTTAGGAACATAAAACAAACACTTTACCATGTACTTAACACACACTTACACTAACGGGCTAATCCATCTGCGAGCTGTTTGAGCAACCTTTTAGTTTTTTGCTGGCAAAATCTGGATCTCAAACCCTTGTCAAAGTGGACGACGATTTCCGTTCGTTGCAATCGTTGATTTATGCCAGTAAATCAATATCTTACTGACACAGAAAAAAAGAAATGTCTTCACCTCGCACCTTTCATCGCCGAGGCTGAGAAGAGTCAGCCCCGGTTCCATACCTTCGCGTTGCTGCGCTGGATATCAATCATTTTCGAGAGCACTTCATCGCCGCGTCATCGACGATCAACACACCAACGCGAGAGTGCAATTGCATGGCGGTGGGCCAGCGTGGCTTGGTGTTTGTTTTCTCTCTTTTTCTACTGTCTCCTGTCCCGCCGCTCCCCGAAAACCAATGCTGTCCACTTTTGCAATGAATTTATTTTAGCCACGGATTTTATTTTTTCTCGCTCCATTCCTTCACTGATCGCACGCCTTCGAGCCTCCAACTCGGGAAGAAACCCGGGCCAGGATCCATAATTCGCACCGAATGCATTGCACACCCTTTGTACGTGGGTGTTAGATGCCGAGACGCTGGTGAGACGAGCAGAAGGAAACAGCACGCGCGGGAGGGTGGGAAAAAGTGAAAATAAATTATGATTGCACCCCGATACCCGGCACCGGCGCAGCTCTCAGCAATCAATCTCTAGCCCACGAGCCTCACGACGCCAGACGGACGAAAATCCTGGCACCAACGACGTCAACGACTGTGAGAAAAAAAAAAAAAAAGATGACGTAAAGCTAAGATCTAGCGCGCAATCGAGCCACGATTGTAGGTTCGATTTCTGCCGTTTCGCTTGCGCGAAGATTTATTCCTTTCCCCCCCGTGGCGTCTCGCGGGGTCACGAGGTGGTTTGAGGCAGAAGTTAGGCTCCGTTCCACCATCACCTCCAATGCGACTGGACAATCGCCCCAACCACCCGGGGGCGGACCACCGATCGTACCCGATCTGCGATCTAATATTTAGACGTTACCCCGCCGTTTGCGCCGGTTTGTGGCCAAAACGTCAAATTTGTAACGGCTCAACGGTTTGTTCGTAAATCATGCGCCAGAAAGTGGTGCAGCCAGCGAAGGTACGGGAGGGCAAGTTTTGCAGTTCGAGCTTTTCGAGGCCCCGGAGCTGCAGAAGGCAAAGTTTCGCTAATCGGTTGACGATGGTGGTAGGGGTGGCTTTTCGGGAAGGAAATTTGCACAATTGTCTATACAGCTGACCGTCGCCTTCGGAGCCTTCGAGGCGGTTGCGTATACCCTGGCAACGACGGCGGTGTCGGGTTGAATCGGAGGGACATTGCCACCGAGTGACCAGACGTGCTTCACTTCCTTGGTGCCAAGGGTTGCCGATAGGCTCGATGGTGATAGACAGGGCATTTGGAGTGTCGGTTTTGCCTAAGCCACCCTACGAGATAGCGCTTCGGACACAGCTGCATTTTGCTCCCGGCCCATCTGGAGCAAGCAACCGTCTCCTCCCCTTTGCAATGGTGGGACCCAGGTTGGGAACGGGACGGGTCGGACGCAGTTGAGCAAAAATGTTGGGCAACACAATGTTGCAACCGTTGGAGCTTGGTCTACCCACCCAAATCCAGAAGAGGGAAGAAATTGTTGGTGCCAGACTGTGCTGCAAAAGCGCGGGGCCGTTCAAACATCAGATCGCTGGGATCACAGATCTTCTGGCTCGTCCCCAGCGAAACACACAAAACCGCAAACGAGCCCAAAGAGCATCTTCAACCAACAAACCCAAGAACAGCTGGTCAAACTTTTTTTCTTTTCTTTTCCTTTTTTTTTGCGAAGGCGACGCGACGCCGCACGCCCGGTCAGGTACGGCACATTATGACAGCAACTAAATAATGGCCGTTATTTATGTTTGCTCCTTCTGGTTCTGGCGTCCGACTGACTGACTGTTCGGACGGACCTGGCCTACCTACCCGGTGACGCAACGCCCGAGACCCGCGTGGGCCCGCGAAGGAAGCACGGTTTGCGAAAGACGACATTTGAACCGAGCCAACAAAAAAAAAAGCATAATAAAATTCAAACGGAGTGTTTCGTGTCACTCGCAGACCTTTTAGCGCAGTGTCATTTTCGATGCGTTTCTGCCTTCGCCTTTTCCCGACTCCGCTCTAAAGACCAACCGACGAATACTTTGGGCAGCATTCCGAAATTGCTCGGCAACATCGTGACTCATTTGCTCGTAGTAGCAGCGAATCTGAAGCAATCGTTCGGGACATAATTTTTTTTACCTCCATCTTTTGACAAATGAATAGGATTGAATCGTTTGAAGTTTCAAAGGAATACCGAGATGCAATGTTGTCTTTGATTGCTACTAAGTGACCATGACTTGATCGAAACAAATTCCCTCGAAATGATTCACTGCTAGCTTCATTCCAGTGGTGTAATTCATCTTAGTTGCAACGTGAAGACCTAAGTCAGAAGAATATTGCCCTGAATCATCCTATTTTTGCTTACCCTGTGATTGTGCATGAACATATGGCTGAAAAAATCCGAATGGCAGCGGAAACACTCGCATAATCGTTCGATAAAGAAAAAGCCTGAAACAGCAACGCCATAAGTTGCACACCATTGCAGCATCTCAGGGACAGCTTATCACAACTGAAACAAAATATTTTACTTGTTCCGTACGCCAAACCATCCACACCACCCTGGCCGACTGCTGCCATTGCCCGCGCATGCAATTCGAGCGCGGTTTCGCTATCTCCCGAACTGTGGCGAGACTTTCAAGAAAAAATCCAATCCAACACGCGCGCAACGGATCTTCTTATCTCTGCACACCCCGTAATGCTTGGCCGCGATAACTGCCTGCCCGTGTTTAGGTCTGTCCCGCGCAGTTACTTCGAACCTTTCTGCCTCTTGTTTTTTTTGTTTTGGCTTCCCATGTTTCTCCCCGTCTCCTCGAGGTCGGATAAGTCTTGTCATTTAAAGCGTTCGCTGACGTCCAACGGCAGCAATTTTTTTTTCCTTTCTCTGGCCGCCCGTTCGCCCGCTTACCGGTAGTGAACATTCCTTCCTGTCCGTCGTCGTCTTGGGCCCTTGCTCGCTCACATGCCTTCGGACTCGTTGGACCTTCAAACCCGCAGGAGGGAGAGAGACTTCTGGCGGACGTCCGATTTGGGGTTTAGTTAAGCTTTTTTGCGTTTCCCACTGGTCGGCTTGTTTGTGTGTTTGTGTGCATTCGTGCTTATGTTTTTTGTACCTCCCCGTATGTTCGAGTTATCTCTGAAAGCATGAAAGCATGCAGCATGAGGTCTATATCTAGAAGCATGACCGAAGACCAAAAACGTCCGTCTGCGGCCTCCGGGGCTTCGCGTAAGGGTAAGGCGAGCGGGCTTCCACTCCGGCGACTCGCAGGACGGTGGAATGTTGATGTTGACATGGGTGTACAATTGTTCCACGATAAAACCGCATTACTCGACCCGGCCCGCTGGAATGGTGCGGCCGGTGGGCCGGATGGAACCGCCTCGACTCGCGCAATGTCGAGGTCAAATAATTGATTCTTCAAAATTGTTATCACATTTTTGCACCGGAAATCCACGGGACCCTTCGGGACAGCGGGTTCCCGACCGTTCGCTGATCATTCGCCAGTACGAAGGGCTGTTTTCTGTTTCCCGCACGGCTCTGCCCGGGAGCAGCCGCAGGAGAATCCAGCAGCACTTGTTTTGTTCGTCCGATGGAGAATTCGACACGGAATTTGGTAACCTTGTCAGAAACTTTGTTGCAGTGTACGATACAAGATCAGCTTACAAATTAGTTGCTTGTAATTCGAGTCCCATTCACGGAAGCCGTCCTTATTTAAAGCTATGCAATCGCAAACATGAAGCGTTGTACAACGATTTGCTCGCAAATACTCTTACAAAAATGTCATATGTTCAGCAGAAGAAAATGTGAATGCAAATAGAATGGAGCTTCGTTAACAATTTACAAGTTCTCCTTGAAATAAAAATCAGTTTTTATTGGACTAGTTACCTGGAGGCCACATTAACAAAGAACTAAATAAAGATGATTTTTTGCATTCTAACTGAAACAACTTCAAACTCACTTTTCCATGTACTTCCATTTCATTTGATCATTGTTGGGCAAGCTTTCATCTTTATTTCGATGACATTGTACCCTAAAGTTTAAGCAAACAACTTTCATTTCATCCTGGCCGCACTCAAAGGCACCGCTACAACCTTTGCCCATCCCTGCTGCGCTGATGAAGCAATTTGGCAAGCGGTCTGCCAGCCCTCTGCCCAATCTTACGGACCCGTCTCCGAACCCCAATCCATATCCACCATCTGGTTCGCTATCTGCTCGGCTGCATCTCATCCCTAAAACAAACACCGGATCTGTCTGCACTGCGAAGGGAGCGTTTGCGAAAAATCAACTAGTATTTTGCCAACAGCATTCCCGCGATCCAGCTAACCCCAACTCCAATGGGGACTCCAAGCGTCGAAAGCGAGCTTCCGCCCAGGCGAAAGCATCGAAAGATCATTCTCGTCCCGTGGCAGGCTCTGTTCCAACGATCCGCGAGAAGACGATAAAAAAAAGGCACAGGCAATCTGGACGGGATTTCACTGTGCGCGGCTCGCGGGGCAGCGGCTTTACAAGCACGGGTGAGACGGTAAGACTCTTTTCTTTGATGCCGGGAGAACGGTTCGAAGGCTTGAAAAATTTGAAAACGAGTTACTCCACGATCAAAAATTTCCGTGGCGGCATAATCATAATCGATGCTATCCGTCGTCGAGGGCTTCGTCGGAGTGGTTTTATTTTACAGACTTCATGCCATCGTGCCCCGGCGAGCCCGAGCTTTTCTTTCCACCCCGTTGGCTTGCGTTGCACAGAAACACACGGCTACGGGCCGCGAGCCGTCCTCGCCTTGTCACGATTTTTCCACCATTTTGGCATTTGCCTGCCCAGCCTGACCTCCGCTCCGGCCCTCGCCGGGCAGAATAGTTGCAATTTGTAATGACACGATCATAATTTATGAGCTGATTATGCAAACAAGCGATCGATCGGGCCGATCCGCGGTCGATAGGCCCGGGGGTCGATTCGCTCCCTGCAAACGCTAATCCCTCTAGTTCCGACGAGCCCGCGCGCCCGGGAATGCCACCGATGGCAGAACGGGAGAACGTGTAGCACATCGTCCGTTCCAACCGCAAAACTGCCAAACTTTGCCGGCTTCGGTATTGGCTGAAGGCAGGCGGTGCGAGCGTTTGATACAAGGTTCCAGGGTATTTCTGTTAGATTATGTTTCGCTACACCCTCTTGACGAGCAAGCCTTCATGGCGATTAGGAGTGATGAACATAAACAAACAAATCATCAAATTCTGGCGAACCACCACCATTCACGGCGAGAGGTATTCCAATGCAATATGAAATTTTAAATGAAGGCAAAGCGGGGAATATCGTTTTATACATTCGTTACCATAAAACATAAGCAATTTGATCTCATTTACACCTTGCCAGCTTTGTCTATACCTTCACTTATAAAACTAGCGCACTTATAAAAAACGCGCTCAGCATTGCTGCAGTTCTTATAAATAATGCAGTTCGAAGGCGTGCGCCCTAGCGCAGATCGAACCGATCTGGAATGTGTTGAAATAGTAAGGTTTTTCACCTCTCGCACCGGGGCGTGATCAACACGTCGCTCCAGCAATCCGTACCATAACTAGCTCTGGAACGTGGCATGTGCGTATATCAGGTGCGATGTCATTTTCGCCGAGGCCACCGATCGAGTACCTTCCGGCCGGAGTGCATTGCCGAAGAATGCTGCGCGCTGGAGGCAGTGAACGGCCTTCCATTCTTCAGCGATCTTTATGGTGCTGCCAACCATGCCTAAAATCCACCCCTTCCCGCCTTGCGCCGGTCTTGTCTCAGACTGATTTAACTCGAGCGCGAATGAATGTGAAAATATGTGACGCATTGATTCGTGCGTCCAATCGTTGGGAAGCTGAAAAGATAAAATTGTGATTCAGTTGATGGTTAATGAACGACATTAACATTTGCCGCTGAAAGTTAAACAATCGCAACAATACGCCGTGGTTGTTACATTGTCAGCGCGAAGTGGGAATTAACATTCTGACATAATCTGCTCTCATAAATATTTAACACAATCGTGATCCACCTCATCAGTATGTAAGCCACGGTGTGCTTCTTCGGTACATCTTACGTGCACTTGCGCCCTACACAAGGGCAGGTGAAATAGTTTGTCCATTTTCCAACCCGCCCGGCCAGATCCAATTTGGAGCTGCCCTTTTGTCAGGTGCAATTTTTCATCCCCCGGCATTGGAAAACAGGAAATACGGCTCGACGACGCGGTTCGAAGGAGAGTTCCAGGAATTGCAGCCAAGGAAATAATTAAAGGCATATTTTCACAGCCCTTCCCTGAAGCCCCGGGTGCCGGTTGCCAATTGATGTAATGCTGGTCCACGTCCCGGATCGCAAGCGACAACCTGCACTAACAGGACGGAAGGTTTATCGTGGTTCTTAGTGCGTAAATGCCTGAATATCGCAAGCCTCTCGCCAGCTCCACCCTGCAGCGGTCGGTACGGGCCCTTGCCTAGGTTTTCCACTCCCCGATCACTGCCACGCTCTCTTTCTCTCTTTGTGCAACAGGTTTTAATCAACCGCTGCTGTATAGGAAAATATTTTATAATTAAAGCACATATCTATATTTCATTTAACGACGACGGCGCAACGCAACCGGCGGAGAACGCACCCTCGTCCAGCTGCACAGCGCTGATGTCCCCTTCTCCCCCTCTCTGTGTGCGATCGGGAAAGATTTCAATGATTGCGAAGCGACGAACCGGCGACGATCCGATGCGATAGGCGATAGCAGCGAATTGTCGCACGTTTATAAATCGAGTCCCGCTTCGTCCAGACACGGCGGTGGTCCATCTGCCTGGGCCAGTAGAATGCTGCTGTTAATCATACCGGGTGGATGCGCTCCGCTACAGAAGATAGATTTCTCTTTACTGCCCTTCAATGCGCAGGGACAGCCCCGCAACACAATGGACAATTGTGAGGATCAGAAAAGAGCCAAAGGCTCCATAAAAGTCGGTTCGGGTGATCGGAAGGAGGAAGGAAAATCCCACCCCACCCAGATGCGGCCGTCGATGCCCAAGCTACTGCTAAGCGTAATCAGCAAGTGTGAGACGCAGCCGCGGGGTAACTGATTACCAGCTTTCGCACACACAACCGCACAACGCACACATACAATTACTGTCGTTGCCTTTGCGCTTCGTCACACGGGATGAACGGGATGCGCATGGCCCTGTACATCGGTGTAATTACTTCTAATGAAATTTCCAGCATTTCGGTCCCGGTTTCCAACCTGCTGGCGAGTGGAGATTTCCTGCTTCCATTTGCGATCGCGTCGGCATTCTCTGGCGTACTGTGTGATGTGAAACGCTCCAAGGAAACCTAACAGGAACACTGGGCCCACGCCGTTGGCCTTCCCCACGCCAAATGCGCGCCCGTCAAGATCCGCAACGGAAATGTGGAAAATGGGTGAGGAGTTTTTCTCCCGATGGCCGTTTTTTTTCTTCTATTCTCTCCTATGTTCGCCCGCAACCTGCTTTCCTGTGTCATTACTGCTGTCGTGGATCTTCTTTTTTTTTCCTTTCCTTCTCAATCACATCACGGCCCGGTTCCAGTGTGTGATTCTGTGAAATATCTCAAATGGGTTGCGAAGTGACAATAAATGGTTTCACAGGATTCTTGATGCTGCCTCCAAGCCGCTCCTGCCGGCGCGGGCATCATCCGGCGTGGACCGTTTAGCGCAGACGGTGGAAAATACTGTTGCCATAAAAAGAAAACCCCATGCCCACGAAAGCCGGTGCGTGGCCCGTTGGCTTGGCGGCCTGTCGATCATCCATCATCGCGAACCGATGTCGTGGATGTGTCGCCGGCACAACACCGCGCACCGATAGCGCTAAAGTAGCGCGAACAAATAGGAACAAATGGAATCGGTCCGGCTGCAGCGCGCGCAGGGACGAACCAGATGGAGCGTGCAAGCGGCAAGTGACGGTGAGCAAGTTGTACTATTGATTGACTGGCATCGGCAGTCGAGCACACGATCTTCGAGCTTCGCTTGAGATCGATGTGCGGAGAGTGTATTACATCAGAATTATGTTGCAGAACAGTTGTACGGTTTGTTTCTAGTTGTTGTTTTTTTTTATTTCCCATCAAGTGAAGGGAATTGTTTTGAAACAAGAAAAACTTCACCGATCTTTTCCCCCTTCGGGTAAACATGTTGGTCGAATAATATAAATCAAATTAAACAATCAACTCGTTTGTTTCGGTATCGGTACCCTACGGCTGATCGATGCCTCCCCACACCAATTTGGACACGTAAGGGAGAGAGGAAAAAAGTAATATGCAACCGATGATGCTGATACAAGGCTAGGAGATAAATGTAAGCCCCTTACGCTCGACAACGGATTCCATGCGCCGACTACAAGCCGAAAGATTTGTTGGACATTTTGTCCATCCGTGGGTCCCTCTCTCGCTCTCCCCTCCCTCGGTCCCTTAGTCGATTGCTATCAAAATAAAACTATACAAAGATCCATTGCAACAATTATAAAGGAATTAATTTTAATTCGTTCAGACGAGCGATGGGCTGGGGGATGGGGATGGGTGGGGCCGAAAACCGAATAATGTAAGCACTAAAACAAACCATCCGAAATCCGGCAGATCCTGCTCGGACATTCCATTCGTTCATTCGTACCCGTGGCAGCCGGCTTGAGCCGGCAAAAGAAGAAGAAGTATGCACGCGTGAGCAGAGCTTTCGGGCGGATGGGGATGGGGCAAACGAAGGGAGACAAATATTTTCCCAGCTTAACAAAAAAGAAAAGAAAAGAAAAACGGCTGCGGCAGGTTGCAGACCGGCCCCGCGATCCGACTCTGCCCATGAACGCAACCGCGGACGTTCCGGACGCACAAATCTGATTACGATATGATCGAGAACCGTTCCTAAATGGGAATCACTTTATCACCGAAACGCGACTGTCGCGAGGGAGAGCGGGCGGCGGGTGAGCGAGTCCGAAAGCCATCCCCGGGCATCGGGGATCGGCCTGCCGGTTCGTTCCGGAGCGTAAAATCTTGATAAAACGATTACGCGCCGGTTTGTCACTTTGCCACCCGGCGATCGAATTTATCTGTCACATCGATTCGATCGTACCTCCACGCGCGCTCACTGGATATGCTGGACCACACCACGACTCTCTCACACACACACACGCAAGTTCGCAGTCCTTCCGACCATCTGCCACCAGATTGCGCGAAACGGTACGCGTATTCGGCGAGCATGTGAGGATTCTTTGCTTTGCTCTTTTCCTAAAGGGCGCAAGAAGAAAGACACCATCGATGGCGAAAGCGACGAACGTGTGTTCGAGCTCAACGGTTTTCTGGACGGCTCGTGAGGAAAGGAAGCGGTGGAGCGGTGCGGAAAGTCAAAAACAGAGTGAAAAAAATTGAAACACAAACAAGATAAATAGCTTTTCTCCCACATTTTCCACCCATGTGTGCGTGTGTGCGTGTGTGTGTGTTTGAATGTGGATAAATAAATCCGACTTGTGTTTGTGAATATTATATAATCACCGGGTACTTAATGCGCCAGACCGCCCTCGACGGGGTTCAAGTGCACGCATAGGGCGAGCGGAAGGGGGCCCCCGGCACTCCACGCACCTTGCAGTCACCGCACACGACCTTTCCGTTTTTGACAACGATTCGTTTCTCCTGACTGTCGTTTGTCTCAGAAAAGAAACGAGTGCCTCGCCGCGCGCTCGCCAACCGGTCGAAGCAGGCTTAGGTCCGTCCAGAAGTGCCCCGTTCCGTTCATGTGCATGTGTCCATTTATAAATTGCATCGATAAATCACGCAGTACGACGACGATTTCGGACATTCGAGACACCGCACGATCGTCGCCCTCGTCAGCGTCAGTCAGTTGGGCTGCTATGCTGGATTTCGTCTTGCCCTTTTGCCGGTCACACATGGGCCAGCGGCAGAACCGGTGGCGAAAGGCAGCCGTTAAGCCGAGCGAGATTGAGTGGGAGACGGATGTAAATGTTCGAAAGTGGTAAGAGCGTGTAAAAAGTACGATCTGTTTGCATTTTATAGGCATCTACACACACGGTACGAAATGAAGATACGCGCGTGCATTTTTATTAACATCGTAAAAGTTGTTTGACACTTCACCTTACTTCCTCTTTCGAAAAAAACAATCTTCGTCTTTAGATGCGTAACCGATGTCGAATAAGTTTATTTTGCAAAAGAACTCCAAGCTGGTTTGAAACGAATAAGATGCCAAAAAGAATTAGAATAGAGAAAATATATATGAAAGTAACGTTAATCACTGATAATAATCGACCATAATCACTGATATTTTGGTAAAATTATCCCTTGCAAAAATTATCTTTTCCCCACTGTTATCCACATGTGCTGTGGGAAAAAAAACGATGAACATGTATTCTCGAAGGGCCTCGAGCTATTTCTCTCGTATCTTCGGTGAATTTACCAAACCCATACGCTGTCGTTGTTCTTGTAGGCAAAATTCAAGCGATCAAAACGATTAAGGAAATTTGATCGCTGCGCAATATGGCCAATTTTGTGTTACATTTCACAAAATAAACCTGACAGGTGCAGATGCCTATCTGGGTCATTTCACATGCTCAGTTTCCTGTATAACGACGCTTTTTTTCCAAAGATTTCTGCTCAACCCTCCAATCGAGAAAGATCAATAACCTCCCTGCAGGATAGATAAAGCATACATCGACAGGCAGTTCTGCACGGCCAACATCAATGCAGAAACGATCAGCACGTCAATGAATTTATGAACGAAAAAACCCTTTTCGCAAAAGCGCAGCCCTGGGGGGAGGAAAAAGGAAACAGCAAGATGAAATCATGTCAAAAACGTTTTGACGATTGCCGAAAGCGAACATTCGCAAATGTTAAAAGTTATTATTTAGTTTATCAAAAATTCCTCCTTCGTACGCAACCGCGCTCGTTTCGCGTCCCCCTTTCCCTGCCACCGACAAAATAAGTGAGCAGATCGCACCGTAGCGATACAAGGAGCTTTATAATTTTTCCGAACCAAACGCAAACGGAAAAACTTGTTGCTACGGGAAAAATACCCCGCACATAGCCCCGGGGAGGGTAACGCTGGCAATCGACTGGCATCTGCAATCGACGGCAACGCAACGCAACGCGGATCGTAAGAAGCTCCTCTGGGCGAGGGGAACCGACGGACCGATCCGTCCGAGGCCAGTAGCGATCCATCAACGGGCGCAAAATAAAACGCTGCCCATCATAACAACGACGACGCACCGGGACGCGACCTCCTGTTTTACATGTTTGCCTCGCAGTGCATTTTGTCCTTTACAATACCTCACATTAGGCTCGGTGGTTCTTATCTGCACCAGAAACTGGGAACATTACGCCGCGTTGCCACGACCCCGGTGCTACTTGCGCAAAAATTGTGCGCAGATTAAAGAATGCGTACCTCGCTCCCTTGGTAACGTGCCGACTTCTTCAACGATTCTTGGCCAGTAGCCACCGGAGGTTGTTGCAATCAAGAACGGAACGGGACACAACACACACACAAAAAAACCTTCACGGATATCAGATATCGGAAGAGGGGGGGAAAACCGCAATAGCTCCTCCCGTCGATCGCGGATTGCTCCCGGCAATGATCGGCAGCGGCGATAAAGGTGGTGGAACGTGGTGAATGGCGGAGGTGGGATTCGACTCGACACATCGGCTACACCCGCACCCGGTTCCCTACCGGTGCGCGGGCCATCAATCTTCCACCGGGAGGCACAGACAGTCGAGCAACTTTTGGAAAACGGGCAACAACGAAAAATAACCACGAAAACACAGCTTTACCGGTACCCCCCCATCCTGAAACTACTGTCGCTGTTAGCCGTCAGGTGTTTCCACCACACCCGCCGCCTCGTGCCCCCCATGTGAATGATGGACAGTTGGCGGACAGTTTCGGGATGTTGTTATGGGGCTGTAAATTATGAAACCGGTCCGGGTCCGGAGTGCGCAGATAATCTTCTTCCGACCGCGCAGCGATCGATTTCGATCGATAGGCCATAATTACGGGCTACATGGTCGCCGAGCTGTTCATCCTGTTCGGCTCCGAGGCTCAAGAAGAAGCGGTCAATCTCCGGAGACATCTGCATCATAAACACGGTTGACGCGGGAAGCCGTCGCATGGGCGAAAATAAAATCGGAATGCCATTTCTGCAGTGATCTGACCTTCTCACCCAAGTCTGAATTCGAAATGCTCTAGGGTAACATACACAAACGATGTCCTCGTAATCACACCTTGCAAAAGCCAAGGTAGGGTTTAAATCACGCTCCCAAAACCATCAACGGACTTCGATCCTCGAGATCGACAAAAATAGAAACCTATCCTGTGGGAAACAAGTTGAACTCTACCATACCTCTTTTCATCGTGGAATGCAGCCGGGAAGACCATTGATGCCTTTGATCAGTTTGGTGCGCTTGGATTGGCAACGCACGCGTAGAATACAGCGTTCCCGCAGTTCCGGGTTCTCCCTTACTCACTCGTAAGTATGTCGAAACGCAAATACAACTGCAAGTGAAACGAAAAATCTATCACATAGAAAATTAAAAAAAACCACACAACAGCAATCTCAAACACACCTAAACGCACACGGAACAGAGCAGATTAAATCTGTGAACAAGCCCGATACAAAACGATAGAAACGTTCGCGGCCGTTTGTACTTTTGCCGACACCGACCGGACCTCTCCAGCGGACCTCCCGTCACACGATCCGGAATGAGTTTCGGAAGATGGACAGTTCCTTGTGGAGGTAGAAGGACGCAAGGACGGGACGCGGATTGGGGCGATGGGGGGGGTGAGGAAAAAGAAGCAAAATAATAAAATAAAACAACAACACAGATAAAAAGCATAACTGTGAGCTCCTCGGGCCTCTGGATGGAGATTTTAGCTTCGGTGTCGAAACACGAATGACACCGTCCAACTGGACTGCTGGACGACTTCTCATCTACAAGGGGAGAAGTATTATGGTAGACGGGGTGTGGTGGAAGGGCTGGACGGCCGAAGAGAATCGAAACACAAATCTTGATGTGTCGTATTTTTGATGGCAATCAATCTGTTTCTGGCGTAGGATTAGTACCGGTTCTACAAAAACTCTCTCACCTCTCCGAGCTCCCCCAGATCTCCACTGCG
Source organism: Anopheles atroparvus (assembly GCA_914969975.1). Lineage (NCBI taxonomy): Eukaryota > Metazoa > Arthropoda > Insecta > Diptera > Culicidae > Anopheles > Anopheles atroparvus. The sequence goes on along the minus strand of CAJZCY010000003.1, from coordinate 15,193,067 downwards.
CTACTTTTCCACTTTCCAGCGCCACTGGAAGGACCCGTAGGACCCTACATAACCCTCCCCTCCCCTTCACGACGAAGGTAAACTCGATCAACAACAAGTCGCCCATTAAATCAACTGATTACAATGAAACGCTTGACAGCAAACCGTATCATCGACTCGAGCGTCTTGGTCTTGGCGGGAAGCGGGTCCATGGAGTCCTCTGTCCCCCTCTCTCTCTATCTCTCTCTTTCTTTTCCTGCTTCTCTCTCACATGCTCGATCTAGAATCAAGGAAGTTGACTATTTTATTATTACCTTCGCGCCACCAAAGCACAACGGGCCGATACACAAAATCAATCGTGATCTCGATCGCTATCGATTCGTGTTTCTTTTTTTTACTTTTTGTGTTTCAAATCCACGAGATTTCATTTTTCTTTTGTTTATTTTGTGTGTGCCAAAAGTAATCAGTATCTCGTTAAGCCCCACATCAGCTATTTGCAATCATGGTTTTAATCTGCGAAATCAATCAAACTGGGTTGATGAGATCCGCATCGCTGCAATTACTTTAAATGAACTACTAAACCATTTACCAACCTTTATACACGAAGCAATAAAATTTAGGAGGGTATGATGGTTTTATAGGGCACATTTTTGGATAATCCTATGATTTTTTATGAGAATGATTTCTCTACAATCTCTCTAATTTAAAGCTTCCAAATGCAAATGCGCTCAATTTTCTGAATGAATAATATAATGCCTGTAGCGCAATCATTCAAATCACGGGTTAACAAAACAAAAATTTATGTCGCTTGAAGAGATCTAAGAAGCATGACTCTTCTTCGTTTACGCCATATCGCAAAAGTTGCTGGACAAGCCACACAGCGACGAACGGGAGAAACAGGCACGAAAAAAAAAACAGAAATAACTTCCCAACCAGCGCATCGGCAAATTATGTCCAACCGACGACGACGCCGACAACAGGATATCGTCGTCCACCGGAGCGTAATGAGGAGCCGAAAATGAGCTGCATGAGCCATAAATCAAACGAACGCCCTCTCTTAGAAATCAACTCACGCGCGCACGCGGACTGCTGTCTTCCATTCGTATCCATTCGCCCCAAAGCCCCGGAGAAGCGTCCACCTTCGCGGCGAGACCTCTTAAAAACAAACGGACCGTTCGGTCTTGCGATGAAGGAAGATGGCCAACGCTCGATGGTGCCCCCGCCTGGACATTACCGTGGCGTGGAAATTAATTCCGAAACGCTGTTGTAGGTCAGCGAATTTTCGGACATCATATTTCAACCGTACGCCAGCAGACCCCGCCCGCCCCACTCCCGGCGGCGTACGCAACTTCTGTCTCCGCCTGCAAACCAATATGGAACCATTGACACACGCGGCGTGGCTTCCCCACGATACTTTATCTCTTCCCTCGCCAGAGGGCGGCTCGTGGAGGCGGCGTGGCACGATGAGTGAAGTTTCGGAAGCCCGCTTTGAAGTGTGTCTCGCCCGTCCGCCCGTGACGGTGTTCCCACAGCCAGCCTTCCTCGTGTTCGTCCTTTCGGCCTCTGCTCGGCCGTAACCATTTAACTGCAGCCGCCGTTGCCAAAGCCACCGAGCGCAGATCTCGGGGAAAAGATTCGGCAAACCTTTGGCAAACAGTTTTCACCGGCAGCAGCAACATCCGTGGCCACCGTTTTCAGACCATGGGCCCGTCCGTTTGGTTGGATGGCTTCTTCGGCGGCTAGCTACGTCGTTTCCTCTTCCTTTTGTTTTACGGTTGCTTTTTTTTACACATTGCCTCGTGGTCCTCATTGCCGCCACGTACGCGCAAACCCTGCGGGGAGTCCCGCCAAAGACAGGAGGCTCCGGTTAAATATTCCACCGAGCGATTCGTCTCGCAACCCGGCCTCCTAGGGGCTTGCGGGTGGGGAACTCCGTCGTAAACTAGGAGCTTCCGAAGCACCCGAAACCAGTCGAGGCAGAAGGTGGCCGCGAGACGCGAGAATAAAAACCTGCTGATAAGCCGCGGCTGACCCGGAATGCAGCTCCGCCGTGCGGCCGCCACATTTAAGTCTAATTTACGATAATAACATTTAAAAGATTTGATTTACGACCACTGGGCCGCGGGGGTAGCACACGGTCCAAACTCGTCTCTCTTCGTACATCTAGCCGTATGCATACATTTATGTTATTAGGTGGTAGCTTCCAGCAGGTAGCACGGCTGGCAATACCGGGCCACCATTAACATACACCCTCCGGAGGCCTGTCTGCCGAGCCGTGCCCGGGTAACTATTGGATATGGATCATAAACCGGGAAGATTGTTTTTCCCCGCCCCCCCAAAACCCACAACGCTCCCACGCCGGGTAATGACGTCGAGGTCACCTTCCCAGTCGTCTTTGGGGACGGTTAAATGTAGTGCCCTCTGCGTGCCGCTCGAGGGATGCACGTAAATGTCATATCCTGGACCCCTGCAAGATCGCCTATTCGCCGGTTGGAGGTATTTTCTTGAATCGCCGCCATCACGCGACCGTGGAGTGGCGTTCTCGGTGCTGTCAATCATCGGACGAACTTGGTTGTGGTATTCCATGGCGATTTCGTCCGGCAACTTTCACTTTTTTTCCGTCCATGCGAAAGTGAACCAGAGATGATCTGCCAAAGAGATGCTGTTTGAAGGAATTCAAAGAAAAACTTTCTGTTTATTAAGCATTTGCTTATTTTATTTTAGATTTGAATCAAACATACGAAAACGAGACGCAAACGCGTACTGAGTCACTCTATAGAATTTAAAAAAATTGTATTTTATTTCTACAAAGGCAAATTAAAAAAAATCTTTATATAAGCTTGCTAGATAACCAGTTTAAAAATTATTTTTAAATTTAAACGATGCTCCCGAGAATCATAAAAGATGATGAAAATACTACAAAAACTCTAAACACTTATCAATTGACCCAACACCCTTCACTGAATTCCCGAAACTCCTTCCGTGTTTCTCTCCTTTTTTAGTTTTGCTTCCACTACTGTTATCTTCCGATCTGCCAAGTAGTCGCTGTCATCATCGTCTTCAGCTTTCATCGCATGCTGACCCAGAGCTCCGATCCGCTTTAAAATCCCCAGCGGCTCCCAACTCCTCGTCCAGAAACGGGACGCCAGCTTCTATTGAGCAAAGTCCGTCGCTTGTCCGAGCGCTCCGCCGCTGCCCTCCGACTGACCCCGAGTAGGGGTTCGCCCTCCCTCAGCCTCAGGACGGTGACCATTCATGCCGTGAAATATGATGACAGCCAAACGGCGGAAGCGCACGGCAGCCAAGGAAGGATCGCGGCCACGCAAACGCAAACGCGAAAGAAACCCGCGAAGACGATGACGGGGACGGCGACGATGGTCCGCTATAATGTCGATCATCTCATGTCCGCACGGATGAATCATTGGGCGGCCGGGAATATGCCGAACCGCGGACCGGGCAGCGTAATGTCCCGGTTTCACTTATCATCCGCCCTCCCGATGGGTGGAAGCGAACGAAAGCGAAAGTCACGATGGAATGGAAGCGCGCCTTGACGGTTTTTCATTTCGATGCGCAGGCCGAAGAAAGGGAAACGTGGTTCCCGTTAGCGAATCTGCGCCAGTATAAAACGTTTAGGAAATCCACCCCGATGACCGACGGCCGTGGCGAACTTTATGACAGGCGAGATCGTAGCGAAGGAGAATGGGGAAAGGAAATTTGCCGACCATTTTTGCTCTTTTCGACGCTAACTACCGGCATTTAACCCTCGTTCCACCGAATTGATCCTTCGATGATCGTTCGTTTAACTTCTAGAAATGTCGCCCCAGCCCCGAGCTGGAGGAGGTCACACGATCGAGAAAACACAATACCGACCATAGGGATTCTTACAAACCGTCGGTTTGGTCGTCGCTTGCCTTTCATTTCCGATTGCGAAACCAAACGTTGCACCCACGTCGGGAGATCATCCGTTGGCGAATGTTGATTTCAATGTTGCAACGAAATAGCGAATCTTGGAGTGGAATCGAAAGTAAACTCCCATCTACACAGGGTTTTCTGGGCGGGGGTGGGGAAGAAACCCCCGAAATAACTCTTCAAAACGTTCCCTCCGACGAGACGTTGACGAATGACAATGGTTCCCTGTATTTCGACGCAACACTTTGCAGGGAGCTGGAGAAGCAACCGGGTCAAATGGAGCGGCCAGCCGGGGGGTATTACTTTTCTATTTCCAACCCAGTCAATTATCTCATCGAATCCAACACTCCATCGTGCCATCCATCTCCCCGTTGACCTTTTTTTCTCCCTGCTGCCCAACCCTTTGCGTGTTGATTGTTACGTGACGGCAAACGGATGACGGCGGAGGAAATGGTCCGAATTTGGAAGGAGCGTGCCTTATTCCTACTGCCACAATCTGGGCCGCTGGTAAGGCGTTTGGCAAAAGGTTGCGGTAGGACCGTGTTGCCATTCCCGGAGCAACAATTTTTTTTTTTTTTTATTGGAGAAGATTTTATTGGATACAATGCCAGGCTTTCGAAAGTTAAATCAGCCGAAGAATCCAATAGGATCTTGTTTTTTTTTTCAGGCGTCTAACGATGAGTTGCGACAGATATCGAACGTTGAAACACTAAAATACGTAGCCTCTCACATGTGAGATGCCATTTATTTACCCTCCTTCAACATATCTTGGACTACATATCTATATAAAGTTCGCAGTAGGGGAATAGGTGTAATCAAAAGCCCTGCGCTGCTGATTGTTAAGTTCTATTGGTTCAATTAGGGGACATTGAACGTTCGCTACACCCCCGTTTACGATCAATCGCCGATGCTCGTACCAGCACATCACTAAAACACTAATCTGACGCTGTAAACCTGCACGATCAACAGATTTATCGTCTGCCCGTACCAGCGGTCTGCACCTTTGCACCTGGGGCAAACTCATAAAGTAAGATATTCACCGTATCGGGCAACACCTCCATGGGGACGTCCGCAGCCCGGCCGAACAGTTCGTCATCAAACTAGTCACCCTTTCAACAAGCTCCAAGCCCCAAGAGTGCAGGAATGATTCATGTGCGCTCCGCACCGAAGTCCGCTCCGAAGGACAAACTCGCCACGGGCAGTGCCGTTTAGCTTTTCGAGAATGATCACCGTTTCACCGTAAATACTAGAGGAGTGTCCTCTGCACAGTTCCTTCCCACCGGTACGGCCGCACCAACGCTGACCAGCGCTACGGTGTGTCTAAGTTAATAAATACAAATTTCCCCATCATTCACCCGATTAAGCAGACACCGTGGAGGGTCCCGCGTGGTGGTTTCCGTTTTCTTTCTTGTCCAGCCAGGTCAAACCAAGAGGTTGCCTACCACGACCGTTCTAGTGACAAAGCTACCATCCCACTCCTACCACGGATCATCATAGTGCGGCCGACGGACGGTTTTACCTTGTGCGTCGGGTTTTATGAAAACTTCAACACCCAACTGTGGACCGCCACTCCTCAGTCCTCCTCTCGGGTGCACCGATGGACTGACGGGAGCTGCGAGATGCGCCTATTGCTCCTTGCGAGTCAAGGAGCTGAAAGGGCCCCCCTCCCCCCCCCCCCCCCCCCCCCCCCCCGGGAAAGAGTTCTGGCCGACCCCTGCGTGCCTGGATTCTTGGCTGACTCTCCCGAACTTACGCACCCACGGCACCAACTGCCGTCCCCGTCGGGTCGGAACGCGCACCGCGGAAGGGTAATTGAATTAAACACTAACTAACGACGGGCCGTAAAAACAGAAATTTAAATTTAGCACCCATTCAAATCATAATCAAAACTCATTTTGCATCCCCGCCAATCCTGCCATAAATTCAGCGCTCACTAGTGCGTCCGCGGTGTGTGTGTGAGTGTGCTTGTTCGTGCGCCCTTGCAGCAACACGTGACAACCGGAACCGGAGCCACCCCGTTCCCCTATCTATCGGACGGCTCGTCCTGGCGGAGAGGATCCCGAAAGGCGAAGAATGAAGGCATAAATTAAACTTTTATTTAGCACATACACACTGACCCTCACCCCCATCGGTCTTAGGGCGGTTGTCGTCGGTGGCCTCCGCGCTGACCCTCGACACGATCCTTCGCTGGTTCGCTTTATGAAACGCCGTCCGGCGAAACTACCGGGAGTTCGGGAGAAGAAATGCCTTCATCTCACCTGCCCCACGCGCTCCCTTAGGGGCCCTTTCAGCTTTCGTCTCGACCGAGGAACCATTGTTATTAATGTTGATTATTTGTTAATCGGCCAGCTCGCTCGGTACACGGTGTGGCGTGGTGCGATAGTTCATTTTAATACTCGAATACCCAATCCGATCCCAGGTGTCTCCCATGTGGGTTTTTTTTTTTTTGCCACATAGTAACCCGGCCGGATTGGAACAGTATAGATCAATTGCGCCTCCCGCGAGTCAGTATAATCCTTCGGACCTCGTTTGGTTTATTCACTTTCCATTAAAAAGGCAGCCCGCGTCCTCCGTAGGACTTTTAGTCACAAAGCTGTTAAAACTCGACCGTGATGGTGCGATCGAGGAGAAAAAAACAAATCCAGACCCGCTCAACAGCTCCGTGCAGAACGGCATTGCCATATTTGTTCGGTTCGGATATATACACCCGCGGGCCACCCGACCTCCGCGGGCTCAACCCTCCCAGGTCGGTAAATGCGGATTGTAATGGGGATCAACTTTTAGTCGGCCCTCTTTCGGGCCGGTGTAGGCTGTTCTTATCGGTAAAGCGTTATTACCATTGCGCCAGTACTTGGGCCTGGTAAATCACGCCACACATACAAACACACACGAGCGCGCGCTCAATCATTCCCCCAGTGCCCTCCACCCTGGACGCAGGGCATATATCGCCCCCCCCCCCCCCCCCCCCCATTCCGTCCGGCCGACGAACGGTGCCAACCCCGAGGTGTTATTTACATGTCCCTGAGCGGCTTATTAGGACATTTCAGGGTACGCCACCGCGTCACAATCGCAAAAAACGCCAGGGCCAGGAAATTGATTGTCGCTCGCTCGCGCAACCGCCACCCATTCGTTCGCCAAGGGGAGCACGGGGCCATCATCGGACACGCGGTGACCGTTTCCATTTCGTTTCACACTTCGCACTTCGGTGGAAGTAACTATCCTGAAATATGAACGCAATAACAATACGAGGTCCACGCAACGAGTGCCTTAATCTCGTCGCGCAATCTGTTGTACCTCCCTTTCCGCTGGCTACGGTTTCGCGGGGCTCCACACATAAAGTTCCATAGACTAAGGAGCCTCCGATGCATGCTCATTAATGCGTGGACCGTATGGTCCCGTCTTCCGAAAAGAAACGATGTCGCAGCTGCTGCGTTGAAGAGCAGTTTTAATGCGACGCTGTCTCATTGTCATCACCTTTAAAGCTGACTATTTTCTCGTCAACTCGAGAGGGCGAAAGAGAGAGTCGAAAAGCAAACAAACCAAAGTTAAAAGATTTTTATGTCGAATTATACCAACCTACCCAAGTTTTGAACGATAAAGTTCATAATTTTTCATCACTTTCACGATAAAATTGTACAAATCTGTTTGGACAAGCTACCCTGTGTTTGAGACAGCGCCAATTTGTGTCGCGTGGTCGTTTTCAGTACTAACTTCAAACTGACTAAGGAACGGAGTCCATGAGCTGGGTTTGTGAGGTTCGGTTTGTGAAGTGTCTGGTCCATTTAACCTAGAAAAAGTTCCGTTTAAATCAACTTTCTTCATGGTGGGTGCTACACGGCACTCTCAACACTAAGTACGAATGTTTGTTATTTGTTGTTGTCGACGTCAGGCGGTTGTACTTTTCTTTTGATTTCACAAAAAGTTTGTCTAGTTTCGACTGCTTTATAAAGGCTGCCGGGTGTAAATCGCTCATACCGTCGTGTCGAAATATTGATTCTTATTAAATCAAAACAATGAGCAAAGTCGTGCTTGTTACCGGTGGAACCGGGCTGATTGGTAAAGCAATCGAATCTGCTATCAACCAGGAGAAACCCGCCGATGAACGATGGATATTCGTCGGCTCAAAAGAGGCTGATCTGACGTAAGTTACGGAAAAACGAAGCCCTCCACTGCAGCGTGCTCGTGATTGCATTTTCTCCTCGTATCGCACTGTGGAGTGATGAAAATTCCAGATGCATCAACACATGATTCATTCCACACTTCGGTCCACGTTGACAGCTGGTTGCTGTCCTGGCTACGTTAGCGTAAACACAAGTCTCGTGGTTGCTATGTTTTCCAACAGATGTCTCTGCTTCGTTCCAGTGATTTAACGGAAACGAAGAAAATGTTTGAAAAATATCAACCAACGCACGTGGTGCACCTAGCAGCGATGGTCGGTGGGCTGTTTCATAACATGAGCAACAATATCGATTTTCTGCGAAAAAATTTACTCATAAACGACAACGTGTTGCTGATGAGCCATGAGATGCACGTGCAGAAAGTAGTGTCCTGTCTGTCGACCTGCATTTTTCCGGATAAGACTCCCTACCCAATCGATGAAACGATGGTATGTAATGAAAAAACGATTTAATTTCCATTCCATAACATAAAGTTTACCTCCAGATTCACAATGGACCACCGCATGATTCCAATTTCGGATACAGCTACGCAAAACGTATGATAGACGTTATGAATCGGGGCTACAATCAAAAGTATGGCGATATGTTTACCTCCGTTGTGCCTTGCAACGTGTTTGGCCCGCACGATAATTTCGTGCCGGCTGTAAGCCACGTTATTCCCGGCATGATACACCGTTTGCATGAACTGATTTACGTCAAAGATAGTGCAGTGCGTAAGAACAACGACTCGTCCAGCTACGCAGGTATTAATTTAGTCCGCGTTGGATTTCATCTACTTCCAGATTCCGCAAGAAAACAAGGTTTTCACAGTGTACGGAACAGGGAAGCCGCTGCGACAGTTTATCTACTCGCTGGATCTTGCAAAACTTTTCATCTGGGTACTGCGAAATTACGACAGCGCCGAACCGATCATCCTTTCGGTTGACGAGTCGGCCGAAGTGTCGATCGCCAAGCTGGCCGAATCGCTAGCCAAGGCATTCGACTTTAAGGGAAAAATCGAATTCGACACAAGCAAGGCCGACGGCCAGCTCAGGAAGACGGCGTCGAACGCAAAGCTACGCCAGCATCTGCCGGATTTCCAGTTCACCGACTTTGATGCCGCGATGAAGGAAACGGTGCAGTGGTATATCCAAAATTATGAGAATGCCCGAAAGTAGTGGATGGTTGAGAATTGAAAAGACACCTTGCAATAGGTTCATCGACAAACGCTTTCAAAATCAATTATTCATACGTTTATTTTCTCCCCGATACCTGTCATCATTAAATTTCAGATATGAATTGAATGACTTAATAAAAGACGTTGATTATTTCCTAAAAACGATGAAAGCTTACAATATTTATTATGTACAGGTAATTAAATAATATTACAGATAAAAGAAGATAGTAACGTTGCGTTATACTTTTACTTCACGCCTGTCACAAGTGTGTGTGCCGATGAGTGTTTCGTGGTGTATTATTCTCCTGGACTGTTTCCTGCAAATAATTTTAATTAAAAAAATGTGCTCTTTTCTTCTTCATGTGTGTGATGTGTGTGAAAGCAGTTGGAAACTAAGGGGGCACCGCAGGTAATATTTTTGAACAGGAGTTTGTAACTTGATGTCAATTGTACTCACTTCCCTGATCGTTTTCTACAATGTAAATGTAGTTCGGTGCTTCACTTAACGTATGGTATGGGGATGGTTGTCATGCGTTGCTTGCTACCGCAAGTCATGAGCTGATTTGATGCTCTATCGCTAAGGGTGCCATCTACTAGAAGATCACGATACGAGCGCTAAGTTTATGCTTTGCCAAGTTGTGCATCCCAAGTCCCCTTTGTGGTGGGCAAAGGGACACTAAGTTTAGGGTGTGTATGAGTGAATGTGTGACCACTTAAAGCTAGATCTAAATATCAAAATAGAGCTGCCAAAGAACTTTCGAAGGACAACATATTTTAAATGGATGCAAGAAGTGCAGTGCAGAGTGCGGGTAAAATTCTTTTCGTTTTTCACCCAGGTGCACAACACAAGGACGATCGAGCACGTGAAGGTGAAGTGGAACGGTTCGTTTCGTTTGATTGTTTGATCGTCCGATCGGACTCTTTCGCTCTCCGACGAAAACATTCTCATTCGTTCTCGCTAACGGTAGAATGGTGTGAAATGGGGGAAAGTGTCTTAATAATAGTAGCAGCACAATAGTGGTGTTGTGTGTCTTCGCTAGTGTAAAATGTTGTTGGTTCATGTAATGCGACGGTGGCATGTTACGTGTGGTTCGCGTGTGGAATGGAATGGTATATGTTTGTGTTGTATTTCCGTGTCGCATCGAACATGGTCGTAACGCTACGGCTCGATCGATTGATCGCGATCCTCGGGGCAAACGGGCGTTACTTATCGCATGCGTCGTGCTCATATGTTCGTGTTTTATCACTGGGAGTTATTAGTTGGTGCCTGCTATCCTATCGCCATCCTTCGATGCCGGGCTTCACTGCTTAGATCGGTGGTAGGTACTTGTTGCTGTACACCGGGCCCTGGGTGGACTGCAGCTGCACTCGCGTCACCGTTGGACTGTTGGCGGCCGTCTGGTAGTTCGGCACCGGCGTGATGAACTGGTTCGGGTTCTTCAGCGCCTGCTTGATCCACTGCACGTCAATGTTCGAGAACGAGACGATCTGGTCGGGCCGGTTGCAGCCATTGTCCGCCGAGTAGACACCCTTCAGGTAGTACGTGCCGCTCGTGTCCGCGCAGGCCAGCGCACTGCCCACGTCGACCTCGCACGCATCACCGGACGGACGACCGCAGATGTGTGATTCCGGCGAGAAACCGTTCGCCTGCAGCTGACTTTGGCTTTCCGCTTCCGACAGCAGCGAAATCGGCATCTGCTGCATCAGGGCATTGGAGATGTGAACTGCAAGACGGAGTCGGAAGGAAAAGAAACCTCATTTAAACCACCATTTTCACATTGCCTCCCTCAGCGTGCACTTACTCTTCAAGACTTCCTTGCCCCAACCGGTGGTGACGCAGTTCTCGTACGAGGCGCTCGGCACCACGTCGTTCTCGTCCAGACAGATCGCTCCGATGTGCGTGTCGAAGCGCAGACGGTCCTCCAGCACCAGCATCGCGACGTCGTAGTTCAGCGTGGTCGGATTGTACGCCGGATGGTACACGACGTCCTTGACGCGCACGATTTGGAATGTCTTTGGCTCCGCATCAACTCCCAGGCGCCACTCGCCTCCCTTGATCTGGATCGTGCGTGGGTTCAATCTGGATATTTGAAAAAAAAAGAATGAATTCCAGTCAGAATAAGCCAGACTTGTTTGTTGCTAGAAGCTCTTACCCATAAACGCAGTTAGCCGCCGTTACAACGGTATTGTCCGAAATGATGGCTCCACCGCACAACAGCGTCTTGTTCGGCTCGAACAGCACCATCGCCTGCCAGGGGAACTCGCCGAATCCGGTTCCAAGGGGTCCAGCGCCACGCGGTTGAGTGTTCTGTGAAGATAAACCAGAAAAAGTTTAAAGTTTGAAATGATTTTATACAATCAAAGCATTGAAAGTAGTTTTGATAAAAGGACAGGGTTTGGAATTTTATGTAACTGCTTGTCCATCTTCCTACAAGTGAGACATCAAGCTTCATTAAAGGCAATCAATGTCGATATTACAACACTCTTCTAACACGGTAATAAAAATGCCCATCGGTTGACATTTAGTGTCAATTTTAACGATGCCTCGACGCAAAACGCAATAATATACGACACGTTCGGCATATACGCGACACATTTGCATAATGTTATTGATATTAGATCGGGAGACTGCCTGTGACTAGCTCAATGCTAAGATTTTTTATGGCGCCAATAAGCCCATTGACCCGAGGCGTTACTCGGTGTCAGAGGAATTCAAAAGGAGCAAGGGCCCTTGACGATCGACTAGAAGTGATACTTACGTAGTTCCTCGGGGCGCACGTCTGTTGCGTCTTGGGGAAGCTATTATCCGAACGCTGGTTCTGGAACGGGCGGAACCGAGTGTTGCCACTGTTGGTGAACTGCAGCCCGCTCGGGGCCGGGCTGTTGATGCGCTGCCCGACGGTCGACTGGAAGGAAGCGGACGCCGTTACGCCGCGATCGTACTGCGTCTTCGCCTGGGTGACTGCCTTTTGGCTGACGAACTGGTTCGGTGCAAAGGATTGTGTGGAGGTTACCTGCGACGGCGCGGCCTGGATCGGCTCACCGGGACGCCGCCCGTTACCATTTCCGTTGCCGAGTCCGTTACCGTTGCCGTTGCCGTTGCCATTCGGACGATCCGGCCGGTACGAGCCATCGTCGAAGCCGAGAATCTCCGGGTTGTACTGGCCGAGCTGGCCGACTGGCCACGGGTCAACGTAGTCCGGATCACGGCAGCACACACCGGTGAAGCCACGCTCGAGGTTGCGGCAGGACGTAACGGGCACGCGGAACAGCTTCTGCTCCTCCGTCAGCACGACGGGCGTCTTCGAGATGACGCCGGTCGACGAGCAGTACTCTTCCTCGGTACAGTTCATGGCGGCCGAGCAGCCGACAGGCGGAAGCGGTGCCGGACCCTGCGGTTCCTGCGGACGCGGCGGTTGGAACGGACGCGGAGTGTTCGGTCGCAGCACGACCGGCGTTTCGTTGGCCGGGTTTGTGATCTCATCCTGAGGAGGTCTGATCTTGTTAGGGTCGTCATTGGACGGGGACGGCACTTCCTCACGTGGTGGAATGTACTCGTCGCCGCGGAATGGTGCAGGCGTGGTGGTGGTCGGTGGGGGGAAGTAGCGAGTCGTCGTCGGCGGCGGCACGTACCGGGTGGTGGTCGGTGGTGGTACGTAGCGCGTGGTGGTCGGTGGCGGCACGTACCGGGTGGTGGTCGGTGGGGGCACGTACCGTGTGGTGGTGGGTGGTGGGCGAGGTGTAGTGGGTGGTGGTGGTGGTGGTGCAGTTTGAATGTTTGTGACGGTGTTCTGACCCTCCGGTGGGAGGTACTGATTTTCCGGTACCTTAACGACGTAGCCCTCGTTGGTCAGGACGGTCGATTGCGACAGGAGCGACTGCTGCTTGCAGCAGACTTCCGGTGCGTAGCATTCGCCAGTCTGCAGTGAAGTGAAGAAAAGAAAAGCAACAATGACAAATCTTGCTATGATTGAGGCCTAAGCGAACTGATAATAAGGCGAATTCCTATCCATCCAATGTGACATCTACTAGAACCAGAAACATCTATTATGCAAACCCCTTCACAAGCCCCGCATTGAATCCTCTAAGCCATTATGAAGTCTCGCTCGTCGTGTCCATCGATCAATTTCGCAACTATCTTCAACCAATTAATCTTCTTTGGCCTGCCATAAGCTTCCCAGATGAGCTACGGTCCATCTTCTCTCTTCGAAGGAGACTTTGGTTGACGCTACACAGCAACGTGATGTAACTTGGTTCCTCGCGGCATCGTTGGATTAACGACCCGTTCGTGGTTCTTAATCCATGCGCACAGCACAGCGTACGCGCACCGTGTCGTCACCAAAAAAGGGGCTGGACGGTTCAAATGGCGTCGACCACTGGATACACGCCATCTGCAAGACGACGTAAGAGCTACTCATCTCGTCGGATGACCATTCTAGCGAGCCTAATCGAAAACGAGTAGCAAACGGCAAGCGAACGTGCATAATTAATGTCGCTACCAGACTTACACGCTGCATGCTGCCGAATGGCCTTTGCGCAAACACGGGTCGCGCAGAAGTAACGCAGTAGCGAGAAATATCAGCGCAAATTAAGCGACGGAGCGATTTTAATCCTTCCTCAGGAAAAACGCATAACGACATCTGCCGCTGCTTCTTCTCCGCTGCAATGCGACCATTATTGAAACCCGCGCATTCGACTGCCCCATGCGCTGTCATCTGTCGGCTGTCAGAAAGCTGGCACTGCAATCTAGGGGGGAAATGTCAGCTGGAAATGCAAAATGAAACAGCAGCACAGCGAAGAATCGCCCCGATCAAACGTAACGAACCTCGCTCGTGGAGCAAGTGTCCCGGTGACACGGACTCTGGAGGCTGGCAGGCACAGGCAGCACAGGCAGGCACTCCAACACACCACCGTTGCGACTTGCGCAAGGCTCTTATCGGGTAAACATTTCGTAATCTTTCTTTTTTCGCTCCCTTTCACTCACTCACTGCCCGATCCGAAGCGCCCGAAGAGAGCCTTAAACCCGACAAACGTTTTGCTGTTCTTCTGACCCCCAGTCCTTCCCAGACCACTTGAGACCTGATCCTGATCGGGCAACGGTACGTCGTCGAGGGCCAGACGTGCGTCTCCAAAAGCGACCCTCAAAGACAACCAGAAGGTGAACAAAAAAAATCGAAATAAAATAAACCGGACCAATCCCGGATGTAGTTGTTGGTCCCCGAGGTAGGTCGAACTGTAGTCGACCCGTAGCGTAGCGCATAATCGGCTCCGTTTGGGCTCCTTTTATTTTCCAACCAAACCCCCGTTTCGGTTCGTCACGGTCTGCTCGGGAAACGAAGCATTTTATGCTTGCTGACTTGTTTTATCCTCTTTCAGTCTACAGTTTTGCACGTTTTTTACATAATCCACCCGCGGCGGCAGGGCCTGGCAGCATAGCTGTTGGAAACAAGGAGCTGATTGAGTCGGTCCGAGTTTTGGGGTGATGAAAAACATATTATGCGAAAACAAAAAAGCGTGATGAAAAAAAAAACTTGTCCACCGCACAACCAGACAAACGAAAAATCTCCTGGCCGATCACGATCGGCAAATAAATGATTAGCCAAATAGACGTTGGCCACCTGAGCCACCAGCAGCAACCGGTACCGATCGGTGTCATCCCGGGCGACCACCGTCCTCTCTCTTTCTTTTCCACCGTCGGGAAGGTTTGGCGCAAGAAACTCCTTTCCATCCTTTCCTACAGCCTCCCACATCGGCTTTTGTGTGATAGGAAAATATTGACCCATTTCAAGTGGATGGAGACGATCGCGGCGATACTTCAACGTGACGAATCGATCGTAAACACACACCCAGCCAGCCGGCGCACGTTTGCGAGTGGGGTTTTCCGCGAACCGCACGGTAGCCACACTGTCAATGTTTGCCTCGACAAATCGTTGGACAAATTGTTCCCTGCTTCATTGTTCAAACGAAAGATAGTCCAAACCGCGTGTTCGGAGCTGAAGAAGAGTGGTTCCATGAGAAGGGAGAGGCCAATATTTGCGTATGCCATGACTTTGGTCTACTGTCAAATAAGATTTTGGTGAAGACCATTTTCGATTTCTTTAAATTTCGCTTTGAAGCTTAAATCCTCGTTTCAATTACTCCGCGGTTTTGCTAGCCCCATCCCAGTTTCGTACATCCTGGTTCTGTTTATGGTCAGGCAGCGCGCGCAAGGGATTTTCTTCTCGATCCGGCCCCATGGAGCCCACGGAGCGTTTAGATCCGTGTTATCGAAATCTCTGATCCTCTGATGTATGCTAATCGTATGCTAATCGAAGCCGTTTATTTGATTGCCTAGAAAGCTGTCAAGATTGGGAACGGAACGAGCTGAATTAGGGAGGAGGGCAAGGAGGAGAAACTAAAGTCGGAAAACGACTAATCGCGCCAGCGGCAACATCTGGCCGATTTTGGCTCACCGCATCTCACGTGGAATGTGGCTCGTCTTCGGCACAGCGTTGGCAAGCAACGTCCGGGTTCGAGCGTGTTCCTTCCTCGGACTTTGCAGCATGAAACATGAAACGATGCTCGGGCTAGAATTTATGACGACTCCGCCGGCTGCCAAATACGTCGTGCGGCGTGCGGTCTGTGGTCCATCGATAGTGAAACACACACATTGCGATCGCTGCCAGTATGGTTATGATGTGCTCAAATCATGCCACACAACGCTTGCCATTGACACAGTTGCGCTTGTCGGCCGTAAACAAATGTCAACCGACAGAACGGAACACGGCCCTCGCCATCGATCGTAGCGCCCTTCGGAACGATCCGGAGCTTAGGGAGCGAGGGCGGTTGAGGGTTCGAGTGTCACCGTCGTCGTCGTCGCCGTCGTCGTCGACGTTGTATCGTGATTTACAGGAGAGGGAAGCCGCTGTCAAACGCCGACCGACGGGCGGGCGACTTTGCCTTGCCATTTTACCCACTTTTACGAGCATCCACAGTGAACCGATGTGACACGCAACTCGCAGGGGAGATCCCAGATACAGGCGTCCCACAAGTAAATGACTGACTGGCGTGACGGAGTCGAGGATGTTTTCTTTTCTCCCATCCCAGTGTCCGTTTACAATCTGCAAACACTGAACACCATCACAGCCCCTTCGCGGACGGTCTGTTCTTCCATCCCAGGAGATTAATCAGAAAAATTCGCGGTAAAAGCAGAACCACAAACGAACGAACCAACGACACGCACCATTATCATGTTCATCATCGGGAAATGGTGCCACCGGAGCTGCGACAAGACATTCCGAACAAGCAATTTCGGTTGAATTGAATCGAAGCGTCGTATATGTGACGATAAACGGCCTTAAGACAACCGTTTACCAACGGTCAAGAACGAGATGTCAAACGGCGATCGCAAACCAAACCGGTGGTGAGATGTGGCCTTCCGGCGGTTGATCTTTGAACTTGTTGGCACCGGTTGGGACGGGACAACCGGAGAGGATCAGCTACTGGCAGCAGACGCCTCGCTAACCACGTTTTACACCGGCTAAGGGTCTAAATTTTACCTACAAAGCATCTCACAACCTACGCGGCCGCTGCTCGCCGAAGACGAGCCCGAAGGACCATTAAACGACAAACAAAATGGAGATAAAAAAGCGACAACTGGGGGAAAACACGACTTTCTCAGCACGCGATCCTACGCAAGGGGCAGGAGAGGGCAGCGACATTAAACAAACATTCATCAGACAGGCGTCTCAACACCACCGAAATCTTGGCACGGGAGATGCGGCAGGCTGTGTTTTACGTGTGAAAGATAGACGGCATTCAGTGGAAGGTGGAAGGAAATTAGAAACCGAAGCGGACGACGCAAATGGTAGCCGGGTTTTATGTACCGCAACCGTAACGACCGCGCGGCAGCTCGTCGAAGGCAAAAGGGTGCCCATAAATCTGACCACCGACAAACTTGACAGATGGTGCTTGTCGGTGGCGACCTTGACTGGAAGGCCCTAGCGGCACATTGTAATGCGTGGAATGCAGCAAAACAACCTATTAGGCAGACATCGTCAAGGTTTCCTTGTAACCTACTCGATGACGGTGCATTTTGGTTGGGTGAAATATAGGAGCTACTTCAGAATCTATTTCAGCCGTTCTATAACGAAACAATTTTGAATTTGTCCATTGAGTGATGTACTGATTTGCGTAATTTAGGGAAAAAATACGACCTATTTCCTTTCCGAAGACCATTCGGAGCAATAAACGATCGTAAAAGAAATATTCTACACCTATTGTGAAAGTTTTATGAGTGTTTCCTTCATCCAGCCATCTCCAAATCGGACCTCAAAGTGCCCAATTAACCTCCCACGACGTGTGGCGCCAAGCGTAGGCCTTAAAACTATCAAATTGATCTGCTTGTTTCATAACACCACCTTTATTTGGTTTTAGTTTTTTTTCCTGTTATTTTTGGGGTAAAAATCGCACATAACCCCAAACGGAACGGACGGACTATAAACCGAGCCGTGACATTCCTTTCCCGCCGCACAAGGTCTAACAGTTGCGAAACGAAAGCAACCACTTTGGCACATAAAAAACTGCCAACACCCAAATAAAAAAAAAAAAGTCTCCAACCTGCACGGTTGACCTCGGCAATTATTTCGCGTAAAGTGTGCGAGACATCTACTCCAGGTATGCTCCTGCTACCATGCCGGCACGGCAGGTGACCTACGGCTATCTAAATTAATTATCGCCGTTTCCCCCCCTTCGTAGACAAACTAATGACACTTCGAGGAGCGTAACGCTGTCGGGCTGGCTTAGGACGTGTTTATTTCACGCCTGTTTAGTACTCTATTCTATGGATTTATTCGCTTCTTTCTCTTCAGCTACCCGTTTTGTGGCGTTGAAATTAAAACAAATAATCTAAATCATTTACGAAAGCTCGAAGCTGGGAAGATCGCGCACGTGTTTGCTTTCACCGCTTTGTTTTGCCTCCGATGGAGGCGCATGATGATTCAATGCCAGAAGCATTCCAGCAGCGGTCTGCAAAGCATTCTGCTCCCAGCATTCGTTTCGAATGCTGTGACATTTCTTTTTGCGGAGGAATTTCACAAGTTCATGCGTGGTTGCGACCTCCCGCACGCTTTTCGTTGCTTGACAAGTTTGCGTGTTAATACACTTCTGGCACTCTGAAAGAGTACCTTTGCTGCGCAGCAAAGCACCCGTGAAGACCACACGAAAACCTGTCTCGCCCGTTTGAACGAAGAAATATCACGGCGAAATATTGCGTAAGGTGTCTCTTTTTTATCGCTTTGCCACTCTTATCGCCTGCGCTGGAGTGCATTTCAACCAACATCGCCCATCGCCTTCCGACGTGCTGATAACTTATCACAACCGCCCAAGGGAGAAAATAACAGCCGTACCTTAACGAGACGCCAACAGTGTTCAGGCGCAAGCTTACAGATGGAAATGGTTCCAGTGGTTTTTAAATGATTCTCTTTTTTTTCTTTCCCCCCAATTGCGAGGGCAGACACGAAATTCCCGAAGTAAAGAAGTAATAAAAAAACGAAAGCTATCCAATCACCTGTTGCGGAAAAAACGAGACAAAAGCCGAGGGGTTTGCTGGCGGAGGACATGCACTCCGTTCCCGAACTCCCGAACCCGGCAAGTTAAACCGGTTTAGCGCATACCCATAGGTGAACCAATAGCAAAAACCAGCGCCTGCTTCTCTTCCTGTTCCTCCTAGCAACCAGCTGAAGAAGGAAATTCAAAACTGGCCGCGTTGAAAAAAGAAAACATAAATTAAACAGGAACCGTGGGCATTGAAGGAGTGAAAAAAACTGTTAAAAAAAACCTGCCGAAAAACCGCATTCTTCGTGCCCGGTCATGTGTCACCCGCGGGAGGACCAATTTGTGAATTGGATAAGACCCGTCGGTGGACCCGCTCGTTTCCCCTTCTGCTTCGAAAGGTTTCGAAGGGGACGGTTCCGCTTTCCATAAAAACACAGCTTCCCGGCTCTCGCTCACCATCTGTGGCCCGGACCCAGGGGGACACCACGTAATTCGTGGTTCTTGGTTACTCGGTAGGCCGCAGTGTACGCGCGCGCATGGCCATTGTTTCCTCAATCGCTCGCTGGTCGCTGTTATCCCCGGGGCGATCCTCATGGTAGACGCTCTGGTTTCGTCATTCCAACAAGGAAAAACGTACGACTCCCCGAATGGACCCGAAAAGGGCTCGAACAATTACACACCACGCACCAGCGACCATTGACATAACGCCATTATTTATGTGCTTTTCCCAGCTGATCCCGAGTTGATCGAGAGTACATATCGTTCATTTTATTATTTTTTTTTTTTTAACTGATGATAACCGTTTGAATGCTGAAACACAAGACGACAGTATTTTTTTTATGAAGTCATGTTTTTATTGCTTTTTTCGTCGAAGTTCGCTGCGTTACGGATCCATCCGGCCGATCAATACGTGATTTATAGGTGCCCATGTCAAAATGCACCGAGCACAAAACGACCCGCCAACGGGGAAAGAGAACTGAATCTGTGGCAGGTTCGAAAGGTCACTTTCGAAAAATACAGCAAGAGGAAAGTATGCGGCCACAAAATATATACAAGACCCTCTTGGGCCAGGGCGTGAAAATTCAGGAACACGCGTGACGTAATGGGGAATTGAGAAAACAAAACATGGCAAACAAAAAAAGCATCGCATGACGGAGGGTCCGGGAAGAATGACAAATGAATGGCTATAGGTGATAATTAAGCGATAGGTTCATTATGGAAATTATCTCCCACCAAAACAAGGAACAAAACGACCAAGAAGTCGATCGATCGGTAGGTGTAGTGCGATCTCGAACCGTGAGTAATGAAGTCGTTGGCTGCGAGAAAGACCATCCTGGTCATAACCTGTCGCGCAAATAGACCAGCGCGTGGGCATGTTTGTGGGCTGGTTTCGGTGTGCTGTGACAATATTTGTTCTTCCACTTCATCGGCATTGGTCGGCAGTAAGAGTTTTTCCCTTGAAATATGTTAATCTGCTTCAAGCTTCATTGTATGTTCTCTATGCTTCCCAATTTCTAAACGTGTCAATACCGAACCTTCGAATCCACGGAATTGAACACAATCAACTTACTGAACAATGAATTTAATGAACAGTAAACGTTCACAGTGGAATGGCTCCTTTCACAACAGAGGCGAAAATCCAACCACAACGGCAACTGCTTCCTAATTGACCGAAAAAAAAAACCCCATTAAAACTTGGCGCCTGGCATCCAAATTACGTGCTTTGTGCAACCGGCGATACAATCGCGACACGAGACAACAGTGACTCATTGCCGAATGAAGCAATAAAATCATTGACGGAAGCACCCAATTTACGTGGGATTAGCGTACTTTCAGGCGATCGAGATGCGCCCCTTGTGAGGTGTGTGTGTCTTTTTTTGGTTTCTTCTTTTTTCGTTTACTTCGATTCCGTCACCTACCGTCAGCAGTGGTGTGATTTAACCTTGTTAGACACGACCGTGCACGCGTTTGGCTCGCACGTAGGCGGAATACCTAATGAGATGCCTTTGCAAGCCGCGAGCCACGGAACAGGCGCCTCACGAACAACAGACGCTCGCCGGCTCTGTTCGTACCGAAGATGAAGAAGAAACACTAGCAAAGAGCGGTTTATGAAAAGCACAGCACAGGGGTACGTTTAGTGTCGCAGCGGTACCACCTAGCGATCACCTACGATCACCTACTCTACTGGTTCACATTTTCCTCTCCCCGGGACAAACACCAACACACGTATATTCATCGAGCGAATGGCATTAAACGCGGCACGATGTACGATATTAGTTTACCCTTAATATGAGCGGTAATGGTTTTTTGCTGTCAGCGAGGGAAGATTTGTCACCGGCACCATTTTAAATTTTCTTCCCTCTTTTCATTTCTTTCCTTCTTCCACTGGACTGGAATGTCAGCTGGTCCTAATCGTAGCAAAAAAAAGAGGAGGCCAGAGCGTCTCAAAACCGGTTCCTTGCGAATTTTTACCACCTGTATGCAAAAGGTGCAAAACAATTTAAATTGCTCAAACAGAAAGGAACGACATAATAAACGACACTGTCGCATGGTTTGGTAGGGAGTGCAATTTTCGGGATGCGGCATCGTCGTGAAGATGGCACATAAAAAAAACGTGCCACATCCATTCCAATCCCGATTGCATTGCCTCTCTCCTCTCTTGGGTGACCTTACTTTCCCTTGTTCCTTCCCATTTGGTTCGCGTCGTCCCCGTTCGAGGTGACGAGATTAATTGATCTCTTGAACTTTTGCACACCCAATCTCATCTCGATCGATGGCGACGCGTTCGTCACTGGCACGCTCGTTGAAGTCGTTTGTTTGCCAACCGTGCTGACGTTACGCGACGGTTAAACTGGCCTCACGCCGCGGGGCCACGCGGAAACAACCATCCTCTCCAGATGGGAGGAAGTGTGAATTTTGTAAGCAAACTATCAAACCACGCCAACCACCAGCACGAATAGAATTGCGATCCCGGAACATTCGCGCTGAGCGCTTGGTAAACTTCTTTTATGCGACCGTGTGTACACTTTTCTTTACAACTGGAAAGGCACAAAAAGCTCGGGTTTGCATAACAAAGGCCCTTTATCGCACGGACACAGTTGACAGAGGCCAACGAACAGAGAAAACAAGTCCGCCACTGACCAAATATTGTTATCTGACAAGGAATAAATTGTCTAGCATCGAGTGGAATCCAGCTAGTAAAACGATTGACAAATAGAAGCTTCTTGAGACGATCCGGAGACAACTTTACACCAGAACGATGGGGAAGATTCGTCAAGGACAGTCCCCTTCAGGGGTTCCCTTTGATTATGTAAAGTATAAACCAATAAATTGATTTAATCTACACGCACACGCTTGGGCCAAAACTTTCGGCGATGGGATTGTGAAGCGATGAAAAATCTCATTGAATTTAAATATTAATTTGCAACGCTTGATTAGCGATTCAAGAACCAGCTCTAGGTGAGCCCTTGCGGTCGTAAAACCCAAACGCCGATTAGTTTCGATCGGAGCCGGATCGGAGACGCTACAAGGTGGAGCTCATTAGAAGAGGATATAGTTCTATGGTAGTAAACGGCTGTCCCTTAAGCCGTTCAGATGGCCCTTCGGTTATATTTGAGAGCGCGAGTATTCGAAAATTTCAAAGGTCAAAGAATACCAGATCAAAGAATGATTTTATTTTTTACGAGAACGAACACCGGGGGTTTTTATTTCTAAATGAAATCCTTGTAACCGAACCAGAAAGACGCGACCACATCGAGCAGGTTGGTTTAATTTACACACCGGAAAGAGAAACCAATCAGCACCACCATCCCCTCTCGAGGAGGCAAGCGTCATCAGAATGATGTTCACACACACTCCGAGAACGGCTGAGGAATCCATCGACATTGGGCTATCGTCGCGCGCGTCATTAATTCGACATGCGCATTGTCTTGCACCACCGCATGTACTTAATTAACTGATTAGAATCTGCATCCATCTCGCAGTGGCCGGAGATCCGTGAGATCGCCAATCAATTACGAGTTCGCGTGTTAAAACCCCGCAACCTCACAGCAGCACCAGCAGCAGCAGCACACAATAATGGCCCAATCGCTATCGTTCGGTTCATGCCGCTTCCCATGCTTGAATTTTCTACGAACGTGCTTGTAGGACCTACAGAGTCAGCGTCCGTAAAGATGCGATCGTAATGCTTTCGAACAAGAATCTATTTACACGCGTATCGATCGGGGCATCCTCCGGCGCAACAAAGTATGTGTTCGCTAATCCGCTCGATCCGCTCCTGATTGCGCTGCATCGCAGCGGTCGAAGGTGTCAAACATGGTCAAGCCGCCTGTCGACAATCCGATGGAGGGTCCGAACGTCGATTGGGCAACACTTAATTGCACTCCGATCGGCGGAATCATCATTAAAGCAGGCAATTAGTCAGCGTGTGAGCTGTAGAACGACAATGGAGTCGGCAATCAAATTACATACACGTAGTAGAGGAAATCTTTATCTCGAAAATTGATTTCTTCCATTATCGATATCGATCAATAAGCGTTTGTGTGAATTTTGCTATGAGTATAAAAATAATAATAAAAATGTTCACCAATCGGATGACATACTGAACCACATCATGCATGCCAGGATGCATTCCCTTTAATTCAATTTTCATGTTTTTTCACGTGTTTCCTTTCATTTAAGTTTCATCTTTATTCACGGGTTTCCTTTTTTTTTCCAGATCAGACATTAGGTACAGTCATTCAGCATAACTTTTCCACTACATTTCCCGAGAACAATGCGAACACCGATGCAACCAGAAGATAGCACGTTCAATTGCATTCGGTCCGGTGCATCGCCATTCACGTGAGAGCATTCGGAGTAGGTTTTTTTTTTTATAAAAGCCACAGGAAGCAACACCAGCCAGCCGGGAAACAATTGGCGATCAAGAAGCGATCTCCATCGGCGGCACTGGAGCAAATTCCGCCCACAAACGTCCCTACTCGCGTTGCAATCGCTCGGTACGATTGTGTATCATGGGAAATTTGATTAATGACACCCTTGCGATGGCTGCGATTCATTGCGCAACCATGAAGCCTCCGGCGTACGATGAGTCCGATGTCCGGCCGTGCACACATGGGAGACGGTTTCTTTCAACGTCGCATTTTGTTGCTGCAAAAAGCGTTCAATAGCGTCCCAAAGCTAGCCCGAAGACAGAAGACAATAAAATCATCGGCGAAATTCGATCACAACCGCGTGTCATACAAAAACCGCGAAAAATGGGTTTGGCCGAGCCGGGGAAGGAGGAATCGAAGTTTCCAATCGATCGCGAACGCGAGCTCTCGTAATGGGTTATAATTAGCCGCTGGACATCATTTGCATAATTCGATCGGTCGCCAGGTTTAGGTCACAATCGCGAGCGCGAAAATAAAAAAACGGAGCACCGGCCCCGGGGTTGACGGGTCAATAGTCAGGCGATCGATTCCTAATCGATCGGTACGCCGGCACGAACCTCCCGCATCAGATATCGGACGCAGGCGAAAAGTGACCGATAAAGGTCGGCAAATAAAACGCAGCTAAAACGCTGCGATAGTTATTGGATGAAGAACACTTTAATTTCTTTTTTATCGACACCCTAATGAAGCATTTAAAGTTTTATTTGAAACAAATGACCTTAAGCCAATTATGCAACTGCACCCCGGACGCGCCGGATTTGTTTTATCCAAATTCGCAAGATGTAATACCTTCATCCCCTCGGGATACGGTGAAATAGAAACCAATTAGTTGCGCTATCTTTATGATAGATCCCGGAGTCCAATGAGGTGGCCTTTTTTGCAACACTTTGCCGCTAACCTTTTCCTTCATTCTTTTCTCTCCTGTCTCTGGCGATTACTCCTTCTTTATCTATTTCTTGTTTGCAAACAAATACGAGCAAGTTCCTGGGCTCTTATCGATTCTCATCTTCGTGGCCGGATGGTCACGAACCCGGATATGAACAAATCGTAAGCAAGCCGCCAAACCGTTGTACGTTGTTGTAACTCAAATCTATTCTTGTTCTCTTTTATGATTTTTTTTACCGTGTGTGTCTTCTTTCTGTTGCACAGTTACTACCGAATGATTAAATGCGTGCTTCACACTTCCCTCGTCTGGTCAGAACAGCTGCGAATTGCAGTGAACGACCGTATCAAAGAAGAACGTCGATTTACGACAGGAAGATCACCATAATCGGATCAACCCGGCGTGAGCGACTCGTGATGGCATCATACACGTTAAATGGGTTTATTGTGCCACGCGCGCCACTGTGACTTATTTCACAACGGTTAAAGTCCAGTAGACAGCCTAGCCAGCCATTCTCCGCTCGTCAACGACTTCAGATTGCAATCGCCTTCCTGCTTCATTATTTCACGCCGAGCGATTTTCGCTATGCATTTCCCCATCATGGTGGGTGGAAACCACGAATCCGGGTGCAAATTATTCTACTTTTGCGCACGGTGTACATTCCCGAGGCACAACTCGAGGAACGTTAGCGTGATTCAGAGCAATTGAATATGAAACGGGGAATTTTTTTATTTTTATACGATTTTACTTGGAATGATACGATCGAAATTTTAATTGACTTTATCTGTGATAAAACTTCCTGGAATCAATTTCCATTACCATTTTAGCGATCGAAGAGTTTGTCGTGGAAAAGTATAGTACAATCTCCTCCGACCGTACATTGAGTTTACGTAACAAACTCTCTACGGACTTATTAAACCAGGCGTCGGCTGCGTCATGTCCACACACTGCTGCACCTCGCTTAGGTGTCACATATCGTTGGCTTAGAAGCTGCAAATCATCCTCCCAACGATCGGTACTGACCTCTTGCTTGACCAAATAACACTGGGGAGTGCGTCTCCCGGCAGCGTCGCGGCGGGAGTAATTCGATTTAAATACGAAGAAACAACCGTTGATCGGCGATGACGCAGTTCGCAGTTGGCGGATCGACTGTCACTCAGCGTGTTGCTGCATCCTCTCCCGCTGCATTATGACTATTGTGCAACGATCGTCGCAATCGATCGCACTGCAAAATGCACCTTCGCGACCCGAACCGGCCAGTAGGTACGTTCGCCCAACTCGTTGCGATCTTTTTCTTCTGCGCCGCGGGACTGTTGACCTCGTCGCTGCGAATGTCGACGTGAACCCGAGGGCACCTGACAGAATTGCCAAGAGCAAAACAAAATAAAGAAAAAGTTCATCACAACACACTCTCGCCTCATCGTGACCATACTGAAATGCCAGAGAGATACGCCATCCAACCGTTGATTGCCGACGGACTCGCGTTTCTAAGATGCAATCGACCGGAGGTGCCGAGCTGCAGAAAGCAGAAAAAGAAGAAAGCTGTCCTCTTTCTTCGATTTTGTCACCGCAGCAGCCGCGATCCTTGTCGGTGCCCCGGGACTTTTATATTCAAATCAATGTGCAAATCGCGGCGATCCACACCCTGGCGGAGGTCGCGCTGGTCAGCAGCAACATCAAAGATGCGTTCCGTTACGCTGGCGGCATGCACGGTGAACTATGGTTGCGTAATCCCTTCCATTCGGGGTTTTGGAAGAATAATTAGGACATCACATGGGCATGAGCGGAGCGGGATGGAGGGATTGTCGCCGGTCCCCGCTTGTGTGCAAGTGACGGAGTCCTTCGCGCAAAATTGAAAGTAAAGAAACCTGAACAAATCTAACCGTTCCAAAAGGTGGTACAATGTAGCCGAAAAGGGGACAGAAAAAGCAATTGCCTGGCTTTACCGCACCTCGAGGCCAGCGATGCTTTCGTCTCAAGCTTGCGAAGGTGTTGCGGCGCAAAATGGGGAAAGCAAGCTGCGAAGCTCTTGAACTTGAACCTTCGCGCGGTCGGCATTTGTGCAAAAATAGAACATCTTAAGCGCGTGACCTCTTTTTCACTTTTTCCACTTCCTCAACGTTCAATGAAAAGTCGGCACTGAATGGCGAGTGAAAAATGGTATCCTCCACAAATCAAATTAATCTTTCACCGTGCTTTTTCCGCCCATCTCACACCCGCCACCCGGGGCTTCACACGACTCGAACTCGTCCGGAGGCAACCAAATAACGCTTAATAATTGTCATTAACCACCATCATCATCTGCCATCGTGCCGGAAAAATTGGAGACCGGTCCGATTCGACGTTACTTAACTGTCCGCGCACTCGCACATTCCACTTACTCGTGTTTGCATTCGATTGGGTTTTTGCTTAATTTTCATCAATTACAACTTAATGAAGTGGAATAATGCAGCTGCCTGCTTCCAACCGTATCGTGTACTCCTGCTCGATTTACCGAACACGACTCGGTTCGAGGGAGGGGGGGGGGGGGGCAAAGGACGCGGGTTTGTAAGGAATGTGGACCGTGCAGAAGAAATCGATAAAATAAAAACACACCCGAAATCGAAGCAAAAACAAGATCGATCCTGGATACGAATTGACGATTTAATTTTTACGAACAACGCCGATTTGCGGTTTTCCTTGTGCGTCTTGCTTTCGTTCGCATTTCTCCTGCGGTGCGGCGTGGCTTCGGTTTCGGTGGTCAAATTTATCATGTCGCCGAATATGTATTCATTACCGGCCTGTTTTCGCCGCTAACCGCCTCGGTGGGGCTTCGATTTTTTGTTTTCTTCTGACAAGTAACCACATGGAACACCCGTTACGCAAGAGCCTTATTTCTCAAAATGTGTTACGATTGATTCCGAACGAGAAGCAGACGCTCACAACAGCAGCACTTTGTTGGCCGAAGCTCGAAGCAGCGGATAGAAGTCTGCTCAAAAGCCTTGGCAGACGATGCCGTTGCCGACCCTGTCGAACCGACGGATCAGCTCAAATGCCATAATAGTCCGACACTTTAGCGGTAATCACCTACTAATCGACCATAATCAC
Organism: Anopheles atroparvus; assembly: GCA_914969975.1. Lineage (NCBI taxonomy): Eukaryota > Metazoa > Arthropoda > Insecta > Diptera > Culicidae > Anopheles > Anopheles atroparvus. The sequence continues at coordinate 15,165,410 of CAJZCY010000003.1, read as the reverse complement.
CACCAACAAACGGAACCCCGGCGAAGCAAACACGCCAAGGCCGAAGGACATCGCAGCCGATCCAACCTTCGGCTGTCTTCCGAAAAATTCATCAGCATCGAATTTGATCGTCAACCAGACGGCGAAAAATCAATAAACCGCACACGAATTTCGCCACCACATTTGTCACCTTTGACACTGGGTAGAAGAGGGCGGAGCGAGCGGAGGCGGCCAGCCTATCGTTTGGGGCTTTGCGCCGTGAACCTTAGATCCATCCAACCACCCCGGTCGAAATCGATATCGACATTTTGGGAAAGAAAACACGAAAAACACTCAACACCACAATGACCCTAATCGGGGACGTCGTGTTTTGCGTTGCTTTGGCGGGATCTTCTAACCTCAGCAAACCAGATGCCGTTGCCGTTAGGGAGGGGGCACACGGGCTGTAATTTGGAAGATAACCTCCAACAAACTTTTGGCAAACAACATTTTGCATTTGCGAGTTTGAACACACGACGTGACGGGAGGGGGAGTGTTGAGGAGAGCTGGTGTAGATTTGGGTTTTTTCTTTCTGATGACCAAAACCCGACTCAACGTGCGTGACATTGGCCGGGTGGCTTTTTCGTTGCTGTGTGCTTTTGAAAACCGCAGCTCACGGGTTTCATGGGTCCCTGGTTAATGCAAACTTTGATCACACACAAACGGCGCCTTCCTTGGCATTTGCAAAGTCAATTGCCGTGGACCGGCTGCAAACTTCTGACAATTAACACGAGAAGACGATACCGTTGGGTGGATTAAGGTGGGCTTTATCGCTAAGGGCAACCGGAGAGGACTTCCCCTCCGAACCGCGTGGTTCGAGCAGGAAGTTCTTCCGCAATGAGCAACAAAAACACCCACTTCGCCTACAGATGTGCATTCGTCGGGCCGCGATCGCTCACGCCGTCGGTAAACACGGCCGGTGTGGAATGCGAAAAAAAAAACGCCCGACCACCCGACGACACACTAACGCACACCGCACCGAAAGTCAAGGTTAGGACAACATTACCGCCATCGGCAACCATCCTCATCTCCATCTCCAGCTCCATCGTCAGCAGCATCATAATCATCATCGTTGCTGTCGGTGGCAGTAGATTCGCGTTAGTTTTCGTGTGCCTGCTCATTTTCCTCATCCCTCCGCGACGGCCGCATGTTTACAATACCAACGCTCGCACTGTGATGGGTATTCGCCTGCTCACTTCATCCACCTTCCACCCGGGACCATCTCGATTACGCCATCGCGCAGGAATACTTTGACGTCATCTTCGCGCGGTCCGTTATACGCGTGCGACTGTCGATGACGCGATTGACGACTACCGGTTCCTCGGCCTGGATCATCGGGGGCTTATCTTCCCTTTCCCGAGGGCGGGATGGGTGAGTGACCACAAACACAAGAGGGAAATGCAAGCGTCCTTTACGTAACCTCGCTCCGAGGACCCTTCCGAGCGGTTTGCCGCGTCCTCCTCCGCATCCTTTCGGGGTTAAATCGACGTTACGCCAGCAGCGACCGGGCGCGATCCTTGTGCCGCTCGTTCCCTCGCACCGTCCCGTTTATTAATTCACTATCAGCTTGTCGATATTGCCGAACTGACAGGAGCCCCACGCCTCGAGGGGTTTGCGAGGTCGTAATTCGAAGCGGGAAGAGACGCTGCAGCTGCGGACGGGAAGGTCGGACAAGGAAACCCATTACGCAACGGCCAATGGCCGATCATCTCACCTTCGAGGGGGCAAGGAAAGTGAGATGCAAGGGTATACACACAAACAAAAAACTATCCCCCTCTTCGATACGCAATTATATCGTAGGAGTTCAGCGCGTCAGCCTTTCATCCAGGTGCGTTCCAGTTGGCCGGCGGGCTTTCCCGACTCGTTCGGTCCCTTAAGCGCGGACAGGACACAGCAGGTCGGCCCCCAGGTATCCAGCACACACACTTACTCACATCGTGTTGCATCGAAGAAATGAAAGCAAACATCCATAAAACATTTCACACCACCGGTGGAAGTGACCTAAAGGGAGGACGCCTGCAGCGAGGTCTTTCGCTAAGTCGGGGACACCGGGCACCGCAGACTCTGTCACCGGCGTCGCTGGAACAAGACTCCTTCTCGCAAAAACAACAACAAAAAATCCAACCCAACCGAGGGAAAAAAAACGATACGCTACAGGAAAGCAACGGTGGTGAAACGAGTCGCATGCTTTCACGCTTGCTCGGCGTTCCATCGGCGATTTCGGTGCCTCGACACGGGGTGAAAAGTCAGCAGCGCACCCGGCAAGGCCGTCTGGGGACGTCTGGCCGTCGCAACCAGCAGAGGAAAAAAATCAAGCACGATTAAGTAAGACAGGAAGACTCGATGGCTGCCTTCTCCTCCGGCGGCACGCGAAAGCAGGGCTCCTGGGGCCAAGCGGAAAGGAATCAGACCGGCTCCGGGTGGATCCAATCGAAGGTGGGACTGGCTGGAAGGTGGTTGATTTTGTTCGACTTACCGGTTGCTGCGTGGAGATGGCATTCTGCGCGTCGAAGTTCAGCAGACCGTTGTTGCATAAGCTGGGCGAGACGCAGACGTAGGTGTCGTCCGGGCAGCGCGTGGCCGGCATCGGCCGAATTCGGCAGCACTGTTCGGTGGCGGAGTTGCAGTTCTGCAAAGAGACGCAAGGAAGAGATGTACATCGGTAAGCACGGCTGGGAAATTGCATGTGCAGGCATTTGTTCCGCCGGTGTCTGAGCTCTCCCTGGTCTCTCGGAATTCCTTTCCATTTTTTTGTTGTTCGTGTGTGTGTGTGTGTGTGTGTGTGTGTGTGTGTGTGTGTGTGTGTGTGTGTGTGTGTGTGTGTGTGTGTGTGTGTGTGTGTGTGTGTTTGGCAGGTTGTATGTAGCTTATCATACATTCTCGTTAATAGGCAAACATGTGAGACAACGTTTCCGCGGGTGTTTGGATTCGCGTACCTTCTTCGCCCCCTCCGTTAAAAGAATGTAAATGGTGTTTGACTAATGACGTGTCCGCTGCCGCTGCGTCCGACCCGCCCGGCACCGCATGCCGATGAATTTTTATGCCCGGTAAGAATGCCTCTCAGACGCTCGCGCAAACAGGCAGGTGTTCTGCACGCACCGTTCTGATCGTGACGCACCTTCTTCGCTTTTGATCGCTCCCCGTGAGCCAAAGTCTTCTTCCTCCGTGTGGATAAAATAGCCCTCACCGCGTTAAATAAATTGAACACATCGATCTCGAACTATCGAATGCGGTTCCGCGTTCAGCCCGTCGGATTCGGATCGGAATTAGGTTTCGTTCGATCGTCCCTTTTCTTTTTTTTGGCACGCGGAAATCCTGATGTGTGTTCCGATCAGATGATATCATTTTTGGAAGGCTACAGATGAGTAGACTTACATCAGCCGATTGAAACCATATCAATGAAATCATACTTCTTCAATGTGAACGTTGGAAAACCCATAGACTACATGTTGGATGTTCCGATTATTTAATGATGTTTAATTCTAATGAAAAAAAAACCAAGCTGGAACAACATTGAAACGATAGTTTGCCAACCGGGCTAAAACACCGAGGTATACGGTAGTCCCGATGTTTTTTAAATATTATTCCTTTATAGTTTAATCTGGATATCACCTGGACATTACAGAAAATTCAAACAAAATGTAATTTGCTTATACCACATTTTGCAATTTTCTATCCGAAAACAAAATCATCATTCCCTGTTTCCGGTTGAGGTTTCGTAACTGGCTATGCTCGTTGGCGTGCATGCCTGGAATATCTGAAACCAATGCTTCACTTGAAAACGATTCCTAAACACGCTCGTCCTCGCCAATGCCGAACGCAGTTGTTCGCTTACCATTTTGCATATAAAAATCGCACAAACCAAGCATAATATACCCATTATCTCGTTAAAATGTTAAACTACTTCCTTCCGTCCCGTTTAGGGCGCCTGTGTATTTGCACCGCATGCCAAAGCATCATTAAGACACCCGCATGGGGAGAGCGCCAGGTGAGGCGCAAGGGGGACACCGAAATCTTCCCCAAGCACGCCCCAAATGCTCGGCTGGATCCCACCGGAGCTCGAATGCACGACGCATAAATTTCTCCCACGATGGCGTTGTATGCCCGTTCACATGCAACATTCGTGACCGAAGTGGAAGAAGGGTTGGCTGGGCTGTTCCATTCCCCACCGCGTGCATCGTCGTGTTGCAAGCGTGCATACCGAAAGTGCATGCCAGCGATACAATCGGCCGTTTTTAACGAATGCAACACCATCCGATAAGACACCTTTGGCCCGGCCCGGGCGACAACATTGCGGCACCGGGTGATTCCACATACCGCTTCCTACACACGGTAGCGCTGGCGGTGACACGCGCTGGTACAACCTGGCTGCAACCAGCCAACACCGCGAGGCGAGTGGCCGACCGCTGCAGTACGTGTCAAACATGCGAAGAAGCGATTGCCGTTGACCCCGTCTAATGTCGTCCCAAGATGCTGCACGCGAATCGCTGTTGGCGGTGCTTTTTTTGCAGCAGGTGAACGTCCGCCGAAGAGCCGATACTGTTTAATCATCCGCCACCTCCGCCATCACCGCGGTGAAGGATGATTTAAAAGCGATTTAAATGGCAGCCATGTTTAACCTTTAGGCGCACTTCTCGTTCTATCAACGAGCGAACGAGGCGGGGGAAAGGTTCGACCGATCTTAGATTAATTCCCAGCGGGACAAGCATGCGCCACGATGGCAAATTGCCACAGACACACACACACAAAGAACACAGAGACCCATGCTGTCCACGCGTATGGGGTGAGTTTATCTAGCGAGAAAATTTATCACCCCATGCTTCCATTTTAATTACCTCTCGTTCGGCTTGCATTCATCGGTTCGGCACGGGAGGCCGAACGAATCAATCGACACCGGCGCACCGGGTTGCGGCTTCTGTTTGGATAGCCATAATTCATCCGCCCCAGGGATCGACTTGCATCCTTCGGCACCATCCAAACGGCCCCCCCTCCGACTGACTTGGCAGAAATGGCAAGGTTGCGTTCATTTGAATGACAAATTGCGAACGCGGCTGGGTCGCGTACACATTGCGAGGATGCAAATTGTGCCTATGATGACACTGTTCTTGATTGCCGGTACATGGCGCACACACACATGGGTGCATCCTTTCCTGGTGGATTTTTCGTTGGCGTGCCAGCGGTAAATCTTGTCCCTTTTGACATGTGGACATTCCCAACCGCAATTGCATAATCGCGATCGAAAGTGACAGGTACTGTACTGGTCGCCTCTTAACATTCTTCTCACCGACGTACCGTCATTCGGGGTCCAAATTCCTCCGAAAGAAAAACGAAGCACTGCCAATGCCAAGTGCCGCAAGCGCTCAAAGATGAACATTGCCCTAAAAAAGTGGCCCGAAACGCAAAGAAGGCACGTTTAAAATAGTTGGCGGTATCCAAATGCCCCGAAAAAACCTGCCGAACTCGGGAATAAGTTGTCCAAAAGTGCACAAAACCGAACACATTTGTCTTCCACACGCATTCACCTGTCACTTTCGATGGCCAGTTTTAGCCCCGGCCGCAAAGCACGTGCGTGTCCGAAGCCGATAGCACCGATTTATGTGACACCATCAATGAGGCGTCTGTATTCGTGTCGAATCCGCGCGGACGATCTCGTTTCCCTTCTGCTTAACGGTTTGAAGTTTTTACAGATGAATTCCTCCCCTGACGCCGAACGCCTTGGCAGTTTAGACATGGGAAGGAAACAGTAAAAAAACATGTTGCCAACATTCCACAAAATCAGCGGGCGCGAGTCGCATCTTTCGGCCGAGCGCCAAACGCCTACGCAAAAGCGCGTCCGGTGCGATAGAGGGAATTAATTTTAGGACGTCGAGCGAATACGCGCGCTCCAAAAAACATCCGCGCTCCGTGTCACTTTTCGCACATTTCGATTGAGACGTTGCTTGATATGGCTTCCTCGTAGGATGAAACGACGATGAGTTCAACTTCCTTCTACCAATTTTCTTCAGCTTATGTTACATCAGACCGAAACCGAGTCCCCGCGGATGAGTCTTGTTGGTACTGCAAAGCAGCGCCATTTGGCCGCTGGATTAGACGTTTTCTTTGGGTCCACTGGGTAAATTTGGGTCACCGCGCAAGAAGATCAATCATCGGAGGCGATCGCGAAGGGTTAATCGAACGTCGATCGATGAAGCGGTGTCAATGATTATTAATTGTCAGATCGAGCGAGGGCACACTGGTCGATAAAGATGGTATTTTACAGACCCCAGCCCATGTGTAATGGAGCGAGGCTTACACGAATCAATTGCTCGTTTCGGATTAAAATGTTGTACCGAGCGGGGCGAAATGTCACGCCCCCTTTCGGTGCGCTTTCGATGCGTGCTGTTTCTGCGATGACATTTCAATAAGCATCCGTCGCAATGAAGCTGGCTAATGATCGTTAGTGTTTGAGTGACTGAAATGGCACCGTCGAGCGCCATTGCGACGACACAAACTGCCCAATTTGTGTCATTCGGGCACGATTCCGAGTGAGTGATGTAAATGTAAGCAGTGGAAATGCTACATACATTGAATGTGAAAGTTTAATTGCCGAGCGGTCTAGCGATCTCCCCCCGGGGGAACCTCAAATTGCGTCACATTATCCAGCTGGCCGTTAAGTAACACATTTAAATCGCACTCGGTATCGATGCAGATGGGCTGAAGGCAAACGGAGAACGCGCACTTTGATCCTCTGTCAGCACGCCGGGAACAATCAACTGACACTTACACGCAACTGTCGTTCACGGTTGATTGTCAAAAGTCAAACCCGATCAAAACGGCCGTCCTCTCGCCGTATGAATTCCAATTCTGAGGACCTCGGGACCCGTCACAATCCATTAATCATCCCAAAAGACAGACGTACAGACACGCACGTACGGCGTCGCACACTCGCCGCAGACGACGATTGAATAATTGCATCACATTATACTCCGCGTTTGCATTTCGCGCACCAGCGAAAGTGTTCTGGGGGAATCCTTACGGGTCTAAGGTCGTTTTTGTGTCGGAACATGTAGGCTTAGAATTACCCCGCCAGCCTACCTGATTGTTGGTGTTGAACAGGTTCAGCTGCGACTCGTCAACGAACCCGTCGTTACAGTACTGATTCGGAGCGCAAAGCTTGTTCGGCTCGTAGCACGGAATCGTATCCGGCACCGGGTAGTTGTAGCCGTCGGATGTGACCGTCGTCTGCTTGTAGAACGGCCGCGTGATCGTACCGGTGGTGATAACCTTGCTGGTGATGCCACCATCGGCCCGCTCCTGGGTCTTCGTCACCGTCGTACCACCGTAGTTATCTATCGTAGGCCGCAACGAACAAAATGAAACATTAGTCTCTAAACCCGCACTGGTTTATTGCAACGCTACGGAGCTCTATCGATCTACTGTCAAAGCTAAAACAAACTCATGCAAACAAAGCGCTCTACGGTATCGACGACTATCTAGCGATTAGGTAAGGCAATGAAGACATCAACCAAAGATTAGACTAATCTACTTGGCATGCTTTAAACACTATCGAAAAGAGGCTTATCCACCGACGGCCGACGAGAAAGCCTCCCACCCGAGGGGGAGCTCGTGGGCGCACTGCGTTGTGAGCTGAAAGTTTGCTGAAAGAAACATTAGCGGACAGAGAGAAAGGATAGCAAAAGGCGTTACTTGGTGTTATTCCGGTTGCCCTGGTGGCGGTTCCGACGACCGACGTGGTGGAAGTGGAGCCCGGCTGGCCCGGCTGGCCCGGATAGAGGTTAGTTTGGAGAGTATTGGTACGCTGCGTGTCTACGTTAGTCTGTTTAGTAATGCCGACGGTGGTCCGGGGCGCCGCGTTCACGTTCGACGTGACCGTGTCCGTCCGGACGCCGGTGGTCGTGATGGACGAGGTGGCTGGCGGTGGCGGTGGTGGCGATGGGACGGGGGCCACTCCGGTCGTGCTCTGCGTTTTCGACTGCCGGAAGATGGTGGACGTGCGCACGCCGCCGGCCCCCACGCCCGGTTGCAACGTGCCGGTGTTAACCTGCGTGTTGGACGTCGTCGAGCTGGTCCGCGTCGTTCCGGCAATGACGGCCGGCTGGACGACACCGGCCTGCCCGGTGGTGCTACTCGACGAGCTGCTCGTCCGGCTGATGCTCGTCCGAGTGGCACCGATCGTGCCGGCCGAGCCGACCCCCGTTGCCACGCCAGAGGCTACGCCCGCCCCCTGGAAGCCCTGCCTTTGCGTTTGCGTCTGCGTTCCGGTCGTGCGCGAGGCTGTCGAGGACTGGATCGAGGTGGTACGGCCGCCGGCCCCGAACGCTTGCCCGGACTGGAAGGCCGTCTGCGTTACGGCACCGCCGGCTACCACCGCCGTTCCACCCGCCGCTCCGCCCGCTGCTCCGCCCGCCGCTCCGCCCGCTGCGCCACCTGCCGCACCACCAGCCGCACCACCAGCCGCACCATCGTCGCCCTCGGTGCCCGGCGGTTGCTGGACCCCGCCGCCGATTTTAGTAGCCTTGAACGGGGTGTCCGGTGCCACCCACCAGAAGGTGGTTTGCTTCTTCTGGTCATGCGGGATGACATCGGCACCGCCCGCACCTCCACCCGGAGCCTGACGCTTGAACTGCTGGACATTACTGCTCGAGATCTGCGCCGACACCGACTGGAAGCCCTGGCCGGGCGAGAAGAACTCCGGCCGGTAGCCTTGGTTGAGCTGGCCCGACGCCAGCCCCGCTATGCACAGCAGCCCCACCAGGGCCCTCGTTCGATGGTTCATCTAGACGGGCGGGAAGGAAGAACGAGGAAAGAAAGGGAGAGGATTAGTGCACGTACATCGCAAACACAAATACAAACAATGACACATCGCAAGAAGACGTTTAACGGCACGAAATTTCCTCATTAGCACGCGGCTGTTCACAACGTTCGTTTGCGTTTCCCTCAGCGAAGAAACGAAAGACTTGCAGCAAGCGATGAACCCTCCCGCGAACGGCTCACTTTACGCAACCAACCGATCAAAAAAGGCGCATCACACATTGTCGCCCTAGCCGTTCCACACAATGGAGGCTGCATGTTTCCCTCCCTTTCATCCCTCTACGTTCTTGGCGGCAACCCATCGGCACCCACAAGCCATCGGTGGGTCGTAAACGAAAACATTCTCACCGAATCGCCGTGGCGACGAACCTTCGTTCCGAAATGTGGCGGGGTAACCACGCGAACGTAAAGTTAGTTAGGTTTTAATTAACAACAGCCACCGACGGCTGGTACAATGCCACTGGATGCGTCTCACCTGCCCCTTCCTCTCGGTTGCCGCCTTACGGGAGGAAACAAAATGGTACACACGCACGCACCCGCTTAAGGTCATCTTGTTCCATCTTCTCGTGGGCGCAGAAATGGGGGAGGGGATGGCAAACGTACGCTAATCGATCTTTAACCCAACAGCTTGGCCCACGTTTAGTGCCGCCCGAACCCCCCTTGCCCCCCTTGCTGCATTGTCTACCGTTAGATAGAGCTTTGAGAATGTGCTTTATGCTCGCCTTTTCTTAGCGTAAGATTGTTTGATTTTATTAAACCTTTTTTTACTGCGGTAGGAAATGAGGAGGAAAAAATGCACTATCACAATGGCGCGTCACAATTCCGCGCGATATGCTCCTAACTCGTGCAACAACGGCATCCTCCGTTGCGAAAGCGTATCCGCTGAGATTTCTCAACTTCGCTAAGGGATCGCGACCGAACGTTTGTTAATTTTTATGTCTATCTTTGAGCTAAGCCCATGTTCCACCATCACGATGGTGACGATAATCAACGCGTTTATCGAACGGTATAGCTAGTGTATCGTGTTTTTGGGGAAGATCCCTCCTCTTCTGTCCCCTGCTGAAAAGAAGACCGAAAATTCCGTGGCAAACAACATTAACTTGCCAACCTTGAACTTCGTCTTGGGCTTCCTTTCCACCCTCAACCACCGCGGTCGTGCATGGTCGTCTCGCCTTGCCCCGATCGCACGCTGCTCGTTTGATCATAGTGTTTTTTTCACGCTATTCTTCTACCGATCGCCGCCGGCCGCTTAAGCTGTGCGTATTTACGTGCACCTTTCGTTGCGCCTTTCGGCTCCCTGCGGTGCAAAGTTGTCTTGTCGCATCTTGATTTTTCTTTGTTGTCTTCAGCTTTTTTACTTTCCCGGTGGGCCGGTGTGAGCTTCCCTTTCTCTCGCCTCGTCGCCCATATCGCTGCGATCGATCGAGAAACACCAATTACGAAAAAAATAAAAAAATAAAACCCGAACAGTTTATGCCGCTGCCCCACAGGCGCACGAATAAAATTAAGTTAAAGGACTAAAAACACAACAAAAAAGCAGCACACCACGACCTTATGGGACCTTCGGCGGCTTTTTGTGTGTCGATTATTCGATTAAGCGATGCGCCGTTGCCGATCGTCCGGAAAGGGTGCGGAACGCACCGGAAGGAGCATCGGGGGGGGAAAGGGAGAGTATCCCACAGCCGTTGACCTTAAGCGATGATCCAAGCGGCCAAGCTTAATGGCATAACTCTCGGTCGCGATGCTGTGATGCGAAGAAGATGCGCCAAAGAATCTCCGCCACCGAAGGGCCCTCGAGTAAGGCGACGCAACGGAAGTCGAGAGGCCTACGCGACACCTCCAAACATAAACACCAACACACACACATCCCAAAAGGGGTTGCTATTTAACGCTCCCCGCTATTGCGAGGGGTAATTTGACCCGGACACATTTAAACATCGTGCTATCGCCTTAAAATATATTCACCCATCCTGGGCCCTTGCGATTCATTTTAGGGCCCTCCGTTAATCGCTTTTTTGGCATCATTCCGCGATGCTTTAAAAATAAAATTCTTTTCCTGCAAAGGCAGGATTCTCTCAGCCATTTCGTGGTAAGCAAACCTCTAAAAAAGAATAATCCGCTCGACAGATGAATAAATCAAACGCTTACAGCACGCCCGTTTCCTCATTCGCGATGATTAACGTGAGGATGGAGATTTACGCGGTGGAACTCTGCGGACAGGTGTGCGACCTCGCGTTCTACCCCCTATCTTCCCATCGCGTCTGCCTGCGCAAACATGCCTATCGGTGTATGTAATCGCTCAGCTGTAATCTTAGAAGCTATCGCTCAGCAGCCCAAGGCTGGCCAGATGCTTGTGAGTGCGATCTTGACCATTGCGCTTGCTGCGTAGGGGTGCGTAGATCAGCTGTTCCCGTGCGAACGCGATAGAATCAAAGTGCGGAGAAGATTGAACGAATCGTACGGAAGTCTCAAAGTTGTTCCGGAGAGGTTTGGCATTTGGCAAAGTTCCCTATCATGAAGTCATCAATTCATCTAAAGACGCAGAGAAACGTTTCGTACAGATGTTTCGATTTGCAGAATCAAGCTATTCGATTGTTTCTGTTAACATGCAGGAATCACATTTACTGAAATGTGACGCAAACGAACAATTCGTTCCACTCTCCTCAATTTGATTATTGTGTCGCCGATTGATTATAGTGCCTCCGTTAACTCACTGGCACTACCCAGGTCGTCTCCGTGTGGTCCTCCTTGATTCGTGTTTGACGAATTTGCCCACACCGGGAAGGTAAGGGATTCGAAAGCTCGTGGGGTTGCTTCCCTTCGCGCGCTTTCACCGACTTCAAACACCCGGAACGGTCGACTCGCTTTTAAGCTCCACTACCGAAGGTGCAAATTGATCGGTTCGAGAGAAAAAAAACAATAGCCAACGATTGTTACACTGTCACAGTTCAACCCGGTGGGCGCAAACGATATGCTGAGGCGCCACGGACGACCCTTTGCTTATGCAATTGCCGTCACCGGACGGAGGCGAAAACGCTGCCGGTAATTGTAGCCTCCCAAACTGACCTAGGGCATGGAAACGGGTCGCCGAGCGGATGCGAATCAGGTCAGATTGGCTCGACGCTTCGGAGCGCAAACAAACGAAGAAAGAAACCCACGAACCTCTGTGCAAAGAGGAGGTAAATCTAGGGGCACAATCGGGAGCAGGCAGCATAGGGCGCGACTCATCCTGTGGCCGCACAACCCACGTCGAGGAAGTCGAAACCGCACCAAGGGAAGAAAAACTGGCGCAACAACGAAACCAGTTCCCGGTTGCGCAAGAGCGCGTGGTGACGGCGATGGGGAATTTTTCCATGCTTATCATTGTTGGACAAAAAAGTCCACCTTCCACCAGATTGATTGATTTGCCAAAAAAAAGGAATCTTAGCCCAGGGCATGCCGGAATTTTTGGAAAACAAATTCCGAAACCCTTCTCAAACCGATGCTTGATTTAGATGTTATAAAACCAATCCTCAGGAGCATCCGGAATGCCACCGGTCCGGTCCTCAACGACGGTGGGTCTCTTTTAGGTCGGTGCAACAAACACACATTTCTAACCAAACCGAACCTGTTGTGAGGCGCGTCCTCGAGAAAAAACCCAGCAGATTGGGTAATCGCAAACCGAACGCAACCCCCAGAGATTGATTAAGCGCTCCATCGAGATGCCACCGGGCCGAACGAAGGCATCGGTTTTGGTGCCGTTTCGTCTTCAACTTGACCTTACCCGACGCGCCTAAGTTGCCGCCCGTCCAGTTTCGATGGTGGGTTTTTCATAATTTTTCGACCATCTCGTATCGACGAGGACGACGCAACACGACGGCGGCTAATCATGAATATGATCAGCGCGATGCGTGTTTGTGTGTGCGAGTGAGGCTCGTTTTTTCCTTCGAAACTCCTCGAGGGAACCCAAGTAGCACACAATCGTACTGTGTCGAGGCTTCATGAACAGCGTGGCAACATTTTTGGACTTTGGAGGCTTTGGGGCGATGGATTGAAAAATTGTCATTCCGGCTAGCATCGGGCTGCGGTAAGCAAATCACTCATCACGGCGCAGAGCGGGATCCTCGGACGCTTGACCTTTCCCGTTGCCTTCAGCCGAATAGAGAAAAAAAAACTGTTACCCGGCGCTGCCGAGAAGATGTGTGTAGTGTTTTATGACTTTTTCCCCCTACCGTGATTTCTGTTTCTATGCTTTATCTCGTAAAAATAAAGAGAATCAAATATTGCTTTTCGTCCAACGATGTTTGTTCAAAAGTTTACAAGAAACATCTCTTCCAATCTAGTAATAAGCAATCGTCAGGTCATCAGGAAGCCTGCAATTTGGAAGGTGCTACCGTTTGCTGATGACCCTTTTTTTCAAAATTGCTCCAATTTCATCCGTTCTTCATCTAACATCGTTCCAAAGAGTCCTCCCGAATCCATTCACTTAATAGCCTGCTAATGATGATCGTTAAAAATATTAGCGCTGCTACCACCTCCTGCAATGCGCGTGGCCTAAAGGAATAGAAATGGTAGTGTCGATTACAGTTACATTATTTAATTCCTACTCCAATTGGCGGCTTGCAAAGGAGACGGTGAATCTAGGGAAAAAAAACCACAAAATGCACACCCCAATCCTGAATCCCGATGCCGACACGAATGTAGACCCTGACAATGCCCTCGGGCGAAATGTCGGATATGTTTTCACCTTCCATGGCATTTCAACCAGCTAGGCTCAGGTTTCGAGCAACCGGGCCGTCCGGTGAAGCCGCGAAAACAAAATAATAATCATCGTCGTGGCGTAATTAATGATACTCTAATATTATGTGTTCAATGTCGGCGACAAAGGCGCAGAGGAAAGACGAAACAAAAAAATGTCTACCCTCTATCAGCCGAGGCAATCCGTAACTAAACAGCCTGGATAACCGCACGCAAGGAAATGGATACTTTCACAAACGCCGGCAAACCTCGGAGTGGATTCTCCGCGGGCCACGGGTCACCGGAGAACGACAGGATCCCTAAGGGGGCAGCCAGCGATCAAAGTCAACGATAATTGAAAGTGTTTAATCAATTTCGGATTAACTCGAAATCCGTTGACACGCTTGCCCGCAGGCTGTCGCGATTTGTCCAACAAAGAAGTGAACCAGAGTGTTACAGATCAGTCGACGCTCGGGCTGGATCGCGGTTTTTTTTTATCCCTTCTTATCCCTGAGCGGCACACTCTCGCGCACCTTGGTGGACGGTAGAGGGGTGGCCGCGGAAACGCACCGGATTATAAGTCGCGGCGTCGCGTTGTCCGAAACTTTTTGGCGTATAAATGACTGGGGCTAATTTCGGCCGAACAAGCGGATGTGTCAAATTTTAAAACGTTTTTCGATGAATCCGATCCAAGTTTCGGTGACTGTGCGGTCGAGAGTGGCACAGTGAGGGACGGAGAATTGAATGTTGTCTTACTTTCTTTGGCTCACTGACTTAAAAGGGAGGCGTTATGAGGCGCTTGGATTTATTTTTTTTCTTGCTTATCAAATTCAAGGGGATTAGCTGCTTGTCAAACAGAAACAGATGATTCCAATGGCAAAATTGAAACATTTTTAAAGTCCTTGAACAAGCTCCATTTGGATCCATTTATTTTTTTCAAAAATCCTAAATTACAAAACCTTGCAAAATTTTCCAAATATTGTTTTTAACATATTCCCACTAACTTCAACTACTGATGTTTATGACCACCGAAAAATATATGTTTTAAAACAATACGATCATGATAAATGCTAATTGAACCGCCGAAAGCAAAAAATTAAAAGTTTCAGGCACAATCAGGATACATCAGGATATCGTCGAGCATGCGCATGAAACCTCGCACGTTCATCGTAAACACGATAAAAACAGTAATTTCTTCGCCAAACATGTTCACTGGTTGCTTCTCAGCACCGTTTTACCCCGTTGCATTACGATCGCTTCCACTGCCGCTGTATCACGTTCGCGATCGTATCGCACGATCGAATTTCTTTTCGATCACAAAATGGAAATTTGCAACCTAAATCGTTCAACTACGGGTAACAAGGAAAAAGTGTATGCCACCGTTCGTCGCTTGCCACGACCTGACGTATTTTTTTTTTTTTTAATTTATTCCGCCCAGAAAGACACGCTTAACAGATGCTTATCGCAAAACAGTTCTTTTTCCCGCCATTTTTTGGCGAACGCTGGTTTCACTTTTAATTTTGCTTAATTTAAAATATTTCATCTTCCACCAATAGAGCTACAACGCTAGGACATAGCTAGAAAACGGTTCCCTTTCACTGAACGTGTTCACTATTCGTCAATTAACACACTATAATTTCGACCTGTTTAATTTTTTTTGTCCTTATTGCTATGTAGCTATAAAACACTCGATTGCTTACTTTGATATATCTTCAGTCACAGCGCCTCGAAACGTGAGGGGAATTTCGGCCCCGAAACTCCGACTTCAAACTGCACTTCACTGCACTTGGTTTGGGAAGAATGCAACACACTTTCGCTTTCGTCTCACTTTCGAAGTTCGATCCCGACAGTGAAAAGCACCTCAACGTTTGTAAATCGTTCGCACTAAATATCCGGGATTCACAGCATAGAAGCACTGTCCGCAGAAGATCCGGGAACAGGGTTTGATAAGTCCGAAATTCTCTCGCTTTGCCCCAAGGAGGAAACCTCTCGAGCCGGCCACAAACGAACGATTTTGGTGAACGAACACCTAAACTATGAGTGCGGGTCGCCAAGATCAACACTTTATATACCTCCGCTGCGGCGGCGTGCCGGCGGGGATTTCCTTCGCGGGCCGGAGCAGCCCGGGTCAATCTTTCTCTCGCCTCGCCGCGCAACGCAGGATGGAGGATCGGCGGGAAGGGTGGACGAGAACCGCGGTGGATTTGGTGCGAGAGTGCCAGCGCCAGCAGCCGGTAGGAGCTGATCCCGCCGGGCCGAACCGGCTAGAAGTTACGGTCGCGATCTTGCCCCAGCAAGCACCCTTCCCTTTTTCGCGAGCGTGCCGAAACGGGAAAACCGCGGGCAGTCTCTCGCGGCCCGACGACGCGGCACTCACTCTCAACGCCCGACGTGCAGAAGTTTCTCGGAAGAGATTCGCGAGCAGCGATCGTGCGCAAGCGACGAACCCGCGACGTGGTCAGCTTCTCGCGAGTGAATCGCGCGCGAGCGCTCACTCTCTGGAAGCGCGGGGAAAGATGCAAATTTCTTGTTCACCTCATCTCCAGCATCGCTGGATACGAGCAGCCGACGATCATCCGCAGACGCCAAACGAACGTTGGCAGACACACTGAAATACCGCAGTTTTAGGCAGTCTTAAGCTGTGTTCAATAATTTTCCGAATTAGCTTTCTTTCACTTGTACGCAAGAAGCCACCACAAATCAGGAGCCCTTCCGAAACGGTTTACAATGTATAATAACCAGGCCTAAATTGCGCTGAAAACATGTGTCATCGTGTGAACTGGTGAAGAAAAATTGATCACTTAGCACAGTCTTATTACTCGGTTACTCGGCGGTGGCTTCGTGTTGCCCCGGTCAGCGAATTAATGACAACCCAATCAGCGAACCAATTAAAACCACACCACAGAGACCCCCTTCCGAGCCACAGAGAGTGCACCACGGTGGCCAGCAGCCCGCTTGATTGATGCGCTTGCGATTTCGTTTAAACGAGAATGCAAAAGAAGTAATCAATTTTCACTTCTTACGACCGGCGACGAGCTGCCCTGGGGAGGCTGGACACTTCTCTGCGCGAAAGAATGGGTGACCTCTTCGGCTGGAGCCGGTGGTATCGTTTACTTCTCCGCTACGTATCGCCACCTCGATCTTGACAGCGTCGGTCGGTAGCGATTTTTCATTCGATCTGCAAGAATCAGGCTATCGACCAGGCGAGATGGCATGGTTTCTTCTTCATCTGCCGATGTCAGGGTTAGTGGAAGCTTACTAGTTTTCCAGCACAATCAAGAGCCAAAGAGGCATGTGACATTAGGCACGAATAATCTGGGCCGGCATGCCAACCGGCAGAGGAGTAGGTGAAGGTGATTGGCGTACGACTGACGAACCGGATACGGTTCGCATACCTCTCGGGCTTCGACCGACCGGGGGACTCTTCGGGGTCGCCAGAAGCTGGCTCAAATATAGCATGGTGCTGCCATGGACAGGATCGTAAATCGATCGTTCTTATTGAGCCAAAGTAATCCAAATGGTGACTAATCGACAAGTGCACTCCAAGAGTCGTCCAAGTCTGTTTGTTCCATCTGGGTTTCGATGTGGCATGCAGACCAAATGCGCTAGCCACCAAGACGGACGCCCGATGGATCGAGGTAATGTTCAATTTTTATTTCCCATGTTAATGAGTAACTCTTAAAATGGCCCCGATGGCAACAACGATATGCGATCTAGCGACTGACTTGAGCTTATGCAGTGCACTAAACAATATCTGCAGAACAACGTTCATGGCAAATCCCATCATCCAATGAGCAAAACCGGTGAAACCGAATCCCTAGTCTGACGAAGACAAGCGTGAAGAACAATGTGAAGATCGGGAACCATCTCAAGAGGTTTTATTGCGGATCCTTCCGACGCGCTTTGTCTGCCTGGCATGATGGTGGGTAAACAGCCGATCATTATCAGCGTGCCAACTTAAAGTAGTGAATAAACCTGCCCATTGCACGTTTAAGGGCATCGTTATGATTATGGATTTCAAAACGTTTGGGATGCAACATCCTTAATAAATCCTGTGATGGGATTTCTTCGGCCACACACAAAGAACGTGAACGAAAGAAATCGTGCTTCTGTCCGGTTCTAGGAAAACATCATGGGAAATAATATTTACTATTTATTACCTTGGATGTTTGCACAAAACACCATATCAAGTGGTTGACTTACGGATACAACATGTTAAACCTGCACAATTGCATGCATTGCATGAAATTGAGGGTAAAGCCCCTAAGCCTTGAATTGAATGATTCATTGAATGTAAAATGAATATTATTTTCCAAGGAAAATCGAACCCTACAAATTGGGCTTACCAAGGGAAAAACTTAAAATCCGTTACACCGTAATTGAAAAAGTAAAACCATACTTCCGGAAATGCAATGCCTATACTGTTTCCCACATTCAGCGTAACTGATAGGCCATTAGAAGTTTGTTTCTATTTTCGCTTTCCGCCTTCAATGTCGACTATTTTTAGAAGAGCACCGGCTGCAGCAGATATGCAACGGTGCCCGGCGGGCTTTGCGTTTTGAAGATACATTCTTTGCAAGGTGATTATCTCAAGTGCTTCTTGTAAGCAATGAATAAACATCGTTTGATCAGCATCATCTGCGTTGCATGTTTGTTTTTAATTTTTTTTCAGCTCGCTCACTCGAAGCGCTCATTTTGATACGCTCTTCAGATAATAATCGCTGCAGGTTGAAAGCCGGGATAAGTTAAATTGAATTACAAGCATAAATCACTCGCATGAACGCATATCGCGTGAGAATACGAAGAGCGATAGAGGGTATGGAAGCACTTGAGCGCCCCTCCAATTGTCCAGTAACATGAAACTGTTTGCTGTTCAGATTCAAGCAAGTTGAACCAGCCTTTTTTTTAAAGATAATTCTTTGAGCATGATGTTGCATCCGGTCCTCTTTTGGATTAGACTTTCTGAAACAAAGCCCACCACGAACGACCAACCATTTATCGTCTTAACACTCCTAATAACGGGGATTGACATCCGACTCCGGTCGGAAAAACCCCCCATTAGTGCATGGATGCTTTATGCAGGAACGTTAAAATTAAAATATCCTAACAGAGTCAACCGAATCGCAGGCTTTCGGTGTACGCCCTGTCATTTCAAGTTCTGTTTCCGGCAGGTTCTAAAGTGCGAAGTGCTGCAAAATCACCTCGGGCAGCCGATAGATTGACTGTACGAAACGAAAACAGCCAACGGCGCGAGATGGAGCGATACGGAAACTCCATCCGAACGGGGCATGGAAGATTCGCGAGCGCTAGCCGTCTTCAATCATCTTCGTCCCGTTGCGGCGTCAGCACGGTCGCCGTCAACGAGCAACACTTGAGATCGTCATCGTTGGCCATTAATCAGCAAATCAGTGCCGCCAGGCAACGAGCGCGAACTAATTTCCATCGCACCCGGATGTTCCAAATGGAACGTTTCTTTGTTGCTGGGCTTATTTATGCCCTGCTGCTCCCATCATCCCGGGAAGATGCTCTCCAATCAGCCATCAGTAACAATGTGGACAAGGGACGGGCAATGCAAAAACAACATTCTCACCTTAGCCCCGAAAAAAGCCCCGGCGGCATCAGAATCCTGCCGCATCCCGGAACTGCTTGACGTTCCTAAAAATATTTAACGTTTTTTTCACTCAAGTCTTTTGCAACAAAAGCGCTTCCTGTACAAGCAGTCGATTACTCTAAGGAATTATAAATTTTAAATTGCCACGCATCCCCACGCGAAGGCGCCGTCTTTGCGACCTCCTAAGGGAAGGCGAACGGCCGTAAAACATTCGCATTTACAATTTTTCACGCTCAGCTGGTGTCATTGCAGCGAACGTGGCTTTGGTCAGCGTGTTCTCGAAATTCACTACAAGACACCAATTTCTGTTGCCAGAGCCAGCACGGACAGGAGTCGTGGAAGCGGCGAGGATGCCGCGGGATTGCTTCGGGGCTAAGGAACAACACGCTGGGTGCAGCATATTTTTCTCAAACGTTTCAACCCTGGGACGTAAGCAGCTCAGCTTGTATGTTCGCACCGTAAAACATATTTCGTTAACTGAAAGGCCGGACAAACCAATTTCAAATGGTGCTTCCTTAAACGAAATCCCTTCAGGCGCCCTTCGCAATCAGGGAAAGCAAATGAAACCTCCACAGCACCTCCGACAGATTCACAACTCTTGCCCCGGTAATTATCCAACTGGAACAGTTCCGGGAAATTTACAAAACCGACGCCCATCCGCAGCAAGGCCCACGCCGCTATCACGAGGGAAACGTTTCGAAGCGCTTCCTCCATTGTTCGACGAACGAGCACGTCAATGGTGGAAGTTTCACACGATAGCCTTCCGAAAACTCGCGATATCGTCGATCCGGGAGCGTGAGATCACAACGTGCGCCCACTAGTGGGATAAAGTTCTCGGCGCGTTCGAGAGCGAAATTTAATTCGAAACTGAATCAGATGTAATGAAATTGCAAATGGATGTTACGAGACGTGTTGCAGATTATTTCTGTCGATGACCGCTTATTGACTACAAATGAGACGATTAACCTCTGCGTGTGGCTAATCGTATTCTATACTACACGTGGACTACGAACATGGGTGGAACTGGAAATGCTGCATAAACCAAACACATTCCACATGAGTAGATAATAAATAGCTTTGATAGGCAGAATAATATCTACTCCCTATATTAACTGCGTTTGGATCAAAACCGTCGACCGTCGATCATCGACCATCGACCATCGACCGTCGACCATCGACCGTCGACCATCGACCATCGACCATCGACCATCGACCATCGACCATCGACCATCGACCATCGACCATCGCCCGTCGACCATCGACCGTCGACCGTCGACCGTAGACCATCGACCATCGACCATCGACCGTCGACCATCGACCGTCGACCGTCGACCATCGACCGTCGACCGTCGACCATCGACCGTCGACCATCGACCAACGACCGTCGACCATCGACCAGAACTAAAAAAATGAAATCTGAATGCATCCCGTCACTACTATAATATTACATTTTACTTTTGACTTTGATAATAAAAGAAACCCCTTCAGCACTTTTATAAGTTGGTTAAAACTGAAGGTTTTACTTTATACTGCGCGTGAAGCACGGTTCAACGGGCAGACCAAAACAATCACTGCCTTGCCGGCGACTAAACACAACACACACAAATGCGAGTGCTGGCTCAATCGATCGTTCTTATCGATTACTTTATACCAAGATCGCTTTATCACGTTATCATCACGATATACTATTTAAAATAACGGTTACGGATGATGTTGATACGTATTTGAGAAACTATTCACTGCTTCTGCTTCTTTTCTATCCTCTTCGTTTCACTTCGTACCACTTCGTATTAATTTTGTCGCACGTACAGCAAATTTGCGAAAAATAAACTTTTTGATAACAGATAATGATCTTACCACACCGCCGTTTACAACGTTGGTATTGGTATTCTTTATGCAGTGCATCGAACGATGGTTGGTATCTAGTTAGGTACTTTTAGTTCGCACGCCTGCTTAGACACAACGTCGGTTTAGTTCGTGTGCTTAACCACGTGAGATAAGTATCATCCAGAACTTCCGGCACCTTGTGAGACTTCACAGAGTGAGAGACCTGAACTTAATACAGAAGGTGACTCTTCTCAACATCTTTCTGCTGCCGAAGCTATGGTTCGTTGCGTCGGTTTGTGGCGCCCGCGCAATGGACATAGCCAAGGTAACGTCTTTGATCGGTTATCTCCTCTGGAGTGGATCCGGAGGCGTTCGGGTTCCCATTCAGCAACTGGCGCTACCGCGCAGCCGTGGAGGCCTCAACCTGCACATTCCCTCCATTTCCACGATAGCCCTGCTGACCAACCGCTACGTGACAGAACGCAGAAGCCTGCAGATCGATGCCCTGCACATTAGGAGTGCAGGAAACCCACCGGACATCGTGTCGGTACCCTCATCCCATCCATGCCTGCGAGCTGTCGTGCAGCAACTCGCCTACATTCCACTATCCTTCCGGGATAAGCCTTCCACCCGTGGCATACGACGAGTGCTGGTGGATTGCCTCCCTGATCCTAAGATCCAGACGCACTCCCAGCAGACGGGCCAATGGAGAAGGGTGTGGAAAAACATACACGACAGCCGCCTGTCGTCGGAGCAGCGCACGGCACTGTACCTATTGGCTAATGGGAAAGTGGCGAATGGCGAGCTTCTCCACCAAATGAAGAGAACACCGAGCGCAATGTGTGTGCTCTGCAATGTTACTGACACCCTGGAGCATAAATTCACCCGATGTGCTCGCGTTACCGCGGCCTGGGACCTGCTGCTGCAGTGCATCAGGAATGAAGCTCCAGGGTGCCTTGTCTCTTTTTATCGTCTTCGTTGGCCGGTGCTAAGCGAAATTAGCGCCACCAAGCGGAAAAATGTCCTGCGTCTGTTTTCCAATTACGTCATCCACATCGTTGGCAACATCGATGCTGCGATCGATTTACATGTCCTTAAATGTGCCCTGTTCGTGATTTAGACCTTAAGGAAAATTTTGTTATTTTTGTCGCACTATTTAGCCAATAAATAGTAATGTTTTATAAAAAAAACCACGTGAGATAAGTCCATATAATTTTTTATCAGTGAACCAGTGCCTGGAGAAGTTTTTGAAGGTAAGCTAAATTCTGAGTGTTTTAGTGTCTATTTAACTGACATATATTCGTTTTACTCATCGTGATTGTGAGCAACAGTACAAATTTAGTTCGACAATGTAAGTATACACCACAAAAGTGTTCTTTTTTTAAAGTAAATTCGTTCCAGTAAGGTAAGTACTTTTTTCTATTTCTAATATGCTAATCCATTCGCATGCGACATTCGGGAATTATAATTTTTGTGCGAAAAAAGTGCCCACGATGTCCGACGTCGATCATGGAGAACGGAAACAGCAACGCAGGCGCCAGGCTCACGCCGATCGTAGGGCAGCGGAAACGGCGGAACAACGGGCGGTACGCTTGGCGGTAGAGCGGACACGGCGAGCTCGGAAACGCCAGCAAACGACCGAGGCCACAGGAAGGAAACCTCCGTCCTGTACTAGGTACAGGTTTGTACCACCGTGGCATCAACGATGCGCTCAAAGTGCCTTAACACTATGCTACGTTTATGTTCTTGCAGATTCTATTCTTTCTACCAATAGAGTCCTGCTGCCAACGAAGGCTTATGTCCATACATTAGCCGACTTACTTGCTGCCCTGCTGACGGCCACTTTCGCCTGCTGACAATGTTCGCACACGGTATGTACCTCCGTCGCAACAACGTTTCCTTCAGAGTGCCTTAACGTTATGCTGCGTTTATATTCTTGCAGATTCTATTCTTCTAACCAACAGAGTCCTGCTGCAGACGAACGCGCCAAGCCTACTTCCACATATTAGCTGATCCACTTGCTGCCCTTCACTGATGTTCATGCTTCCGATATTGAGTCAAATTATTTTGCCTCATTTACGACTACTAAGTTACATTATGCTTACTGAGATGTTTGAGGGGTTTCTTTGTTAACACCTCTAAACTTCCTCGATGATTTCTGAACTTCGAATGACTAAAATCTATTTCAGCGCCAACTTTTATAATATTGGATGTTATATGTTGCTTGGAGTGTAGCCTACTACAACACATTCTATATGCTATTCCGATATATTCCAGATGAGAAAAGTATGCTGCGATCAACCCGTATGCCATAGCCATGTGGTAGGAGATGACCCAACGTTGGTTGCTGCGACGCTCCACGAAGTGGAAACAAAAATCCCAAACTGAATCAATAGAACACAAAACCGCAAAACAAACGCCTTTTTAAGTTGAAAAAAAAGGAATTCAATTTTTTCAATTAATTTTTTTATTCATATTTCAGAACTCACGGACCTGTAAGACCAGGGGTCTGGGAGCGCCAGGATACCTGACTAAAAAAAACTAGTTTTCTGTATTAATAAAGTGAAAGTATTCGTTTTACTTGACAACTTTCTTTTCCATTACCATATCATTTTCATATTTTTGTAAAAGCTTTGTAACGGTTGGTTTAGTTAATCAAAAGCCGGAACAAATATGAACCATTGACCTTAAATATGAACCCACATTCGTACATTAAAGGTCGTACTGCGTTGGGGCCATCCTTTCCAAAAGTACTTCCTTTCGAAACACAAACTTTCTCCATATCGATTTTACAACTCGATTGAAAAGAAACCATCTTCACGGTGCATTTCCCTTGAACTTGACCGTCCCGAAAAAAAAACCTATGCTGGTTCATTCAACCCGCAACGGGACATTTACCACTTCCTATAACGCCCAAGCATCGTTTTTTAATGAACAACCTGCGAAATGTCAATTACTCCCTCCGGTGATTCCAAAACAAAACCACTACAAAAACTTCGTGACCCCCGACGAATCGATGCGGACTTCCTTTTCCTGTCGTCTGCCCGAGGGCGATCTGCTGGGGACGGGACTTAAAGGCGGGGATTTATTTTCGGTAGGCTGTTGTATATGTGCGGCTTTGTCGGTTTCGCGAGTTTCGCGGGTTTTATTTGGCGGCGCTTCTATTTTGAGGATACCATCGTCTTTATCCCCCCCGGGGGCACTCTAGTGATCTTCACCTTGCAAGCCTCGATGCAAATCGGTAATTCAATCACAAACGGATGAGCCGACTATAAAATTTCACTCGAGTTAATTTAGGGGACTTTTTATTTCGGTTCGTTTTTTTTTTGTGTGTGCAACTTTTCCGGATTTCAATCAATTGTTCCGAAGGTTTGAGTACCATTCTCATGGCAACAAATGTCATCGGGAAGCTGGTAGAAGCGTTATGTTGGACACATTATGTTTACTATCTGCAGGGCAAAGGCTGAGCGCAGGCGTTTTGGGTTGAAACAAAAGACTTGCACGAGCACCAGAAAGGCGACGAACTTTCCAATTGATCCTCTACACTCCGCACCAAAACCCTGCTGCCTACTCAAGGTAATAAATCATCAACCAAACGACTTCCCGTCTTGTCCGGGAGTCGCCATATAAACTGATCGCCTAAAACAGCCACCTCAAAGAAAGCGCTGAAACGACGCGCATCTAAACAGAAAATTATGATCCCGTAGAATTAGTGAAAATAGTTTTATAACGCCTCCGATTCAAAGCCGACATAATTACCCGGTTACGCGCTACGGCCCCGTTTTTTACCGCAAGTCCAGGTAGCATCCACCTAAGCTTCCTAACCTTGGTTACGCACGCCCCATAAGACGCTTAGCCAACGTTGGTGGCATCTCGTTGGCGGCGGCCATGGACGGGCTGGCGAAATACAAACTTCGCGGGACCTCTTCCCTCTTCACGGCAGCGTCTACTTAGGCACGCGGTCCGTACGGGTGGGTAGCACGTGCCCAACGGGGCACTTCACTCCACTCCAGGGGCATTGTTTGCCGAAGACAGCGTTGCCAAAACAACGCGGTGTCAATAAAACTGCCGGAAAATTTGAACGCCAAAGCGATGAAGAGAGCATCGCGTAGTTGCTGTCACCTAAAAAACAAATGTCCAAACACAGATGTTCAGTTAAAAATATTTTGTTTATTTAAATTGGAAATAAATTTAAAAAAGCTAATTGTCAAAAACCACACGAAGAACTCAAAAGATTTACCTGCCACATGCTTAGTGTTTTGATATGGAGGTTTTTTTTAAATTGTGATACCTTACTCGCTGATATATGGTAAAATAAACAACCTATTAAAGTTGAACCATCCATGTGTTTGTGAAATAGAGCTTAGATATTTTAAGACATAGTTCCTGTTTCCGTGGGGTAATTTAAGCATCCGAACAACGCTCGTCTACCTTTCAGTTTAGTGTCTCAATTGAGAATTTAACGTTCTTTGAAACTTGTCTATTTGTATACTGGTTCGGCACTCTTATATAGAGTCTAATTGCGGTTTTATCTTCGCTTTTGCTGTAAATCGTAATCAAGTCTTCCTCAAGATAAATTTAGACACACTCGTTTCCGAAGCAGCAAAGGAAGACTGTACAACCACTCTTCTGCTCGTTTGCCATTTTTATTTACCCCCTTATGACCCCCGTCATAAACGTTTCGAAATTGGGCAATTTCGTGTTTTGCTAATTTGAAGCCCATTGACACTGACTGCTCGTCGTTGGCGTCGCGAAGTGTGACATGCGGATCGATCGGTCCGCAAGAATCAGCCCCCTTTTGAAGCGACGCATAAAATATCAATTCATAAAATGTTCGACAAACAAGCTGACTTTAGTGTGCGGCCGTGAATGAATGAACTCTTCAAACATTCCATCTGCACAGCGAATGTTTATGTCGGTGGTTTTTTATCCAAACAAAATCTTTGTGCTCTTCACTGCCTTAGAGGATCTTGACAGAGAGCGGTAACAGATAAGCTGCGCACGCGACACTTTAAACCACTATTTGATTTGAGTATTAGGTGAGGTTTTTCGGAAGAACTAAGAAAAAAAGAATGGTACGTTTATCAAAAGCTCAAAGGTGCAAACAAAATTAAAAGCCATTGTGACTGCTGTTTGCTATAGAGAGACCATCGTTCGTATCTTTGCCATAGCAAGCGATTGCAGAAGGTACATTTCCTATTTCGCAAACTCCTAACTTGCCCCTTGTCTGTTACAAATCCAAAACATAGATAACACTCGGTTAACCGTTCTCAACTGGCAAAACTCACTGATCAACCGTTTTATGGTTGCCTGCAAACCGAAAACAAACAGCCCCAACGCGTGCCTTCCCATCTCTCCACTTCGCAACCGTGCGGTCCGACAAAAACCATCGCCAAATTACCGTCCTCCTCCTCGGTGCAGATGGTTTCGCATTCGAATACAATGGTCCATTATTAGTGGACTTGTAAATGTGGAGCAGTAAAGTCGATGAGCCATGTACCGTTTAACGGTGGGACAGCCGGACCAGACCGCACCGCACAAAGATGCGTCTATGCCACTTGCGTGGCCGGACAAGGCAAGTGAAGGGACGCATCGTGCACTGCTTGAAAAGTTACTTCCCACTCGAGCGAAACCACATTCGCAGAGGTCATACGCTGGACGATTTTAGGAGTCACCGATGGCCTCGAGATAACAGCAAATCAGTAAACACCCTGTAAAGCCGTAAAAAAAACCCCCCGATTAGTAAGTACTCGACTAACTCGGCCAACAGTTATATCTGCTGGCTGGAAAGTGTGGAGGCCTGCAGTGCACTTAGTGCATAAAAACATACAGATTAGTGGCGATCGAACCGCTCTCGCGAAAACCCGCTCCAGCGCACTGGAATTGGGCCATCTCTCCGGGTAGGCCCCCAAGCCATCATCGCACCGAGGAATCTCGAGGTGCTGCCATGCTGCTGCCAACCTCTTCGGCCGTAGCTCCTGCAGCTGCTCGGTTCCGCTGGTGAATTTGAAGGGCGGCGGTATTACTACACGATTCATAATGAAATGCAAATTTCAAGTAGCAATCCTGCGATGTTTTTATTTCTTCCTTCGCTTCTTCTCGGCCGGCCAACCGTGGCGGAGGGTAAGTGTTGTTTTTGTGACCGCCGGGCGATTGGTAAACGCACTGACCGACCTATTTCTGATGAGTGGGTGAAGAAATCTGTTGCTGAACGAGCGCGCGATTATTTCTGTCCCAACTTGGTGGAATTAGAGGAATTTTAGAGTGAACAATGCAGACCGAGAGAGAGAGAAAACGAACCACCAAATGACGAAATAGGATGTGTTACGCCCAAAAGGAAAAGGCATGCACGGCATGCAGTCGATACGGTGGAATTTCTTGCCGAATGGCTTCAAAAGACTTTGAAAGACTCTACTGTGGGCGGTGATCGCAAAATATTCCTGTACATTTTCTTGAAAAATGGAAAAAAAATACTCACCTTTACCTCACCACTGCAAGTCAAAGCAGCACAATTGTTTGATATGAAACATACTTCTTCAATTCAGTTTCAAGCAACGCTTTCTTGCCGCATTAATCGTTTGACTTTTCCCAAAAGATTCGGTTGCGATAGTTTTCCACTTTACTCAATTCAACCATACAGCAATTTCCTGTGATAAACAGGTCATTCTGGTGACCATTTGTTACATACCGATACCGCGGATTTGTTACATACCGAAAAACATTTCAAACATAACCAACGTGTTCGCGCCCAAAACGCCTTTCACAAACTGTCCAACAGGTGTTGCTGGTTTGGCTCTGCTCTCTGCGTCTCTCTGCGTCTCTCAGCTCTGCCACCAAGAAAGTGACAGAACGAAATGTCGCAATTTACCGGCGCATCATTTGCGCAAGAACACCCCCATCAGTGGTCCACCCCGACATGCTGATGACACGTACGCATCCAACTCACCGACTGGGAGGGCGATTAAAGGAGGGATTAAAGGATTAGTGTCGGGTGACGGATGCGTTTACTTTTGTTCGCCTGTTGTAATGACAAACGGCAACTGGGCAGACACTTCGATGCACTGCAGTACAAAGTGCGGAGAAAGGTCAGATAATTTTTGTGTTTCTGTATGCCTCCAGAACAGCCAGAACCATGGGGCTAAGATGTACGCTCCGAGGTTGAACGTTTTAACGTACCGTGGCTGAGCAAGAGGCGCCGTGAAGGATTGAATATATCTCATCGCCCTTTCAGCAACGTTCGTGCCACATGCTGTTATATACCCGCCCCGTAGCAACGGAGACTCATGGACGTGGGGAAGTGATTTAGTTTTGATTAAAATCACGATTCAATCACCCGTCGACCCGTGGCGTTAGGTTCGAGCGAATGGATCCCCGGGAGAAGCCCCAAACAGTGGGCAATCGACAGATTTATCGAAAATTACTTACTCAACAACCGCCAGTCTTCTTTGAAACCGCTTCCCACCGCTCATTTGGCGAATGTCACCTTTTGCTTTATGACCCATCATCATGCGAATCCGCGGTATTTGCACGTTTGGGAAAATGGCACCAGCCACCATCAGTGTGGCTGATATTCTAGAGTTGGTCGGCTGACCGATGAAGTTTGTCGCATCGTGAAATATCCGACGATAATCATCATCGCATGGCGATGGCGATGAAGATGCTGCCTACGATCCGCACCGCATGATTTATGCTCGCGCGCGCGCGCACACACATCCTTGAACGATTCGCACGGGCTTGGTGGTTCGGGGTGTTTCTTGCCAGATTCGCATCATACATCGTCCGGGGGAACAATGTAACGCCGAAGGGACACCCAGGGGGGGGGGGAAAGATGGGTTTGCTTCGAACAGGGTCAGTACGGTTCCATTTGGCCCGGGCAGCTCGTTTGGTCAAATGAGCAAAATATCGTTTTAATTGCCCATTCTCGTGCCCAACCGCATTGACATTCAGCTGCGATGGTAGCGAAATGATCAGCGCACTCAAATCTCACGATTTCGGATCCGGGCTGGATCTTTGCAAGCACGGGGCACAGCTGCGCCGGGGAAGGGAAATTGGCCATCCTAGCCTTGCGAAAGAGTAGCAATTTGAGTAGCGTGGTACCAACGGCGACAAAGGCGAAAATAGCTCCCTACACTCCCTTGTGGTGGATCTCTCCCTTACACGGTACTTCCAAATGTCATTAACGTACATTTTAGTGGACTGTTAAGCTGCGTCTAACTCACCCATTTGCATCCACGAAAGTTAAGTTCTTCGCCAAGGAAGGAAGAAACGAAAGAAAAGATCAAAAAGAACCCTCGTCACGGCGGTAAGCCTTTGTGACGGCGCCTACCGAGAGTATCAAGCGCAACCTGGGTTGAACTTTTCGCAACTTGATGCAACATTAGAATGCGCCTCTACGCATAATGACCTGTTGCAACGTCTAGCCTTACACTGTGGCGGAAGTCATTCGAGCAAAGGATAAACCGACAAAAGAGCCATCAACATTCTTGGGCACACAATTTACGACTAGTTGACTTTTCTAGCCCCCGATGTTCAGTGACTCTCCATTACCTGACAAAGTTCGCTAATCCGGTGGAGGTTAGTCGTTGGATTCAATTAATTAGCGACGGTTTGATCGTCATCGTCCGATCGCGTGCAAGTCATTTGTTTGGGTTTTTTCCCCTTAATCCCTGAGCAAGCTCGCACAACAACCAAACACGTAATTGCCCTTCCCGTCCGGCACAGATCGAGACAGAGTCCCCGGATCTTGCGCACGGCTCCTCTCAATATGACTCAGACGGATTTCCTTATGCAGCTCGGCTCATTTGTACATTTGTCGCTCAGCCGAAGGTCACTGGCATCCGGAGGTAACTGACACCCACTCGGGTATCGGTTTTACGGTTCAGCATCAACCCCGGCAAACTGAAACGCATATGCGACCTCGAACGATGCCGGAGTCCGTTAGTCATGATCCCAATCGAGTGGCGTTCGTATGTGATCTTGCTAGCAACATTTGACTCACATGCTTTAGCTCCAACGGAGGTTACGAATAGAACCCTCGGTCACACGAGAACCTCTTGCACTTGTGAAGAACCGGATGTCGCTTGTGTGTGACGATCCGGGTCACTGGAAGTCGTTCGAAGCACAGCGTCAAACCAGCCTAAAGTCACTGCAGATCCGGTTCGGAAAGGGTTTTTTTTGTTGGTTGCGATTATTGAAATATCATTTCCCGCATCCAGAGAATCGTTTAGCTGCGACGGAACTGAATAAGTTGTCAAATCACGAACTGAGATTGAAATTGTCCTTCTTTTTAATTACCTCATTAGCGGGTAATTAATTTAAGTGCCTTGGTAAGTGAATTATGGCTTCAGAATAATATGAATGGTTGATTTTTGCTTTACCTTCTTCATTAACTGTTGATTCTTACAGGTAAAAGATAAGAGTTTAAAACAATCAGTAGCCGTGCGCGAACAAAAAAAAGTAGACTTACAATGGAAAAATGCTTATATTAAACTAAATATCCTCAAATAACTTACACTTTTGGGTTGTTGAAATAATTTTCGAAATACAAATAAGATGAAATCACCTATCTTCCGCCTTTATAATCGACTAATCTGCATTTTTATTATCATTCAGTATCCTTTGAGCGCTGTTCACCAATAAATCACCAATGATGTATGCGAATTTTGGGCATGTAAATATCAATAACATTTTTTTGCATTCACATTTAGGCATTTTTCTACCGCAACAACACCAGCCTGACTACGCTACATGATGTGTCTATGAAACTATTTTTGATGCGTCCACACGGTTTCTCTTCGTCGACATAACAGCGTCCTAATCATCGTCTTCGTGATAAGATTCATCGAAAATTTCCTTTTGCGACGGCGAAGAACGCGACGCAGACTCATCGGTGTGGCTCGCAACGGGTGAAGGCAACGGCGAGGACAGCGGTCGACCTTTCCTTGAAATACCTCACCAGCAGGTTCGCGCATAGAGCTTAGGCGGACCATTTCGTCGCCTTCCGTTGCTGCCATTAGTGTCGTGAGAAGCAGACAACAGCAACAAAAAACGGCTCAGCAAGGAAAGCAACTTTCGCAAATTTCCGCCTGATAGTTAAAAAACCAATGATCCAACCACACTCTTGCTATCGCGGATCGCGAAGAATTAGCAACAGCAGGAGACAAACACTAACAAAGCTAACGAAGTTGTCCCCCGTGACGAAAGGACTATGGCCACGGCTATTCACGGCGAAACCCAAAACCAAAAACCGAAAATATGCCACGCTAATCTTAGGAGATTCACGGTGAATCAATGCACGACATGTCAGAACTAGACGCTTATCTGACTTCTGCTTGCTATGTGTCTCTCGTCCTTTCCTTTACGCTAACGTTCCTTCGCTCTAACACTCTTTGGGAAAGTACGTCAGTTCAACGTACGTCCGTTTCGGCACCCTGTTTCAAAAGATTTGTGTCATCTGGCGTTCCGCTGAGCCGAGATTCAAATCCGTGGGAGGAAGTTGAGCAAAAATAAAACCAGATCAAGAACTTGTTCTGGATTCGGTGACAAACAAAACATATCCATAACAGAATCGTGACCAGCGCATTGCTCGAGTAGGACCAAGATCGTTGACCTGTTCGTCACACCTTACGAGCAAAAAAGAACTTTAACAAACAATGACAAAAACGATTACCATTTGCAAGAATAAAAAGCTACAATTTAAAGCATTTATGCGTGTTCTGCTAAACTATGGTAAAGAAATATTTAAGTTTTCCTAACCATCCTGAAATTTATTCAGACAAATCATGGCATGCAAATCGGCTCAATGTTGTACATCTTCTGTCTGTCGCCATCGACGAGGATACGTTGGCCACAATCAGGATGAAGAGTTACAAAAAGAATAATTTAAACATGCTCATAAAAGCATAAAGTTGCTTTTAAAATACACCGTTTTGTCGCAGATGGTCAAAGCCATCGCAAATATTTTTAAACAGCTGCCTAGAATCCATCAAATTCAACACCGACCAGTTCGCGACAGAGGAACTTGTTTTGCGTGCTCGAAGGACAATCAGTGCATTATCGATCGTTCGGAATTGATGATAAGCTCTTTGTATACAAGAGACAATTTTTGACGTCACCAAACTGGCCGTCACAAAACTTGCCAGCTCTAAAGTCATTTGCATATTTACGAGAAAAACAACACACACATTTTCATTGAGCTTTTGATTGTGATGAAGATGTGAGCTCCATTCGATACGTATGAAGCCATATGCATAATCTTTGATAATTGGGTTTTTTGGTTTTTTTAAATTTACGTTATTTCCCGGCTGGTGCTTAAGTAAATGTAAGATAAATGATACAGACTCTTAAAAATCCATTTATTAAATATCTCTTCTCTTACGAGGCTAGAAAGGCGTGGGAAATTTATCCCATGTTTCATGCTACATTTTCAATCTTTCACCGCCAATTTCCAATGCCAGCCTCGCTGTGAAACCCTGTCTAGCTCATATAAATAGCCTAGTGCATTTTAAAATCACTACACATTTTAAATTCATCAATTACATCCGGTAAAACCAAAATCCGTTTGATGTTCCTTTTTTACGACGTGATAGACATACCCTGCGACAAGCTAGTTTTTTTTTTCGAAAAAAAAAATCGAAATGGATACAAAGCCATATCAATCCAACCTCGAACCAACGGAAATCCATAATTAATTGCCAGGGTAGAGTTACCTTCGATGAACGCCGTGAAAGAAGTTGGGAGAGATTTCTCAACTAATTCGTCTGTGACAAATATGTGCTTTTCATATTGACAAAAGGTTAGGTTAAGAGATGTATCTCTTCTCAGCGGAATAATGTTTTAACCAGGTTCGCTACTTGCTGTTTCATTGAAGTTTTCAAGGGCTTTTAATATGCTTTACACCGTCACCGACACGCACGTCACATTGGCAGAACACAAATTGCACTAAAATTGAATTTTTTTTAAAGAAAAATCGAAAAGAACCATCTAATCTGGTAACGAAACTGAGTTTTTGCTCTGCGGGTGGTTGCCCTTTCTAATACAAACCACCCTGAAAAAAAAAAAACCAACATGTCCTTCACCTGCAAGCTGTAGAGAATTAATTTTAGGATTATGATACCACCAGCCAGGTGATGGATGTAGACCAAATGCCATTCTGCTACCCGCGTACGTCATGCAGTGCTTTCCTTCATCTCACTGAAAGGCCCTCACTCCTCTACATCGATTTTTTTTTTTACCTGACGCTGTATTAAGTTTTTCTGATCTGATAGATTTTAATTAAGACGTTGAGCAACCACCGTTTTGATCAAAGTCCCAACACGCGTGCGCAAAGTTCGAGGGTTGTTTTTATCTCAACCACGCTCAATTTCATTTGCCACTGGCGTGTTTCTCCTGTCGTATCGCGTATCGTACGATCTTGTCTGGCATTTCAGACCGATTCGGGAATACAAATTACAACTAATGAATCGTTTAAGACGCCGAGGGCAGGTTACACATGCTCACGCAGGCCTGGGTGGCCCTTGCGTTGACCCTCCGGTTGCATTCGAAACTCAATCAATCGCTCGGATTAGGATCAGGTGTCACGGCGCAGTTTTATCGCTTTGTAAAGGGGACATTTTCTTACAGGTTGCCTGTTCAAAAGAGGAACAACAACAATATGGCAACTTGTTCCTTTAAACCGCTAAATAAATCTTGTTTCGAGCATTGACACATCCACATCAACAAAAAAAGTTCTTTAGCGGTTGGGAGAATATTTCGATTGAATATAGTAATTAGATCAATTAAGTTTTTATTCAGTATTTCAAAGAAAATTTATAGATGACCTTGATATTGGTCTTCTCAGAAGTTGGAACATTAAAAGCGATGCTTCTTTGAATTGATGGTAATTATAGCGTTGATTTTTCCTTCCTACGGTCTAGAAGTTTCTTACGGAAAATGCGTGTACAATCTGTTGAGCCTTTGTGTATTTGTCATGTGTAGTAACTATATCTAATGCTTACAAATATCAAAACCATTATTGTAAGACGCAAAGTTCTTGTTAAACCATTACCCTCGACTGCAAAGGTTAGACCACCACGGACAAAAAAAAACGAAAATAGATTTCAAAGCAATTTTATTTTTACATGATTGTGTTGAAAGTTCAGACCAAATTTGCCGAATTAATCTTCAGGAACTACCTTCAGACAATGTTCAACACACTTCGCTAGGCCCTGCAGGATTGAGGAAGCGAAATCCTACCCCAAAACAGGTAGCAAGAACCGAAGTATAATTGAGGCACCAACTAGCAACAATCCATCATAGAAGCGCACCGCAGACTCAGTGTCACGGCGTACTTCGATGTCGCATCTGAATAAACTCATTAGCGTCAGAGCCGTCCACTGTTTCGTCCTCCGCACCTCGGCTAGCGAAACCTTTAATCGTCTCCCCGTCACTCGCGTAATCTGAAATCAAAGCATAATTTATCACGACACGCTACTTCCAGCCATCCTCATCGCAAGGTCGTACCAGAGATCGAGGGATGGAAGCCAAGTCCGAGAAGACCCTACAAACTGTGGTCTACTTCTTCAATCAGATTGTCACGCGCCTCGCCATTTAGTGAGCCTCTCCACAATTCCTGCCCCTCCTCGCTGTTCTTTCATCAGGGAACACCTTTGAAGAAAAAAGAAATATGCATAATAACTTCCTACATTCCTCGCTTGAGACATTCGAAGGGACATCGGAGCAGATGATTCTTCGCGATCTCCGTGATAAAAGCTGGTGCTAAAATACATCTTTAAGAATCATGCCGCATAACGCACACAAACAAGCGCGTGCGCGTCTCTGTTCAACAACGCCCTGAAAAAAAAAAATCCGTGACGACAACAGTGCGATGACTTGGCTAGACAACCTGGGCCGTCTGTCTACCAAAGTACCCGACGCCGGGACAGAAGGTAAGGCCGCGGAAGACACGGCCAGAAATGCCAAATTAAACGATTAGAGATGGCAAAGTGATCAATCATAATGATAGTGCATTATAAATTCATGACTCCTATTCACGGGGCTTTGTCTGTGTCGCACGTTGATGTCGCGACGGTGGAGGTCAGCGGTGATCCGCCTCCTTCGAACTGGGTGACGAAGATGGTTTCCTCTCACCTCCTATTCTGGCCGTGGGCAAGCATAACCTTAGCTTCCTTTCGCCACCAGAAGGATCTGAGCTTCAGGATACGGATCTTCAAGCAGTCAACCGAGAGTTCACTGTAGCAAGCATCCTCTCAAGTGTCCATACCATGGCAGAACGCCGCGGTGAGTCACTGCTCTTGAGAGGATCCAGGGTTGCGTCCACAGTTTTTGAGCGGCTTCCAAAAACTCTTCACGCTAAGAAGTCAAGTAGCTTTGGTCACCATGGTCAACAAATAACCCAGCATCGTTCCTTTCCCGATTGAAGACATCCGCTCGCAAAAAAAAAAAAAAACATACACGCACACAAACACTTAAAAACCTCGAGTCACTGAACTGAACAAGAGTTCACTCGTTATTCAGTGTCTGGTCCCAAAAAAACAAATCTATCAAAAACTGGTCGTCAACGTGATCCGCAAATTGCACATCTGAAGCACCATTCAACGCTCCTGAAAATGTTCGAAAAGGTTTTGGTAATTCCCTAGAACCATTTTCCCTCTTGACCCTCGGGGCTATGGTCGTTCGGTAAGATGTCGCGAGTGGGAAGTACCAAGATTGATCGTTTCTGGCATGATGATGTCTCAAAAATAATCCACAAAAATCCCTGCGAGAGTCAAACAGTAGCTCGAGTACTTTTTTTCTTCATATTCAAGGCACAGCAATATTTCAGGAACAACATTTTAAGAACTTGAGCTTCTTATTTTATAAATCATCAATATGATGTTTTTTAAATCCTCTCGACTTTATTACAACGTGCACGTTTAAGATTTACCACTTCAATAAAATTCTTCCTCGAAACACGACCGATGCTAATGTTTCGTTTTCGTTCTTTAACTGTGTCCTACTGCAACCACGTGTATGAGTCACCACGTCCCGCCGATTCGTCCAATTTGCAATCGTCAAAACATCCGCCGGACTTGCGTCCCACGGCTGATTTACAACCGCCTCGCGGAATAGATCACCACGGTTCGTTTTATTGACCTTGTTTACCGCCGCGACATAAAGACTAAAAATAAATCGGTATCCTTTTAAGAACGCCTATGGCACGGCCACTGTTAAACCAGTTTCGTTCTTTTACCAGTTCTGGCGGGCATTGGTGGTTATTTTTTATTCTTAATCTTCCGTTGCGCAAGCCTGCCCCATGCCAGCCGAAGACGACGCATACATAAATTCTCCGGCGCTGGCGGACCGCCCGCCCGTCTTCCACTCGGGTCGCTGAATGTTAGATCCGGTTCGGAGTTCCGCCAAGATTCTCCCGATATGGCCACTCGACCGCTAGTCCGCATGTCCGCATGTTGTTTCTCGGTTCTTTCTTTTCGTGCGTATTCTCCCCGCTTCAACTATGACGTCAGTTTACGGCACCTTTAACTTTTCTGGGTCGAGCGTCCCGGACCTTGTTTAATCGTTCGTAGCTCCTGGCAGAAAATTAGTTCTCGGAACATGGGCCATAAAAGCAGCATGAAGGTTCTTTAACGAAACATTTTTATGCTCCGTTTGCTAAGGAATCGATCCCGTGGGGATTTCTTTGAAACACTGAAAGCCCAAAAGTTAAGGAAACTACCAAATCAATGTTTTTCCTACAATACCTCCAAACTGTTGCCGTCCAAAGCACGCGGCGTGCTAAGTGAAATCTCCTCGTGGGACGCTGTTGGCCACTAACATTAACCTGCTAAACCCTTCCCTCTTACGTGACCTTACCGTGCCGGGCTCATGTTTCCATTTAAGGCACGAAGAAGCCATCGAACCGATGGGGATCGCACATTGAAGTGAAGGTGTTGTTGGGAGATTTTTCGCCTTTTGCTTTTCTTCACAGTTTTTTGTTCCCTGTTTTGGTTAAGATGATATTTTTTTTTTTTATTTCTTCTGTACTTCTTTCTGCGACGACACTTTCTTTTCAGCTATCGACATGTCGTGACAATCCGTTTTTTTTTCTTGACATTGACAGTAGATAGCAGGGGATTTTTGGGTGCACACGGCTATAGCCATCGACTATAGCCAAGATGACCCCCAATATGGTCGGGACGGAATCCCCGATGTTCTACAAAAGCACTTCGCAGCTGTTAAATCCGCTCAACTTTCTCTCCAAAAGCATCCGATGACATTCAAATTCGCATGTTTCAGTAGCAAAAAAGGGGAAAGGATTAAAAGAACGCTACAACCCGAGTCATTTTTATCGTTCCATACGCAAGGCTGTAAGACGCTATCAAACATTAAACTTTCATTGCTTTATTTTGTTAAAGCGAATTTTATAGAGCAGTAAACTAACCCGTAAAGTGACTGAGGATTCTGTGTCGCTTTCTCCATGTTTCCTGGTGAACCGAAAAGCTTTCCTCTTTATCACGCCATTCAGGTTGTAAGTACAGGTTCAAATATGTCCCAGCATGATTGTGACTCTCACGGAGTGCCTTCCATTGCTTTTGCTCTAAACACATTTCCAGCAGCATTCTATGCGCCACAGTTTGCGTCAACTCTTCTGCACGGGTAATATTTCTTCGCGCTAATTGAAATTCCTGCACTTACCTTCAGTACTCGATCTGAACCTTCCGCAACCACAGAAGCGTTCGATGTATCTGTCAGAAAAAAAAGATAGCTGTAACGAATATTAAATTCAAAAATAAAACGATATTAATTACTGTCACTCGATGGGACAGTTGACACTACGTCTTTGAAGCGGCATCTTCTCAAACGCTAGCGCGGGGGACGTTCCGCGGTTGTCCAATTCGATGCTAATTTACGTTTCTCAACGAAGCGTTCGCACACCGTGGACACAAAACGAAGCGTTTGGCACTCGCTTCTAACACTTCTTCTCCATTTTAAACAAGCGTGTCTGATGCACTTCATAGCAGGTGCATCTTCATACGTTGCGTAGGTTCGGGAAAAAGAATAAATAAAAAAACACAAACGACGTCGCGGCGGAAAATTGATTCACCAGTCTGCAGATAAGTGGTAAATTTATTGCCTAATTAATACATAATAACCGTTTGCGTGAGTGCGCGAACTGCTCGTCCTTTCGGCGCGGTTTTCGGTTGCAGGCTCTTTGCTTGCAGAGAATTGGAATATCGTAGGTTTCGCTATCGCAAAAAGCGATTATCTGTCCAGCGCATCGAGCGTTCCGGAATTTCAATTTCAAACCAGTGGACTTTTCGAGCGAGTGGGTCCGTGTCCACCCAGATCCACCGTACCGATCCTCGCTCGCCCAAGACGGATGATTTATGAGCCGCGTTGACATCGAGCCGGTCACGTTGTTTATCAAAGAAAGCCACACCGTCAGGGGAGCTGCCGAAGACCATTGCGACTCCCAGAAAACCAGAAACCCTCGAACTGGTGGACAGCGCACAGAAGTGCAGACGAGTCAGCTTGCCCGGCGGACATTCTTGCTACCCAAAGGACATCGCTGGAAAACGGACAAACCCGACGACCTGGGGGTCTACCTTATTTATGGCCTGCACGAACGAACTGCTTCGCCCGAAGCTGGCCAATGTCGATGGCTATCGACCTCAGGCCTGTTGACTTCGCGCTTCATCTAAGCAGCCAGCAGGGAGACGGACAGTTCGGTGATGAAACGACCGCAGGGAGCCCTCGATGTGAGGTGTTCATTTTTAGTACCGTCTGCCGCCAGCGATCCGGTGGCGCCAGTGTCGCTTCGGTAACCCCCTTCGTACCTCCCAATCCCAATCCACCACAGTGTGGTCAGTAGGTCAGTAAAAATTTACCTCCATCACCAGCAAAAGAAGGGGGAAGCTGATGTGGGTGCGATGGTCTACTGCATGCCGGGCGAACCGTCCGTTCGATTGAACATTAACTGCCGCGCCGGTACCCGATGGACGGCGAAGATCGCTAGGAGGAAGCCTCGGCGACTCGGATTGAATTTCGTCCAGTAACAGTGTCTCATTTTGCACAGGTTGTACACCCTCACATCAACAAGTAGTAAATGCGCAGACCTGCTGCCGTGATGCTTCCAAATCTGCCTTGGGTTCTTCGGCAATTTCTTGCTGGTCGCCAGAATTTCAACGCGATCACCCATTCCTCGGTCCACCGGATCGATACAATGAGTCACTTAGTCTGACACGCTCTGGCACTAGGTATTGAAATGTCACCGGCCGGCATCATTGTGGTCGACATCTGCAGAATTCTTCCATAAAATCTATCAAACGGATTTACTGCCCGTGCGATTGTTTGTTTAACATGCCGTAACCATGTTTTATACGACTTTACTGACCTGTTTATGCAAATGTTTATCACCCATCTAGTGTCAATAGTAAAAATTATATCTTATTCAAATACCACACTACTAGCACAACTTATAATTTATCATCTATGACAGTGTCATAAAGGATATTCACTTTACAATGCCCTCCATTGTACTCAATTGCATAACACTATTCAATATTGTTGTGTACACACGCAGGTTCGCCAGTTTAAGGAAATAAATCAGTTTTTGATGATTAATAAGTCACACAAATAATGTTACTGTCACACGCTCCCCAATGACCGATGCGAATGTGTGTTTAAAAAATAAAATATGATCAATATATATGATCACGCGCGAATAAAATGCAACCACATCGCGTACCTTTCCAATCCAAGCGACAATTTCGTCATAATTGTAATTACTTCTGCGTGGGGTTTGATGTCCATTAAAAGATGATCGCTGATCAGTATCTCCGTTAGGTATTTCCACATTTGCAGGTCTTAAAACGAACGGTTTTATGGTAAATCAATTTGTGGGACGCGAACTGATTGCAGCAACACCCTGGAGTTACGCATTCGTTGGTATAGAAGATGTATCTATTTTCTTAAAATTCTGTCCTTTCTCTCGAATTGCCTTTCGGACGCGTGTGCAACGATGGCGAACCGAAAGGGAAGCTTCATTGGCGTAAAGACGAAATTGCGCCACATGATTGATCCTCCCGTCGGTCCCCTCCCGTCTGGGAAGCCGGATTGGGCCAGGACGCGTTTCTTACACTTACATACGCACTGTATACGACAAAGCAAACCATCCGTATGCTATCGAACGGCCTGGTAAGGTTCAAGAGCCACCGAAACTGACCATAAAGCTTGCCGTTTTACTGCCTTGACCCGACGGGACGTCCCTCGTAACCCGGCGAACAGATTTCACCTGTTGCACCACCACAACCCACCGCCTTCGCAACGCCGAACGGACGGATGCGGAACGCCTGCCCGGTGCTGACCTCTTACTGTAACACTTTCGGCGAAGTCGATGTCACTGGGACGACCGGGTTCGTCGCCTGCTACCACGTACTACTAAAACGGCCCGCACCGTGCGTCCAAGCGCTGCGCAGCTAAGCGCCCGATAAACGGCCATCCGCATCGAAATGGATGGACAGCTGATACGCACGGGGATATTCGGGTAGATAACGATTCCGGCCGAACGGCAACCGGCGGGCTATATCGCCAGCTATCGTGCCTGTGATTTCACGATGATCGAGAGCCATTTGGCGACCGGTCCTCATCGCCCCCGATAATTCCGGCCCACGATAACGCTGGGGACGGGGATGGCGAAGGGGCTCGCTTAAAAAATCTGCTGGATCCACGACCGGCTCGGCCCTGTCCGTCACGCCGAAGCCATGCGTCGGGTGACGATGGAGAAATTTGAAT
The DNA here is from genome assembly GCA_914969975.1 of Anopheles atroparvus. Lineage (NCBI taxonomy): Eukaryota > Metazoa > Arthropoda > Insecta > Diptera > Culicidae > Anopheles > Anopheles atroparvus. The sequence continues at coordinate 15,124,657 of CAJZCY010000003.1, read as the reverse complement.
TTTTGATTGATTCATTTAATTAGATTATTGGCGACCGCCTAATGGTCGTGCGCGCCAAAATCGCGACAAACTCTCGCCTGAAGAAGTTCCTGCCTAATTTGCCACCTTTTTCCAGGCCCTCGGGAAGCCAGGACGCGCGGGACCGGTGCAAGATGCCGGCGATGGATGAGCGGCTTGTAAGCTTTCGCATCAGGATTCACCGTTTCCACTCGATCAATCGATCGTTTGCTCGGTCCCGCCAATTTTGCCCCGTATCGCACGCATTGTATAACGTGACTTTTGTGAACATCATCTTCACAGCAGATTACTGCCCCTCCTGCGGCCCGGACCGTTACTCGCCCCCTTTGCCCCGTACGGTTGCAACGGTCAAATCGCTTATACCTTTCGATGGCAGGATCACGTTATAAATAAAACTATACAATAACAAAATCGTTGGAATGTGTAGTCAGCTGATGGTTTACCATCGGCCTGCTTCATTTGCCTTTTTTTTTACACGATGTTCCTTCGTGCAGTTCCGACGGAGTTAGTTTGTTTTCTGTTGCTGTTCATCTTGACGACTTTAACGCCATATCATTGCCAGGCGACGAACCTCGTGGTAGGAATGGCGTTTTAATGCTTGTTGTACACCCGCACTCCTTCTTCGCTTCGTTTCTTCCACAAACACTCTCACTTTCACACATAATGTGGTCAGGTTTTCTCGGTATTAGTTTGTTCCCTTTCGGTCGTTGTTGCCCTTTTGAGTAGCCCGAACAAATCTCGCTAATTTGCCGGAGGTTGTGGGGTCAAATTTATGTTTTAATTATAAACCCTCCCTACCGGCACCGATGCTGCTTCCATCTCCCCCATCGCCACGATTGATGTTTGATGTTCGTAGCTTGACCAGACAAAACGTAAACCTATCGGCAGGATCGGTGTGCCATTCGTGTGTGCAAATAACGATAGTTTCGACCACCCATCCCCGTCCCCGCAAGATCCCCGGACGTCAAGAGAGCGACGTGCGCGGTTAAGGGTGAAAGATGAGCTGTTTTTTTTTCTTCCACCAGCTCCCAGCTTCGCGCGGGATTTGTCATTTCTTTTCGAGCCTAGTGCGCAATCGTACGCGCCATTACACTTGCGCGCTACGCAGCGGGCCGGAGGGAGAATGAAGCTGGCGAAACGGCGCGAGGGTCAGCTGGAGTGCCAGCTGGTTCGAGATGGCTCAAGATGTCAATTTGAAAGAGGAATAACAACCGACGCGAATTGGAGATCGCTTTCAATTTTGTTTGCGCAGCCAAACAAAACGCGTACAAGCACAAACACAAATCCAAGGTAAGCATTGTGTACGGCCCCGGCACTTTCCCGAGATTCCCGCATCCGCAGTCCGCGCGGTTGACGGACGGTACTGACGAAAGTAGGTTGTTCTGTCTTTTTTTTCCAGTGCTCGTTAGTTTCGCAAAGAAAAAACTATTATTAGATGAACTTGGTCATCAACTATGAACGAAGCAATCAATATTTAAACGCGTGGAAAATTTCATCACCCTTTACAAACCATTTTGCATGTGAAAAACGTACAACACAGCATACAGCCTTTTTTTTTTATTGAACAAAAATGTATTGATCTGTTTTTGCTTGAAACGAAAATAACTATTGGAAAATATGACCTTTTTACCAACCCTCAACACGCCCACCATGGACGTTGCACGGCTTTGCTTTCTGTATACGCATTCATCGTACATTGGGATCTCCTACCAAATCCAATCCATGTCGGACGCAAGGGTTTTGTCGATCAATAAATGTCAAAATTAATTACCTACCGTACGGAACGCCGTTTCCTAATCCGATGGGACTCGAGAAGATATCGAATAGATGTGCGTGATGCATCGAACCACGATGACGCTGCCCGGACGGACGCCATCGTTTGCGCATGAAACTGCAGCTCGTTGCTGAGCAACATTAGGTGTTGATTTCAGCTACCAAACACTTCCAAGGGCGTCTTGCGAAAAGAGCCGGTCCGCAAAGTATGCAAATCATCCGCACAAAAACGCACCTGGCGTCGCTGGCCGATAAATCTTGTCACTTGTTGCACCCGTTCAGGTTGGTCACGCGGAAAATTGATGGGAAAAATAATGCACGAGCGCTGTGGCATTGCCTTTGAAGTGATTTTTTTTTTCTATTTTCCCACCTTCTTCTTCCTCTTGTTTGTTTATTCTTATCCACTTATCTTGAAAAAAAAGGAATGAAATTATTAAACCACCTTCATCGCTACCACTTGGACTGCCGTGAACGAATGCATGATGGTCACGTGTGAGGAAACACGAAACGTGTGAGAAACTTCCAACCCCCGAACACATGTAGGAAGTCCTCCGTCCCGCCAGCGAGTCCCAGACAAGACATCATTTAGGGTCTACATAAGGCGAACGATTGAAACTTTAAGCCGTGCCTAACCGGGCCATACTGTGCCTGAGAGGCGCTAGATGCCACGGAAAGCGGTTCAAACGACAAAGGGAAACACTGCACATGCAACAATGAAGCATGTAAAATAGATAATCCGGCAACATTTACGCCCCACACATTCCACACACGTAAAAAACGCAACTTTACCGACAATCAACAGAGTGCGTAGGGTAAAGTCGGTCGATGCTCGTGTACAGCCCGGGGCGAAAGATGTTAGATGCACACGGAGCGAGCTTCACACGTGTACCGAGGAACATGCAACAACATGAGCCCGTTTTGGGGGGACGAGCGGCATTTATTTGCCAACGTTCTCATGAATGATCGATTATCGCGATCGAACCGCCAAACATCCGGCGTGTGGTGGGTTAGTATGCAACAAAGCGTGTTAAACGTACAAATTGCAATTTTTAACTGGTAAAACACTAATCTTTACTTCTTCCATCATGATCATTCTCTTAACATATCCAACTAACAAAACCGATAAGTTTATTATTCAAATATTTTTTCAATGATCGAAACATCATTTGAAGTTTATTGAAAAGGCATCAGTTTCCCGGCCCAGTTTGATAACCCTTGATGATCTTTAACAGATGTCAAATACACGGCGAATCAGGGAAGAGACAAACTTTGCAACCCCAACAGGCAAACATATGTTGAACATGCAACAATTCAATCAACCACGTTTAGCAAACAAATTCTTTTTCATGTCTTGCTTTTAATACACCCTCGGGGCATGCCTGATGGTTCCCCGAGTAAATATTCCGTGAACATCGAACACAAATATTATAATAACTTTAAGCACGCGAATCCTCCAGATAGCACGGCCAGCGGTAGAATCGTGCCTAGAAGCGATAGCAAACGGTAGATGAAACTATCAATCACTCGTCACGCCAAAAAGGCGAAGCCGGTGTCTACGCATGCGCCCGGTGGTATTTCACCTTCGCAGGGACCTCCAAAGACGCTTCAGTCCATTGACAAAGATGCCATCCATCCACTTTGGGCGCATTGATTCAGTGGCTCATCTATCTACCACTACGGGTGACCACCCACCGCGCCCAAGGGGGTCACACCGGGTTTCTCGCGTAGCCGCGAATCGCATTAGCACGCGTAGACGTAGTCAAAAGTCAGCGCGATTTCAATTCCCAAATTTCCCGAAACGGCAACGCAGCACTTCCCAGCGCAGCTCTACAAAACGGCCACACGAACGACCCGGGGCAGGTTCGTCACTTTTCGCTCACTGCGCTCAAGATGTCTTTTGTTTCCGCGCGTGCTGCTTCGAGCAAAAGTACACACTTCAAGCGATCGGCTAAGGAATGCAGGCCTTTGGGAGGTTTTCACTCAAGCGCACACGAGTGGCTCGCAGGATAAAGGCACTATTATGTACATCTGCCCGGCCTGCAAGGAAGATCTCGAAAAGGTAGAAAAATGTGAAGAACAACAAAACAATCCCAAAACGAACCCAAAGTTTAATGCAAACAAATCGAATTCCGATTGGTTGCGAGTGGTGCCTATTAATCATCCGGTGGTTTTGCGCTAAATATCGCAGCGACCCGTTGAGAAGCACACGTCGAGCTGCGACCGTAGCTGCCGGAGGACGATCCGTGAAGAGTAGCAGGAGCCTGATCGTGCACGCACCGCACGAGTGTACGATGATGGTCGGCGGAAGAAGGTTCCGTACGAAGACGAAGGCAAAGGTGCGTCTAGGCACCGCAACAGCCGCACAACCTGTGGCATTCGCGATGGTCAGTCTTAAGCGCTATTCTGGGCGATGAATTTAAAATTTACCATGAAAATAAAGAATGGTTTCGTGGGTCGCTTGAGTGAGGCAACCTTGTCCTTGCGGCTGGTTCAGTGTGTTGGATGATTGTACTAGTTTCTGGGGCTCTAATTAAATGTTTTCTGTCGAAAACCTATCAAAATAATGCATGCCTATTAACGGACAGCTAGGGCCGACCACAATGACACTTAACGAACAAAAAAATATCGAACTGCACTTCAACCATGCCCAATGAAAGAAATGTTAATATAAAACTATGCATCCATCCACAATAAAACTAAAGCAATATCCAAACAAAATGTTATTAACCTCGAATTCTTTCGACCCAAGTCAACAACTTCGTTGGCCGCCGGTCAATCAAAAAAATCCGCAAATAGCCTATCGATAGTGACATTTGCTTCTCTCGGCTCAACCTTTTCGCGTGCGCCCCGCGACACGGCCGACTGATAGGTTAATTAATGTCCACGCGGAGTCGTGAACGTGGAGCCAAGCGCCCGCAAGAATCTATCCTTGCCTGTCTTGTTTGCGCGGTGGAGTTTAATTGCTTTTCAACCGTCATCATCTATCCTAACATGACCAGCTGCTCGGTGGAAGCTTCCTGACGTCGTTTCCAACCATATCCTTCCCCTTCCTATCCCACCGTTTCCCGCCGGCGGAGAATGGCATGCTTTTCTTGATGGATTACCGGGTCAAAAATAATCACGCCGTGTCACATCACATTTGATGCTCCTGAAACGGACGACAGTTAAAATTAGCCACGGTCCCCATTTAGTGCGGCAAATCAAGGGCAACCACGGACAGCAGGGGGTTTTCGTGCGAAACAAACTTTCCGGAAGCGGGTCGATAGTAAAAAATAGAAGAAGATCCACCGTCGTTCTAGAGATCAAGTTCAACCTGTTACGCCTAGTTCCGGCAATGTTTATCAGCGCGAGACGATCGGCACGGGTATTGGGCACGCGTGCGTACCCTTTCGTGACCGGATGGCGGAATCCGACAGCTCCGGCGGCTACCGGCAAAACGCCAAAGAAGACGTTAACATTCGCCATCCGTACGCACCGCGGCGGGTCTCAGCGTGCGCGCGCCCCACGGAACCGCGAAACCGATCGATGTTGATCTTTGAGCTAATTGGCTTGCCTCAACGGGCGTCTGGGTAGCATTCGCACGCACAGCAAGAACCGATTGCGGGTTCGGTGCGCTCAGAATGCGCACTACGGGAAGCGTAGGCCAGCAAGGTCACCCCATCCCAGTGGGAGACCCCACGTTCATGGAGCGAGCCCCGCATTTGGATGATGGTAAAGTACAAGAAGCATGGACGACCGGTCGAATCACACTTTTGAAATAAATCAAAGTACTGCTAAACACCAGATAGGATGTGAAAATTGTGAGGTCCTCTACGAAGTATTACTCTCTTTATTCTTCCTTGACTTCAAACAGCGCTCTACGAAAGACCCTGGCAAGCGGCCAGTTAGCTTCTGGCGTGTCGACACTTGCGCGATGATCGCTTAGCGCTGCAATTAGCTTAATCTTCCATCGAACCATCCCAAACACACAAACGAACGGGTGCGATGAATGCGGCATGCGCTGATTGCGCCCTTCGGACCCAACAAACTGACAAGGTCGCATGTCGTAGCTCGCGGGCCAGCATATCGGAGGTTCCTGCCGAACTCTTGGGGCCAAAAAACACGCGTAGATGATAATTTGGTGACCACCGCCACCGCCATCACCACCACTACCTTCATCATTATCGGTGCGATGCGGTGTGCTTCCATGGGCTTTTTTTCACGGGGGACCTCGAGCAAGCGGATGGGACAGCATCGCGATAGAAATGTTTTCGACCTCAATCCAACCGACCAAGACGCTGCGGATGGAGACGATGAAGATCGCACCATCGAACCACGGCACGCGGACACGTGTCAATTATATCATCCAAGAATTTGAGCTGCATCGGCCGCTCGGCTGGCATTTTCCCTTTAACCCACAAAATTTGTCATGGAAAGGTCTACGAAGGGGGTGGGGGGGGGGGGAGTTGAATCGTTGCTTCATTGGCCAGCTTAAGGTTTCCCATCTTCAGGTGCCCTTTCCCTTCGCAGGGACCACATTCACTTGTTGTTCATGTAGATCACCGTCCCAGGGCAACACACTACATCTTCTTCTACGAGGGAAGGGCTTTCAAGATGGTTTTGGGGTTTTGCTCGACCGATTAGTGCCCAATTGGAACCACCAGTCAACCATTGGAACACCTTTCACAGTGCATCATCTTCTCTTTTCGATGGTGTGAAGGTCAGCGCGATTATCAAACTCACCGAGCCATCGATGCACCGAGCAAAACGTTTATATGCGCGACGAAGAACCGATGAACCGATCCGACATCAGCGCATTGCGCTCCACGCTGCCGCTGACACTGATGGTCGGCGCTGAAGATTTTAATTGCAACTCGATTGGCCGAAAGGACGACATGCGGCTTGTTTTTCCCCCGGTGACTTCTTGTACTCTGTTCGGCCGTCTCCTTGTGCCGTCAGCCACGGTGTGTATTTCGACAGCCTTAATGAGTCGCCGATAGGGCGGACGGGTGATCGATCCGATGGCGCGTAAAAGCACGGCACAACCAGGTGGCAGGGCGGCAAGGAAAACCACCAGCAATTAGGGTTAGCTATTTGCAACCATCGGAAAGGAAGCTTCATCTTTTTTCTTTCTTTTTTTTTCACCTACATTTCTATTAACACGCGGGCGCGCGAAAAGGCACGGAGGAGCTAATGGACGATCGTTTCAATATCACGAAGAAGTGCCATGTGCCAGTATGGGAACTAATTAAAGTCACTTTATGTGCGCAAGATAAGCGGACGTCGAGAAACATGTTGCCTTCTTTTCCCCGGCAAGCGTCATAAGGTTGGCTGTCAAATAGAAATGACCCTCATATATCTGAATATTCCTTCGTGTCCGCCTGTATATTAAGGCTGTACCGAATGACGAAATCGGCAACAAATTTGACCTTTACTGACTGACTCGTTGTGGGAGTGTTTTTTTTTTTGCTAATCCAAACCGACAACTATTATGTTTCTATTTGCTCGACAACCACGATATAAGTTAGCTTGTTATTACCAATTTCGTAGGATCAAAATTTCGGGAAAAAAAAACCTACCACTATCACCCACACGGGCGCTTATAAGCTGCACTGATTAATTTTCCACTCAAGTTTATCCATTCACCGAACGGTGTTTTCGTGAATGTTTTCAAACAATCTCCGACCTCGATTAAGTCCGTCCGGCGCCGGACACCAGCGTAGCTCGTTCGCTTGATTGTGACTATTGTTTGTATCACACACAAACCGATCACGAGCTCAGTTCGCTAAACGGCCAATTTGAAACCACTTGCAGCCGCCGTTTCCAATCAATAATGACGAACCTCGTGGCTCTTGGTGCTTTCCGCGACAGGAACAGTTGTAAGCCGAGCGAAGTTTCGTCACGATGTCGAAGGAAGGAACCACGCACCAAGTCATGATCCACCAAGACCACAAGACCGACCAAAGAATGGCCCCGGTCCTCGTTGAAGAACGCATACGAAAAAGATTCAAAAACAAAAAAAAAGGTAATCACACACGGCCATCCCTGCGCGCAGTCACGCCGCCATCGCTGTAGGTCAGCGGCACAAGCGACTCCCTTTCGGCACGCCGGCACTAATGTACGCAATTTCCTGACCAGCATAATAGCACTTGGTCTTCAATTAAAAATCGATATTTTACCCCATTTGCATTAATTTATGACGCGTGGTTTTGCGAACATTCGCGCATGGAAAAAAAAGGACGCGCACGAGACGACGAAGGCGACCGGTGACAGGAACAGTGAGGACGGAGGCGACAGCATGCACTTGAAGTGAGGCAGAGAAGACTGATTCTCCAGAATTGCAGCTACGATGCGGGGAAGCCAAAGGCAACCCTGGTGGAAGGATGAGCTTTAGCTGGTGAAAAGGTAAAAACCGATGCAAGTTCTTCCCAACACCGGCAAAACAACTCCCAGTTTGGGCGTCCTTCAACGTTAAACCAACCCGTCTGCGGAGCTGACGGTGATGGCGTAGTGGTTATGTACGTTTTTCCTTCCTGCACGCTTCCTCGCCAACGGTGGCGCAGCATGATTTATGGGCGCCTGTGGGAAAGTAGTTTTTCATTTGACACGCGATCATTCCCGTCTACATCGCGCAACTACACCATCTTCTCCAGCCGCGGAGCAAAGGCTCGAGCTGCCTGGTCTATTTGGACATTTATCGTACACGTGGGAGTAGCAAGTAGCTTATTCCGATGCAAGATTCCATTGAAACAATAAGTCTCCCAGCACTAAGGTGAAGTGGCATAACTTCCAGAAATTCCTACACGAAAACCACGGGCGCGTTGGCAGCCACAAGCTTATCCGCCACATGGAGGGTGTTATTTATTTGAGCTACCTTCGCGCGCTCACCATGCGCGCAAGGATCTTCTTCGGTAGCCCTTAGCTTCTTCACGCCTGCCCATCGTGTCGGGCTCGATGCAGAGCTCCGCCAAGGTCATTTACACGCGCCCGAAGATCGACGCAACGTTTGCTGGCAACACTGCTTCCCTCGAGTCAGATGCAGCGAGAAGGAAGTATGAAAAGAATCGAATAAAATACTATCAACAGACGAGAAGTGAAAAAAAAACTCAACCGAAACCAGCCTCCCAAAGGCCAGCAGGACGGACGCACACCAAAGTACTGTTTTTATTATTAAATTACACGGCCATGGATATGGATCCCCCGGCCCGTCCGTGGCTCCCTGCCATCGCTAACCCCCTGAAGGATGCGCCTCGGTCGTCAGCCAAAACGCATTAAATGCTAATAAAGTAATTTATCGGAAACTATTCCTCGCGCGCACGTCCAGCCGGCCGGCGACCTGCGTGTGCGGCTGCGAAGGATGCTTCTTCACCCTTTGCGAAGGCCGAGCGCCTGCGACGACCCACTGGCGACGGCCATATGGGCCGCATCGCATCGTTGCATAACATCCCGGGCCCGGAGTTCAGGGCCCTTTGGCGGACACGGGCATCGCGAAACGCGGTGGATAATCCACAGCACAGTTTTCTAGGTGTTCGTCTACTACTTGGCCACGCATTACCGTGCGCCACATTCTGCACGGTACGGTGTTACTGTTACCATCGCCTCGGACAGCCCTTTTTTTCGTCCCTATTTTCGTAACAATGTAACATCCCCTCGACATCGGTCGGGGTTGATTTACGGTGGAAATTAATTCTACGCATGAATAAAACGCATCGACACCGTTTAAAATCATCGCCAGGTCAGAGCGGGATAGCCGACCTATATTTATGGTTCCACTGCGGCGAAACAGTTTTATGATGTGCGTAAACAAAATTATTTTATTCAGTGATCTTTTACTTCAACAACGGGCCGCATTCCCTGCTCAACGAGTGAAGTTTACGAAACACTACGATAGCAATGCAAGCAACGATCGATAAAAATCTCATACAGTTCAGGAGCAGGCATTCACTGCTTGCGTTGGAGGGAACACCCTGTGCAACCAGGACAACAAGTTAATGGCATTGGCAATAACATTAAACAACCACGAGCTCGCGGGTGCTAGATTTGCTGAAATTTATTTCAGTTTTATTTAGCGCCAACTTTTAATCCAAAATCTCTAAATTATGCAAGTCTTAAATCTTGCTGGAGGTAGGTACACGCGTGAAACGCGGCAACTATACATTTTGGTGGAAAATATTTCAATTTTATCACCCAAACGGCGACAAATTTTTGCTATCTCAATCATCAAATTGACCATACGCTGTGCTTTATACGTTTGTAAACTTCAAGCACAAACTACTCCACCACCCAAGCGCTGCGACAGCGAACAGCACCTCCACAAACATACACAGACGATCTTTCCAGGGCTGATCGACCGAGGAGACGTGGCAAAATTATGAAATTGCATCATATCCATAAAATAACTCACTTAAAGCCAGGCGGCGAGCAGCGAAGAGTGAAACACCCCGTCCGGCCGTAGTATCCTTCCGCGCTAGCCACGCTAGGTGCCGTGCTTGTCCCACCGATGTCGGTATTAAAATTTATAATCTGCGAACAGGACACGAGCACGTTCTGCGCGTTCCGGAGCAGAGAAGGCTATCGTTTCCCTGACGTGCTGAAGCCGCGAGGAAGCGTGGAATGTTCCGCAAGAAAGGGGGAAAAAAGGACACGATGACATCGTGAAGCGAAGCGTGAAATAGTAATTGATGAGTCGCGCGCGCGACTCGAGAATGTCCACGATAGGTTTAAAAAAAAAACCTTCCTTCGATCTGCGAACGTGAAGAAAACTACGTGAAGAACGTGGCGACCATTATGAACGAAGCTGTGCGTCAACGTCAGCAATGATCCACATCGATCGATAAACACCGTCGCGTGGGGAAACTGTGAAGAAAAAGGCAAGCTGATGAAGTCATTCATTCAAAATCGGATCCTCATCGAACAATTGAGCCATAATTCATCGCCCGATGGTCGCAAGCACCGTTCACGCGCTGAGGTGGCCTAATTGAATACTGATGCGTATAAATTCTTCCTTCACCACCGGCAAACGAAAGCTTCCAGCCGTACCGCGGGCACTTTTGCTTTCACTCTCTGCTACGCCATTTCTTCCTACTGCGAGGGAGTATCGCGCACCTCAAGAACGTTCGTTCGCCTCCAACCGAACGCTCTGTCTGTCTGAGGCGCGTCCTTGTAATCGATACTTGCAGCGTGACATTGGAAGATGTGCATCAGTTAATCATCGTCAATAACGCCCCCTTTTGCTGCCTGGGGGCAATGGGGGTTACCCGATTCCGCTGCAGTTAATAACACTGGGACGCAAGAGGACCCGATCGGGTACGTGACAAACACCACAGACAGGCTCGTTAAAGTTCATGATGGATTGCACCAGCCGCAACCGAAGGTAGAGGTAGATTTGCAGCAATCTGCTCCTCTAATCTAGAAGAGCTCCCAGGCTTGGATGGTTGATTGAATATTATCTTATTCAAATACATCGTCCGAAGGGCACATCATGATCACAATTATAGGCTGCTCCAACCATAGGATGGAGGATTGCTATGCTACAAGGATAATAATTCATCAAGAATATAATCAAATATCTGCCCTGGGAGAAGGTTTCGTTGGGTTGGCTAGGAAATGTGCCAAGATAAAAAAAAAATGACTCCTTTCTCTTCTGAGAATCATGAGAAGGCATCTTGTCCACGATCAAACCATCTGGACATCTTGGGAAGATATTTGTTAGCTATTTGTTAATCCCAGCGAAATATTCAAAAATATCATTAATCATTTCTTTACGTTTTCTTGATTTTTTTCTCCTAACATAGCGCCACCAAACCCGCTCCTATGTCCAGTCTCACTCACATGTTTTGCAATAATCAAATCGATATTAATTTCCATTAATAGTTATTAGCCGCCACTCCGTTGGCCGCTAAGTCATATTCAATTGCTTGTTAATCCCGCTTAACATCTCATATCGATTGCACTCGTAATCACGCCTAACGCCGAAGTGTGCGCGAATCCTCCCCGAAAAGGTGCCCGACAGCACTCCTCGACATCGATGGGGACATCGTCGGTAGCGGCATTTGGTAACCCACCGGAGCCTATCTCGCACTCGCGGCCAGCTCTTAGCCGCCCGGTTGGCCAGTTTCGTTTCGTCCCTGCCGATGAAGAAAGCAACCGCACACCGAAATGCCACGAAAGGTGTCTGGAATTTAAAAACAAATGAAAAGCATGAAACAAATCCTCCAAACGACACTAATTTGTTTGCTTACCACCGCTTGGTGTGCCCCTTTTCGCCGTCTCTCGCTGACCCAGGACACTCTCGAACCACAATCAAGTACTTCGGTAAAACACACTAGCCCCAAACCAGACGAAGATGTCGACCTGACGTCGCCGCCACTGGCGCTGCGTATGAGCGTTAGCGGACGGTGTAACATCTCTCTTTTCCTCGACGCTATTGCATCACCTACAAGCGCTCTTGTGGCGGCGTTTTAAAGACGATGCTGCGGCCAGCAACAACGATGTCGAAGAAAAGAGGAACGCCATTGCCGCGCAAATTATAAAGCACGCGCATTATATTTTTGTCCGCACGAAACGACAACCATTCAAAGGTATCGGAATGGGCGACAACAAACGGCCGAGCGAAACGGCGGCCACCGATGTGGGACGTGAAATGTTCCTCGAAATCAGGATTGCTATCATTAGGCGCTGCACTTAGCCATTGGTTCATCGATTTTAATTGCCCCACCACCAGTGTCACAGTTTCACCTCGTGTTCCAACGCGCGGAGTAGAGTTTTGGAAGATGAGTTCCGCAGAGCGAGTTGAACGGGGGAGGGGCGCGGGGGAAGGGAATCGATCAGGCAGGATTATCAAATCATCGAATGTGCATCGCATCTCCTATCGGCTATCGGGTTTAGTGCACATTTACGGGCCATAGAGCGAGCGCGAGAGAGAGTGAGAAAGGGAAGTAGTGCGAAAAAACAAGCTCGACGAAGTCATCAACGAAAGACTTCAACGCCTTCGCGAGCACGAGCCCGACACTCGCGAGGGTGACGTACGATGACTGGGCATTGGATGTGCGGAATGGTGCGGAATCAGGACCGGGGATGGCACAGGAACGAACGAGGGAAAGTATGTCCCCACGCTCATCGCGCCGCTGATGAAAAGTTGGTCAAACGGTGCGGGAGTTGGCGTCGAGAATTTACATAATCGCTACCGCGAACGCGAGCCTCATCGGGCGCTATCCGACCTTCCGCAAGGGGACCTGCCATCGCTTACGCGCTTTCCCTCCTCGTAATCCTGCCAGCAATCTCCCCCAAGAGGTCACCAGTGCCAGCCTCCTTTCTCTCTCTCTCTCTCTCTCCATCTTCCATGTCAGCAGGCTTCTTAACATTACGATTGCGTTAGGGTTTCGTAGTGGATACACAACGCGCTCCTCCTACAATGAGAATGTATATTTGACCCGGTGCAAGCAGCGCGGGCAGATGCACCGTGCATTTGTAGAAGCCACATGGGGGTCCGGGTGGAAACTGGAGAAAATGAAAAATGTGTCTTATCGAACCGTATGAAACATGACCCGACGAAATGTGATTAATGCCGTCAGCGAAGACCGGTGACGGTGGCTTTCGTTTCGTTCAAGACGGTGCCGTAGAAGACGTAGAGCGGGACCAGACGTTGCGCTTCATGTTCCATTTAATGTACGCATCATCACGGAGAGTTTCTTCATTGCGTAACTTGAAAGAAAAGTATCGACACATTTTACTAAAAGCAGCAGAAACGTTTTTTGGTGATGACCAAGCCAACAAAATAAATCTGTTCCATACGCACCTTCACTTTGACGTGTCGATTACTCCACCTTTCCTTGACAGCGTGAAAGAATGCCACCTAAGATGGAATATCAGTGAGTCATCATGGGTTACTGTGACGAAATCAACGAAAAACGTTGGTGTTAGATAAAGCGAATGCTGTTATCTTCTTACCGGATCTATTCAAATTTCGATGGTTATCATTGAATGATATCTCTCCGACTAGGTTCATATCAAATTTTATTCAAATACCACCGCCTCGCCCGGAACGTCTTCAAAAATTATTAATGATAAGCTATTTTTAATTAACGAACTTCGAGCGTGTGGAAAACACACGCGTCAAGAAGCCATCTTGCTTCTTCTCCAAAATGGTATGGCGTATTGATCCTCTTTTGATCGTTTTGTCTCTCATAAGCGTAGCATGTCGCGTTTACCCCAGCCAAAACGTTTGTTACGCAACACCCAACGATAATACATATATTGAGTAATAGTATTGCAGGGTGCACTATCACTTCACCGCCGAGTCCACTGGGAAGCACAAGGCGTCCACTTTGGATACTTTCCCATCGGCGTATGCTACCGATTCGCCCGCACAATTTTGCCCACCATCGGGAAGCCTAGTTACGAACGAAGACGATCGACGGTGGGCGAAAAGTCGGGCGTCAGGAGAAATTAGCATTCCTTTCGCTCCTTAACGGGCTAAAGAGAAGGTGAGAAAACTGTCCCATGTCGATCGAAAAGGATCGCCAGTGTTCTCCAGCACTTCCCTCTTGGGTCTATCACTCCGGCCGATCTCGCCTCGAGCATGCTATCTTTGCTTTGCTGCCCCCGCGGGTGCACTTCTCTCGAGGTCGCCATTCGCCATAACGTAACAGGTAGAAGCAGTAATGCACCACTTCTGTGCCATGCGGATCGTTTTGCATTGTTTACCTCCAAAAAAAAGGAGAAAAAACATACACAACCTGGCTTACTTTCCCGTTCGTTCGTGGCCGACGTCCGGCTATCGGTCGCAAGTAAAGGTTAAAAATCGCCTGCACTGTGTGGTGCACGCGAGTTTTCCGACGCATTAGGACGCCTTTCAAGTTTACAACCGGTAACAAGTCGTAAATTACACCAAACGGACGATCAAAACCACCCGATGGCCTCGGAATGATGTTTCATCTAAAGCGTAAGCATGTTTTTGAAGAAGGGCATCCAAAGGGCCTAATCAACGGACTGGCAACATTGAGTCACGGTAGACAATGAGGCGCATTAAGCAAAATAAAATAAATAGTGAGGAACGTTCAGAAAATTAACTCACAGCTGAAGACGCCGCCATGTCAATGACATTGAAGCGAACCAGTTCGAAAGGAAAAATAAAATCCCAACAGCGAGCCATACGATGAGCGCGAGTGCAGCTAATCGAATATGCGATATTTCACGGTACCGTTTGCTCCGGTGGATGCACACAAACAAAACCGTCGGCTAATAAAGCGAGCACCATAGTCGGAAGATCCTGGGAACATTTGGCAAGTACGTCTGACCCAAAAACAATTGTTTAGCGGGTGTCGGCGGCTATCTAAGCTATTTCGCCTGCTCTGATGAAACGCGGAGGGTGTAGTTTTAATTAAACGGCCTGCCCTACCATACCCCGGCCCAAACACGCTGAACGCCCCGAGCATGACATCCCAAGCGGCCTGATGCAACGGTAGCCCAGACGGAAGGTTCAAGTTCAACGGGCAACATTCGAGTGCCTCCGAGAGAGAGAGAAAAAGTGAGAAAGGAGGCTGACAAAGGGCAATTTTCCGTAGGTGGGAGATTGTTTCGCCCTGTGTGAAACCCGTTCACCGCTTCACAGCACGATCGGGCACGGTTTGCATCACCATCATCATCATCATCATGATAATCATCATCTCGGCGTCGTCTTCGTCTTGCGTGAACCTGCCCTTCACTGCGTGTGCATCCGCGAGACATGCGCCGGACCCATCTGGGGCAATGGGACCAGCC
Source organism: Anopheles atroparvus (assembly GCA_914969975.1). Classification (NCBI taxonomy): domain Eukaryota; kingdom Metazoa; phylum Arthropoda; class Insecta; order Diptera; family Culicidae; genus Anopheles; species Anopheles atroparvus. Next base: position 15,109,126 of record CAJZCY010000003.1, on the reverse strand, counting down.
GTGATGAAATGGAAACAGTCGTTTTCATTCAGAAATGAGTGACGGATCTTTATTCTTTTTTTTTCCCATGTTATGGGTACCGTCCGTTTAGGACAACCGTTTAACAAATTTTAAGTATTGGTACTTGGACGGATTTTTCATGGTATTATTGTTTGTTGATGTTGCTGTAAATCTTCGCAAAAAAGGGCAGTATTATAAAGAGGTGGGATGAATAAATAATCCAATTTAAATGTTACTGTAGAATATAGATTTTTTTTCGGATGACAATTTTAAAACACACCTTCGGGTCTAAATTGCACAACGCAAAACCAGCCCGAGATTTTCAAAGGCGCGTGATTAATAGTGTATTTTCAAAATAACACGAAGTATTGATCTTCTCACCCCCGCCCAGACCCGTTGCGCGTGGAAACAATGAAACCAACCCAGTCTGGATTCGAAAGCAACAAAAAAAAACGCTGCATCTGCACTTTGAACTGACACTTTGAACCTTTGAGGGCATAACTATTTTCCTTTTTTTTGTCAGCCACCCAAAAATAAAACTCAAAGGGTTGCTGCATGGAGAGAGGGAGATGCTGCCGATGCTCGAGACCAATTAGTTACGCGTAGTTACTAAACGCGGCGTCATTGAAGGGAAATACGAAGACGCAACGCCTCCCTGCTGATTCCATCGCAGGAAAGGGAATGTGGAGCCCTACATTTGCTGTTTTTTTTCGTAGCTGCGTTCACACAACAATTACCATAAAAACCGTTCCAATACCGAGCGCCCAGAGGGTGGATTTTATTTCATTTGGCATCGCTGTCATCGCGCTACACCGCGGCGACGATCGTTAGCCAAAGCATTTCGCCGGTTTCGGAGGCTGGTACCAAACCGATGGCCATTCGACGGATGGATGGGTTCCACGCATTGACGCGATATGAATATGTAAATCGCATCGTTTATTTCGGATTTCTAAACGCGATTATTAAAAACCGACTGTGTGTTTTGCTCGCGAGCGAATTTCTCCATCGCTGATTAAATTTTACGATTCGCTTGGCGGCGTGAACCACGGCTCCACTTGCCATTCCTTCCGTACCGAACCATAGGTGACATTTTGGAGGAAATCAAGTGTGAGGCGAGTGCTCAAATCAACGACACACTTCCACGCCCGGAAAAGGGTTATCGCTGGTGCTAGGTTTATCTGGAAGCTTCCGCCCACCAAAGGGGAAGAACCATTGCGGCTACCAGCGGAGAAGGAGAAACAGCTGCCCGACCTCAAACCCAAATTCAGCTATCAATGCAGCGTCACCGGGACGATAAACGCGAGGATTACATGTAAGTATGAGCTTTAAGGAATACTAATCGCCTGTCGGCCGTACCACATTTCCATAGCCATCGCGCTAAATTCGGCCGCTGCGCTTATCGTTGCCCATTCATGTCCGACGATTATTCTTCCCGGTTCATCTTCTGTCAAAAGACCACTCCGTTGACACGCCGTCAAACATCGCAACTTTCCTTTTAGCATAAGGATGTCATGAAGCAAGCAAACAGAGCCGCCCGTTGTCAGGCAACGGTAAGATCCTCGAACGCCCGGTAAACGACGATGATGGACGTAATCGTAATCCGTTGATAGGAAAATAAAGCTTCGGCCGTCAAAGCTTCTTAGGCGCCAACCTCGCCACCGAAGGCTCCGTTCGACTCCGTCTCTATTTCCTTCCATCTCTTTCTTTTTCTCTGCTCTCAGTATAGGCCGTGTCATAACACTGTCCATTTAAACGAATTTTCCAGCTTTCCCGCCTGGTGTGACCCACCCGCGCAACCGTCGCGTTGGTTTGATTGGCTAAAGGTCCCCCCTTAAGCATCGGACGCCTGATCTTTTCGCATACCGCAGACGACGCAACAGCGCGCAAAGGTGATAATGGTGATGGCGCTGCGCACATAATGGTGATAATGGCGAGCATAATGGCGCTGATCGATTGATGCTTTCCCAACGGCGGCGGCGATCGTGATCGATTTCGCCGTTAACCTCCACGGCAGTTGAACCCGTCCGTCGGTCAAACTCATCCCGCTCCATCGTCGAATGCGCGTAAAATGTGGACTGACCAGGAAGGTGCATTGTACAGCCGTGGAACTGCACTGTAATTGACGACCGAGAAGCTTATGTCCACGCAAACCTCCTGTCGCTGACGGAAATGTAGGCAAATAAAAATCTATCCAAAATAAGCGCTAGTAAGGAAAACGCATGTACGCAGCAAAACCAAGCAATGCTTGGCACGCCGACAACGGCGCATACAAATGTAGGAAATATGCACATGCTGATGCAAAGTCGCCGACAGTGGTGACCAACACGGACACATACATGTAAGCAATTATGTCGACTAAGGAAAATTTGTCAATCAGAATTACTATATAAGAATCGATAATTGAACCAATAAATCAGTAGTTGATGAAAACCCAAATAGTTGACTACTCTTGGAATTCTCCAACATTGCCCTCAAGTCGGTGTTCAATACGCCTGTCTCGAGGAGTGCTCCGAGGTTAATCTTCGTGTGCACAACAAATGGTGGCTCCAGAGAGGACTTAACCCCTCACAACGGAGAATTCCTACACATTGCGCCCCGCTCCGAGGTTAATCTTCGTGTGCGTCGCACCAGAACTCCGAGGTGAATCCTCGTGTGTTTGCAACACGGCAAGTACCGCTCCGAGGTGAATCCTCGTGTGCATCACAAGCCGCATCGAGAAAGAACGCAAGAACTCCGAGGTAAATCTTCGTGTGTTCACAACACGGCTAACCGCTCCGAGGTTAACCCTCGTGTGCACCACCAGCCCAGCGTTCCATCGAACAACGGTTGAGGAGCGACGGACGGTCGCAGGTAACGGACGGTTGCCCAGCCGATATCGGAAACGCCCAACGCACACCAGCTCAAGGGTTGGCGCAAGACGTCAGCTCCCGGCGGTGAGAAGCGAGGAAAGCAGAGCCGGAGCGCGTAAGCTCCCGGCGTGATATTGGAGATAGACGCACACCAGCTCAAGGGCCGGCGCAAGACGCCAGCTCCCGGCGGTGGAAGGCGAGGAAGGCAAGGTCGGAGCGCGCAAGCTCGGCCTGATCAACTCTGCAAGGCAAGCAGAACGGACGTTTGGAAGCCGCGGACGATCACCCCAGTCTGACCTACATTTCGGATCGACGGACGGTCGCGACAGCCGAAGCAGGTGGTAGGTGGTAACTTCGCGCACCAGCCAAAATATAGTGCAACGCTCCACAAGTGCATCAGTTAGAAGTGCGTAAAAGAGACGGAATTTTAGTGCGACAAAGTGAGCGCGAACGGTAAAAAACAGTGGTCAGAAACGGCGTCTGACAAAAATACACGGCGACATAACGTGTAAAAAACATTCCGCCGAAACATTAACAGTGAAGCCAACGAGTAGCCAGAAATCAGTGCCAGATCAGCAAGTTTACCAGCAGTGTGTGCGACGAGGTGCGTGCCCAGCAACTCCAGGACAGCGAGTGAGGAAGCAGGTAGCAGCGTCAGCAGCGAGGAAGAGAGCGCGCAAGCTGACGGCATCGGAATCGACGGACGGTCGAACCCCATCAGCTCAAGGGCCGGCGCGAGACGCCAGCTCCCGGCGGTGGTCAACGAAGAGCAGCGAGTGACGTCACCAAGGCAAGGTCACCATTTCTAGCAGTGTAACGAATCGTAAGTAATATGGAGTTCGTTTTTAAGCACAATCCCAACGGGAATTGTAAGATATGCACGCAGGCTGATAGCACAGGGAAAATGGTTCACTGCATAGAATGCGATAGATTTCTCCATCAAGCGTGCCTAAGCTTGAGAGTAATTCCTAAGAACTATGTTTGCCCTAAGTGTAAATTGATAGAAACTGAGAAAAATGAAAGCAGGGAAGCGCTTCAGCAAACGCAGAAGTTGCTTCAAGATAGGTCAGAAAAAGAGAAAAAAGAAAGGGAGCAGAAACTTAAAATAGAAGAAGAGCTAGGGAAGCTTCAAGACGAAATTAAGAGACAACAAGAACAGGCCAATATGAGCCTTCTAAATGAATCGGAGAGATATTGTCAAATGCCATCTGCAACCGAGGACGTAAAGCTTTTAACGGAGAGTATTAAACAAATGATAGATTCATGGTCGCTAAAGAACGACAAAACGACCCTTTCCGAGCTTCCAGAGTTTAACGGTAATTACAACATGTGGCCTAGATTTAAAAGCATTTACGAGAAAACCACACGCGAAGGTAACTTTTCGGATTTGGAGAACTTGAACAGGCTCCAAAAATACTTAAAGGGGGATGCGCTACGCTCAGTCAGCGGACTGATGTTAAACCCAGATAATGTAGGGAAAATTATTGAACGCCTTGAAAGATTATACGGAAACACGGACAACATTTACACTTCGTTGTTGAACGAGCTACTGGCCGTGAAAAATCCGTCCCTAGAAAACCCGGCATCATTTATTAGATTTTCAAATGCCCTCCACGATCTGATAGATAACATGACGATGCTCAATCAGGGAGAGTATCTCAACGATCAGAGACTCTTGAAAGATCTTGTTGCTAGGCTGCCGGTCGATTTGAGGAACAAATGGTTATCCGATTCCCTTCTGGAAGAGGCAAAACCAAAGACACTTATAAAATTTGCGGAGTGGTTAAAACCAACAGAAGATTTAGCAACGCTATTGGTAGCGAACGAAGGAGGGTTCAACAGTAGTACCCATCACGTGAATCCGCATCACGCACAGGGCAGAATCAACCAACGAGGAAAAAAATGCATGCTATGCGGTCTTCCCCATGACACGCTGCATTGCAAATATTTAAATGGCAAGACAGTCGGTGAGAAATTGCGCACACTGTCACAAAACAACATTTGTATCAATTGCTGTGCACTTAAAAATTACAACGCACAAAATTGTCGGCTACCCCCACAAGCAGGGTATACGGGTGTGGGAAAAAACATAACACCGCCCTGCACAGGAATGAAACCGCCGAGTGGCAAGCGCGAGAGGCTCCGCGCAGAGTGAATCACCACCACGGCAGGCATCAGCTGTTCTATCAAATTATCCCTGTAAGCCTACGAGGCAACGGTAAAACAGAGCACACATACGCTTTCATCGATCCCGGTTCTTCTACCAGTCTAATTTTAGATAGCGTAAGGGAAAAATTGAATATCACCGGGCCAAAAAAACCACTAACTTTGTCGTGGACTAACGGAAACGTTCAGGAAGAATCAAATAGCCAAACGATTCACCTGAAACTCGAGGGCACAAATAAACGCGTTTTCGATGTAAAGGGTCTACGAAGCGTGAAGGAACTTGATCTTCCGCGGCAAACAGTTGACAGTAAGGAACTTAAAAAGAAGTACAAGCACTTACGCGGGCTGAACTTTGCGGGATATAAAAATGCAAACCCCACAGTTTTACTTGGATTGCCGCATTCTTACCTTGCGCATGGATTTGACTTCCGCGAGGGTGAAGAATATGAGCCGATTGCTCAAGAAACCCGACTTGGGTGGGTAATATTTGGAGGAAGTGACGCAACAAGGGATGACTGTAACTTATTCACAATCATAGAAAAAAAGGAAGAAGAAGAAAAAACAATCGCGCAACTTATGCGTGGCTACTTTTCGACCGAGGAGTTTGGGGTCAAACCCACTCCCAACAAAGTGTCAAAACAACACGAAAGGGCCACACAAATAATGGAGAAAACAATTAAAAATACGGCACACGGCTATGAAATCGGACTACTATGGAAAAACGATGATCCGAATTTACCTAACAGTTATGCTCAAGCGCTTCGCCGTCTAAAGAGCCAGGAGAAGAAAATGGAAGGTGATAAAAAACTAAAGGAGTGGTATCACAAGGAGATAGCTACTTACGTTGACAAAGGGTACGCTCGCAAGGCCACGCCGAAGGAACTGCTCGATTTGACAGGAAACATAAACTACATTCCGCATTTCGCAGTAATTAACTATAACAAACAAATACCTAAACCTCGGCTAGTTTTTGATGCCGCTGCGAAAAATGAAGGGATATCACTCAATTCCCAATTGTTGCCAGGACCGGACGCAACAACCTCTCTTTTTGGCGTATTAATCCGATTTAGAGAGCACGAAATTGCATGCTCCGGGGACATCAAGGAAATGTTCCATCAGGTAAAAATAAGGAACGAAGACCAGAAAGCACAGAGATTCCTTTTTAGAAATTCGCCACAAGACGTGCCGCAAGTGTTTGTAATGCAGGTCATGACATTCGGAGCCACATGCTCTCCCGCATGTGCCCAATTCGTTAAAAACCAAAATGCCTTAGGCTATAAGGAAACGCACCCCATCGCCGTGAAGGCTATAATTGACAATCATTACGTAGACGACTATCTAGATAGTTTTCCAAATGTCCAAGCAGCACTTAAAACAATCGAGGATGTTTGCAAGATTCACGATAATGCAAATTTTTTCATGAGGAATTTCGTTTCAAATTCCAAGGAAGTCGAACTTAGCATCCCAGAAAACAGACGTTCAGCACAAAACGTACTGCAATTTAACAACAAAGATCAAAACTTTGAAAAGGTTTTAGGGCTCGTTTGGGACAAAGACAACGACGTCTTTAAATTCAAATTGAATGAGACCAATATCAACAAGCTCACAAAGAGAGAAATGCTCTCCTTTGTTATGAAAATATATGATCCGCTAGGATATTTAGCTAATTATACGGTCGAGAGCAAGATACTTATGCAGGATCTGTGGAGAACAGGCCTTGATTGGGACGATGAAGTACCCGAAGAAATTAAACTTAAATGGGAAGCTTGTCTAAAAAGAATCAAAGAAGTAACCAACGTGGCTATCCCCAGATGCCTCTCGCCAGGCAATGATGTGATTAGCAGAGAGATGCATACGTTCGTGGATGCATCGGAAAAGGCTTTCGCAGCCGTTACATATTTGCGGACGATTCATGAATCTAGCATTGACGTACGTATCATTGCTGCAAAATCTAGAATCGCTCCTATCAAGCCGCTATCTATTCCACGGCTCGAACTCCAAGGTGCAATACTTGGCACAAGGCTTCATGAAGCCATTAAAAAGGAGCTAAGGCTGGAAATACATCGCGAATATTTCTGGACCGACTCCAAAACGGTACTCGCATGGCTTAATTCAGAAGCACGCAACTATCAGCAATTTGTAGCGCTGAGAATCGGAGAAATTTTAGAACATTCCACATCAGCACAGTGGAAATGGGTACCGTCAGCTGAAAATCCAGCCGACGAAGCCACGAAGACATGTCAAGGCCAATCAAAATGGCTCCTTGGCCCCGATTTTTTAAGAGAACGGGACATTGTAGCAAAAAACCCCGAACTCTTAGTAACATTTGAGGAAATAAGACCAGTGCACACAGTAAAGACGCTAGAAAAAAAAGACTGGAGCGTCATTAACGTCGACTGGTGCTCCGACTGGAACAAGCTCAAACGAGCATTAGCAATAGGTATGAAATATATTGAATGGCTAAGAGCGAAAGCAACAGGATCGAACTTTAGTGCAACGATCACTACCGATGACCTAAACAATGCAGAAGTTCTTCTTCTGAAGAAAACCCAGTGGGAACATTATACCACGGAAATGACACAGCTTTCATTACAAACCCCGATTAGCAACAATAGCTCGATTCGCGGTCTTTGCCCAATACTGGGAGACGAAGAAATAATGAGATCAAAGGGTAGATTAGAAAACGTAGCCTTCTTGAGGTACGATACAAAAAATCCCATCATCCTCCCTAAAGGGCACCACGTAACTAACTTAATTTTGGCCAGATACCATCAAAGATATATCCATCAAAAGACAGAATCTGTATTAGCAGCTCTACGTCAAAAATACTGGATAATCGATATACGAGCAGCTTTGAAACATGTCGTTATGAAATGCCAGTTTTGTAAAATAAAAAGAGCTAAACCGACACCACCAATGATGGCAGACTTGCCAGAGTGTAGAACCGCTGTGTATCAGAAACCATTCACTCATACAGGAGTTGATTACTTTGGTCCTTTATTAGTGACAATTGGAAGACGATCAGAGAAAAGGTGGGGCGTGGTATTTACGTGTCTTACGACCAGAGCCATCCACATCGAAATTGCGTCTGATCTTAGTTCCGACGCATTCATACGCTGCCTTAAAAATATGCAGCATAGAAGAGGAAAAGTGTCCTCGCTATATAGCGATAACGGCACCAATTTCGTAGGTGCTGATAATGAAATTCGACGACTTCAAGGAAGATGCGCCTCCGAGAGCATCAATTGGATATTCAATCCTCCAGGCGCACCCCACTTTGGTGGCTCGTGGGAAAGAATGGTAGCCGAAATAAAAAGTCTTCTTCCGATCGCCGACAGCTACAGGGAGGACGTGCTTAGAGCCGTCTTGACAGAGATAGAATTTCTGACTAATAACAGGCCTCTAACACATATCCCATTGAATAGAGAAGATGACGAGCCTTTAACACCTGCTCATTTCTTGCTAGGCTGTTCCGGGGAAGCTGAACCAAACATTTCAGACATCACGAAAGCTGAAGCAACCAGATCTGACTGGAAAAAGACGCAAGCAATTGTGCAGGAATATTGGAAACGGTGGATAACAGAGTATCTTCCGAAACTCTCCAAACGGGAAAAGTGGAGAGACCCCGCCAAGCCATTGGCCATAGGTGACGTTGTTACCTTCCCAGACGAGCAACGAAAGGGAAGGTGGATCAAAGGCATAATTTGCGAGGTATTCCCAGGAAAAGATGGACAAACGCGTTCAGCACGCATTAAAGTAGGAAAGAGTGAGATTACCAAGCCCACCGTGAAGCTAGCGGTACTCGAGGTTCGAGGCGATAAGACCTCTCTACCCGTAGAAAAACATATTACCGTTGAAGGAGCTAACTTCACCAAGACTGTCGATCACGCAGTGAAACATAATACCGAAAATTTGCACAACCCGCGTTGGGGGAAGAAGCGAAGCCTTGATATAAAGGCAATCCAAAGCAGGGACGCTGATCTTACAGCCAACAGTAAAAACAAGAAGCAAAAAATATCAATTCGACCAGGTCACGGAAGCGCAGAAAGTAGATTTCGTTGTTGAGATAAATCTGTCCCAGGACTGCAAAATTCAAACAAAAACACTTGAAATACTCTCAACATTCAAGGGAAAGTTTGAAACGTTCAGAACGTATTTCAAACCATCACGTGAAGATCTATCCGACAAAGCAAAAGAAGAGAGAAAAGAAGTGGAAAAAGGAGATAATGTAACGCTTAAGATAATTATAACATGCATTATTGGCACAATTTGTGTTGCAAATATAGCGGCATATGTGGCTATCAGGATGAAAGAAAAAGCGAGCCATACGTTAGAAGAACACGAATTGTAACCCCTCTGCGAGGAATTACGGGGGCGGGGATGTCGCTGACGGAAATGTAGGCAAATAAAAATCTATCCAAAATAAGCGCTAGTAAGGAAAACGCATGTACGCAGCAAAACCAAGCAATGCTTGGCACGCCGACAACGGCGCATACAAATGTAGGAAATATGCACATGCTGATGCAAAGTCGCCGACAGTGGTGACCAACACGGACACATACATGTAAGCAATTATGTCGACTAAGGAAAATTTGTCAATCAGAATTACTATATAAGAATCGATAATTGAACCAATAAATCAGTAGTTGATGAAAACCCAAATAGTTGACTACTCTTGGAATTCTCCAACATTGCCCTCAAGTCGGTGTTCAATACGCCTGTCTCGAGGAGTGCTCCGAGGTTAATCTTCGTGTGCACAACACCTCCCTTTTGACCCTACAGGAGGGTTCTAGCATCCGTGTGGGTCATTCAATCATCCAGAACTACCAATTGGCAGCTTCAGCTGACCCTTTGGTCAATGGCGACCTCAACACGTTGCCTCACACGCATAAAATAAATCACACTTCAGGTGCAGTGGTTTTTCCTGTACACTCTCTAAGAAAATTACTTATCATGGGACAACATTGACATAAACATTACTTAAACATTACGAACAATGAGTTCACATAGAGTTATCATCACTCTTAATGGTAGCAAAAGCTGAACATTTTCTTTGAAAAATATTTTTATGTTTTTTTTTTCATATTATTTACAAGCGATAATTTGACCTTTTTTATGGATACAAGTCCCCATATCATTTTTGAAACAGTACCTCAAAACCGATAAATCACAATATTCGTGCAAGGTAGCGTACTGAGCACATTTAACATGCTTTTCGTCGATGCTCTAATCATAAGATTATTTAAATAATTGAATGGTTGTTAACATTTCTGTTTTCACCCTAAAACAGATAACACATTTATGCTACACTGTCAAAACGTCGAGTGCATTAAATCGACTCTGCTGGGAATGAAACAAATGGCTTAAATTAACAAAACCAATGGAAAATCACTTCCATTTCCTCACTTTAATCGGCCACCCCCAAACGACGACTAGTCACGGTCGTTTAATTTTAAATTAATTTAAACTCATTCCACAACTCCAACTGGACCGTGCAGAGTATTATCATTTCATATTCTTTCCCCATGTTTCTCCTCCACCCTAGCACGCACGCGATAAATTATGAGATAACTGACGCGACAAAGCGTCGATAATGATCGCACCGCTATTAATCTAATTCTTTTTTTATGCAAATAACGAATTGAAAAAAAGCGAAAAATAGACTTTCCTTGAGTCGCTTGTCACAGTGATGGCGAACGGTATCGTTCGGATCCGAATTACCAACCTTGACACAATTTAAGCTGGTGACTGAAAAATGTTTCGGTCTCTTTTCCGAGGCGCATAACAAGCAGACCAAAGCATAAACAGTGAGCATGAATAATTGATCTCCGGTAAGATACTGATTTACATCTTCGCTTCCGTTTCGTTCTCCCCTCACCAAAGCTGGATGAGCTGGAGTTATTTATGGACCCCCAAACGGGGGGATCCTTTCTCCGCACTCAAACACCCACGGGACGTTGAATGTCCCATAAAACACCGGCTAGGCTGGCGCCAGGCCAGTTCGGTACGTTCGGATCCCCGAAAGCCCTTATTTGTAGTGACAATCGATGTCAAACACCTCGCGAGCAAATCCTCTCAGGTCCAACGATCCGTTCCGCCATCGGTATCTTGCCACCCGGCTAACCCCATTGTCATCTCCAGCGTGCCCTTAACGGTCCTCTCTGCATCGAGAGACTCTCCTATGGAACCGCTATTCGAAGAGACGTGTCGTGTAACACATTCCTCAAGGGTGCCTGTCGGGTTCCTCACATCTTTCGAATTCCACCAATATGCATTCGCGGGAGTCCATCCTTACCATAATTAATAGGCTCCAATCGGACTGGCAGCCCGAAGGTCACGTTTAGTAACTTCAAACCTAGGTCCAAAGCCTGACTCGATGTGTAGCCAGTTTGTTATTCTTTTTTTTCTAATGGAGTCACTCTCTTCATCACCTGCGGGGAGCAAACCTTTAGTAAAAAAGGGAGTCAAAATCAATCACCAAAATATACAAAAAGAAAGGAAAGGGCGACGGACCCCTTTCCCCCGGGAGTGCTGTTGACTGCAATGGCGCCATCCTGAGACAGCTGGTTTCGTCTTCTTGCGTCTGTGTGGACAAGGTGGATCCGGCCAGACATGGCTTGTCCAGTCTCCAACGAAACCGTCCGAAACCGATTGATGCGTACGCGTGTGTGCGATTGTGCCGAGGGCATTAATTATGCTACCCGGCCGCCCGGGACGAAAATTTATGCTCCCAGCACACTCCCGCGCACACAGCGAGGGGGAAATGGAGCGAAGGAAGAGGCTGGAAAGGCTTGCGTAAACAGGCGCGGCGGTGGATCGATCGAATGGGTGCGCGGGGCTTGTTTTCGGATGGCGATAATGCTGCCACCCCGTCGCTCGGGTGTGGGATGCCATCCTGCCCCTCGCCCGAGATTATTTATGATGTGCGACGGTGTGCAACGGTTGGCAACCTGTTCCCATGGGGTGCTTGTTACCGCACTCGTGCTGGAGAGGGAAGGAGTAGAAGGCACCAAACAGATCGGCCACTGGGGATCTCGGTCGTTGGATGCGTCTCTATCATCGCAGGCGCGTTTGACGATGACGATGGGCCACCCCGATAAAGCACCGGGTACGACAACATCAACTCCCGGTGGAGCTGCGACATGCAGCGCAGGTGCATCGCAGGCCCGTTTGATAGCATTTGATTTGGCCATTTTAAGACCACTTGACACACACACGGTCAATATTGTATTCCACATTTATTTCATGTTGATTGAAATGGCCGGAGGGGATCGTCGTGGGGTCGTTCACCATCGGTCCAAAAATTGTCCTAGCGATGTTTTGAGTGGAGAACATCTTATTCAAAAATATTCGAGCATAAAACCTTCGGAACCACAACTAGCCTAATCGTGTAAAAGCTGATAGGTCGTGTAAAAGGCATCAGGCACTTACTAGATCAAAGGATTGATAATTCATGATGTAAAAAAATCTATTTAAATATGTTTAAAATTATGTTCAAAAGTAATTTCAATTATCCTTAAGTCATATTCTATCCATCTTCTACATCGTTTTCTGACGATTGTTTTCAGCCCAAGAACATCAAACATCCTTCGATTCGAAAACATATAAATCATCCCATAATATCGTGTCTTTCGAGGTTTTACTTAAAACTTGAAACTTTTTACTCACTAAAAATTCCGTCTCGATATTCATGCTATTCATAGTGATTTATGTTTCCTTCGATAATTGGCAACGTTTTCGGCTCACATCATTAATTTATCGCCAAAAATGGGCTAATTTCGCAGCTAGTAAAAACAAATCGATTACGATCAAAACGTTTGCCCAGCTTTTCCGTTGTCCCATTACATAGTTTCATTTAGAGGTGATCAACAGGATGCGAGGTGATCAAACATCTGGAAAAACATAAGCTACCATTGCGTACACAAGCAACAGCAGATAAAGGCAGCGACTTTAAGGGATAAACGACGGTAACAAGATTAACTCACCTAGTGAAACATAAATCGCATACGTTTGTGATACGGCGCCCGCCGGCCAGGGCAAGTATCGAGTTTCTCGATGAAAGGATTACGATCGGGTTGCATGATCGAACCCCGAAAGCGACACACACCATGGCAATGTGGTGAAATATCGCCACACGTCCTTAGGAGGCTTCCTCCCACCACCGATGGGGGGGGGGGGGGGGGGGGTGAGGGGGATCGATTTAATTCCAGTGTGCCAATGTAAATCCTCGAACGTTAAACAAAAAACCTGAACCACCCCAAAACCCGAAAGCGGGACAACTTGATCCTACCGCGGACGAAGGCGAGCTGCTGGTGTTACGCCGACGGAATCGACTAACTGAATTCGCCTCCTGCAAACAAGTACGATCAGACGCACGGACTGTTGGCATACCATTCTTTTGGATTTCAGATACTTTTTAATTTGTTTTCAAAATCAACCGAATAGAGAACAAAAAGAGATTAATTTCCTAACGCGTTGGTAGAAGTTTGTTTGTTCATTTTCTCCGCGCAACTTATTAGCCACTTGCCCTTTGAAGAAGAGCCGCACGAGAGAACGCATCCGGGGGAAGTCTCGGTCTGTTGCAACGGTCGTTAAGGTGATTGATGTTAGAAAATCCGTCAACCACAACAGAAACCATTCCAGCACGCAGAAAGAGCAGCCATTTTTCCTTCGAAACACTGTAGGGGAAAAATAGAATTCCATTTACCGACTGCCCAGGGAAGGTTAATCGATGCTGTCGAAGGTGTCTTGCGTTCGATTAGGACGTTTGCACTTCGTTTGCATCCCGACAATTTGTCTCATCTGCATCCAACGCAGTGGAAGCTAATATTGTAACTTTATCCACGTCGTTTGCGCGCATACCATCGATCTCCAATGCGTCCGGGTGCACCGATCTTTCCCGGGCGGTGTAATATGTTAATTTCCCGCTCACTTCTGCCGGTGGAACGCAGAAATTGAAACAAAAAATGCATATATGACTGTTGCCATCGGTCACGCGTCAGATCGCGATCGACTGCCGAAGATGACACAGCTTCGGGGGCCCCGCTCGTTTGACAAGGTTGGCCTAATTTGTGCGACAAATCAACAATTATGCAATACGGTCCATCACGGCTGTTTCCCCTCCTTGCCCAGGCGCCAGCATCGCGCTACAGCATCCCATCCTTTACCGGCAGGCGTATAAAAAGTAAAATTCCTTTCCGCGCGAATGATCCAGTCCCTGGGCGCGAGCCTGTTGCCAGCAGGCGCAAACTGGAACTGAATGGAGCCCCAAAAAAAAAAGAAAGCAAAAGAAAAAAAAAGCAAAAGGAAAAGAAAGCAGAAAGGCTAGACGTGACCACAGCAACCATATCCCTGAGCGACCAAGACGCCAAAGAAGTGTAAACACATTTGCATACGTGCAAAAAAGCGCTGCGGGATTTTTATCCGTCGAAAATGAAGAGAAAAAAAAAAGAATACACACACTTCGACGGCGTGGTCGATAAAAGTGGAAGTGCATGCTGGAATTTTAAGGAAAAATAAAAGGAATTCAAGACCGGTCCACAGGCGCCCTAAAACGCACTGCAAAACAGTGCAAACTTGACAAATCTTAACCAATCTTTTATACGTTAACACATCAGCACAACCACAAGGTATGGTTGGAATTATACGCCACTTTTCTTAACGCAAACGAACTTCTTTGGAGATTTTTTTCAAAAATTTAACCTCCCTCATTACAACCTTTCCATTTACTTTAACTTCCCATATTTATTGACCCTCTTCTTCGCTTAATTACCCATCGATTACCGTGTGATTGTTTTTTTTTTTAACCAATTCCAGCTTACCTTTTATTTGTGTGGAGGTCGATGCATTAAATCTGCGCCCTTATCAATTCGCAATGGATGTCACGCTAATTGCTCGTAAGCGAAAGTAAAAAGGGGGGGGGGGGGGGTTATTTTAATCGCGACGTATTCCGGTTGTTTTTTCCACCATCCATCGGTTTGATCCTGTAACTCTGTCTGATGAATGGTGGTCGTCTTTTTTTTCGTTCCTACTAACTGTTGTGGTTTTGGGACAACCGAACCACGTTTATCGTTTCCAACTGTAATAAATATTCGTTACAAAGTTGCACGCCAAAGTGGCTTTTGGTTTTTGACTTTTTTTTTACAGAAGCCTGTCTCGAATTCGACTGCAATTCTTTCTCTTTGTAGCGAAAATAGGAAAACCATGGGATGAAAAAACGGAAATTATTTTTTCCTGGTTGTTACAGAAGCTGCTGCAAAAATTCAAACGCACAATAATAACCTTATCACCTTTTGGGCAGCTCTCAATTGCAAACAAAGGTGCGTTTGCCGAAACTGTTCCTTATGTCCACCAGTCAAAACATGCCTCTGAATGTCTCCGACCGTCCACAAATGCCCGATGAATTATTGGTGCGAAAAGCGTGCCGCACAATGGTGAATTTCAAATGGTGGTAAAACGGTCGGGCTTACCACTTGCCGACACTAGAAGCGTGCCTGCGTGTACCCTTCGAAGGCGTGGAAATGATTTAAATCAACCTACACATACACAAACGGGTGGCCAGTGGAAACATTAAAATGTTAATTCTATTTGATTAGCTCAGCCGGTTGGATGGTTGAGGATTTTCAGCGATTGCATTCAATTCAAAGTGCTAAGGTAAAGAACGATTTAATTTTTCTCGAACTTCCCGGTCTGGTGGAATGTTGCACCAGAAATATGGCACATTTTTTTCGCATAATGCAAAAAAATTGCCAAGCACAACGCTGACCGTAACGAAAGGTACCTTTTTTTGGTTTCACTGCGTTCCTCCAAACTACGCCAGGCATTGTTGAAAACCTTATTACCTACAGATGATAAATCAACATTCCTAATCGCTGGCTGAGTGTTGGCGAAAACAACGGAAAGAAAGTGAACAATGAATGCATCTGCATCAATTTTCAACAGCATTACATAGACTTCCAAATTCCATACGTTACAAAAATTAGCAAAGTTTAAGCTTAAGTAAGATTGAGTTGAAACCCCAACCGCTATGAAGAGTTGAAGATGTTTATGCAATAACAACGTTAGTTTGCCCTGAATAAGATGTTCAACGGATCTTTTTTTGTTATGTTCAACGGATCTTTCCATAGAGCCAATAGCGCAAACCCGGTATTGTTATGTTATGTACATATGAATGTCCCCTTGGCCTTTGGGGCATAGTCGACCAGCTACCGACATACGACCGGACATTAAAAAAAAATGTGCAAAGTGCAACGAAACTTTTGACGGTTATCTGAAACCATGGGAAAGAAGAAAGATACGCACACTTCCCCCATCGTCAAACCGCCAAGCTCTACATAGTATTCATTCCGCAAGGCGACGATAATAAACATAATTTGAAATCATTGACTCTCATGCATGGCATGCCAGTACAGGACGGAGGAATTTCAGGCCTGCTTCAGGTACACGAGACGCTAAGCTTTTGCTAAAATTTGCAGATACTCGCGGTGACCGCTGACAGGGAGATAAAATTCCGCTCCGGCCAGATGCAACCAAATCAGCAGTAATATCGCACCAAGTCGAACGATGCACCGCGACATCTACCTGGTGTAGGAGTGTTGCAACGGCTTCAATATTCACCATCGATTGGTAGCTTCGTTCGCGGGCCGTTCGCACATTTTGCGCAATCCAGCGGCTGGCTGCCGGCAGTCATTCGGCTTCTGGATACGTGCGAGCGACGTCAACGATCAATCTATTTAATTACCCGATTCTACAGCTGTTTTTTTGTTGTTGTTTGACCTGACTTCACTTATGATTGATAAAAAAAAGATTGATAACCAATGGTTAATAACGCTTGCCACCCAGAAAGTCCGGCGGGGAAACTTTCACACCCTTAAATACTTCTATGTACTTCCTTTTTCATGTTCAAATCCGACAATCAACAAGAAATTTTAGAAAATCTCACTTGTTTAATTTACAAAACCTTTTGCATAAAATTTATGCAATCCTACAGAAGTTGCAGAGATACATTCGAGACCTCTAGCGTTTAGCACTCAGCGACAAGCATTGCTGCTTATTTGGGGCCACTTTCCATGGGACCATGATGAATGCACCATTTCCATCCAACGTTTCCCGTCTGCTAGAAGTAAT
Organism: Anopheles atroparvus; assembly: GCA_914969975.1. Lineage (NCBI taxonomy): Eukaryota > Metazoa > Arthropoda > Insecta > Diptera > Culicidae > Anopheles > Anopheles atroparvus. Next base: position 15,091,985 of record CAJZCY010000003.1, on the reverse strand, counting down.
CGTTTCCCACCAATTTGCGTCGCGCGCCTCTGGCGTAACGGCGACCACGTGGTGACGAATTATCGACAAACCCCATTCGCCACCGGATGCAAATCGTTGCAAATAGATGAAGATACAGATCGAGGGTGAACGAGCAGTGTGCTTCTGGTGGGCCAAAGTGGGTCGAAAATTTATGATGCGATGGATGACAGTGAAGTCGATGTTTCACGAGCGATGCTCTTGTAAAGCTATGAAAAAACACAACGTTTCACGTGATTTAACCAAAGTCTCGTAAGCCCTTAATGGGAAGGGATGAGCAAATTGGTCGTTGCGTCAGGTAGAAGAACCAATCACGAGTCATAGCGAGACTGTATGGGCACGACTCTTTAAGTTTAACGCAGTTATGAGGAACATTACACGGTTGACGTTTGCGTCCTGATCTATCTTTCGCAGCTTTTACCATAAGTTCACTATCGAAAGAAAGAACCAAATCATCCGAGTCTCTTTCAACTGACATTTTCAAACTTCTTATCGAGAAGCACGTCGCATTTTTGTTCACCGTCTCTTCACATAATATTCGTTTTTCTCCAGGAAAACATTTTAGCAGATGTGTTTTGTCTTTTTTGTGTTGGTTTGGTTAATTTTGATTAAATTAATATGTTTGTCCTACGTCAAGCACATAGTTGTTTTAAATTGACCTTCCTGATAGCACACATTCAGATACAAAATTAAAATTAATGATCTTTGTTAATGATCTTTATTGATGATCATATTATAAGCCAAAAATGTATGTGCAAATCATGCATGAATTTACACACGTAAATTCGTGAAATTTCCATTCCTGAGTTCCGGAGTGAGCGGCTTTATCACGCTCGGTTTCAAATTCGTCTAATGTTAGGATGCATGATACCGAAGATGATGTGTCTCGAGCGTCTCTCTGAAATTGAGGAAAAGGTTATTAAACCGTGCCCATCCTTTCATTCTGTCAAGATTCTGATGTAAAATCAAACATACGCGGTTTTAAAAAAACTTGTTACAATGAGGACAAGGGAGCGATGTTAAAGAATGTATTTTCTGATGTTTTTTGTATCCATCGTACGACCTCAATTTCTTGTGGCATATGTCACACTCATACACGTCGCTCTTTCCGTGCGCGTTAGTCTGGAACACGAGTTATGTATGATTATCCGTTTCGAAATCAACGCAAGGAATTCAGCGTAAATTACCATATGATAGAAGTGACTGCCGCTATTGATGAAGCCTTTTCCGCAGAGTTCACAAGTTAAAATAATACGCTTTTCATGAACTGTGTTTATGTGCTCTTTAAGATAATATTTTTCAGTATACTTTTTCGGACAACGGGGACAAGGGAATCTCCTTTCTTTAATATGTGTCCGATTAACGTGATTTATCCAATCACGAGTCAGAACACCACAATATGGACACAACTCTTCAAGTTTAAGTGGTTTCGGTTTCATTATGCTATCCTGTGCATTATAAAGTGAATTCATGGAATCATCCGAGTCTGCATCGTCAAGTGTTTTTAAATTTGCTTTTGTGTGATCGGTTGAATTTTCCTTCCTCTCCTCTGCTGAAGCACCGCCTGGCGGCTGCTTTGCTTCGACTGCTTTAATTGCAGCACGTTTCATCTTTAGTTCATTCTTTCTTGCTTCTAAAAGTTCTTCATCAGCTTTTGCCATAACTTCACTATACAGGGATACAATCGAATCATCCGAGTCACTATCAACTGTCGTTTTCAAACTTCTACATGACCAAGGGCGCGCAGCAAGCATCGTCCGACCTCTAGTTGTATCGTTAGGAGTAACATTTGACTCAGAAGTATTTAAGGTTAAAGTAATGAGGGAATTCGCACTACTATAACAGAAGGGGAAGAAGCAGAGAACAAATCATCCATGTTCTGCAATGTGCTTAAGCCAAGTTGTTTGGAGTTAGAAGCGTTTTCGTTTTCCTTCTTTTCGCCGACTGCGCTCATTAGCTGCTCTTTTCTACTATCGCTGAAAGAAGATTTTTCCATTCGATCATTTGATTGGATTGGATTTGACCCAATAATATCGGTCGATTCTTCCTGTTCCTGCTCAGCAATATCATCGGAATCAGTGTCGTCCAGTCTGATAGTGCCAATATTATTTCCTGCTCCTTTCTCAAAATTATTGTCCTCTGTGCTATCTTGGCTATCGCTATCAACAACGATCGCGAAATCAACAGCTGGAACACTTACTTTCACTACTGATACGATCTTTTTGTAAATGATATCATTACTCAAGCAGGTGCAGCGAAAATTAACCGATTTGTTTATTGCTATACAGCATTCATTACAAACAGGAACTTCCTCGGTCTCGGATATCTGCAAGACATAACGAAAGCATCGTAAGCAGTCTCATCCAGCGTGCAACAATAGAGAACGAACCCGAATGCCAGTGTAATAAACCACATCCTCGTAAGTGAAGGCCGAACAAATAACCTTCGACAAAGCCATCAGACCATCATGGCGCAAACAAAAACGGCAAATTCTTGCCATCAAGCCGGTATCCTCTTCCATTGCGTCCAGACAACTTGCTTTGAAACTCCTTGTAATCGGATTACTTCCGTCTGCCTTTCCTGCTAGGCACGATGGACCAAACCATTCCAGCAGGAACGTTTGAATTTGTTTACTATCAACAAGTACACAAAACGTCAAACCCCGGTAGAACCAGGCGCAATATGAGGCTGCGTTTACACTACCACCGTTTCTGACCACAATTTTGATACACTGGATAAATTACATATTCCGGGATATTTACATATATAAAAAATCAATGATTTACGGGGTGCGATTTGTCTTGTGAGCGTGAAATGCCGTTTCCGATTGTAACTGATTTATTTACGTAAAAAGTGAAAAAGGTGCAGCACGTTTTCAAAGCAAAAAAATGCAATAGAAAAGTTGTTCATACTAAGCATTAATTTCCTCACGTTTAAATTACTTTTAACATAGATATGACGCATGCTTATTTCAGAAAACACTTTTCACAGTGTCTCTGAAAGTGACGGCTTCTTGTACCGCACTGGAATCTTTTGGCAGATGCGTTTGAAAACATGGAAACTAAAAACACCTATTGTTCGGATGGCCTGAATATACGGATGGGAACGGGTATACGTTACGGACAAATTAAAATAAATTATAGGTTCGTTTCGAGCTCGACACAGTACAGGGCAGCCAACACCCTGAACGGGTGAAGGGGTATCAAGAGCGAAGGGGGCGTGGTGTGCTTTCTTTTCTGATCACAATTACACCAAGGAGGACACTGGTTTTTGAATGGATAGAAGTTGAATAAAGGGATAAACGAATTCAAAAAAAATTGAAAAACGTTTTAATTTGAAGTTGATTCGGCAGTGGTTTGTCGGAACACCTTTTGTGTTATGAAGGATGATACCGAAGCTGATGTTTCTCCAGCGTCACTCTGCAATAAACAAATTGTTCAATTCGTAATCAATACTTCATATTATTAAGATTGTGATGCAGAAACGAACTTACGATGTTTTGAAAATCTTGTCACAATCAGGACAAGGGAAACATGTTAATGAATGCTCTTTCAGATGTTTTTTGTATCCATCCCAGGATTTCAACTTCCTGTGACATGTTTCGCACTCATACACGTCGCTCTTTCCGTGTGAGTTTGCCTGAAAAAGTGAAAAACGTTAGTCAGGTTAAGTTTTCTATGTCCAAAAACAAATGCAACAAACAAACTAACCATATGATAATAGTGACTGTTACGATTGGTGAATCCTCTACCGCACTGATCACAGGTTACAATGATACGCTTCTCGTGCCATGTATTGATGTGTATATTAAGATAACCCTTGGTAAGAAATGTTTTCGAACAATGCGGACAAATGAACTCCTTAGCCTTAGTATGGCGCGATTGCATATGAGCTTTAAAACAATCCGTCATTTGGCCACATAAATGACACATTTTAAGTTTATCCCTTGGGTTGGCTTCAACTTTTGGATCTCCGGAGTTCGCTGTCTTTCCTTTTTGCTTTTTACTTTTTATTGATTCCGCCATAACTTCCCCATAGAGAGAGGACATCGAATCATTGGAATCACTATCGTCTGGTGATACTGGATTTGATTCCATCGTTCTAGTCGCCGTATCTTTTTCCTCCTCTTCCGATACTACACTCATCGGGTATGCACCCGATGCGACCTCTAATTCTTCGGTGGAACGCCTTCTACTCGGCACACGAAATTGAGTAACAATTTTGTCATAAGAAGTTTCTTGCAACATTTCACTATAGAGAGAAGGTGTAGAATCATTAGAATCACTATCGTTGCCAGTTCCAGTATGCTCATTCGTTTGTGGAAAATTTTCAGCAGGCATACAATCATCGCCATCGCTGTCGTCCAATGTTATTATTGGCGTATCGCTCCTCGCCTCTTCTGTTGCGCGAATTTCCCCTGTACTATGTTGGCTTTCGGCTTTGAATACAATTGAATCACCAGCTTCTCCAGTTTCCTGCCCAGCTGCATTGCCCTTAGCATTTCTAATTATTGCCGCAACCAGCTTCCTGAAGATAATATCATTACGAGAGCAAGCGCGGCGAAAATTGATCGAGCTCGTTATTGCTTGGCAGCATTCATTACAAATAGCATACGGTACCCCTTCCTTTTCAGATAGCTGCGAAGCAAAACGAAACAACTATGAATGATCGAAGGGAATCAAGCTGGAAAGGAATAGAGGACGAACCTCAACGCCTGTGTGATGCATCGCATCCTCGATGGCGAAGGCACTACTCGTTGCTTTCGCCAGAGCCATCAGATTTTCTTGACGCAAACAAAAACGACAAATTTGTCCTATTTCTTCTAATCTGAGCACCATGCTGCTTAGTGTTTTATTCCAACCAGCAAATTCACACTTAATCAAGCGGATTACCAGCTAATTGTTTGCTAACAACAATCCCACGGACAATTGTCAAAATACACGACAGGCACAGAGATTGTTATGCCCCGATACACGATCATAATCGCTACAAAGCAGAGCTACATGAACCTTGTGCTCATGTTCCACATTTGTACCGTAGATGGCGCGCGGAGCAGCTAAAGACGCCGATATGCGATCAAACTTCTGAATCAATTTATTTCATAGATATGTACATTACATGTACAATAAGCAGCAGTTCATTTGCCACATTTACCATTTTGATATTATCAACGTGACCGACCTGCCCCTAGCACTGCTACCATTTCACCAACTTTGTGTGTATGGATCTAGAATCTGACCCGTTGTGTTATGAAGGATGATACCGAAGCTGATGTTTCTCCAGCGTCGCTCTGCAATAAACAAGAAAATCGATTCATATTCAATACTTCATATTATTAAGATTGTGATGCAGAAACGAACTTACGATGTTCTGAAAAGCTTATCACAATCAGGACAAGGGAAACATGTTAATAAATGCTCTTTCAGATGTTTTTTGTATCCATCCCAGGATTTCAACTTCCTGTGACATGTTTCGCACTCATACACGTCGCTCTCTCCGTGTGAGTTTGCCTGAAAAAGTGAATAACGTTAGCCAGGTCAGGTATTTTATGTCCAAAAACAAATGCAACAAACAAACTAACCATATGATAATAGTGACTGTTACGATTGGTGAATCCTCTACCGCACTGATCACAGGTTACAATGATACGCTTCTCGTGCCATGTATTGATGTGTTGATTAAGAACAGCATTGGTAGAAAATGCTTTGGAACAATGGGGACAAATGAAATGCTTAGCTCTAATATGCCGCTTTTTTATATGTTCTTTTAAAGTAGCCGTCATTGAGCCACATAAATGACACACTTTAAGTTTATCTCTTGGGTTGGCTTCAACTTTTGGATCTCCAGAGTTAGCTGTCTGTCCTTTTTGCTTTTTACTTTTAATGGCTTCTGCCATAGCTTCACCATAGAGAGAGGGCATCGAATCATTGGAATCGCTATCGTCTAGTGATAATGGATTTGATTCCATCGTTCTAGTCGCCGTTTCTTTTTCCTCCTCTTCCGATACTACACTCATCTGGTGCATGACCTCTAAATCTTCGGTGAAACGACTTCTACTCGGTACACTTAATTGAATAACAAAGTTGCCGTTCGAAGTTTCTTGCAACATTTCACTATAGAGGGAAGGTGTAGAATCATTAGTATCACTATCATTGCCAGTTCCAGTGTTTTCATTCGTTTGTAGAAAATTTTCAGCAGGCATCCAATCATCGCAATCGCTGTCGTCCAATGTTTTTGTTGGCGAATCGCTCCTCGCCTCTTCTGTTGTGCGATTTTTTCCTGTACTATGTTGGCTATCGCCATGAAATACAATTGAATCGTCAGCTTCTCCAGCTTTCTGCCCAGCTTCATTGCCCTTAACACGTAGTGTAAGAACCGCAACGAGCTTCCTGAAGATAATATCATTACGAGAGCAAGCGCGTTGAAAATTGATCGAGCTCGTTATTGCTTGGCAGCATTCATTACAAATAGCATACGGTACCCCTTCCTTTTCAGATAGCTGCGAAGCAAAACGAAACAACTATGAATGATCGAAGGGAATCAAGCTAGAAAGGAATGAAGGACGAACCTCTACGCCAGTGTGATGCATCGCATCCTCGATGGCGAAGGCACTACTCGTTGCTTCCGACAGAGGCATCAGATTTCCCCGACGCAAGCAAAAACGACAAATTTGTCCTATTTCTTCTAATCTGAGCACCATGCTGAGAACGTCACTGCTAAATCTTTTATTCCAACCGGTAAATTCACACTAAACCAAGCGGATCACCAGCTGCGCGTCTACAAACAACAATTCCAGGGACAATTGTCAAAATACGCGGCAGAACCAAAGATTGTTAAGCCGCGATACACGACATGGAAACATGAACCTTACAAGCTACATGAACCTTGCGTTCTTGTTAGACTATTGTACCATAGATGGCGCGGGGAGCAGCTAAATACCCTATATTTTAAAGATTTATTTCATAGATATGTATATTACATTTAATATTTGCATATTCGCAGCAGTTCATTCGCCACATCGACCATTTGTTCTTTTTACAGTTATCGATCAGCTTTATAAGCATGATCATAGAATCTTGTGTCATGTTGGATGATACCGAAGCTTGTGTTTCTCCAGGGTCACTCTGCAATCAAAGATGTTCTAGTATTATTAATTCTCTCTTTCTCATTAATAAATATATACTGTAAAACTTACGTGGTTTTGAAAAGTTTATCACAGTGCGGACATGGATAAGCTGTTATAGAGTGTTCTTTTTTATGTTTTCTATATCCATCAATAGATTTGAATTTCCTGTGGCATATTTCACACTCATACACGTCGCTTTCTCCGTGCGAATTTTTCTAAAAGTGCGGTTTATAAATAATTTTATACTGTGCGACAGGTCCTTCCCATTTTTAGCACTATGCCAACAACGTTAATACTTACTAGATGATAAAAGTGGCTGCTATGATTGGTGAAACCTTTACCGCAGTGTTCACAGGTTAAAATAATGCGTTTTTCGTGCCATGTGTTCATGTGTCGTTTAAGATAAAACCGGCTTTGAAATCTTTTCTGGCAATGCGGACAAGCGAATTTTTTTTCTGTGCCATGCGCCCTTTCCAAGTGATGATGAATATCAACAAACAAACCACCACATATGGGACACACATGCCGACGTTCATCGATTGGGTTTACTGTATCTATTGCTTCCATTGCTGCTCGAATTGATTCTTCATAGATAGAAGGCAAAGAATCGTTGGAATCACTGCTGTATGAAAACATCAGGTTTGATTCTACCACACCGTCTACAGCCTCCTTTTCCGTCTCTTTGCTTCCATCTAAGGGACAGTTTACTTTCTCATCAAGAGACGGCGTAAATTCACTGTTTTCACAGTCATCAAATGTTTTTAGAATTGATTGTGTCGAACAAGTGGCATTTCCCTTTTGCCTCTCTTCACCAGCAATACTCGCCGGCGGTTCTTTCCCGAGGTGCCCAAAAGAAGACTTCGACTCATCTGAAACTGCATCTCGCATAGCTTCCCCATAAAGAGAAGGCATTGAATAATCGGAGCCAGAGTCGGAGTCGGAGTCGTCTATTGCCACTATTGCTGGATCATTCTCCATAGTTTGTAGAAAACGGGTCTCATCCTCGCTTTCACTATCAATCACTATCGAAAAACCTTCTGTTCGTACGTCTTTTTTACCAGCCTTATCTTTTATCCGTGCTTTTAGTAATGAAACTAACCTTTTAAAAGTGATATCATTATTCATGCACGACAGGCGAAAGCCGACTGAGTTCTTGATGGTTAAACAACACTCAAGACAAACGGCGTATAGTGTGACATCTTCGTCTTCCGATAGCTGTAAAATAAAGCAAAACTACTGTTCTTTAACCCCGATATACCAATGCGCAAGAAATTAAAGACGAACCATAATGCCAGTGTAATGTAGCGCATCTTCAATTGAGAAGGCTGAACTTGTAGCCTCCGACAGAGCCATCAAACCTTCTCGCCGCAAACAAAATCGACAGAATCTTCCTAGTTCTTCGATTTGTTTTGCCATGGTAAAATCACTTTCGTAGTTCTCGGACGCAACTTTTTACTTTAATAAGGCTTCTTAATTCTAATTCCAAGAGCGTTAGTTAGGCACTTTCGAGGGTGAATGGATTGACCTAAACTACTTCGATCGTTCTAAAGGAAAGACAGCTGTTTGTTTACTGCTATATTGTTAGCGGAATCAGAAGTGAGAAATGTCAAAATACGAGTCAAAATACAACCACAATGCAGATAAAAGGGAAATAAAGCAGCGTTTAAACGACCGTCATTTCTCCACAATTTGTGGAAATAACAATATCATGTTCACAGATGCAACATTTCATGTTTGTTGAATATTTCATTGTTGTTGAAACGGGGATGGATTAAGTATACTTTATATTCTGCTCAGTTGTTTTAAACTGTTTATTTATATCTCATTGTAATGCATGTTTTTTTTTTTTTAATTATTGCTAATTGCTATCTGGCGTCGAGCGTTGGACAATAGCTTAAAACTTGGTATTTTTTAACTATTTGTGTTGCATAAGAAGATACATTTGTGTTGGAGTTAATCAACTATTCCGGGTTAGATTGAAACTCATGAGGTCAATTTTCATTGTTCCTTAAATAAGAAGAAAAAATTCTATGAATCGTCAAATACTCAACACATTCTTTGTTTCTGTGTCTCTAGATGTGAAGTTTGTAAACATTATATCGGCATAATATTAAAACACAAACCCAAAACTGACAAGCGTTTCCTATTGCTTCTGTGCATTTCTGCTAAAGGAATTTTTTTACACACTAGTGAATTCACATTAAACACTATACGAAAATATTTAACTGAAAACTCGTCCTGAACACTCCAGCAAAACCTCGGAGAAGCAGTTGGGGTTATGTGGGATGGTACCGAAGTTGGTGTTTGTTCAGCGTCAACCTGAAATAAAATATGCTCAATTACTATCCTAATTTGATAAAGTTTATCAAGCGGCAAAAGTAAAATTTGACTTACTGAGTTTTGAAAAGCTTGTCACAGTTTGGACACGGGTGAGATGCCAGTGAGTGTTCTTTAAGATGTTTTTTGTATCCATCCCAGGACTTCAACTTCCTGTGACATGTTTCGCACTCATACACATCGCTCTTTCCGTGTGAGTTTGCCTGAAAAAGTAAATAATGTAGGCCAGTTCAGGTATTCCATGTCCAAAAACAAATGCAACAAACAAACCAACCATATGATAAAAGTGGCTGCTATGATTGGTGAATCCTTTACCGCAATATTCACATGTTAAAATGATACGCTTCTCGTGCCATGTGTTCATGTGTCGTTTAAGATCAAATTCATAACAAAATTTCTTTTGACAACACTTACACGTATGTTTCTTAACCCGGTAGTGCCTTCGTTTTATATGATTCTGCAGATAAATTGTCATAAAGCCGCATATCGGACACAGTGCTTTCCGGGGTTTCTTTGTTGAAACATTCGGAACAGCCGAACCAGGTGCGTTTCGCTGTTCTTTTTTTGCTTCTGCCATTGCATCTCCATAAAGAGAAGGCATGGAATCATCTGTATCACTGCCATTCGGGGATATTAAATTTATTCCCACCGAAGAAGTTGCAGCATCATTATCCATCTCTTGACTACTTGCAATCGTCGAATGCTCCTTTCCTGCATCTTCCAAATGGCAGGCACTTGATTCGTTTATCAAGTTATCATTCAAATGTCGTTGCATAACTTCGCTATAGAGAGAAGGCACTGAATCATCCGAATCACCACCATCTAACGTTCTTGGATGGGAGGTTTGAGGGCTAGAATCGTTTTCATTTTTTCCTTGAACAATTGGTTGGGATGCTGAATGGATTGTATCATTTGAGGTTTGTTCATACAGAACAGGCATACCATCGTCGGCATCGCTGTCGTCAAGCGTTATTATAGTAGTTTTACTCTTCTTGGCTCCTTCGAAACGCGTGTCGCCGGTATTACTTTGGCCATCGTGCTCAACGAAGAGTGAAGTATCTACTCCTCGGAGTTCTTTTCTAGCTTTGTTGGTCCGCACACTCTGTCTAAGTATTGCAACGAGCTGCTTGAAGTAAATATCATTTCTCAGACAAGTCTGGCGAAAGTTTACCGCGTCCTTTATAATTTTACAGCATTCGTCACATATAGCATAGGGAAGCGTGCCACATGTTATCTGCAAAACAAGAAATAGTATAAAATATTTGTAGCACCAATTAAAATAAACCTATCAACGGACCAAGATACCAGTATAACGAATCACATCCTTGATAGCGAAGGCAGTTCTTGTTGCTTCCGATAGCGGCATCAGACCTTGCCGACCCAAACAACAACGACACACTGTTCTTATTTCTTCGACTCTGCTTGCCATGCCAAGAACACTACTTCTGTTCGTTTCTACTACACCAGAGTATTTACGAACAAATAAATTTACATTCAACGAAGTATTCCACGTTGTACCAAAATATTGAATGGAAAAGTCGTTTTGAAACCTTCTTGCACTGAAACGAGTTTGTTTACCGAAAAGACCGCGTCGTCTGAAATTATAATTGTCAAAAAACACCGGACACGACCAAGATGAATGTAATATAAGAACTTTATATGCGCATCTTGGACAAGACCATCGATTTGTGCAGACACAGCTGTCGTCGGTTTTGAAAATAACTTGGGGTTCCCAGTGTCGTTATTCTACAATACTGCAGCTCTTAAATGGTTCCGCTTTTTCCCAAACATGGCACTTATACTGACAATAACAGCGGCTCTCCTCAATCAACTTATAAAGTGAGCATTTTTGGTCGGTTTTGCTCTGGGAAAAATGAATCTTTCAGATCAATTTCGTCATGTCACATTCAAGTTCCCTGTAAATATCCTTCTGCCTATTTAGCTTTTCCGAACCTGTACCTGTATTTTCTTGTACCACGATGACCAATTTCTACGGAAAAATTGCCACATTTTCCCTCTTCATGTGGTGCAAGTTTGCAGACGAGAAGGCTGTAAGTATTCAATGCGCAGTCTACTTAGATATCAAATAGTTTGTTCGCAACCAATGTGATAGCCGGTTTACTATAAAATTGGCGGCATTTTATTTTTAATCTTTGCGTTCTTACAGACGAGATCGATCTGGTCATTTCACCAACCTTATATGTTTAACATCGGATCTTGAATCTGAGAAGACCTGTCGTGTTCTGTGGGATGATAGCGAAGCTGATGTTTTCCCAAAGTCACTCTGCAATAAAAAATGTTCATGAATTATTCATACTTCTCGGACATTTTTCAATAATTTTCTGTCACACTTACGGGGTTTTGAAAAGTTTATCGCAGTACGGACATGGATAAGATGTTATAGAGTGTTCTTTTTGATGTTTTCTGTATCCATCAATAGATTTGAATTTCCTGTGGCATGTTTCACACTCATACACGTCGCTCTCTCCGTGCGAATTTTTCTGAAAGTTTGGTGTTCAATTAGCTCTATACTGTGCGACATGGCCTTTTTCCATTATGCCAACAATGTTAATTCTTACCATATGATAAAAGTGGCTGCTATGATTGGTAAATCCTCTACCGCAGTGTTCACAGGTTAAAATGATGCGCTTCTCGTGCCGTGTGTTCATGTGTCGTTTAAGATCAAATTGATAAACAAATCTTTTTTGACAACACTTACACACGAGTTTCTTAACCAGGTGGTGCCTTAGTTTTATATGATTTGGCAGATAAAGAGTCATAAAGCCGCATATCTGACACAGTTCTTTCCGGGATTTCTTTGGAACATCAGGATCAGCCGGACCAGGTGCGTTTCGCTTGTTCTGCTGTTCTTTTTTTGCTTCTGCCATTGCATCTCCATAAAGAGAAGGCATGGAATCATCTGTATCACTGCCATCCGGGGATATTAAACTTATCCCCACCGAAGAAGTTGCAGCATCATTATCCGTCTCTTGACTACTTGCAATCGTCGAATGCTCCTTTCCTGCATCTTCCAAATGGCAGGCTCTTGAATCGTTTATCAATGTATCATTCAAAGGTCGTTGCATAACTTCGCTATAGAGAGAAGGCATTGAATCATCCGAATCACCACCATCTAACGTTCTTGGATTGGAGTTTTGAGGGCTCGAATCGTTTTCATTTTTCCCTTGAACAGGCATACCATCGTCAGCATCGCTGTCGTCTAGCGTTATTATAGGAGTTTCACTCCTTTTGGCTGCTTCATAAAGCGCGTCGCTGGTACTATGTTGACTATCGATCTTAACGTAGAGTGAAGTATCTACTGCTGGGAATTCTTTTCTAGCTGCGTTTTTCCGCACACTCCCACAAAGTATCTCAGCGAGCTTCTTGAAGTAAATATCATTTCTCAGACAAGTCTGGCGAAAGTTTTCCGCGTTCTTTATCACTTTACAGCATTCGTCACAAATAGCATAGGGTAGCTTGTCACATGATACCTGCAAAACAAGAAATAGTATAAAATATTCGTAGCACCAATTAAAAAAAACTTAATACGAACCAAAATGCCAGTATAACGAATCACATCCTTGATAGCGAAGGCAGTTCTTGTTGCTTCCGATAGTGGCATCAGACCTTGCCGACCCAAACAAAAACGACACACTGTTCTTATTTCTTCGACTCTTGCCATGCCAGGAAAACTATTTCTGTTCGTTTCTACTAAAACAGTTTATTTACGAACGCATAAATTTACATTCATCGAAGTATTTTACGTTGTACCAAAATGTTCAATCGAAAAGTCGCTCTGAACCTTCTTTCCCTGAAACAAGTTTGTTTACCAAAAACATCGCGTCGTCTGAAATCATGATTGTAAAACACGTCAGACACGACCAAGATGAATGTAATATAAGATCCTTATATGCGCATCTTGGATACGACCAACTATCTACAATTCTACAATTCTGTAGTTCTGAAATGAATTCACCTTACCCAAAATATGGCGCTTGTATAGACAACGAAAGCAGCTCTCCAATCAATCAACTTTTAGTGAAGCATTTTTTGTCATTTTTGCTCCTATAATAACTGTGAACTCCCAGCAAAAATGAAGTCTGCCGGTTTAGCCCTTTCGAATCATTTTTCCTATACCACGATGACGAGATAAATACGAAATCGATCTGCTCAGCACTGTTATCATTTCACCAGCATCAGGGAAAAGCAACGCACGGTGTATTAATCGTGGATTATATTCATTCCATGACGTAACATCTTAGGAAGTATACGCTTTATTAAAAACTCCTCTTGTTCGTTATTCTACTTTCCCGCTGCTTTCATTTTAATAATAATCCCAAGAGCTTTATGTTTTTGTCGGATCTTGAATCCGAGAAGACCTGTCGTGTTCTGTGGGATGATAGCGAAGCTGATGTTTCTCCAACGTTACTCTGTAATAAAAGATGATCAAATATTACTTATACTTCTTGGATATTTTTGAATAATTTGCTGTCACACTTACGGGGTTTTGAAAAGTTTATCACAGTTTGGACAAGGATAAGATGTTATAGAGTGTTCTTTTTGATGTTTTCTATATCCATCAATAGATTTGAATTTCCTGTGGCATGTTTCACACTCATACACGTCGCTTTCTCCGTGGGAATTTTTCTGAAAGTTTGGTGTTCAATTAGCTTTATACTGTGCGACATGGCCTTTTTCCATTATGCCAACACTGTTAATTCTTACCATATGATAAAAGTGGCTGCTATGATTGGTAAATCCTCTACCGCAGTGTTCACAGGTTAAAATGATGCGCTTCTCGTGCCATGTATTGACGTGGTTTCTTAGTTGAAACAGGCTTTGATATTTTTTCTGGCAATGCATACAGGCGTATTTTTTAATTTTGTTATGCGTTCTGTTAATGTGATTATAAATATCCCGTGACAAAATGCCACACAATGGACACACATATTCACGTTCATATTTTGAGGTTGATTCCACCTTTTTATCCCGGGAACTACCAGCGTTTTCTTTTTCTTTGAGTTCTTCTAGTGCTTCTTTGATAGCTTCCTCATATATAGAGGGCAATGAATAATCAGAATCATTGCTATCCGTTGATATAAACTGTAAATCCGTCGAGTTGGAAACATTTTCTTTTTCCCCCTGGTTACTGCCACTATCTGCCCCTGCCCATTTCAAGGCATTTGTTTCAGTAAATAATTTATCACTCAAATCATGTTGCATAACTTCACTGTGAAATGAAGGCATAGAATCGTTCGTAGAATTGTCTTCCAATAGTTTGGAACAAGGGCCATTTTCATCTTCTCTCTCCTTTTTCGGCTGTCCTTTGCCGCTATTGCCGGGAGAAGGTGTTATCTCTAGCAAATTAGATTGGGATGGCATATTATCTTCTGCAGCCTCTTCCCCGTACAGAAAAGGCATAGAATCGTCGGAATCAGTGTCGTCCAATAATATTACTGGAGTATTACTCATGGTAGCATCTTCACAGCTGGTGGTCCCTGTATTATGTTGGCTAATGCTACCGAGCACCTTTGAAGAAACTTCTGGTGTAGGATCGTTTCTATTCGCTTTCATACTTGCATTGAGAACCGTAACGAGTTTCTGAATGATAATATCATTACTCAAGCAATTTCGACGAAACATAGCCCAATTCATTATCATTTTACAGCATCCATTACAAATAGCATAAGGGATTCCCTTGCATATCTGCAAAACGAAACAAGACCAATATGAATTAAACGGTGCATCGAGTAAAGTCTTTGGTTCTTTACCTGAACCTGAATGCCAGTGCACAGTATTATTTCGTCAACCGAGAAGGAAAAAGTATCTGTTGCTTTCGACAAAGCCATCAAACCTTCTCGACACAGACAAAAACGACACAGATTTCGTATCTCTTCTATTCTGGACGCCATGCTGAAACTACCGCCTTTGTCTTATTCTGTTACTACTATAAAGCTTATTGGAGCAATAGCATTAGCAGTCAACAACTTTTCCGACGTTTTTAACAGGAATTAATTGTCCTGGAACGATCCAGGTATGCAAGTGGGTAAGATGCTGTTTGTTTACATCCTACAGCATCATATTTCCACTTTCGCGATGATTGGCGCCCATGAATGCTGAAAAAACAAAACATCACACTCCCTTCTTATTCGACGGCACTGACTTTTCTAACAGCAAACGAAAGGCCATTCAAATGTAATTTTAATATCATAAGTATAGGATCCGTTTTCCTTTTTGGTTTTTTCCTACATTATTACAAACAATTTTATTCTAGTTTAGGAATGATTCGAAATGAAAAAAAAAATCAATTTAAGGAAGAAGGAGGCTCCCCTTCTCATTCGCCGTCTCTGACTTTTTGACAGCAAACCCTTAGAAAAAAAATGACAATATAATTGACATAATCGACGGCGCGCCAGTTTTGTCGTAAACATTGTAAGAAAAATGATAGAATCTTAGCATCTTTCGATAAGAAAGAAGAAAGCAACCACAGAAGTGACTGCGCGTCCCATTAAACTATAAGTATCTGGTGCAGGAGATTATTATTTTTTTTATAAAGCGCATCAAATTCTGAGCCTGACCGGCAGCAACTTCGGAAAAAAGAGCATCATCGGTTTCGTAATCTACAAATACGTTTCTAACTTTCTCAAGTCTCAACTATAATCATGATGTCGTGGTCAGCTTTCCATGGGTCATTTGAAAACTAATCGAATAGGTTTGGCATAGTGTTTCTAAAGTGTGTATTACAGTCATGAGTACATGTTTTAATGAAATGTACCGAAATAATTTTCATTGGTTTGCCAGTATTTCATGGTTGCATGGTGGTGGTCTTGGGCTGCATGCGAAGATTATGCAAGCACAGGTACGGAGCAAAATGTTAAGCACATTGAACAGGCTCCGGATAAGGAGCTCTTTCACGGTGTTGATGCATGGTAATGAAGTCGATGAAACTCGAGTGTCGCACTGCAAAAGAATTAAAAAAAAAAAAAAAGATTAGACATAGGCTAAACCACATACTGAAAACTGTTGACCCGATGATTACTTATTTTTGTAGAGTTTGCCGCAATCCTTGCACTTGATAGCAGTTACGGAATGTTCTTTCATATGTTTTTTGTATCCATCCCAGGACTTTAACTTTCTATGACATATTTTACATTCATACACGTCGCTCTTCCCGTGCGAATTTGACTGAAATAAAATATAATTTAGGATTGAATCACTTTAGTTGTTATTATAGATCAATTGTTTTCTTTTTCAATTTAGAACCAGCAAACAAGTGCATACCATGTGATAAAAATAGCTGCCATGGTTGGTGAATCCTCTTCCACAGTATTGGCATGTATACGTTATCCGCTTCAGGTGCCATGTATTTATGTGTTCCTTAAGTTGGAATTTCTCTCTCACTTTTTTCGGACAAAACGGACAAGTAAACTTCACTTCTTTGTCATGTGTTCGTTTTAAATGATGGTACACATAATTTACCAGAACGCCACAGATCTGACAGAGCTCTTTTTCAGTACTCTTTTCTTTTGCACTTTGCTGTGTAGAGCTACTTGGTATATTAGTCGGATTGTCTGCCACAGCTTCCCCGTAAAGAGAAGGCATAGAATAATCGGAATCGCTGCTATCCATTGACACTAAATCTATTTCTACCGAATTAGATGCAGCATCAATGTCCGCATCGTCACCGATTGCAACTGGCGACAGGCTTTTTCCAGCATCTGTGGTGAAAGCTCGTTGCATAAATTCCCCATTAAGAGAAGATATTGAATCATTGCTGTCGCTATCATGTAGTGTGATGATTGCATTGCCACTCGCAGTTTCATCAAATTCGGAAAACATGGTTGAACCTGCAGGATCATTTGTTTGGGTTTCACTTGCTTCCCCACTTTCCTTAACACTCACATTTAGTACCGAAACGAGCGTTTTGAAGACGCTATCATTTCTCAAGCAAGTGCGACGAAAACAGACCGAGTTGTTTATCGCCTTGTAGCAGTCATTACAAATAGCATAAGGAAGTTTTTCTTCCTTGGAAATCTGCAAAATAATGTAAACCTTATATGAATGCATCAACAAGCGACGCGATCATGGCATAAATTACGGACGTACCTGAATCCCACTACAACGAATCACATCCTCGAGAGCGAACGTCGAACTTGTTGCTTTCGACAAAGCCATCAAGCCTTGGTGGCTCAAACAAAAGCGACAAATTTTCTCAATTTCTCCGATCCTTGTCGCCATTCTATTGTACGAATTTATCCAAAAACTCTAGTAGCTTGACACCGTAATCATTCGCCTTGGCGTACGATTTGTTTGCCGCCGAGAATACTTGTACTTGTTTACGAACAACAAGTCCGGTTTAAAGTGTCAGAAAACAGATTGTCAAAAGTTCCACCGGTGACGGTTCCAGAGCAATCACAAGCAATCGCGTTTACACAACACGACTTCTTTCCTGAAAATGTGCAGATATTCGGAGCATCAGTAGAGAATTTCCCTTTTCCGTTCAAACATTTTATACAATCCATACGTGGTTTAAGCTCATGTGAAGATTTTGTAGTTCTTGTGTACATGAATTTTTTTTTCACCAGGCTGTTCTCTTGTTTCGTTCAACCTCTTCTCTAAACACGTTGGCTTTGATTAGTTAGCTGTCAACGATACATTTTCTGTCAAAAAACGGCGCTCTGCTAGGCGTGAGGAAAACAGTAAATCTTTTACCGCTTGTTTGTAGCTGGCGTGTTTCTGGTTGTGGGCTATTGATGCATTTATTGAAGTTTAAGAAAAGTTTATTTTTCCATCCCGAATCATTTACCACCGTTTGCCACTTTCCGTGATTTCTGCACTGCAAAATCATGGCAGAAGGTAAGTTTGTTGAACTGGTCACAGCCGGGAACGACCGGCATTGTGAGGTTAGGAGATATGCAACTTTCCCGATTGGTTCTCTTGTTTTTACAGCTACACCCGACGATCTGTGGACGCCGTACAAGTATCTGTTGAACAACATCGAAAACTATCTTCTGCCGCCCAATGATTTCGCCGACACGACGCACGCCGTCAGCCTGGAGGCTTTGCTGCGGAAGCACAAGCAGAATTTTATCTCGCTGCTGAAGAACCCACCGAAGAACGTAAAATGCAGGGAGGCGATCAAACAAGGCATCACCGATGGAATTACGCTGCCAGAGTTTGGTCACACCATCCTGTCGAAGGAACTCGTCGACGAGAGCATCATTATTTCCGACATGTTCGACGTGAACGAGTACGTTGCGCTGGAGCTGCTCTGCACATCGCAGCAGCAAACCATCAATCACCCCGGTCTCACGCGAGGATTGGTGGCAGTGTTGCTGTACTACGACGGGCGCAAATCGCTCGTGGCAAGCCTCAAGCAGCTGTTCAAATCCCGGGCAGGGGTTTCGTGGTGTACGGATGCGTCCCCCGATGTTACCCAAATCATCACCACCTACACGGACGGGCTCGTAGCGGACGGGGTCCTGGAGCGAATTATTGACCTCCTGCAGCAGCTGGACATTACGAAAGAGCTGGACGTACTCACGACCAATCGCGCCCTCGGTCCGCCGAAGCATCACCGGCAGGTGCTGGATTTGTTCGAGGAAATACGGCTGCTGCTTGCACAGTGCATCTACTTCTGCGCCGCACAGGCCGGTCTGCCCCGGAACGCTACGGTGAAACTGATCCAGTACCTGCGGGGCTACAAATTTGCCGAATCTGGTGGCGGAATCGACGATGTGACCGTGACGCTGCTGATGGGGCTGCTGTACGCACTCGACCTGAGCGTCCTCCAGCGGCGGGAAGACGGCGAGGAGTTAGTCAAGCAGCTGCCCATGATAAAGGACGAACTGTATTTCGACTTCCTGCTGGATGCCCTTTCGAGCGGATGGGAAAACGATGGCCTGCACGCGCTTTCCCTGTTCGCGTTCGGGCTTTCAATCGCAACGCTCCGGCTGGCCCCGCAAACGCTGGTCCAGGACATGGCTAAATTTATCGACCAGGATGAGCTGCTCGTCAACGGTGCGCTCCAGGGGAAGGTGTTCGACTTCCTCTACTACACGTTCCTCGAGTGCGAGCTCATCTTTGAGTCGGAGTTTTTCTACCGCCGCATTCACACCCTGTACGCGGACTTTATCGAGCTGATGCACTCGAAGGTGACGGAGCTACGGGGCCGAGCGGACGAGACGGCCCGCACGGTGCAGGTCTACCAGCAGCAGGGCGTAGAACCTCCGACTAACCTGTGCCGCAACTTCGAGATGCTGCTGCTCTCGGTGGGTAAGTTCTACGGCAACGATCGGTTGCAGTTGCAGCTGAGCGTGGAGTACTGGGGCCCGACGGAATTCAGCCAGTCGCTGCAGCCGCGTGCGTCCTCGCGGTCGGTTTGCCTGTTCAAGTTTATACGGCTCGCCGGGGAGCTGCTTCCGCCGACGCTCTTTGTGCCCTACCTGAAGATGCTGGCAGGACTGAGCTGCAACGCGCAGTCCGCCCGCAGTGCGTTCAACCTGTTGAAGCAGGGCAGTGCGTACTCGGGAAGCAGCACCATTTCGTGGGACCACTTCTTCAACTCCCTCACCGCGTACTACCAGAATCTACGGCAGGAGCAGAACCCCCACTCCGAAACCGTCTACCGGAACCGGATGATCAGCAAGAGCATTAGCCCGCAGGAGATCCTGGGACTGCAGGCGGTGCTGCAGGTCGTACAGGCGGTCGCCAAGCACGACGAGCTGTCCCGGATGGCGCTGTGTGAGCACGTCTCCTGGCTGCCGCTAAACGTGCTCGTCGGGCTGATCAGCTGCTCCGTGCCCATCCAGCTGAAGGCGGAGATCGTGCACACACTGGCGTCGCTGGCCGGCAGCCACGAGAACGCCATCCAGCTGTGGCACAACCTGGAGGACTCGCAGATCATCAGCACCGTGCCGTCGACGAGCAACTTCCTAACGCGCGGTGTCAAGTCGGAGCTGGAGGAGGTGGAAAGTCGCAATGAAACGTACCCGCTGACGCAGGCAATGCTCGACTTTCTGCACTCGCTGATGCGCACGGCCATGCCGGAGAACCTGGGTGAGGGATCGCGAGCGCCCGGCATCCATCCGTACATTTCGTACGTGGTCGATACGGTGCTGCTGCGGCTGTTCAGTCGCAACTACAAGTACCCGGCCGAGAAGTGGCAGCTGGCCCAGAAATGTCTGCAGATTGTGCACATGTTCGTGAAGAAGTTCCACTCCAATCTCGCCCCCTCGCCCAAAGAGAGCAGAGGAACACCGGCCGCGTATCGCATTCTGCTGCACCTGAACACCAAGTCCGACCTGTTGCGTTTGATATTGCACATCGTGGACGAGTCGGTCGGGTGCTTCGACACGTACACGCCCTTCCCGGGCAAGAGTTTCCTCGAGGCGTCCTCGTTGCTGTGCCTGCAGATCATCGTGAAGGCGCTCAACCTGCAGGAAGAGTTCTTCAACGTTCACCTCAGCTCGCCCAATCCGGTGATTTTGGTGGGACTGAGCAAACTGCTGCTCGGCATGAATCCCCGCAGCGGCAAGGCGGACCACATGCTCAACATCATGAAGCACATAACGTACAGCACCTGGCTGCCGGAGAACAGTCTCGTGGCGCTGCACATACTGACGATCATCATGGCCCAGCCGGACGTGAACCAGCTCATCCTCGGCCTGGTCACGCAGAGCGACGCGCTGAAGAATGAAATCAGACAGGGCTTCGTCGAGTGTCTCGAGGCGGATCTGAACATTTCCGAGGAAGCGGAGGTGCCACCCGCCGCGTCGTCGACGATGGCGCAACCTTCACCGTTCGCTTCGGCGACCAACAAATCGATGGTGGTGGAAGACGAACCACAAGGTGGCGGTGGACAGCAGGCCTGCTCGGAAACGTACATCGCACTGAATATCAAGAGCGCCGTTATTCATCTAATACAGGAGTGTCTCCAGCAGCCGGTGGCGCCCAATCTGGCACACTACCTGCTCGGGTTCGATCTGAGCAAGGACCTTCATCTGACGAACCTTCAACAGCCGGGAATTATGAACTTTCCTAGCAATTGTTCGAAGTCGCTTATAACTCTGCTCGATAAGCATTTAGAGGTAACATGATTTTTTGTTTCTATATTATGAACATATAACACTGCTCATGGATCAGAAGGTTCGATAAATACAAGATCCTAGTCGTAATTCATCGTAATTGCAGGACACTTACAGGGAAAACATGACATACGTCGATAAAATTTAAACAAAAGTCAAATTTAGACAAAAGTGCTAGTTTTAAGATGTTTTTTTTTCTTTTCTCTCAAAAACAGAACATAAAATCCGGAAGCAGCCTCTCGACGAGCTACAACAAACTGATCGAGTACGCGTACCGGCTGCTCTATCACATTTGCCGCAACTTCCACACCTCGGAAGTGTTCCTGCGTTTTTTGCGCTCCTGTCAGGACTTCCTCTGTCGCCATACGGCTGCCCTGCCCTTCCCGAACGCCACGAACCCGTACCAGCTGAATCAGATGACGTTCCTGCTGAAATCGATCGTAATTGAACTGAAGCTGACCAGCGAGCGGAGCCAGGCGACGCAGTTCGAAACAATCTGCAAAATACTGCTCAAAACCATAAACACACCCACGGTCGAGCCGGAGGCCGCCAGCGGGGGCAACTTCTACACCAACACCACGAGCATCAACCAGACAATTAACTCGACCGCGGACCTGTCCGCGATGACCGTGGCGGCGAAGGAATCGAGCGAAACGGCCAAACGGCTGCTGTGCATGCTGCTCGACTGTGTGAACTTTGAGATTAAGCCGCTCGATGAGCCGAGCTGGAACTACTTTAATGGGCCGGGTCTGCACGATCTGCTGCAGCACTGCGAGGTAAGCGTCCACCCGAACGGGCGTATGCGCATGATCGACACGCGCAAACTGCACACCATCCTACGCGACGAGCTCGACTCGATACACGCGCTCGCGACGGGCCAGCGGGCGCACATCGTGCAGGAAATACGGACGGTCCTGCAGTACGTGGTGCAGCTGAACGCCCAGCGCAGCATGTGTACGGCCACGACCAAGTTCCTCGATGCCTGGGGCCAGGTGGCGGAGGTGCTCGTGAGCGTCACGCCTACGATGATTATGTCGATCGAGACGAAGCAGATCATCATCACCGAGATCCTGCAGATCCTGCTCGGCAAGGCGGTACCGAACCAGGTCATGGCCGAGCTGGCCATCATCGCCTCCTCGACCATCTCACTGCTGATGGTGAATCTGCGCAGCTGCTTCATGCTCAAGGCGGAACAGCTGTCGCTGCTGATGCTCTCGAAGCGGCATCCAAACGGGAGCATCAACGGGTCCATGCCGCACGAGGAGCTGAGCGTTTCCAACGTGCATCAGCAGCAGCCGGGAACAACGTACAGCTACCTCGAGCGGGCCAATGCGTTGAGTTTGAAGTTCATTCTCAAGCACATCCTCGACTGGCTGCTGATCAGCAGCGACGGCTCGCCGCAGCTAAAGATGAACCTGTATGTGGCCCTGCTGAACTACATGTACATCATCAAGGGCAACCAGGAGGGTCTGGAGCGCAGTCGAAAGCTGCAGAAGGATAGCGACGAGTAAGTGGTGCAAGATTGTTAGTGGATTGGCATTTCAAGTGTTGATTAATGGCATCCGGTTGTGTGCACTTTCTTTCCAGGACGGGATCATTTTTGAACAGCACTATAACCGGCACCAGCCGAAAATTGTACAACGCGGAAACGGAGGACTACAAGCAGCTGAAGATGATTATGGACATTTTCAACTCGTTCGGCGATAATCTGATCAACGTGATCTGCCAGGACTGCACAACAGGGCACGACATCTGCAAGATGCTCGCCATGTCCTGCCTGGACATGCTGCTCAGCATGGACTCCACAATGGACATCGTTGAGTTCGTGGCGCGCCACGGCTATCTGTCGCACATCGTCAACAGTCTGCTGAAGCACGACGGCGACCTCTGCCGGATCCTGCTGAGCAGCCCGAGCAGCTTCCGGGCGCTGTACGTGTACGAGTCGAAGATGGCCCTGCTGAGTCGCCTGGCACGGTGTCAGGTGGGGGCACGGATGCTTCTCGAGGAGCGCATCCTCGGCGTGCTCGGCAGCATGAAGGTGTACGACATGCACCCGGACGTGCAGATCATGAACGGGAATCTCCAGCAGCACTCGTACGCGTCGGCGATGGCGGCTGCCGCTGCCGCCGCCTCCGCGTCTCTCTCGTCCTCGTTCATCCCCCCGGTTGAGGTGCGATTCCAGCAGATCCTCTTCCCCGCCCTGAACCTCTGCGATGCGATCCTCTCGACGCTCGGGCAGGAGAACAACTCCGCCCTCAGCCAGATCATACACTTTTTCCTCTCGCACAGCGACATGATCGAGACGGTGCTGCGCGTCGGCTCGCCGATGATGAATTTGGGCCTCCTGAAGGAACTGGCGGGCGTGACGAACTTGGTCGCGCGTGCAGCGAACCAGGAAATCTACGAGCTGACCGACCCGAACGCCAACCAGGCCTTCAGCCTGCAGCTGTTCCGGTTTCAGAAGTTCATGCTGGCCCTGCTGCCGCGCTTCATCGTTTCGGAGCAAACGCTGAAGGATCTGTACCAGAGCAGCATGATGGCGCAACCGTACGGCAGCGGTGGGGTCGGAATCGGAATCAACAGCAGCGTCAACGTTAACGCCACGCTGAACAGCAGCGGCGTGAACGGAAATGATCAGAAACACCGGTCGCAACACCTGAAGTACTTCCTTGAGGTTGCGGCCAACCTTGCGTTGTACGTGCGCAACTGCATCTCGAACCACGTGGTCGACCACCGGACGATCAACGTGCTCTTCTCGCCGCAGTACACCGGTAGCGAGGGCGCGGCAGCACCGCGACAGGATACGCTCCGGTTCGCCACGGCGGTCTCCTCTTCAGACGTACCGCACAGTCTGTACGTCGTCATAACGCAGCTCCGTTGCACGGTGGAGTTTTACCACCACGAGCGCAATGTGCTGGAGAGCTTGCAGCAGCAGCGCAACTCACTGCCGAGCATCGACTTGGACAAGAACAGTAAGTTCAAAGTGGGACCCGAACGCGCACCAATGCCAGTTGTTTACATACACTCGGTCCTTTTTTCGATTCACAGTTCAATTGCAATACAATTTGCTGACGGAGCGCGTAAACGAGAAGCAAGAGGAACTGCAACGGAGCGTTTTCATCATCGAGCATTATCTGTACATTCTGTGGGCGCATCTGGACTTTTTCATGCTACGCGTGATGCCCGTTAATACACGCATCGGCAGCTCGAGCTACACTGGACACAGTAAGTGCCGGTAGATCTGTTTCCAGCGCATCCTTCGCGCATGACTCACCACCGTTTTCTTACTTTCGAACAGATTTCCATCCAGGCAAGTTAGAGTGCAGCTTTAAGGTTTCGAACGAGGACATCGTAGCGCTGAAGAAGTCTCTGATCAGTGTGTTCAACGAGACGTTCTGCAGACAGCTGATCGAAATCGACCAGAAGCAGCCGGAGAAGGGCTTCGTGGTGGCGTTTATCAGAAGGATTAAGCAATCGATACAGTTTGTGCCAGTAAACTGATGCCGCCCAGGGCAGTGTGAGACAGCAGCACGTTCAGCGAAGCTTATCAGCAACCATATTCGACACTATAATGAAAGAAGTAAATGTTATGAATGATAATGTAATACGATCTAAATAAAATTGCCAATGTTCGGAAGAAGTTGATCGATTTAGAACAATGTCGGATTCAGTGAACATGTTTTACGTTAAAGTTTGTCTCGATGTAGAAACATGCTCGCCGATAGCATTATTTGACTAACCATTTGATTTGAATGGTCCGACGTTTGGAATATTATTTTTAACCCTTCATTTGTGGTGTACGTCGTGAGATCGAAAACCAAACACGGAAATAATGTTGCCACAAATATAGCATTTTAGTCATGTTCAATGTGTACCCTTAAAAATATATATATATTTGGTCCGCAAGAAAATAACGGCCGTTTTTGCTGGCTCCATCGATTCCAAAACAGCCGTTATTTACTTGCGGATTTGTCATGCATAGATAGTTGTTGAAATCGCATTCGTATATCATTTTGTATGACATAAAAAAACAACTTAAAAATTATTCGAATCAATGATATGTGTTGCGAAATTTCCCTAAACCAAAATTATGTTCATGAACTTGCCCGTTCAAACCGTGCCCGAAACTGTTATACTGTCCTACTTTTGTGACAGATCGTTTGTCAAAATTATATTATCGCTATGTCGAAAAAGACCAACAAAAAAATTGAATTATGCCTGTAGAATACATATTTTTAAAGAATGCCGAAAAATGAAAAGACTCACCACGAAATACTTCTACACCACAAAAAAAAAACACGCAATCAACACCTCCATCGTTATTTATCGTTTTTCTTAATATTTGCCTCATAAACCGGCAAGAACCGATTCCAGTTTCAAACGATTTTTCCGGATTTTAACCGGTGTACACGTAAAAACGGGTGGGGGGGGGGGGGGTGGGGGGGTATTAGCAGAAATGCCTGTAAAATTTCGCCTCGCTTGCTCGGTTCGTGATTCAGTTGTTGAACAAAATCTCGGACTTTTGAGGCCGGAATCGGTTCATAACGGTTCAGCGGCGGATCACTCAAAACGATAAGTGAAGCCATGTTTTTGCCGCTCATAAACGCGCCGCCGTCTGCAGCCGTTTGGCAGGTTTCAATCACACCCAGCTGTCAAGCCCGACCCAAACAACGCAGAACGCAAATTTTTAGTGAGCGATTCTTCCCCATTCGCTGCAGTTGTTTGCTGGTCCCCTTGGACGGGCGAGGCAGCTATTCGTATCGTAAGCTTGCACACACAAGAACAACGCGAGGAAAAAAAAAGAAAGAATAAAACGCCCGTGTGACCGTGCGATTCGTGCGAAGCGCGATTGACCGTGATATATTCCGTCGCCAAGGTAGCGCCAAGGCAGGGCAAAAAAAAAAGGCTCTGCAGCCACCGTGCTGTCATTACAGCATCATCCGGGATAGTGCTTCGATGTTGAGCGTGTCGGTTTATTCGGATCCGTTTTTCCATCGGTGGGATTTTTCTCGCCATTAGAAGATCCGCTATCTGTTCCTCCTCCGCACGGCGGACAGTGCACCAGAGTGTTCCATTCCACAGTGTTCCTTCAGTGCACAGGTGGTGGTTGTGATTGGATAGAAACTCCCATTCGCTAGAAGGTTGCGAAAAGTGTTTGATAGTGAAAATGATAGTGGTGGATGCGGCGATCTCGGTGCTATCGATTGTGTTTTGCGCTGCTCAAAAGTGCTGTACAACCAGCGGCTACGTGCACCGTCGTCACCGATGAACACGGGAATTAACGTTGGGAAATCTCGCTAGCTGTGAAACCCACATCGGCGGTTTGATCCGGTGCTGCATCGAAACGGTCGTGTCGGTTGAGAGCGATACTAAAAAAAAAAAAAGGTAGCTGAAGTGAAAAGTCGGTTCATTCGGTTCATGTGTGTTGGGGGACATCGGAGGCAACGGAGGCGGTAAATTCATAAATGTTCCGTCTCCACCGTGTGTGCCCTTGTGCTGGCCGGGTGGTGTCCGCAGTGTGAAGTGCAGTGAAACCGTCTGTTCGCTAAATAGAAAAACCACCGAACGGAAAAGCAGCCGAAAAAGAGAACGCAAAGAAGAGCTTATTTCGGGGGAAATTAGCGAAACACACACAAACACACAACGGTGTTTTTTTTTTTACTGTTGCTGCGGCACTATGCAGTGCTCAACGGAACGTTCGGATTTCTACAGAAGAAGGCAGCAACAACAACAGGTATGGTGGCGCAGTTTTTCCAAACCATGCTTATCGCAAACGTGGAGACGGGGGCCGGCTTGCAGCAGAAAAGGAAAATCAAACGTGTGACGAGCGGAACGGTGGTTTTTAGTTGTAGCTGAACCCATATCCCATCCCATCCCACTTTAAACACGAGTCCACATTGCCGCTCAAACAGGGTCGGCGAATTTTCCAACCCGCGGTGCGAACTGCAAGAAGCGATCGGCGTACCGCAGGGCTACGAAAGCGTTTCCTTTCACTCTAGCCTCAGCATTTGATACCCGGGGCAAACACTCACGTACGATGTTTAATTGCAGGGTATGATTATGCCACCTGCAGCAACAGCTACGCTTCTAGGCCAGCTTCGATTCGGTGTCAGTTTCACTTTTCATTTTTCCGTTTTTGCGGTCGCACATCCCAAACATAAAGAGATCTGTTATCTTTCCATCGGTTGGTCTCGACCGAAAGAAACTCTTTGTGCTTATATTTTCAGCGGAATTGTAATACACTTACATCAACATGGTCCTGAAATTCTCCTCGCTGGCAAAACAATCCCAACTTCCTCGATGGTGTTGTGCCAACCCGATTGCTTCCATAATCGAATGTTTGATGTGTCCAATACACTGAAAAGCGTTTGCACAATCCCTCGATGACGACATGACGACGAAGTTAGCTTGATTAGCACTTTCGTTCAATCGAGATAGCTTAGAAATCAGGCACAAAAAAAAAAACAACAACTAGTCGCTTTTTGCTTTGCAAAGGGAGGAGTAGGAGTAGGCTTCGCATTACCAAACCAGAAGTGCACATTGGTTTCAAACACTTGGAAACATTTTGGAAGTAAAAAATCTCTGTCTCTCCCGTTCGCTTACACCAGTGACAATGGTTCCGCCAAATTAAATCGATAAGCAGCGAATGAGTCAAGTCCAAAGCCGCGCTGCCATCGGAACGAGAACACTTCAGAGGAATTCGAGAGAACTAGAGCCTTCGAATCACTGACTCAGCCCGGTTGGGTCACATCCAGAGGGAACGTAATTGAATGCAGCTCCGAAAACCCCGCATCACCGGTCGCGAAGCAATTTTTACAGCTCGAGAGTCTCCATATCCATAAAACAAGTGGCCCGAGGGGCAAAGGATCCCCGGAGGTCGCGGTCTGTGTGGCCAGCTTTATAGCTAGAAGAAGCGACAGTGTTTGGATACGACGACCCACTGGAGACTGGATGATAGAATGAATGTATGTACACAGGTACGTTTGGTCGGCCTTGAGGAGGACGATTCTACTCGGGGAGAGAAACCACAGGCGATAATTAAATCCCCGTTGCCAGCGAAACTACCTAGGGTTCTATGATGATGTTTGTAGTGTTCTGCCCCTTCATACTGTGCTCCTCACTTTGCGTTCTAACGCTGTTCTCCATCACCCTGTTCCACAAGCCTCTTCCCACTCGACGTGAGTTGTGTGTCGAGTAGGAAAATGGGACGAGCCGCACGTAGATAACGCCTGGCGGCGGGCGTATGTTTTCGGAGCGCGCAACAGTAAAAATTGCTGCTGCTCCCCGTTTGCTGAAATCCGCCCCGCCTGCGGCCATCGTCTGCTGGAAAGTGTTAATTAAGTTTACCCAAAGTTCAGAAGACACAGGCCGGCGGGCTTGTCTGCCTTGCTTCCCGATCTCCAGCACGTCGACCGGCTGGAAGGCCCTGGGAGGGTGCACCCGCTTGCCCCCGGAAACTGCCACCCTTCGCTTGTGTCCCGTTTAATTTGCTCAACTTGTTGAGTGTCGCAACAGCCTGCCGCCGTCGAGATATTGTGCCGGACACGGCCGACATTGGAGATGTTCGCGTTTCCCTTCCTACCTTGCCCTTCAGGGCCCGCATGTCCATCTGTGTGGACGAGAGATCTGGCAATTAAACCCTCTCGAAAACAGCGCTTTTGTTTCGTCAACTTGCCCTCCGTGACTTCCCGAACGTGACATCCGAACGGGTCCGTTTCTTACGAAACACCCAGCAGCGATGGTTTGTTTGCTGAGGGAGGAAAAAGCCGTAGACGACGGTGTGAGACGCTGGGCAAGTTCAATTACCACGCGACACGACGGTTTTTCGGGCTTTTCTGCCGCAGTGCGGTGGGAAAAGCCTCGAGCCCGAGGAAAACGTGCGCCGGGTTGGACGGCGTCGAGAGAAAGAAAGCACGAGCAAGAGGAAAAGTCGTTACCGGGCGTCGTCCTGGCGTCCACAAATTTCATCAGAACCTAACCAGCCAGGTGAAGTCTGGCTGTGAAAGCGCCACCGAAACACATGCAATCTTTCGGTGGCTGCCCTTGGGTAGATTGCTTTTGCTACTTCCAATAAGGCGAGCCTTTATTTACTTCCCTCGGCGTATTTGGCCTCAGTTCCTTTGTCGCCGGTAAGGAGGGATGTTGGGGGGAAGCTGAAGCATGCACACCTGCCGTGCCGTGCACTGACGATCGACTCATCGGTGGTTGGGTAACATCAAAGGGCAGTCGGCAAACAATCTTCCTACGCCGACTGTAAAGAAGAAAAACAAAAAAACAACGCCACGCGTCCTTAGACAGAGCTAAACCAACCCACGTTCCTTTTTTTTTTTTATTTCTTCCCCCAGTAGTGGCGCCAATGAACATCAACCGTAACAAGACCTGTCGCCTCCCATTACGGACGAAGGATAGCCACGTCTCGTGGCGGTGTATCCTTGCACCGGTATCCTTGCCGGAACGAGCCACCCTTTCCCACTCTTGCCATGGGACCTTACGGTGGGGAATATCAGAATTATGTCGCGTTACATAATCCTTCCACTTCAATCGATTCGATCGCTTCGGGTGGTGGTTCGTAATAGCGTAGATGGAGCGGGGACCGTTCGGTTGTTCGGCCGGATATTGGATCCCCGCTGCGGTGCGCTATATGCATTTCCCCTCTTCTCGTGCCCGAAGCCGGAAGCCAACGCCCAGCAGCAATGCAAAGGAATGGGGTCCATTTGGTGTGTGATTTCTTTGTTCTTGGTAGCCGTTTATTTATTGGCCTCATGGCTGGCGGATTCGAAGGAATTTATTTAGGCATTTCGTGGAAAGTAAAATCCGCAAGTTGGATACTGACGATTTTAACCGGGAGCTCGCCCAGACGTACAAATCCCTTCGATAAAAAAAATCTGCTAACGTTTATCTAATACCGCCTGTTGAAGATAAATGTCGGAAGTAAACCTCACACGAACGAACCATAAGTTCCAGTGAGTTTGTGATTGCCGATAACGCCCTAGGCCGATATGAATTTGGCTACCACACGTGGCAGCATTCCAGGTGATGATGATAAGCTGTCCATCAACTGATCGCGACGCTTTCGGGGCCGAAGTTCACATTCGCCCGGGGTTTATTATCCAATGGTGTGCTGGTTTTCTGTGTCAAGTGTTGTTGGTTTAGAAATCTCGACGAAAAGCAAACAAAACCCAGCAAGTGCTGTAGACCGCCCTACCGGCCCATATCGTCCCCCCCCCCCCCCCCCCCCCCGGTAAAGGGAACCCGGGGTCGCTCTACCGCTTATCAGTTGTTGCTAGTGACTAGATCCGCATATCTTGGCCAAGAGGGAAGCACACGGAAAATTGCATTGCTTTCCGTGCCATAATCCACCACGCCAGAGCTGGATGAGGCTGTTTAAATGTTGTATCGCAACCGACCGCTTCAAGTTGTTCAGCGCCAGGCCAAGTCTGGCCTGCCGGTTTGTCATTGGATACTATCTATGGCTTAGGCATAGGTGTATTACTTGCATGCTGCAGCACCCTCGAGCGTCCTTAGCATGCAGTGGTCGTCCGCGGCTGAATTAAAGTGCAACTTAATTACTCTTGGTTAACAAATACCAAGTTCATCTCGTGGGGGATTTTTTTTCTTCATTTTGCATACTATATCAATTACTTGCCAGTCGATTCGTCGTCCATGGCATACAGAACACTTGTCCTCTTTTGTGGTGCATTCTAATCGCAACGGTAGAGAACCGCCTTCCCACGTACTGGTGCATCCGTTTGCGACTGCAGTTTAATTGCACTCATGTTTGTGCGAGACGAAACCGGGTTTGCCTTTTCTTTTTTCTTCTTTCTGTTCTATTGCGTCTCGGCCTCTAATTAACTGCGACGTGTAATGAGTTTCGAGCGTGTTCTGTATGTGATACGCTGTGGTAGTAGGACAGAGGAATGCTTCCTCCAGACGTCTGAAATTTTTCATAGAAGGTATTCATTCCAACACCTAGAGAGAAGACTAAGCTGGTTAGATGGTGTTTAGAAGTAAGTAAACACCATACATTGTCATGACGGGCTGGGCAGTTTTTCTCTGTGCTATTGAGAAGTCGAAGGGGGTTATAAGCGACGTTCGTAAGATAGATTTTAACAGATTTTGTGCCAGAAGAAAACAATGTTAAAAAAAGCAATTGCCTGTGGAATTCATGGACGGTAATAACTAGCATTCTAGCAATGGACAACACATATTCACGTACGTAATTCAACGTTCTTCCAGAGTAAATTCAACCAACAGCAGAAGAACACTATCAGCTGCTTCAGGGTCAGAGATTCAGAAATTTTGAGTCAAGATAAGTCGCTCTTGCTGCCATTCGGTTATCTGTTATCCACCGTTTGAAGCGGACATACGAACCGATCACTTCCTAACACGATGCTTGCCATAATTCGTCCAAATCATATCATTTCCAAACTTCTCATCATCGTCTTATCGGTCGTTTGAGCTTGTTCGGAACATAAGATAGAGAATGTGATAGTGGGCGATAAGAGACTGCAGCAAAACGGGTCCGAGGAAAATAAGGGACCACCATTCCTAATGAGGGAGGCAGCCTCAATAGCGCCACCATGGCTAGCACACCACGCACTCCCTCGTTCGCACCGCCGTGACGTTCCACGGGTACCTTCCTAATCCTTCTGGCCCGATATCGTTCGACACGACGCGGCGCCGCCGGTATGCTGCCGCCACTGACGCCTAACGTGCTAACACGCACCTCCAATTTACCGACATGCAGCTCCGTTTATTTTCCACTCGAAGGGGGATGCGCGGAGCTGGCACGCTTTATCGGGTGGTGTCGTGATTGTGGCAATGGGAAAGCCGCGTGTCGATCCACCGCGCATCTAATTTGCACACTTAGTTGCGGTAAACGGGGGTCCTAAAAGGATCAAGTAGGTTTAGGGCACGTAAAAGCAACTGCAGAAGCGACGAGGATGTTCATGATGCGATTATTTGTTGGTTTAAGTTTTGCAAAGCGGAAAGATGCAGATGATCATTTTATCATGGGGCTATAAATAATCAAACTGTTGCAAGGAAACAACAAGAATACTGCATAGAAAGGGTGAAGCATATGTCGTAGCGCTTCCAAATTGTAACACCTTCCCTCGCGTGCACGCTCAGGTGTTGTTTCCAGTTGTATCCCCCGTCTGCTAGTCCTTTTATCCGATGTCTAGACGTGCTGGGCTGGACCCCTTAGTCTAGTATAATCCCCTGTGCTGGTCAGACACTGTGTGACTGGCGTTTGGCCTTGCCCTATCGATGGTGCCAATGTACTAACTTTTATCTAGTGACATTTATTTCACCACCACCATCGGTTTTCCGGTCGGGAAAGTACACGACCAACAACGGACAGCATAAGTCAATTATTCTCCCAACCCTGGCGAAATTTGATAGAGTGGCGGTGATGATTATGATGCGTATGAATCAGTCTCAGTCGGACTGAAAGCCCAGAAAGCAACGGAACGCTACTGTTGCCAGAAAGTGTTCGAAGCGCTCTCCGCCGGCTTCAGGGCGTACGAGTTTGCGTTGCGTTTTATCGCTAATTTTGTTTGGCTGTTGATATACAAAGCAAATGTTGGTTCCCGTGCGCCTCCAAGCCCTCCTTACTTACAGTGGTGATTCTCTTTCTATCCAATTTTCTTGCCGCATGATGTTACAATATCGGACCGCACCGCCGACCCTATCGGACATTGTTTGCTCTCGGCCACCGACACTGCCTTCAGTATCCGTTCGCTACCGTTCTGTCGTCGTTCGATGCTACTGCCATGATGGAGCAATCGGAGTACCAGCCCTAGGACTCGTAGCACAACGCGGCTCGACGAAACAAAACAACCGTGGACTCAAGGGAACCCTCCGGCAAGGTCGAAGCGCGTAACGATTGCCCACGGAAACTTACACCGTCGCACTGCAACGCCAACGGGCTAGATCTTCATACCTTGTGCGCTGTAAACGCGCCTCCCTCGAATCGCGTTCGTAATCGTGCCGTGCAGGAAAACGGCAGCGACGAAACGAATCCGCCCTGCAGCACCCAGGCCATCACCTAAACAGAGACGCACGGTGCGGCGGTATTCGCCGAAGAAGACAACGGGGGAACCATGAGAACGAAACCATTCCTGCTGATACTGACGTGCGTGCTAATGACCACCTTTCTTCTGATTCTGTTCGGTTCCGCCGGTCAGCAGAACGACTCGCTGAAAAATATCGTCTCCCAGACGCATCAACACATTCGTAATTTTAAGGTAAGCAAACGAAAGGAAGCCGTGACGTGACCGGTGTGCCATTCTCAATCCACGATGATGTTCTCGATTTTGTAGAAAAACCTCCGCGAATCCAACTCCGACCGGAGGCCCGAAATCGACCCGAAGTACCTGGCGCAGCTCGGCTTCACGCAGCCACTGTACAATGGCACCAGGGCGAACTTCACGATCGTCACGTACGCGTTGCCCGGCGAGCTAGCATCGACGGTGCTTTTCGTACAGAACATCGCCCTGAAGCTCCCGGCCCAGCCGCTGCTGGTGTACGATCTCGGGCTGGACGAGTCCGACCTGCACACGCTGCAGGCGTTCTGCAACAGCTCGGCGGCCGGTGCGCACTGCTGCTCCGTGATAACGTACGATCTGAACAAACTGCCGGCGCACGTGGCCGACCGGAGTATGCATGCGTTCCGGCCCATCGTCATCCACGATGCGCTCGCGCGCTCGAAGCTGATCCTGTTCACCGAGAACAATGTGCGGCTGAAGGGCGGCAACTCGGCGCGCGACATCGAGGAGGTGCGGGTGCGCGCGGAGAACAGCAGTTCGGGCGTGTTGGGCTGCGCTACGAAGCAGCCGGTCACTAGCCGGACGCACCCGAAGATGTTCGAGTACTTCGAGATCGGGGTGGACAACTTCTACTTCCTGCCGATGACGTCGCTCGAGTTTGTCTTCTTTCGCAACAGCGCGACGGTCAACGAAAAGGTGCTCCTGCCGTGGGTGCGCTGTGCGCTGACGCTCGAGTGTCTGCATCCAATCGGTAAGCCGCGTGCAACTGGTTTCCATTGCCAATAGTCCCCTAAAATCTCACCTTCCTCATCTACCCTTTGCAGGCGCACAGTCCGGTGGTTGCAAGTACAACAAGAAACCGCTGTACCGGTACTCGGGCTGCCACGCGTACGATACGTGCGCTTTCAACATCATCCTCGGCATGACGTTCGGATACGACGAGAGCAACTACTCCAACCAGGATCTCTCGAATCTCTACTACCTGGAAACGCTCGAGCAGGCGACCAAGATCCTGGAGAATCGACGGAAAAACATCAGCGACACCTCCGAGCATCCGTTCACGGAGGACTGAGTCGCGACAATTGGAGGAGGTGTTTGAGATTTGCTACGGGTCTGGCGTTAGTAGTTGATACGAACGTTCATCCTGCATCCAGCGTTTCCTAGTTTAGTCGATTCACACGTCAGCAACACCCGCCACCAACAACCGATCATCCCCTAACGGCGCGTATCCCGAGTCGCCTTGACACGGTAGCACTTAAATTATTAAATACTGCGATGCTTCGATATTAACGGTCGTGCATAATTAGTCTTCTAATTAAGTGGGGAATTTAATTTCCGGCCAATGAGATGAATGACGAGACATGGGACATCCGGGGGAGAAGGAAAAAAAAACTGCCGTGTTGTGCATCGGGTTGCACCCCGGTTAATGTACGGTTTATTTTTGTGATGGCTTACGCGTCAGATCGGTCAGGCGGGGCAAACGGGGAAACACGTTTAGGTCGAATAGAAATTTGTGTCATTCTTACACTGGCAGCGACAGGGCCAAATAACGCAGAGCGAAATGGAAGCGGGGAAAGGTCAGGACTGGAACCGGCTCTTCACACGTTGAAGCACAACTGCATGCGTATGTAGGTTTTTAAATTGTTGCACACATTTACTTTAAAGAAAAAAAAAACGTACAATAAGGAGACGGTCCACCCGTCAACCCAATTGTCCCTTTCTTTACCCTTTTCTTTGCATTGGCTGTGGCTTTAACTTATTAAGCGTTTCATCATTTGAAACGTTTTACTTTCCTCTCCAAAGACAGATGTAGTGCACCTTATTTCGTTCATCTGTAGGTTTCGAGCGTTCGTTCCAGATGCTTTTGTTGCGTGCAGTGGCGGCAGTTTGGATTGTCGCTGTATGTTACCTCACCCGAGATTCGTATAAAGATAAAGTAGATGCGGGCCTTCAGTGCGATGAACAATGTCGCCCGCCAAGGGACGAACGAAAGAGTTTACGAGGATAAAAAAGAAAAGAAAACTACAACAACAAAAAAAAACGACTGAAAAAAACGCGAGAAAACACACGGTTGGTTGAACGATGTGATCTATCGAATGGCCAAGGTTTATTAGATATACGTACAGGTTACTTTTTCCCCCCACGCTTTGTCCCCCGAAATCATCGTGCGTGCATTTTCGTCCATTCGGTTTATGTTTGTTTATTTTTTTTTCATAATTATTATATCGTTGTAAACTATAGTAGTTGGTTGTTTGGTTGGTTGGTTCACCAGTGATTTAGTTTTCGGTTACGTATGCTTTGTACATATTATACACTCACTCATCCCGGTTCTGCGGTGTGGATCAGTATTTACTCCGAATTAATAGGCGCAACGGGCAGCACATAGTACGTAACGAAAGTAATGTGGAGAATTACACACATCGTTTCCAATGGTGAGAAAGTCGTATGAATGATGAATG
The DNA here is from genome assembly GCA_914969975.1 of Anopheles atroparvus. Classification (NCBI taxonomy): domain Eukaryota; kingdom Metazoa; phylum Arthropoda; class Insecta; order Diptera; family Culicidae; genus Anopheles; species Anopheles atroparvus. The sequence continues at coordinate 15,055,690 of CAJZCY010000003.1, read as the reverse complement.
AATGTACCAATAGGGTTAAGAACAGGAGAAGAACAAACGGTTTAAAAAAAAGAAAAATTGACATTTAGATTAATCCAAATGCTCCACCGTGCGCCAACCGGTTTCCTTGCGCCAAAAGAAAAAGCCGCGTCGTATAATTCTTCAAAATTTGTCGACGAATTTGCATCCAATACAAAGAAACTGATCCTCCATATGATTAAAGTAAAACAACCAGGCAAAAGGTATTGGAAGGCTTTTGGTTAAAAGGAGGAAGAATCAAACTACCACACGAATACAGTGATCCGTTGGCACGTTAGTTGAAACTGCTAAACATAAACTAGCCTTTTCCTGCTTATGTATCGCTTACCAGCCAGCTTGTAACCGTTATTACCAACACAACACCAAGGTAGACCCACCTCACAGCATCAGGCCGTGCCACGTTCCACGGGTTTTTTCACCGGTACACCGATTAATTGACAATCATTCTCCACGTTCATCTGTTCCTGTTCCTGCTTTCCAGTTTGTGATTTCCTCGCGACCTAAAGGCGACCGGTTACTACTCGAGCTCAAATACTCAAACTCCCTTTTTGCGCGCATCATGTGTGTGTGTGCGAAAGTGTATTTATTTGCAAGACTACATAACACGATCTGGCCGGGCGGCCGCGGTTTGAGATTTCTCCGCAATTCCTCTGCTTTTTGACAATCAATAGAACCACGTTACGTTGGCTGAATTTTTGTTTTTGTTTCTATGCTGCAACGATATATTCGAATTTGTGTTGGTTTTTGGTTACAGGAAAGTTCCTTCGTTGCATTCAAATTGGGGGGGGGGGGGGGGGGGGGGAACAGGGAGTGTTAAAAAAGGGGAATTTGAATAGGTTAGGAAGTAATGGAGAAGTAGAGTACACTGAAAGCGAGTAGGTAAAGTACGTACAGTTACTTTACGGTCGTGAATGTGGTGGAAATGTAAGTGTGGTGCAGATGGAACCGCAGAAAGAAGGAGAGGGTATCATGTTTGTTTCGTTGTTAAAAGTAATGCAGCATCACATGTAACACGTTTACTATTTATCATCTAGTCATGAACGCCCGAGCTTCACTGGGCGCCAGATCCATTCCCCATTTCATGCTCGTTCCCTCGCGATTCGGATAGGGATGGAAGCCCTCGACGCGGAGGACGAACAGGTTTACCGGTTTCCTGTGATACATTGTAATGATGCTAGATTGGTACCGTCCAGCAGCAACCACTGTTTCGACGGGGTGCGACAAACAGTCGGAACTTGCGGGTGTCTAGCCGGCTTACTTATTAATTAGTGAAAGTTGCATGGCCCAATTTTTCCTCGAAAGTACCGTTTTCTTAAAAAAAACCAAACATATTACTCCTCGTAACATCCATTTGATTGTGTCACTGTTAGGCAAAAAAGAAAACGAAGGAAAAATGTTTAAAACTATTGCACACAATGACCAAGTTTACATGCATACAAGCGCCCCGCAACCGTAGAAGGTTTTTTCTTTCATTCCATCTTTAACTGTGTCTCATGATGGATGATCCTTCACATTATTTCCTTGTTCTACACGGTAAGGAAAAGATGTCCTTTCCTGTTTGTTTTTTTTGCGGCCAGTTGCTTAACAAAAAACTCCAAATTAATAGTTACCCCACAACCATGAAGACAACAATAATAAAGGAACAGAAATGCGATGAGGAGCATCACACACCAGCCTGCATACATACCAACAAACATATCTAAGCGGAAAATGTCTACTATTAGCGGCGTTAAAAAAAACCAATGGACAAGACAAAGCTGCACAACAGCATCGATCGACAGGGGGAGACTAATAAATTGGGTTTTTATTCTAAAACACCATGTTACACTGCATCCACCCGAGTGAGCGGGAGGACATCGCTCCAGCTTTAAAGAATGGCATGCAGAAAGTCTCTAGGACACGAGGCAACTAGGTACGAACCATCGTCGTCGGGCAGACCGCTTTCGAGAATCAAACTAAGCGCAAATCAAATAGCAACAAAACACACACAAAAAAAAACAGAACTGGCTGAACATAAAGAAAAAACAGAGGGGGAGAGAGAGAGACACACACAGAGCGCGAGAATAGCATAGCATAGTACTGAAAGTAAAGTCGAAATTTATACCTAGACTCAGATACATAGATTAACGGAAGGGACTCCAGTTGAGCAGTGCATAAACACTACGCTAGCATTAATGCAGAAGAATCTCTTACAAAAAGTCTGGCGAAACGATCAAGAGAGGATTCTTACTAAAACGAGATAACAAATGTACCCCCGTATCGTGTTAAATTTTAGCCGACTCTTCATTGAGGGAAATATATTATTATCTTAATCTACGAGACACACACAAACACACAGTTTAGGACCACATGAGATTGTTAGCGAAACCAAAATAAAAATAAATTGGAAAAACAGGTGGTTTGTAGACAAAACAAGCGAAAAAAGCCATGGAGCTAACGAGACGTCGAAAGTAGTTTTGAATGAAAAGAAAATAAATTACTACATCGCATTGAATCATTGTTGGGTAAAAACTATAGAATTAAGGAAATGATGAAAACAATGCAGTTACTGTCACAACCATTTACGATTTAAGGGCACGAGTAAACAAACAATGGGAGACACACGCAACCGTAGGTTGGTTATCGCGACAGGAATATGAAAGGCCAAAAAACCAAAGCGTGCCGGAGGAGATCATGAGGAGAAAAAAAAAGAACGAAACTAGCACCACCAGCAGAAGTGCGCACGGGTAGATTGTGTCTTTCGAGGACGCGTATTTCCAAAAAGGAAATGTTTCTTTTTGTCTTGTGACATGTTGAAAAGAAGTAACCGTTTAGTCGAATCCCATAATGTGGACACCTAAACACCTCAAATGTAGCTTCCGGGCATTTTACTTCTTTGCTAAAAACGCGACCCCAGAGCCTTTCCAGCAGGAAGTAACTGGAGGACAATATAGTCATATGGCATCGATGTGTGTCAATGCGTCGAATAACTTCGTCTCGATAAAACTCGATCAAGTTAATTCAAACATCTTATTATTTGCTTCCCAAGATCACTTGAATTTAAGCTATGGACGCGATCGAAATATCGGTAGGCTTCTTCTGTGAGCTTTATGGAAAAATCGATGGGATCAAACGGGATTTGTTTTCCAATTTTCGCTCCATACTTCTACCGGGACCGGGTTTGCTTTCCCTACGAAATCGGTCCATTCAGTGCGCGCCAAACGATTCACGCAATGATGTAAACGTGTACGGAACTGTCTGATCGAATCGAAATACCAATCAACTTTTGTTGCCAGTTAATGTGTATTGGACAGGGGACGCTAGTGTAATATTAAATCGAACAACTAAAACTAGGAAATACGGAAAGGGGGAACACGGGTGTGTGATCAAAAAAGGGAAATGAATCGATCCTCGAAGGGGATAAAACTATGATGTTAGCAATAAACCAAGAGAACAGGACGAACGGTTATTGAGCATATTGAAAATCCGCGAATAAAATCACACCATTTAATGAACGACAAGCTTTTCGCCAATGTGCTGTTTTAAGCATGTGAAAAAGAGAGACACACAAAAAAAAAGCCGTTAGCGGAATCCAAACCTCGATCACTAATCCCTACAGTGCATACACACATACACTCGACATCAAGCATTAATTAGAAAATATATAGATTGAATTAAGTAAACTACAAACAAGAGAACCAACGGACGGGGACGAAGGCGAAAGTAAAATGCGCTATTTAATAAAATTAAATTACAATTTCTCATTGTGTTTTCTGGTCATCCTCTCTGTCTCTCTAATGCGCATGCAACGCAATGCAATGCAATGAATCTATATCACAGTGTTGTTTTGTTGTTGTATTAAATAATTCCCAACTTTAATCACTTAACAGCAACGGTGACCGACCGGGTGATGAGAAGGAGGTAATCTCTCACCGTGTTTTACGCATCGTTCGGTACATTTGTGTCCCTTTGCGTGCCAGCTCGTCCGCGCGTTCGTTCCCCAGGATGCCGCAGTGCGCATCGACGTGATTCCACTTGATTTCGATATCGCCCGCGCTGAGCTCGCCTTCGAGCTCCTGGAAGTCAGTCTTGTTCTTGACGGGGCCCCCGCTTGCCAGCGTCCAGTTGCGCCGTTTCCATCCGGGAAGCCACTTGGTGATGGAGTCGATCAGGAACTTGGAGTCCGTGTTGATCACCAGCCGCCGGACGCCCTGTTCCCTGGCGAGCCGTATGGCCATCGACGCGGCCTGTATTTCGCCACAATTGTTCGTCGCACGACCACTGACCGGTTGCGCGGTGTTGCTGAAAGACAAACAGACAGACAAACAGTGGTAACGCTAGTAGCAAACATCCATCACCGTTGGTCTTAGCACTAGTGCCTTACAGGGCATGGCCTTCGGCAAAGTATACTCCTAGCCCGGCAGCGGCATGCGCCTGTCCGTTGCCCTCACACGATCCATCGGTGTACACGTGAACAAACCCGTCATCATCCTGCGGGAAGCTGTACTGTCCGTATTTCACCATATTACCGGCGACCGCCGGAAGCTCATGGAGTAGAACTGTCCTTTTGGATTGTTTCTTTGCCGGCTGTGTCGTGTCCGAGCTTGCGGAATAACTTCGTTTTCCTGTGGTGCGTGAATTCCAGCTGGATGTCAGCGCTCCGGTTGAGCCGCCTTTGTTTTGCTCAATGAACTGTTTCGCCTCGGCTTCGGTGGCAAACTTCTTGAACCGAGGAGCGGTGAAACCATTTACTTGCTGCTGACATTCGGGCCTGGTAACGATAAACGTGATCATTCTTCTTTTACTTTCGCACATTTGAGGGCAACCTTACCATGTCTTAAAAATTCCCACTTGGCGTCCTTTGGCTACGGCATAAAACGGCATCCTGTGTAGAGCTCCGTCCAGCAACTGGCGGAGAAACATCCAAACAGCTGCTTCACCGGCTTTTTTTTTCCCGCGGGATCGATCTGTCAGGATACCCGGGAACGCGATCGTGCTAAAAAACGCTCGTTTTCCTCTCGACAGCAACACGATTTGTTTACACTCGTTGAAAATGACAGTTGGCAAACCAGCGCTTCTCAAAGCGGTCGTTATATGGAATGGAGGGGAAAAAAACTTAATTTTCACACCAGAACGAATAAGATTCGAATTTTTTTTTCTTTATTGGTTTCAAAGTGTACTGGGAACATCCATGATTGAACTTGAGTAAAAGTGTATGAATTGTTAAAATGTCTAATCAATTTCACCTGCCTCCAAGTCCGACGATATATCGTCCGCTCCTTCCAACTTGATTGAACCCGATTCCGACGACAAATCGTCTGCCTCTTCCACTTTAATGCTGGTTACTTTCATGTCCTTACTTGCGCGATCATCGTCCTCGGATGTGACATCGTCCTTAACAACAGCGTGCGTATCTATGGCAACGGGCGTTGCTTTAGAATTCTGCTCCAATTTGACCGTTTCAGTGTCCACCACAACCGTTTCACCACGTTCCTCCGTGTTGGACGGGGTGCACTTTTCAAACGGTTCCTCCGAGTCGGAAATATCCTCCAGTCCAAGGTCATCCTCCTCGGACAAGGAGCTGTACTGGCATACGCTGCTCACTTTTGCCACCTTCATTTCAGCGGATTCGATTCGCTCCGGTTGCTCCCTGACATCGTTAGGCGATCCCGTTTGGAATTCGACAATGGGTTTTACTTCACCATCGTTAAGAGTATCGTCCCCATCATCAATGCTATTGATGCTGCTGCCGAACGAACCGTGGCTATTTCGTTTTCGCTTACGCGCGGTCACCTTTTCTTCGTCGGAGGACTGTGAAGCGTCACTGTTTGAGCTGCTTCTATGACCACCACCGCTGCTGCTGCTGCTGCTGCTGCTTCTGGATCTCGAGCTGCGATTCATTTGATACTGCTTGGGTAGACGGGCCGACTCGGGCAGGAACACGGAGGCATTCTTTTGCTCGCGGTGTTTTTTCGCTGCCTCTGCTGCCGAATCAGTACGCCGATCGTTGGTGCCGGTGGGGTCGTCCATATTCGCTCCACCCTGCTCGTCTTCATCCTCTTCCATCGGTGGTTCGCCGGTTTCACCAGTTCCACTGGCGGACAAGGCTGCCCCCGAGCGTCCCCCGGATGATCGTGGGACCTTCTGGCGCTTTAGACTCTGCGCGATCACCCGCTTCTGGTGGTCGAGCTGCGGGAACAGGTCCTTCGAATTTTCTAGCGCCTGTTTAGCGGCATTCATTTCCGCCTGCTGGATGCTGTGTCCGTCGGCGCACGCGAGCCGCTTCCCGCGGAAGTACACCGCGACCGAGTAGACGCGCGTATTGGTCGGCCCGGTGCACTCGATCACCTTGTACACCGGTATGTCCGGCTCCCCGCCGTCCATCGTGCGGAGCGTAAGGCAGCACTGCTGCAGCTTCGATTTCGGATCGTTCCAGTCCTGATTCATGATGAAGTCCTGCAGCCGCGGGAACAAACACACGTGGCAGAACGTTTCGCAGTACTCCAGCTTCTTGTCGACGTACAGCGCACCGAGGAACGCCTCGAGCAGATCGGCCCGATCCTTGGTCTTCAGGTCCGCCTTCGGGTTCGAGTAGACGGCGTACTGCGTCATCCCGAGATCGTCACAGACGACCGCCTGCGTGCGATTGTTGACCAGCGAGCTGCGCAGCAGCGACAGGTGGCCCTCGTGGTGCTCCGGAAAGTGCCGGTAGAGGTACTCCGAGCAGATCAACTGCAGCACCGTGTCGCCCAGGAACTCCAGCCGCTGGTTGGAGCCGAGCGTCAGGTTCGTGAAGCCAATCGAGCGATCGGTGAACGCTCGCGCCAGCAGCCGAATGTGGTGAAAGCTCACCCCGATCGATTCCTCGAAGCGCGTCAACGTTTTCAGCATCTCGAACGACTCGATGTGATGCCGATCGCCGAGCGGTTCCTGTTCCTGCAGCGGATGCCGCGGGTAGTTCACCCAGATGCTGCGCAGCGAGTCGTCCTCCTGGAAGAGCGCGTAGGCAAAGACGCGGTCGGCCACCTCGATGCCACCGTCGAGCAGGAGGGCCCCCATCAGCGCCTCGAAGCAGTTTGCCAGCGCGTGCCGTAGCTCCAGCTCGTGGCACAGGTCCGACCCGTGCGCGTACAGCATAAACTCCTCCAGGTGCAGCTTCTTCGCCAGCACGGCCAAATGTTGGTTTTGCACGATTGCCGCCCGGTACGTCGCGAGCCCGCCCTCCTCCAGGTCGGGAAACATGTGGAACAGGTGGATGGAGGTGATAAACTCCACCACGGCGTCACCGAGGAACTCGAGCCGCTCGTTGTGCGTGATGTTGCTGTCCGTTTCGTGCTCCTTCCCGAACCGCGACATGATGCTGATGAGCGTGTTGATGCCGCGCTTGCGCGTGTTCATGTAGTGAATTTTCCGATCGCCATACTCCGGCTGCCGGATGCCGCAATTCGTGAGGCTGTTCCGTGCGTGGTCCGGGTTCGTACCGAAGTTCTCCTTGTACGACGGGTGCGTGAGGGCGAGCTGAAGCGTGTAGCGGTTCGTGAACGTGTACCCGATGTACTTCTCGAGCACGTTCAGCGCCCGATGGAAACGCAGATGCCCGGTAAGGACGGGTATTAGCATCGCGTGCTGCACCATGTCGCACATGATGCCCGTCCGGTGGAACGCCTTCGCGCTGACCGCGATCGTGATGTTGCGCTTCATGCGCCCCTGCATGCGCATCTCCAGCAGTCGGTTCTCCTTCGCCTCCAGCTTGCGCTTATCCTCGAACGACGGTTTGGACATGTTGGCGACCAGATGGCGGAACTTGATGTACTCCCGCCAAGCCTTCTGGTACTCGGGATTGCCGGCGTAGCTGAGCTGCGGTGGTCTGATGCCAAAATGCACGATCACCGGGTGCACGAGACCGTTCTCGTCCAGTGCCGTCGCCTCCGGCACATCGCCCACGTTCCGATCGAGCTGGTCCACCCGTACCGAGCACGGTTTCATGCCCGGGTTCGTCACCACCATGCCCTTCACGTAGTCCACGTAATCCTGCCACTCGTTCTGGCTCATGTCCATCATCTCCTTCAGCATGTCCGGCGGCACGAGCGGGCCCGAGTTGTCTAGCAGGTAGCGCAACACTTCGCTCATCGCCAGCACCTCCTTCCCGTTGTCGGGCAGATCGCGCACGAAGCGCGGCAGAAAGTGATAGCACGGACAGGAGCTGTCCTCCGTCGAGCCGGACGGTTGCACCGTGAAGTCGACCAGCTCGAGCAGCTCGCGGAAGAGATACCGATCGAACAGGTCCAGCTCGCGGATGGTGAAGTTTTCCGGCATCTTCTCCTCGATGTAGAGGATGGTGTACTCGATGTTGAACCGGATCACCTTACATGTCGGCAGCTCGTCGATCGGTTCGTGCGCCAGCAGCGAAAAGCCCTCGAACAGGAACTCGTGCTGATCGTGCTTGATGATGGTGGGAGTTTTCGTCAGAAAATTCGTCGGCGGAGAAATGGTAATGCTTTAAAGGAATACATCGTGAAAGGCCTCTTTCGTTAGGCGTCGGGAGACTAGGGGCCAAATATCCTTACCGATAGTGGTGCAGCTTGTCCGCGTTGTTCGAGTTTGGGGCGCACTTTGGAAAACCCTCCTCGCCCGGGTACTTCCCATGCCGGATTCCCGTGCGTCGGGAGCGCGCCGAGCAGCGGCACAGCGGTCCATCGTTCATCTCGCCCGGATCGTTGTACCACAGGTCCACGTGTAACCGCAGCGGATGCTTAATTTTCGCCGTCAGCTCCTCCATGCTGCACTCGTCCTCGAACTCGATCTCGTCGTCCGACGATTCCGACGAGGACGAGCATTTGTCGTGCTTGTGGCGGCACATTTTCATCTTGCGCTTACGCGGCGGCGGATTGTACGGTGGCTGTTTGGCCCGAATCTGTTCCGCCCGGCGGATCAGCTCCTCGTCGAACAGCGTGCACAGGGTGTCCAGCCGGGGCGTCGATTCGACGACCCGATCGGAGACGCGTTTGTAGTACAGCTCGGCCGGTGACGAACGTACCCAAACTGTGCGGTCTTCGTCGTTCGCCATTTCGGCAAGCTTCCGAGCAATATCCTCCGACGTTTCGCAGAAATTACGGCACCACTTGGAGAGGATTTCCGCCCGTTCAGTATCCTGTATGGAGTAAAAAAAAAGATTAAAAAAATATATTTTACACCTGACAAGTTTTATCCTAGGAAATCGTACCACTTTAAATCGAGAATGGCGACTGTTTCTCCGATCTCCGGACGACGAAACACTATCGTCCGACTCCCGCCTGCAGGATGAAGAGCGGTCCGGCCTGGAACGGCCCGAGCGATCGACATTCGACGGCACCGAATGCGACCTCCCGCTGTTCATGGCCGGGTGCTTTGAGACAGACGAACGGGAGGAATACGACGAGTTCCTGTGAGCCGACGGCGGATGGTGAGACGATGGTGGAGGGTACCCACTTCCGGTGCTGCTAGAACTCGAGGAACTCGATTCCCCGTAACGCCTGCTAGAAGAGTAGTGCGAGGCTCCCCCTGTGTACCCATGGTGTTTATATGACTGATGGTGGTTGGACTGGTACTGACCGGAACCAGCACTGTGCCCCGATCGATCGCGGTAGTATGGAGCCGCTGGCGTTGGATGTCTCCCCGTAGCGGGGAAGTTGGGTGGAGGAATGTTGAAATTCGGTAAAGAGAAACCTGCATTGCTTTGACCACCACTAGCCGCAACCGGTGGAGGTGGCGGTGGTCCAGAGTTGAACAGCGATGCACGTTGAGGTGGGTAATGGGTTTGCCTCTGCGGGTGATTCGATTGACGTTGGTGGCTCATGTTGCGAGCAAACAGCAAACCTTGTTTCTAATTGTCTAGTACATGAATATCACTTTCTTCTTTCACTACTCCCACAGTAAACTGTACAATTAGCATGCAAGCTGTGAAAAAGCCGAATTCGAAAGGATTTGTACAATTTGCGTGTGTCGGCAGAAAAACTCCGGCTGCGTCTATTCCGTTTGCTGTCAAACTGAAAGCAAAACAAATAAACACCTGTGAAAATATTCAAACTTCAAACACCCTACAGTGCTGGTCACACCAACACCCCATTTCTGTGAGGCATCTGGCAAATATTTGTATACATTACATTGCACAAACAAACTATCGATTTCTATATTTGTTTGATTGTTCAATATATCTATTCTATGAAATCTTCAAATCAATCTGTTTAATCTATTTTTGTCCAATCACCGGATTTTCGACTTGTGCACGATGCTTGTAGTTATTTCATCGGGCAGTGACAGTTCGTAGTAGCTGTCAAATGTGTACATCGTTTTCGTGCTTCTCGCAATAAGTCCGAGGATTTCAGCACACACAACTTTGTTCCATTTTTGTGTCTAGTAAAACGACTAAAAGCGTGTATTTAGCAGCAACAGTCGCAAACATGTCCTTACCGTACAATCTTCGTTGTCTCACAAAGCGCCTCCTGCTTCATAGATGGTAAGTGGCCTTTCCAGATAAAAAAAAAAGATCTAATCCGCAGTATGTATGCGCTAATCAGCCAAATGTCCGATCCCGAATTTCGTGTGTTTTATCGCTGCAGCTCCCCACAGTGGCGTACATTTTCCAGTGAAACAGTCGAAACAAGCGGTCGCGCGAGTATCCTCGACGGATCGACCGTGAACGTGCCATCCAAAGCAATCGTAACGCCCCTGCCGCCACTATCGCAACCGATTCCAGACCTACCCCCGGTACAGTACGCCCGGCCGGGGGATCAGAAAAACGTCACGCAAGTCACCCGGCTCAGCAATGGACTGCGCGTGGCGTCGGAAAATCGCTTCGGACAGTTTTGCACCGTCGGCGTGGTGATCGATTCGGGGCCGCGCTATGAGCTGGCCTACCCGAGCGGGATTTCGCACTTCCTGGAGAAGCTTGCCTTTCAATCGACCTCGGAGTACGCCGAGCGTGACGTTATCTTCCGCGAGCTCGAGCGGCACGGGGGCATTTGCGATTGTCAGAGCTCGCGAGATACGTTCGTGTACGCGGCCAGCGCCGACAGCCGAGGGTTGGAGTCGGTGACGAGGATTTTGTCGGAGGTGGTGCTGCGGCCGCGACTGTCCGTGGATGAGGTGGAGCTTGCCCGGCAAGCGGTACAGTTTGACCTGGAGACGCTCGGCATGCGCCCGGAACAGGAGCCGATCGTGATGGACATGGTGCACGCGGCGGCCTATCGTGACAACACGCTCGGGTTTCCTAAGCTTTGCCCCACCGAGACCGTTCCGAAAATCGATCGGGATACGCTGCTGTCGTACCTTCGGCTTCATCACTCCCCCGAGCGGATGGTACTGGCCGGTGTGGGTGTTCCACACGACGAGCTGGTCCGGCTGGCCGAGCGGTACTTTGTCGAGGGATCGGCCACGTGGGAGAGTGAAAAGAGCACCTCCCCGAACCCGAAAGGCGTTGACACGTCGATTGCACAGTATACGGGGGGTTCGAAGCTGGAAGAATGTGCCATCCCGGTGTACGCGGCCGTCGGTCTCCCGGAGTTGGCACACGTCGTGATCGGCCTGCGGGGTTGTTCGCACCAGGACAAAGACTTTATTGCCGCGTGTGTGCTCAACATGATGATGGGCGGTGGTGGATCGTTCTCCGCCGGTGGCCCCGGCAAGGGTATGTACACGCGGCTCTACACGAACGTCCTGAACCGGTACCACTGGATGTACAGCGCGACGGCGTACAATCACGCGTACGCAGATACTGGCCTGTTTTGCATCCATGCCACCGCACCGCCGTCGCACGTGCGCAACTTGGTGGAGGTTATTACGCGGGAACTATTCACGATGCAGTCCCGGCCGGGCGATCAGGAACTGCGCCGTGCGAAAACGCAACTCCAGTCCATGCTGCTGATGAACCTCGAGGCTCGCCCGGTCGTTTTCGAGGACATCGGTAGGCAGGTGTTGGCCACGGGCGAGCGGCGGCGGCCGGAACATTTCATCCAGGAAATCGGTGAGTCGCTTAAAGGACTCTGTTTCATTCCATACCATCATCTAACAAGCGCAACTTTTTTCGCTCACCGCCAGAAAAAATCACCGCCGAAGACGTCCAGAACGTGGCGCGCAAGATGCTTTCGTCTGCCCCGGCACTGGCCGCCCGCGGCGAAATCAAGGGAATTCCGGAAGTCAAAGATATTCACACGGCACTAGCGAACGAAGGGCGACTTCCCGGGAACCGGCGGTTGACATTGTTCCGATAAAGGAGTCACACGAGGAAACTGGATTGTTTTACTGGAAGCCAGAAAGGCAGAATGATCATCTAGTGTTAGGACTTACGTACGTTTAGATAAAAGAAGATTGTGCGATAGAAGAAAGGGATCGAATGAGGGCCATGTCTTCGAAGCTGTGTTTTTTTTTCTTTTGTAATGAGATGTAGATTTAACAAAGATTGGAAACATGTAGAACCTTTGCCACGTACGTGCAGGGCCAGTCAAAAGAGAGAGCAGTGCTGAAAGCACTAAAGTGTCTTTTGCATCTAACGTTGCTACCCGTTCAAATGGGAATTTACGTCAAACTGAACCCGATGCATGCAATATATTGTAAAAACCTATCAGTACCGAACGTTTATTATCTCCTCATCCTCCCCGACTTGGTTGACGCAATCCGTTTGCCCTCGATGTGGATTTGCGCACCGACAAATGAATTGTGTAAATGGATGATGTAATGCATCGAACGGTTCTCAACTGTTTAACAAAGTGAACCACTCCGTCAATATTGTTTTAAATTGTTGTCTTTATTTTGTCGTAAACGTTTATCCGCTTCGAAAGGTGGTTCACACTTATTGCGCCCCGTTTTCCCCCAGGTGCCCTACCATCCAATTGCAATTGCTTCTCACTAAATCAAAACTATCAAATCAATTGTACTACGATGCTAACTAAAGGTAGGTAGGGTGAATGTGTGCTTCGGGGTGGTTCGATTTGAGTCTAGTAAGGGATAGATTTGGTACAAGGTTGCACAAAATCAGAACAACAGCCCGCCCCTGCAGCATTTGGAGTTGGGATGACATAAAAGGTGGGGCTAAATGTTGCAAATAAAATGCTCTGGTGCTTAACCTTTGACTCTAATCGTTTTAAATTTTCCCTCCGGGTGTTATTATGCATTGCAACCAGGTAGAAAGTAAGAACATGAATGTCAGTCGTTCAATGAATACTTCCTATGTACGAATATATTGCTCCCACCGCGCGTATCCTGCTGGAGTGCGGTTAACCGGGGTGAAGCGATGATGGATAATAATTTAAATTTTTATATACTTTATCCCTTTGTGTCGCGAACCATCGACTTGTGAAATGCTGTTTCCTTACGCAAAATGCAGCTTAACGATTCTTCATTTTAAAGCATATCATCATCATCTTCATCATCATCATCATTAAGCGCCCCTCCCTTTTTCCCCTTCTATCATCTATGGTATTGGCGGTGCACGCAACAATCGTGCAGCATATCGTCCCTTCCCTGTCCCGCTTTGCCTTAACTATAGTTGCCCATCTTTCCCTGTCGCATGTGCAGAGATCCCTTTGACCGGATTGCTGCGAACGAATGCGAACTACGGATAAAGTGTGAATGGATGAGGTTTCCTTTTTTTCTTTTTTTTTTCTTGTTCGATGACTTGCCGCCCGATGGTGGTACCCATTTTGATGATTACTTTAATCTGGTCTGGCGTGCGTTGCGTTGCTGTGCCGTTATTTAAGTAATAATGTCCGACTTTCTGCGCGTCTCGCCGAACAGGATCGAACAAACTCGATCGACCAAAAACGCCAGCAGAAGGTCTGCTATCAACACGGTGACAAGCATTCGGCGGTACTGTTAAGAGATTGAGAAGTGAGTATGGTATGCGGTTAGTCAGCGTGCTTCAAAAGGGTACGAGTGCGAGTTCTAACTTACATCAGGCTCGAAGTCGATCACCTCGAACGTGGTCAGCAGATCGGGCACGATGCCCAAAGCCAAGCATAGGACGATCGCGCTCGAGCTGAAGATCGCATACGACAGCAAACGATTCTCCCGCAGACTCTCCATGAACGGATGGCCCTTGTAGTTGACGGCGACCGTCGCGATCTGCATGGCGATGCCGATAATGTACACCGTGCTGTTGATGATGTTCGGTTCGAATTCCTGCTTTTCGTCGGGTGCTAGGTCCACGTTAAGCTTCACTTTTCCTTCCCTGGGGAGAATGGAGGAGGTGTAAAATGTATGCACATAGCTGCATTGTTTTGTCACACGAAGAGGTGAATAATTCACCACTCACCTCGGGGGAGATCTTTCGGTGGCCTCGTGTACGAGATAGATGAGGGCGGAGAAGTGCACCGCAAACTGTGCCAAAATCGTCGTCACGGAGTAGAGGTTGAAGATGTTCGGCAGTGGCGCCTGCTTCGAAAGCACCTTCAGCGGCTTCGAGCGGGTGATGAACAGAAAGCTGGCCGCCGTCAGCAGCCCGTGCAGGGTGAGCTGCGTGTCGCTGTGCTTCACACCATCGATGTACAGAACCGACTGGCAGTAGGCGGATATCAGTGCATTGAGCGCTAGGATTTTGAACATCTGCAGCGTTGTTACCAGCGTGCAACGGCCTTGCTTGATAATGTGACACACTGAAGGGAGACAGAGAGAGAGAAAAAAAAAGTTAAATATTATGATGATCAAGAAGTCTTCGAAATCTATTACAACATCACGTTGCTACGCTACGCAATTTTCAAAAGGCTACTTCGATTCGAAAACACACTTACCGCAATTTATCGATGTCAACCGGCTGGTGAAAGGAGCCGCAATGCTCGCATCACCGAGCTTCACAATCTGCACTTGATCTTCGTCCATCTCCTTCAGCGCCCTCTGGAGCCGGTCCTGGGCAGCACTCTGATTTTCTCTCGCCCTCATAATAGCCCGCTCCCGAGGCGTCAACTGTTTGCGGCTTGCTTCGTCCGTTCCAGCAGCCGAGCCTCCAGCCGGGCCTGCTTTGATGGCCTTTTTCTTTTCATCCTTCTCCTCCTGCTGCTGCTTCCGCTCGGTCCGGGAGGGCATGTGGCTCAGCAGGGACACACCGACGTGGGCGTGCTTCAGGGCACCGACATCGTTCGTGCCGTCGCCGCACATGAGCGTGTAGTAGCCGAGCTTCTTCAGTGTCGTGATGACGTACTCCTTCTGTTTCGGTGCGAAACGTGCGAACACGGTCGCGTAGGGGATCAACTGCTGCAGGTAAGCGTAACGTTCCCGATCGAGATACTGGAGACCCTCGCCGGTGATGCAGAAATCGTACTCCCGGTAGAGTTCTTTGACGGTGCGCTCATCCACCGGTAGCCGTAGCTCCTGATTGATGGACTCCCAGTGCCATTCGGAGCTGCCGCCCTTGGTGGTTTCACCGTCCGGGGGCGTTAGGATCACGATCGTTCTGCGACTGAACCGTAGCTCCTTCGCCACGTGACACGCCGTCAGCGGATTGTCTCCCGTGATCATCATTACTTTGTGCGAGGCCTGAATGATCTCCTTGATGGCATACTTTGAGTCCGGCTTGAGCGGGCAGGAAATGATTATGAATCCGGCGAACTCCAGATCGCGCTCCACATCGTCCCGCTTCAGCTCCCGGACGGTGTTGGTGTCCAGCGTGCCGAAGGTTTTGTATCCCAGCGCGAGAACACGGGCCCCGCGCCGTGAGTACTCGAGGTACGTCCGTTCGTAGTGCTCCGGGACGTGCTTAAGCATCTTCACGATCACTTCCGGTGCTCCCTTGACCGTCCCGATGTAGCAGGTATCGTTCGTGAACGGTATCAGGTAGCCGGCCAGCACGGACATGCGCTTGAGCGAGGAGGAAAAGTGGAACCGATGGTAGATGCGAAGGGCCTTGAACTTGCCCCGCTTCGGCACGACCGAGTCACCCTTGGTGAGGTTCCAATCGATCGCCGTGAGTGTAGCCTTTTCCAGCGGATCGCCGACGAGACCCTCGTCGAGCTGCACGAGCGAATGGCACGAACCGAGCACGTGCGCCGTCGGTTCCGGGATTTCGCCGATCGGTACGATCGAGGTGTCCGGCTTCAATCCGGCAATGCCCTCCACGACGAGATTGTCGCTTGTGAGGGTCCCCGTCTTGTCGAAGCAACAAATTTGCACCTTTCCGGCGAACGGCATGCGGAACGGTTCCGTGCAGTACACGAACACTTTCGACAACTGCAGAAGGGACGTGTTGACGGCCAGCGACAGCTCGATCGGTAGATCCGGCGGAATGATGGACGTCAGAATCAGCGTACACTCCAGGAACAGCTTGTAGCGGTTTCGCTCGGGATCCTCGGTGCCCTTGATCCACACGTACGCCGCGGCAGCGACGGCGAACACCAGAAGGAACAGAATGAAGGCAAACGTTTCCAGGTTGTTCTCGGTGACGCGCTTCACGCCGAACAGGATCGTGCGGAGGAGCTTGCCCTGAGAGGTGTTGAAGCCGGTACGCAGAACGTAACCGATGCAACCATTGTCCGGCGAGCGCATGGCACTCTTGCTTGGCGCGGAATGCTGTACCACCTTCGTGCCGCGGAACAGAACGTGTAGCTTGCCGTCGGCCTCGATGTCCAGCACCTTGTCATGCTCGTCCGTGTTGTTCTCGAGAGATTCCTTCATCTGCGGGACGGACTCGCCCGTCAGCATGCTCTCGTCGACGATACAAGACCCCCGTATCAGCAGGAGATCGCACGGGACTAGGTTCTCGTCCTGTGATCGCGTCACCGACACCAGATCACCCGGCACAAGCTTGGCCGAGCTCATCGGCCGCCAGCGCCGATTGCGGAACACGTTGATCGGGTACGGTTTGTTGCCCATCTTGCGGATCTCGGACAGACTGCGCAGCTGCTGCTGCACCAGCACGCACTCGAAGATCACGAGCATGCAGAGCGTGAAGAGGGAATAGTACATGTACTCGTCGAGGCACCAGAGCAGCACGGAGAAAATCTGAAACACGAAGAACGGCGCCGTAGCACGCTCTTTGAACAGCTCGAAAAACTCCGGCACCACCATCTCCATCTCGTTGTCGCCGTACGTTGCCTGCGCGAGTGCTACGTCCGCATCCTCCAGGTGGCCCTTTGACTCGTAGTACTCTTCGTACGTGTTGTGGATCGGGAATTCCACGCTGCGGAACAGCGCCTTGTTCGGGTCCCAGATGTATTTCGCCTTTTGAAACAGGAACCAGTACTGCGGCTCGCTTTCTTCGCCCTTACGCTCTCCGTCCGCTTCATGCTTGGCTTTGTGAACCCGTACCAGCTCCGAGGCACCATTGTTCTCGGTCGGAACAACCTTCACGATCGCCCCGCTACAGGGTGCTTTCGTTTTCCGGCAGTTGAGGAACGTCTGCACGTGTACGCTCCAGAAGCAGCATAGGCACACGAAGATCTGCGTGAAGCCGATTCCGGCCAGGAACAGCAATCCGGCGTCCCGATACTCGTCGATTCCGTACACGAACACCCACAGGTACAGCCAGAGGGCATAGATCAGCATAAAGGGCATCACAGACCCACTCAGTGCGACCGGAAGCGGAATGTGGATGGTCGCATACTGCACCAGATCGTCGAGCGAACCGGTGCCGGTCAGCTTCTTCTTGTCGTTGCCCATCCCGTGCCTTCCGGTCAATGTTTATCGATGGATCCCGGCAGCTCTGCTGGTGGTTTCGTAAGCTCACGTACACCGTGTCCACAATCGGTTGGTGGGTGATGGGGTGGTTATTAATAAAAATCACAACCTGGAGTCTCGATGGATTTCCGGCCCGGGAAGCTGGTGCGGCACTCACGGTTGAACCTAAAATCGAACCATTTTACCTTCCCTCACCAAGCCACGGATCGTCTACAGGCAAGTATCGAGCAGGCAGTCTATGGAGCAATCCGAACGCACTTCACGGCGGAAGTCGAATAACCGTCACCAAAAACTATTCCGTCGCGCGTCGAAGGAACACTTTTCGGTTTTCCGCAGATAAAATCCGCGAATGTACTTTTTTCGTGAGGGAATCGTGGCAGAATCGGTCAGACGACATGAAAATAGTGTTGACAGCGCAGCGAAGCACCTACTGGGATTAATCCGTTTCTAGTAGGACAATGCAGTGCATCCATTCGGAATATTCATTGACAGTATAGGTGCAATGGAACTAAATCAAATCATCTACCAAATCTGAACAGACGCTATAACGGTGATACGATGCATCGATAACGAAATGCAGCAAAATCACCATTCAAAAACAAAGTGATAACCCTGGAAAAACGCTACTTTCATTTTAAAATACTGTATATTTTGCATGTCAAGTAGGTGCACAAGTCCGTTCCATCTTGTCGGCGTGTGAGTCCGGTGCCACATGCACCAACCTGCTGCTTCTATACCTGAAAATGAGAAAATTGATGTTGACGTTTGGCACGGATGGTGTTGTTTACTTTATTTTCGGCGAATCCAATTTCTTGTTAAAAAAGTTGTTTACCTCGTCGCGACGATAAACAACCAATATCGTGCCACCAGAAGCCAGCAATATTGTGATTTGGAAAAATGGATAAAACTACACAAGAGTCTCCATTAAAAATGTTACTAAGTGGTGCGTCAAGGCCCGCCGGTGCATCTGTGCAAATGACGAAAGTAAGTTGTGCATGGTTCGATTGTTAAACGATGATGGTAATGACCCTCTGAGTCTCCTTGTCTCCACAGCAGCCACCGCAAGCCAGCATATTGATGCAAACTCCCATACCAACTGGGCCACAAGAGGCGATCAATTCAGTTCTGGTCAGGTAATTTTCGATGGTGACAAAATGTAACATACCAACCTCGTTAACCCCACCGCATTACTCTCAGGAACTGCGTTGCCACGGTTAGTGTTGGCTGTGAATTGAACCTGAAAACAATTAACTTTCGCACGAGAAACTCCGAGTACAATCCATCCCGGTTCCATGGCGTAGTGATGCGGATACGTGATCCACGCTGTACGGCCTTAGTCTTCCGTTCGGGCAAAATCATCTGCACGGGTGCGAAAAACGAAGCCGAGGCCAACCTAGGACTGAGAAAGTTTGTTCGCATCATTCAGAAGTTAGGGAATAATGTAAAGTTTCTTGATTTTAAAGTGCAAAACCTAGTCGCGACAGCGGATCTACGGTTTCCGATACGGTTAGAGAATTTAAATCAAGTGCACGGACAGTTTAGCTCGTATGAGCCGGAACTGTTTCCGGGGCTTATTTACCGAATGGTAAAACCAAGGGTCGTTCTTTTAATATTCGTTAACGGTAAAATTGTATTTACGGGCGCGAAAAATCTGAGAGAAATTAACGAAAGTTTGGAAAACATCTATCCGATTCTGCAGAGCTTCCGCAAAAACTAAACGTAAAACACGCCTGCTGTCGATTTCATTTCAATTAGACGTAATTTATACATGTATCGGGAAAGTGCGATTTTTATCGAGATAATTAGGGTAATTTATTTTTCGCCGTCAATTTTAGTACCATAATATCATGTTAAAACAAATATATGTATCATGATGTCCTGTAATCGAATACTCGATTAATTTTATTTTAAGATTAAATATAAATTTGATATATTACATTTTTTTCTACGCACTACTTTGCGCTTCAGTTGACTTATTATTTCTAATCTTCCATTTTTATTCATCGACGCTTGGAGTCACAAATTTCAACTATTTTTTATTTAAGGGTTCGGCTTTATTTCAGTTTTCCTATTCTAGTTTTGTTTTCGTATCACAGATTTTTTGAAATTACGCTCTATTCCCTACTCCATCCCTTTCTTCCACCCCGGCATGCAACTTCCCGTTAGTGCTAGGTGGGGACAAATTTCAACAATCGTAACGTCGTAACGTCACGTTAACAAGCATGCAAACTGGTAAAACATTGGATATTACTCGCATTTTACGGCTAACCAAACCGTACTCATATTATTGCGTAAATAGTAATATTATGGTTCTTGAAAAGATATGGAAGGACTGAAAAATGTGTCGTAAGATTGACAGACAATTCATTTCCAGGCTCGGCGTACGGCACACATAAGAAACAAATCAAATCATGAGAAGTAAATCAGTCCTAATGATGGCAGGATTCATACAAAAATAGAACCACCCCATGAATCTGATAAAGAAGCTATAACTGGTAGCACGGATGGTACAATTGAATGAATTCGTTGCATCCTTTTCGCGGAGAACATGCGGATAGTTCTAGGCGACTAGCTCGTGTCTGTGCGTGTGACCGTAAGTGCGACCGAGTTTCCTCTCCGGGCACATCACAGCGCAGCAACAGCGTTCTCTCAATCGAAGAAATCACCCTTTGGAATGGGTTGGTTGGCTCCTGAAAGTCTGAAGTCGTGCAGTTGGCTGACGCTAAACTTTTATCCCCGTCGGCAGGGGCATGCTGATCACAGGGATGGCATAAAAACTGGCTTCCAATGTGCGAAATGTTGAATATGTGTGCTTATGCACCAGACTGTACGTGAGCTCATGGTTACGATTTTCGTCGCATAGTGCCACGCTCGTCTCTACCGTTCCCAAGCTCCCGCGTTCGCCACGTGGTTGTTTGGGAAGAAAAGAGAAAAACGTTGTCCGTCGTTTTGTCTATGAAAAATATGACCGAAACCGAAGAAAGTGTTTTCCAGCCGCACTGCACTTATACCTATTCTGAGTTCTACTATCCCATTGATTTTTGCCGAGCTCTAAAAAAAGTCAGGTTCATTGGTTTCATTTTGTTTTGTCATTGCCTTGCTTGAATTAACATTTAAAAGTTTTGTGCACAAATCGCTTCTGGCATTAAATAAGTGATTCAATATTTAAAAAAAAAAGAATTTTAAACTAGAACAACATAACAAGAAAACCTGGCAAAAAATCAATTCTTCCTCCTTCCGGAAGACGGGCAGGTTAATAAATATTTCATGCCACTGTTCGCGGTAGTCGCGTCGTCCTGCTTCGTACCACTATTTCCTAGTTAGAAACGTCCTGATTCTATCCGTTTCACGCAACAGGAGGTCGTTGAACTTCGTGGGTTCTTTCGGTTGCATAATGCACTTTCGCGTTGCGGTGCGAAATGATCGGGACCTGAGCATGGCAGGCAGGCACTTTCCCTTCTGCTACATTCACTGTAAACTGCTGGGAGAAAAAAAAAAGACAAATGAAACTGGTAGCTTGTTTTGGCCACATAATGGAACGTTCAGTGCATGGGTAAGGTGGGTGGATGGCTGGATGGATGGATGGCTAGATTGCCCGAAATTGGGTCAGCTAGACGGTAAAATGTCAGTGTTTCCGCGAATCGAAGGAGTGCATGGGTGCGTCCTTGCTGAGTGGTAGATTAGCCAATTTTAGTGGTACTTCCGATAGATCCATCAAATGGAAGTTATTTCCAAATTACGGTGGCGATGGAATAAGTCTACCAACGCGTCTTACGACTCATTTACGGATGATTGTCGCGGATATTGGAACCGGAAAAAAACCGGCTCATAAAACCGGCGAATGTCCATGGTGTATAAAGGATTGGGTAGCATTTCAACAAAGTACATGCCATTATAGAAGTACATTCTGTATAATATGTAAAATATTCAAAAGATATGCCTTTTAACGGTATATTTAAGTACCATATATAACAACCCACTTTTCTTCCGAAAAGAAGCAAAATCAAATCAGGAGGTTGCGACACACACGGAAAGTAGCTTTGTCCATCTCGAATAACGAATTGGAAGAATAAATGAAAGGTATGCATTGTGTAGAATAAGAAATAAAACTTTTCATCGAAAAATATTGACATTTACATTCGGAGGGTTGTTATAGATGCGTTATAAACATTTAACCAAAATGCGAATCGAATCGAAAATGCGAAACATCATCGCTTCATAGAAACAGAAGCAAACTTAGGGACATTTTACAACTAAGATATTTTTAACTGATTTTTTTAACTGAATTCAATTCAATATTTCTAAAAGAAAGTGTTATGGCTACCCAGAGGAAAACTGCTCGGATTGTCATCGCGCAAAGTGATTGATAACAGTGTTTGAAAACATGTTTCCCGATGGAAAATTATACGTGGGACGCAAAGCTGATATCTTGTTTAGCCTGTGGCGCTTAGTAGCAGCAGCTGGATGTTTTCGTACATATCTGAGACGGAAATGTGAAGCATGTGATTGCCACCGTTCGTTTGTTCGTTCGTTCGTCGCAGCTGCAAGTGCGTGGGAGACGCGCGTTGTTTTCGCTTATTTGTGAACGGTGCAATGGCGTCGACCGTTATTCCTGATATCTGTGTACCACCACAGCTTGCAACCATATTTGTTGCTGATACGATTTGATGAAGGACACGATCTTCGTGGAATTATCAAAGTATCGAAACAACAAAATCTTATTCCGACCGTTCATTGAATGATGCTACTGTGTTCGATTAGAATATGAACTGTTTCGCGTCAAATCACATGTTACCAGCAAACCCATATGGTAACTTTTCAATAGCTTTTTATCGGGCTCGTTTAGGTTAGTCCACTGCGTCATTTCCTATGATCATCATCTTGTCATGAGGCGAGAAACGGGCAACATCAATCAAAGTGCGACGACAGCTAAAATTAAACGAAAACCGCCCAACCTTCCGCGCTAATGAAAACCTACGGGTTTGGTTGGAATTTGCCTCCATCGTTCGTCTCCACCAACAGGTCCCCGGTCTGCGATGTGTTATCCTGCAGGCGGTGTGGCCGGTACGTTGTGTCTCAAGAGTACACAGTATGATCGGATGATAAGCGAACTTTGACATGGCGTGGGCTTCACGAGGGCCACACTGCGTAGGCCGTTGCGAGCCACTAATCTGCTACACCAGCTACCTGTTTGGTGGTGGGCGTTTCGATTTCCTTTCCGAAGCGACCGCCAATGTTAGCTGACTGCACATCATCATTGCCACTCTGTTTAGCCAACCGTGTGCCACCGAAGAAACGCCACCTGCTTCACTTGTACGTGGCGTTTAACGCCTCACAGGCGTGGGTTTTCTTGAGCATTCCACTGCGAGTTCCACCAGGTAGCTCTTTTTTCTTACCTTCTTAAGCCCGGATAGTGTAAACTGGTTGATAAATGGGCTTCCGTGGTGCGCAGATAGGTGGAAAAGCGCTGGAAAAACATGCACAAGTTGCAGCACACACTTGTAAACCGTAAACTGCGCGCACAAAAACTTGTACGTTCGATTCTGTGCACACTTCCTACGCAATGTTGCCACAGCTGCCACTATTTGTGGCGTTTCTTGGGGAGATGGCTTGCTTCTGCAGCTGCTCCCAAGTGTGGGCTTATCCTGCTAAGATCCTATTTACCCCACCATCTAAGCGTTAAACGCACGCCACCGTTCCTGTTTGTTGCCATTATTATTTTCTACTAACAACTTCCACCCGTAACCCGTAACCGCTTCTGGATTTGATACAATTTTCGATTATCTCAGGTTGAGAACGTTTTACCACCATTTAAATAAAGCATCTTTTTATTTTCCCCTATTGCTTCTATAAGCTCTACTACTTCTCTGTTCGTTTTATTCCTTCTTTTCTCGTACAAACGTCCACTGTTCTTTGTCTTCCCAATCTGTCGTTTTTTTTATCCTCTCGAATGGTTAACGCTTTTCCGCCGAGCTTGCCAGATGTCTTTTTTCTCGTTTCTCTATTATATTCCACTGGTTTTTTTCCATCACTCCACCCGCTCCTGCAGCTGATTTGCCTTGTGTACCAAAACTGTGTGTGCACGAGGATACAGTTCCTGCAACCGACCGACCGACCGACGGACCGACCGAACGAACGAGCGAGCGAACCACCTACACGTTTTTTCGGGCCTCGGAACCGGGTTCGACCTTTGACATTTAGCTACCGCTCTAGATCCCTGGTGGATTTTCCCCGTGATGGGCTGGGTGGGAAGGGTCGACGCTGGCGGGAAGGAGAAGCTCCGGCAGCTTGTTGCTTCTGGCGGGGCGAGAGGTTGGTTAGGGTAATGGAATAACAGTCCATCGAAATCGAGCAGGTTAGAGCAACATCTTCAGTCGCGCCCGCAGCTTTTGATGCTGCCCTGTGAAGTTGTGTGTTTACCCAACCTACCGTTTTCTTCGGTTCTTCTTACTTGTACATCAAAACTCTCGAAACTTTCTTCCTACGGCATGTCCTTATACCATCTTGATCTCGAGTCGGGTTGTTTCCGAGCTAAGACAGGACAACACCGTTCAAACGAGCAGGCTCTTGCTAAGCCGTGAGCTACAGCGATATCCATTTCCACCGTTTTGCCAGTCACATGATTACTCTCCGATCTCGTGGCCAGTTGAACGGGTACAGTTCTGCATGGATGAAAGCAGGGGAAGGAGGATGAGCAGGTGGAACTCAAGATGTGTGTAACTTTTGTTCGCAATCATTTATTTCCCGCTTGTTTGCTCAATACTTTGAGGAACAATGGGCTGATGCAAACTGTAACCTGATTGATCTCAGCGTGTTTTAAGAAGCAAAAATAATGTTTCTGTGTTTTTCGCCGAGCAATTTAATTGAAGAGGGAATATATTTACGAACACGCAACAATTGCCATTAGTAAAATTCGACTATTTTCCTGCCTTAATTTTTTTCAAAAAAAAGAAAAACTGTTGCATTTAAACCGAACCGTTTGATTCGTGGAAACTTATTGTAATGAAATACCTTCGCGTAGGGTTTCATTATTTTTCTCGTCGCAACAATATGCTGCTCTCCCTGCCCTCTTATCTATGGCAAATAATTGCAATTTTTTCCCACCTCTGTTCTTTATTGTTTGTTGAGGTATGTTTTGTATAATTTGTCTGACCTTTCGACGAAGAACGACCACGTGAACGCTCAAATTCTTGGAATAGTACTTCCATTTGGATGGAGAAGCTCACTTGCTTCTTTTCCAGACGAGTGTAATAAAATTGAAAATATTAACGGGGCGAAAACGGTTGTACAGGAAAGGATATCGATGGAGGCGAATTGAAATGAGAAAACAAAAACAACAAAGAAGGGGCAACTCATAAAACACTTCAAGCTAGACATCAATATAGAGATGTTTGTATTGCTGATACAGGTTTTTTCAATGGATAGGATAAGCGTAAACGCGTTTAGCCAATGTGCAAAAATGGCCTATCAAAGTTGAAACCTGAACAAGCCATGTGTGAACCCATCAAGCCAAATGTCGTATTCATCAGCATAAACACACAATCGAACACCAGATATTTAAACCTCATTAACATAAAAGTCAGATTCGAGGCCGGTTTGTTTTGGTTTTCATAGATGCAAATTGTGTACACATACATATACAGGTTTTTTCAATGGATAGGATAAGCGTAAACGCGTTTAGCGTCATTAATCAAAATTGAAACCTCATTAATCAAATTTGAAACTTCATTAATCAAATTTGAAACCTCATTAATCAAATTTGAAACTTCATTAATCAAAATTGAAACCTCATTAATCAAATTTGAAACCTCGTTTATCAAATTTGAAACTTCATTAATCAAATTTGAAACTTCATTAATCAAATTTGAAACTTCATTTATCAAAATTGAAACCTCATTAATCAAATTTGAAACCTCATTTATCAAATTTGAAACTTCATTAATCAAATTTGAAACTTCATTAATCAAATTTGAAACCTCATTAATCAAATTTGAAACTTCATTAATCAAAATTGAAACCTCATTAATCAAATTTGAAACTTACATTACACCAGATATTTAAACCTCATTTTCAACTTTAATTAATGAGGTTTAAATATCTGGTGTTCAGGTATCAACTTTGATAAATGAGGTTTCAACTTTGATAAATGAGGTTTCAACTTTGATTAATGAGGTTTCAACTTTGATTAATGAGGTTTAAATATCTGGTGTTCAGGTTTCAACTTTGATTAATAAGGTTAAAATATTTGGTGTTCGATTGTGTGTTTATGCTGATGATGTTTATGCATGGCTTGTTCAGGTTTCAACTTTGATAGCCCATTTTTGCACATCGGCTAAACGCGTTTACGCTTATCCTATCCATTGAAAAAACCTGTAAAACGCCCAGTTCGTTGCCCAGAAATACCATTAACAGTTGCCAATTAAACTTTACCGAGCTGAGATAGTAAGTTGCTAGTATTGCCTGCTGTGTATGAACAGTTTTGCAGGTATAAATTCGTGGAAAATTATTTCCGTCCCCATTCGTACCCATAGAAGCATCGCTGGTTGACATATGACCTTTTCCGCTGTTTCGCGTGAATGAGAAACGCGCTGGGCGTGTGAGTGTGTCTGGCATGTGTGGGTTTTAATGGCTTGGCGCATGGAGCCATATGATGTGCGATGTGCGAACGCAAAAAAAAAACCATTTATCGAATGAATTCCGCGAAAAACCCAGAGCGCCAATGGCATTCGTCGTTCGTTCGTTCGTTTCATTAACTGTTTAACTGTGCGTTTCGACCGGTTTCCAGTTTTCGCGGAACGCGACAGGGACACTCGCCGGTGATGACAAAAACCGGTCGGGCTGGCGGTTTGTTGGACGGACGACGAAAGGAGGAGCGGCACAGTTGGGTTTTCCGCGAGCATCAGCGTTTCATTAACTGACACGGCGCTGGGAAAGTCCCGCGAACGCCCAGCACTTTCCGCCATCGGTGGTGGGAACAGCGGGAACACCATAGCGAAGGAGGATATGGCGTGCTGCCTTGAGGTGTCGAATAGAAATGCGAGGTGAATTTTCGTGGCGCCAGGTGCCGGCACTTGGTAATCACTCGGGCACGGCTCGGAACGTATGTTTTCTCCTGTGGATTTCCAGGGACTGGCAATGGAAATTTCCCAGAATCTGAATCACCAACCGGAGGTGTGGGTTTTTTTAGACCTTTAAAATATCGTCACCTTCGCCAGCTGTTACACAAATAGTCCACTGGTTTGATTCATCTTTCAGAACAGTCATAATATTAAGATAATAATGGTTGTTAATTAAATTGATAGCTGAATAGCTAATGGAAGATTCAAACTACGCCTTAATTTATCACATAGATGCGTTTGAGGATTATTTAATATACCGTGGAACATATTGACTCGAATAATAAAACAAATTAAACAGGTTAACACGTGGTTCTGTAATACAAAGTAACAAGCAGGGTTTCCGTTTACAAATTCTGACACAATTTGTCTTTCAACCCGCTGGTAATATGTTCTTGTGATACTCACCTGGAAATACCTATTGCTCCTATGGAAATCTCGAAGATTATTCCTTCCAAGAGAGAAGGTAATTTTGGGTATATTTGCTCTGAATAGAATTGTGAGCACTTAATTTGTACATAAAAAAAAACTGTCAAAGTAATAATAATCGCTTAATGGAGAGTTTATGAAGGTTTTGGGAGACCATCTATAGAATTTAAATGTTATCATTTCAAAAGCTCCTTCTTTGGTTTCTACATTCAAATTGTAGCTGTTTGAGCAAACACGCTCCATGCTATAAAATTACTAACAAACGGGCATCCCGCGTAGCAACAAAGCCATCGATAGTCCTCTGTTTTTCCGCTACGCATCGGAACAAATCGAACATTTGTGTGCAGGAATGGCCTTCCTTTCCTGCCGTCCGCTGCGTGCCATTCCGTTTTCCACCGCCAAGTGGCATAAGGCACCGATTCTGTGAATGCTGGCGCAGGATAACATCTCGTAGTCACGTACAATCGACATGACAGCGCTGGTGAAGTTGATTGAAATATTACATCTACAAGCGTGGCCACGCGTACGGTACGGCCGGTTGCACAGAGCCCCCTGGCAGACCCCGGCTCGCATAACCAGGACCCTTCGCGTCCATGCGGTGCCTTAGCAGGATAAATGGTGAAAAATGGCAACGGCTAACGGTGGGAGGTGGCGAGAGATCAGTCCATTAGAGCACGAGCCGGCCAGGGGTAGCTTAATGAGCATTCTGTATCTGTTGATTTCCTCTCCGCAACGGTTTTCTTTCGATTGTCGGCAACGTTCGACAGGCTTGAGAGATGGTTTTTCTTCGCGGAATAGTTTCATCCTTCCTGCTGGCATATACTGGTGGTATTAAACCGTACTCTGGACCGATTACTTTTTCCCGGCAGGAACAGCACTTGAGCCATAAGACTGTACCGCATCCAGAGAGCTTCTTGGTGGGGAGTCATCACCAAAAAAAAAAAAAAAAACAACAAACAAAAAGGAAATGCTTTGTTGAGTTTCGCTCGGTAGAAGCTGTGCGTTGTGTGCGGTGGAGAAAAAGTGAGGGAAAAGTTTAACCAATTTTTCAACCAACATTTCGTGCGTCACGATGAAAGTTGTGGAGGTCCAACAAGGCGTCGAGAGTTTTGAAACACTTTTGCCTCTGACGTTACGAAACAAACTGAAGTCGATTGCGGTGGAAAATGGGGATTTTGGTGCAAGGGGAAAGGTTAAAAAATGTCCCGGTTGGTCGATGAAAAGATGCTCGAGTGCACAGCACATTCCAGCATGAGAAATTAGCTTCGCTGACTGCCTGTTTGGGGGTTTGGAATTGGGTTCAGCTTGTGAGACATTTGACCTTTTGCTACAGGCAACAAGTGGGTGGAGCCGGATGGAGGTAGAATGTTCGTGCTCCTCAGCCCCGATTATTTCTTTCAAATTACCATCCCAAGAAATAAAACACAATCAGTCCGCCTGTATATATGTATATAATATATATGTATAGTATATATTTGGGTTTAATCTATGTACAAAGCAGCAGATCGGAGCAGTTCATCTGGTTGATACTCACGATATAAATGTCGTAAATTTTGTTTAATTCATAGAGAGGATATGTACATTTGTAGTGCGTGTGTGTAATTAGTTCTGCTTCGATTTTTCTCTGATGATTTGATTTCCATACACTGGATGTTTTCCTTTGTTAGTTAACGTTGTTGTTAGGCTATGCGTTCTATTATGTCCTGTGACAGAATGAGTTGCGTTTGAAATTGTACGAGTTGATCTATTGAGAATTGGTTTAATTTTACTGTAAATTGAATCTTCTTGCAATGCTTTTTTTTTGTACGATACTATTAAGCTGCTGGAATAGTTTCTTCATCAAGCATGTGTGCTCGTACGATGTTGGCTGACGTTTATTTGTTTGATTTTTCCATTTCTCACCGATAGCATTTGAAGACGGCAATCAGAAGAGTCGGTAATAACATGTTTCAGCATTATCATCACTATCACCAGCAAGAGATCATTGTCTATGTTTGTGGGATTTGTAGCATTGCCTCCGAGTTAATGCAAAGGATTATCCGGTACCTTGTTTCTCTTTGTCTGTTTTCGCTCCACACAACACCTACACATTTGGATGCTTCCGAGGGCACACAAACAACTCGCCTCGAATGGTGGCAATGCCTTGATCCACATTACGTATTCCTAGCGAATGCTTCCATGACGTAGCGAGTTGATATCTTGAATAATTTGTGCAAGTAACAGCATTTGTAGGTTTGCATTATGTCGATGTTCACTTTCCGTTTCAATATCAACCAAATCATTCTCTATGATGTATGAACATTGACTTGTTAATTGCGCGCGCAATGCAGCAACGCACTCCCTATCCACCCGAGTGCAAGCGTGCCAATCGTTTCCATTCAATTCTTCCATTCACTCCCGCACCGCAACTGCAACTGATGCTGGTAGATTTGTTTGCACGAAAGAACTGTTTCATAGCCATGGTTTGCATTTGTTCGATAATTTGGTGCATACAAAAAATACATTTATCTGTGTAGAAAATTCATTCCGTTGCTTCGTTTCTGTCCATGTTAGATTTCCCGTTTTCAAGTTGCCAGTTTAACTAGTTGATTAAAATCTTCTGCATTGAACAGTGTATGAAAGATTTAAACGTTTTGTAACTATTAGAAAAGTTGGCACTATTTCAAGTATTCTGTTAATTGTTTACGCGAAACGTTTATCGCAATGAGTACTGTGTACGATGAAGCTTGTTTTGCAGCTTTAATTTTGATCTGAATTAGGCTTGAAAGTTATAATTGCAGCTTGACTGGTAAAATGTAAGTAAATATGTCGCAAGATTGGTCAATACATAAAAGCCTAAATGCTAAGAAGCTAACAATTATGAGATAAAAACAATAAAACAGACAATAAAAGTCTATAACATGTAAACTATACGATACTGTTGCGTTTTTTCCATTTTTTTAATCTTCTTTGTTCATCTTAGTTTTTCTTGCTTTTCCTCTTTTAAATTTCTACCTCCTATCTCCCTACCTATAACTCTATCTCTATCTCTTTTGCACGGTCATTCTCACGCTCGCCCAATATTATCTACTGACAAATAGTTTGCTCTAAAAACGATTCAATATTTATTGTCAAATTTGTGTTATGTGATCCTTTCAGTTTTTCCATCTTTGCAGTTTGTATTTTGCGTTAGCGTTTGCTTGTTCTTTAATCATTATTAATTAAAACATAATTTCCTCTCCCTCTGTGAAGCCTTCACATTTCCTTGCAGAATGCCGGTCGCGTTCCCAGGGAATCGACCTTCTCGAGGTTTTGCTGTACCATTTACATGCTTTATCTTTTTTTGTTTTCTTCGGCCGTTTATCCCACTGTTGCCAGACTGATTCGTATTCAATTTAAGCATCACCGTCACCTCCTCGGTTTCCTGCTGAGAATGTTACAAAAAAAAAAAATTCACCAACGTACCCCCAAGACACCAAGGGACGTTCGCAAATCGGACCTTTTCTCTTGCTCCGGTGGAAAAAGTTTGGGATGTTTCAGCAGGGGAGAAAATGCCCCATCCCCTAAGATTTCCCAAATTTCTTCACCAATTATTCTGAGAATGTAATTTGGGGTCGACTTTTTTTTTGCTTTGTGACTTATTTGCTAGCTTTTCTGGTATCGTTTGTTCTTATTTGGTGTGTGTATGTGTATTTGTGTTCGAGTGGGTCCTATCGAATGGTTTCGTCGTGATCGAACAAAATCAATGCACTGGCAGCGCATGGTACAAGGAGATGGTTCCTGAAGGTTATCCTTGGTCCATGTCGTGCGAGTGAATCCTTTGGTGCGGAGTCGGCCTGTCGGAATGGATGGGTTGAATGTACTTTCCCTTTCCGGCAGACCGGAGCATGATTCACATTGGCATGTTGCCAACCTGTCGTCTGCCGTTTGGGCGTAGGACACATTTGCCAGCCTTCTCCGCATAGTGTTTGATCCTAAGGAAACTATTCCCCACGCCACTACTCGCGCACAAGTGTGCTTTCTGTTGGTTGAGACTGCCTCGCCAGCATTTTTGGTAGTTGCTCCCATAATGAGTCTTCTGATTGGGATGTCTTATGTACTGGTGATCTGACTATGGAAACATTTACGGTTATACTACGGACCCCGATCGTGTGTCGCTGACGTAAGTCCTGGAGAAATGCATGGAGAAAAGCATCCGGATCGGCAGCATGTCCCTTGAATGTTGGTCCAGTGACCGAGGTGGAACTTTGAATGTGCTTCTTTAGGTATCCAGTAAACCTCTGAATGGTTTCTTCGGAGAAATATTTACGGGTTCAAGAGGCGTTACAAGCTGGTGGTACCCAAAACAATCCTGGCAAAACAGTGTGTGTTGTGGTTTATTTTGGTATTGGATTAGTTTTAATTTTATGTTCTCCATTTTGTGTGTGTATTTTTAGTGAATTGATTGCCGTATCAACCATGAATCGATTCGCTCGGTGCTACAGCTTTATTCTTTCCATGCCATGGTGTTTAAGGTATCTATATGCAGCTAAATATAGCTTAGGTACATAATTTTATATTACCCTTTCTTAGCATGCCACCATCACGCGTAACGATCTTTCTCGATCTTTCTCTTTCGCCGAGAGACTCCCCTGTCGGGTTTTGTACGCGTGCGGGTGGGGCTATTTTTGGAGATTATATTTTTGACCATCGGAACTTTTCCCCCTAATGTTTATGACCCAACTTCCCAAGGAAGGTGGCACGGATGCCAGCAAGAAAGGAAACCGGTACGTTTGCGCTGAGAAAGTAATACGGTGGTGAGTTTGGAAGGTAACAAAAAACATGTTTGCAAATCGAAATAGCCACAAATTGCGTGCCGAGAAAATGGCATAAGGTGCTTGAATAGTACGAATGAGTCCATCTTCGCGAACCTAGACTGTGGGCTGTGGACTAGCTGGGAGCAGTGAAAAAGATAGCAGGGATCAGTACAGGTTCAAATGGTTCTATTCCAAAGCTCCTCTGGGTGTTAAACTCTGGGTGAATTTGAGCGTTTTCATGCTTCCGAAAAGGTGCCGGGCCGTGTAGCCGGACATGGAAAGCGACTTTTTTCAAGAAGAGCGTTAGATTTAGGTGTTCTATTATTCCAATGCCAGCCGTTTTCGGCGCAGTCTCTGCACAAGTCCACCAAGACTCATTTGGTCGTACTGACAGAACGTAGAATAATTGATTTATAGCCGTAGAAGGTAGAGTTTGCAAACGTGACCAGGTCCGCATCCTTAAAGCTCTCACACACTGCCCGGTTCGCCAATCGCCCCGGCCTTAGAATGCAGAAGTTATGCATTAGTTTGGTAGCAGTGGTACATCAGTTAAACACGTATCTAGATTTGTTTATAGCTACATGCAGTCCATGTTCTCTGTACGTTTTGATCTACGGTGTTATGAACGCTCGGTTTGCATTGCCAAGCAGTTCCTTAGTAGTGTGGGTAATAGAAATTATCTCAGCACACTTTGCCGTAGCATTGATTTTTTTTATTTTTACATTGGTGCAAAGGGCTAATAGTGCATAAAATTAGGAGATGACCTTGGGAAACGATAATTCCTACCGAGGTGCTTTGCTTAATTAGTGCACGCGTAATCAGCATATGTAAAGCTTGTGATACTTGATCGTTGATTAGGTACGCAAGACGTTTAAGGCTAGTTTGCTGTGGGTATTATTTACAAGGGCTAGATTAACGCAAAAATAAAAAATAAACTCTGGATTTTTTATAATAAAATTAAGAAAAAAGCAAGCTTTCCAAAAGCAAGTGAAAGCGAATGAAACACGATAGTTTTGGAAGTGCAACGCAACGTGGAAGCAACGTGTTCGAAAAGTTGTTTAGAAGTTATAAAAGACAGAATAAGTCTCAAAAATGCATCGTCAATAATCAATATTCAGCAGCGTAGCATCTTGTTGACATTATTTACAGCTGTACATTCGTGGCAAAGTTAAGAGAGTGTTTGCTTGCCAACACTGCTGAGCTTGTTTCTCGTTTTAATGATGATGTTTTGTAAATTGTAAATAAATTCTTCTGACTGAAAACTCTTTTACATCTCATTCCGTACAGCTTGGACACATTAATGCCTCGTCCTAGCTGGGTGGTGCTGAGAAGTCTTTGCAACACTGCTGCGTATCATCAGTATAGAGTTAGCTTTCGGTTTACCTTTGCATCTCCCCCCCCCGATACTCCAAGTAATCCTCATTAGGTAAACCGGTTAGTTAGTTTAGTTAGGCGAATCACGCCGTTTGCAATGCCGGTTACTGCCCTTTAATATAATTCCATTTAGTCTTATCTAATGTTTTGCCTTAGCTGGTAACGGTTGACCCTACCGCCTCGGCCCTCACCAACAACCTCCATCGCACCGCACCGAGGCACCATAACTTCCACCGACCCCTATTTGCCGAGCGGCAGGTCGTTAATCGCTTGGGTAAACGAAGGAAGCGTTGGCTTTGGCACAGAGCTTCATCCACCCAACTCCAGTTGGCCAAGGGTGTTACTATGACCCCTGAGCCTGATGTGCTGGCGCGCGGTTCCGGGTTTTTGGCTGAGGCTCGGTGCTCGAGTCGGTTCTGTGTTTACTTAGGGCGCTAGCTGCCATTTGGAAGGGACTTTGCCCCATCATTGCGCACCCTTCGGTTCTCTATGTATAGGTGTGGTACTGTCTGTGTTTGGTTTTTTTCTTACATTTAAAAGAGCCTCTACCGTCATTGGTGAGCGAGAGAAGGGGCTGATTTCCACTTGTTTACAGAGTTAAATTTTTCCCTCACCCATGCTAAACTTTTGTTATCATTTGCTTGATATACGCGAATTTTCCTTCTCTCTTTCCGTAATGGCTACACTTTCGCACGTTCGCTAACCTACATTTAAGATTGAAGCTGAAAATGAAACATAAAAGCCTGAACAAATGTTGAAAACCAAAACCAAGCACCAAGGGTTGATTTTGCTTCATTTGTATGTCGGTTTATTTTGGTTAAAAGTGTAAATGTTCTTGTTTTCGCGTTCGTCTGTTGCTTTGAGCATTGCTATGCTTCAACAAACAATGAAACGAAAGTGTTCGTAGCCCTGCCCTTTTAAGGTGAATTGGAGAATACTGGCGAATTGACATGTTGATGTTGATCACTACCTATAGGCGCATCGTTTGTGAGCGTGAAAATGGAAAATGTCCCAGGGCTGGACACCCAAAAGTAACGATCCCATTCCGCGTTCCCCAAAGCGCCACTGCTAATCCCAACTCGCGCAGTTACGGCTGTACGCGGGGTCGCGAAGTGGTATGGTCACTTTTTTATCACCCCTCCCAGTGTGGGCAGATCTATCGGAGCTTCGTCCTTTGGACAGCAAAATAATGTAAAAAAGAACCAAATGAGATACTCTAGCTTCATCCTCGGCGTTAATCACATACGTTATGTAAAAATGTATAACAAGACTCCCATCTGACACTTCGCTATGCGAACCAGTATATATTCTGCTGTATGCAGCCTGTATAGTGTTCTACTCCATATTTACAAGTTCTTTTTTTCAGTCTCAACCTTTGGTTTTTTTGGTTTATTTTTCGTCTGTTAAATTACTTTCCGCTTCGTTTTCTTCTTCGGTTGCAGTTATATAGCAGTGTAGCGTTTATAGTTTTGTTCTTTTTACATTAGATGCTATCGTCTGTTAAATGTACTTCTCAGTGGAGGCCAACTTAAAGGTACAGCTCCGTGAATTTTGTGTGTCTATTTCATAGAACCTAAGAGTTGCAGCAGATTGTAAGTTTAAGTAAACACGTTTCGAAAAAAAAAATTTTGGAAATGGAAATGTTTCTTGTGTAAAATGTAACCAAACAGAATCTCTGTTACTTTGACTCACATAGTACTTCGGAGCATAATCATCTAGCCTAGAAGTCGCTGACACGAAAGTGGACTGCTTAAGCCGACCGTTTCAACCCGTCCAGCTCCTGAACGAGCGATTCCTCGTTGGCAACGAACCGTTTGTGGATGTGTGCTAGTTGTTTCTGGTGTTCCAGCTGCTGGCGAAGCTCTGCGTCCTACCGAGTATGTACAATGAAAGGACAGTAAGGTTTTATTAGACATGGCTTACATTGGAATGCATAAAAACACGCATTTATTTGAACCACATAAATTTGTAAAATACTTGGCTTACAAAGGATAGAAAAGAAAGGAACTAATTAGAAACAAAATGGTTTCAGAAGCAAACGGAAGTTGTCCCCAACTGTTACTCACCTCCACATTCTGCCGCATGTTAATCATTGCCTTGATGGTGTCGTAGATCTTGTTAGATTTGGCCTGTTTGAGCTTGGCAGCGCCAGCTTCGGCCTTGTTGGCCGCCGCTTCCTGCGCCCGTGACTCGTCGACCGCGTTGATAAGCGTCGCCGCAAACAGGTTCCTCGGGTTGGTTGGTCTCGGCAGCACCACCTCCTTCTGGCCACTGCCGGGTTTGGGCGCGGCGTGCTTGGATGCCGGTGCTGGAGTAACGGTCGTGCTGGATGTGCTGGGTTCGGAGTGGGCAGGTACATTCGGTTTCTTCGTCGTGGACGTCACCTTCAGCGCCGATCCGGCTGTGGTCTTGCCGACGAAAGTCGCCTTCTTAGGCTGCACGTTGCGCTTGCGGTCCCAGTGGCTCCAGGAGTCGTCGTACTCGGTGTCGTAGTCGTACGCGTTGTAGCTCGGGCTGTCCTTCTGCCAGGTGTTTTCCGTCTCGTACGCCGGCTGGTAGTCGCTGGATAGGGTGCGCAGAAGCTGCTGCTGTTTCTGTTCCCGCTCGTACTGCAGCTGCTGCTGTTGCTGCTTCTGTTCTCGCTCGAGCTGCAACTGGCGCGCCAGGAGCTGCTGCTGCTTCTGCTCCTCCTGCTCCTTCTGCTTCTGCTGCATCAGCATCTGCTCCTGCCGTTGCTGCTGCTGCTGCTGCTGATGCAGAAGCCGTTGCTGCTGTTGCAGTTGCTGAAGCTGCTGCTTAGACTGCCTCTGCAAAAGTTGCTCCTGATGTTGTTGCTGCTGTAGCTGCTGTAGCTGCTGTTGCTGCTGCTGCAGGTGATGTTGCGGTTGGAGTTGCTGCAGTTGCTTCTGAGAAGAGGCAGTAGCGGCTTGCGATTGCGCACCCTGCTGCGACTTCAGGATGAACGGTGACATTTTGTCCTCCATCAGCGCAGGCAGTCGCTGGCTGTTCTTCTGCTGGTGTATCAGGGACTTCAGCTCCTGCACCTCCTCGTCCTCCTCGTCGATCTGATTCCTGGCCATGCTGTTGCGGAAGCTGTTCAGCTTGCTGAACGTATTACGGGTGTCCGAGGAGCTGCCGTAGCCGGCCGCACCTGGATATCCGCCCGGATTGCCGAAGTAATTCCCATAGCTGGGTCGGGTGTCGGTAGCCAGTGGAAGGTCGTACTCGTAGTCCACCTCCGGGTCGTCGTACTCCTCAAAGTCCTCCTCGTTGGAGGCGTCCAGCGGCGGAAGCTGCGCCTTGCCACGCCCATTGCTGAACGCCTGTAGCTGCTGGTTGTACAGGATCAGATTGCGCAGGAAGGCCGAGTCCGGACGTGACGGGCTCTCGTACCACTGCTCCTGCCCTACCGGGTAGTACTCTCGGGCACGCTCCCGCTCGTCCTCCTGCAGCATCTCCTCGTGCAGGTCGTCGAGCGGGTTGCTCGACTCGTGATCGTCCGAGTAGCTGTAGCTCGGCCCTGGCGCGTAGTAGTACGGCGTCGGTTTGTACTCGCCCCGGTACGTCGGTAGTCCGTATGACGTGTACCGCTCGTTGTTACGCTGGTACCGGCGGTGCTGCGGTTGCGGCATGTAGTAGTACCCCCTGCCCGAATCACCGTAGTACCCGGAGTCGTCGTAGTAATCGCTGCTCGCTGCTGCCTGGTACGGCGCGAACGGGAAATACTGCGGTGGCAGTTGCGTGTCGTAGTATCTCGCGCTCGGTAGGTTGTACAGCGGTAGCGGCAGACCGCCACCCTGGCCGCCGTAGTCGCTCGAAGGAAGAAGGTTCGAACGGGCGTACCGCTTGGTGCCGAACACCGGGTAACTGGTGGGCACGGAGGAGGCCGCCTGGGTCGCGAGGACCAACAGGCTGCCGAGTACCACTGCCAAGGTCGGCGTCATTCCGCGCGGACGAGTAGGAATGTTACGATTCTAAGAATAGATTCCTGATGGGAAGAAAAATTGTAAAGAAAAGTTATTTTTTTCAAACTTCTTCCTGTCCGCGGGGAAACACAATGGCACGAATTTGACGATGAAGTTGAAAGCAGTAATAAATGTGCCCCCTTCGGTGTCGTCCTTGCGTGGCAGCAGCTTTGACGCACGAACTTTCCCACCGCTTGGCACCGGTCGTAATCCGGATCAAACGTCTACTGACTGCGGTTGGCAAAAGGGAAACGAAACTATTTCCGTCTCTTTTATGGCTCTTGTTCATACGCACACGTTCGGCAGGGGAGGTAATGCCGGCGGTAAGCGGTCTGATTATAAGGCCCTCCGGAGCTCAAGGATAACGAAGTCCTGACACAGCGAACACCGGCCAAAAGATAGAAGGGTCGCGCGCGAGGGACCGGAAACGGCGATGGGATAAACCGCGAGGTGGCGCGAGGCGCGATTTGCGTCATCGGCGCTAGACAAAGACCAACGGTAAGTCCTGGATCGGCTTCGAGCCAACTGCCGAACTAAGCGTGCCACCGGGTGTGCAGGAAAGAGCACGCTACTGTTACTACCACGCAACCGCATGCCGCAACCGGTGGCATTGGGCCCCTGGTGGTGAAGCTGGAGTGTGTTCCTCTAAGTGTGTGCTGCATTGTGTGTTGCTTGACTTGGTTTTCGGTTCGGTGTCTACCCCGTTACTGGTGTCTGCTAAACCTCCGGTACCCCTTAACCTTTGTCATTTGTCGGTTACTGTCTCTATCGTCGCTGCTCTCTCCCCTATCTCAAGCACGGTGGTCCTTTTTTTCTGACTCACTTTGCTGCTTCATTTTTTCCCCTCTTCTTTGGGATAAGTTTTCTTTCCGGAAAGTGTGCGGAAGAGCTGAGCGCACGCTTTTGCAAGAAACACTTTTACCAAACTACAGGCGAACGTTTCACCGTTCGTGTTCGGGAGGGAAAAAAATACACAACCACAAAACCCCACAAACAACAACGGTGCCTCCCAGTGTGCACGGAAAATTGAGCCGCCGCAGTTGATGCGGACATGAATCACACAGTTTTATTTGACCATAATCATTATCATTTATCTTTCGATGGAGGTCCACTTGCGTCATTCGGCGAGCGTTGTGTGTTGTGGTCGTCCATCGAAAAACTTGTCCCCCTTCTGGTTGTGTGTTTTTCCCCTCCCCGGGGGTCCCATTTTCCTCCCATCCGTTTGGCTTCTTCTCCTACCCTACGTTCCCACTTGATGGTCCGGATTTCCAAAGTTGCCACCGGTTGTTGGGTGCCGGTAGTCGCTGCGATTGCTTTGATAGGGAAAGCTGGCTTCTGTTTGCCATTCGGGAGTTTTGTCGTGTTTTCCACCGGGTAAGGTGATTTTATTTTTTTGTGAATTCTTATCTCAGTCCCAAGCATAATCGGGGGCGACAATTTTTCCCATTAGCCCGTCTGCCAATCCCGTTTCGAACCAACAGACACACCGACCGGTGGCTATTTCTGGAAGTTGACTTCTTCGCTAGATATTCTCTTTATTATTTATTGTGTGTGTGTGTGTGTGTGTGATTTTTTATATGGTCCTCCAGTGACCCTTTGCGAAAGGCTTGTTTATTTT
This sequence comes from Anopheles atroparvus, assembly GCA_914969975.1. Classification (NCBI taxonomy): domain Eukaryota; kingdom Metazoa; phylum Arthropoda; class Insecta; order Diptera; family Culicidae; genus Anopheles; species Anopheles atroparvus. The sequence continues at coordinate 15,016,776 of CAJZCY010000003.1, read as the reverse complement.
TACTTCTATTTTTTCGCGTATTTTTGTGTGTGTGTTGTTCCATCGGCAATCCACTTTGGGCCGATTCGGTCCGAAGATGAGATATTAAGTTAATAATAAAAGTTATTGACTCTTGACTGGGTACGTGGCAAAAGCCTCGGGGCTAGATCGGTGCGAGCAGAGGATTAATTGGACCGGCAAAGCGGAAATAGCACGGATGTTTTCCGGATTGTTATAGTTGGCTGACGATAGTTTTTAGCTTCTCTTATCATAGCATCGCAATATTTGCAATATAAAATATTGTTTAAGTTATTGACCTATTAAAGTAAAACTGTAAGAATGTAATCTCATGGCCTCTGATTGGTTTGAAATTATTTTATTGAAGTGTGTCACAAAAAGGAATCGAAGAAACGTTTTGTAGTTGATCAAAGCAAAAAATTAATTACTTCCCTCGATTATTGATGGGGAAACACGAGGGAAGGCAAATTAAATACGTTTCCCTATGAAGATGTGCCAATCCGTCCAAGAAAGGAACAAACAAAACTAAAGCTCGACCTCCGTCGATACTTGACGTTTTCTTCGATTGTTTGATGACATTTCATTACCATTTTGAATCACTTGAAAGGCTTCATTTACCTTCGGCGACGGTGGAATTGAGTCCTTAACCTGGTAGCTACCCGTCTCATGGGTCAGTCGGGGGAGCGGGAAACTTCAAACACTTCAAACCTGTTGAAAAGTTTCACCGGAATGAAGTTCTCAAAACGGACCGTCTTTCGGTCACTCTTTCGCAACACCGTTCTGTGAACTTGTTTGTTTGGCCAAAGGCATATTTTTCCCTTGCATTTCCAAAGGTTTACGGACAGTGAAAAACGTGATAAACAGCTTGAACAGAAAAACGGATCCGGAGAGGAAAAAAAACGAAATTCCCGGGAAGCTGTGTTGGTCTCTAGCCTTTCGCGACCGCTCAGCAATTGACAAGGACACTCGGACAGAACCTTTTGCGCTAGGATGGTGGAGGTTAGCCGTTTCAACCTCTACAGTTACGTTAGTTTTTCAGATTCAAAAGCTAGATTATCTGTACCAATATTGTTCTGATATTTTTTATTCAAATCAATCATTTTCAAACGATGTTACTAATTTGCGGAGGCCGATGAGGGATCTTTCATTCCGCTTGCAGATAATTGCTCTTGGATTTGTCCAGCTTATCGTTCTGTCGTGTTAATGGCATAACAGATGATATCGAAGAATGATGAGTACAAGGACATCGACATTTATCGGTGGAAACAATAGCCCATCACCAACGAAGTAAGGAGAGGAAGCGAAATAAATGAAAAAGGTTCGCCGACCTACAAGGATCACTTCTTGCTGTCATGGTTTGTTAGAATTTATTCCACTGAAATCGCTGCTGTTAACGAGACGGATTCTATTTTTAGCCCATCAGAAAGCGCACCCTCCGCAGCGCAGCAAGTTGGCCAACACAAGGAGAGGAAAATCAGTGTTCACAACGTGTGCAATTGTGCTGTGCTACTTTACTTCTGCCAACAGCCAACAACATGGAAAGATACATGGAGCAAACGAGGCAGAAGGTTTAATTGGTGTCGCCCGGAGCTGAACCACTACTGGACATTTTTTTTTCCTGCAGCACGTACAGGGTTTAACTGTCCGGACCGAAGGACACGCTAATGGTGCAGTAGCATTGAAGATAAGCGTCCATGTTTTCGCACACTTCGTTTGCGACATCCTTCACGGTTGGTGCTGCTCGATTTCGTGTCTCAGTTTATCATGCGCCATTTTATGTGATACATAAAGCACACGCAAGCACAGGCAACAGGGCACTCGGGAATGCTGTACCACTTCCGAAACACGCCGGCCATGGTGGCCGCACACACGCAATGTGTGCTTCCAAGTGTTGCTGCAGCCTGACCTATATTACCTTCAACAGGTCGATCGGGTCGGCTGCTCTGCAACGGGTACAGGTACACGGTGAGTTCGGGACGGTTTGATGACCGCGTCGGGAACTCGGAAATCCCCGTGCAGTCAAAAGAGGCCGATGTGGGGTGGTGTTGTTATTGAGCATAGGCCTGCCTGCAACAACTCGCACAGTAGCGCAAAATGGTTTCATTTACCGGAGAGTATGTTCCACCAATGTGCACCAGCACACCCGGAACCGATTCTCGCCACCCGGGAACATTCCGTGTGCGAGCGAAATTGGGTCACCGAGGCCCGTTGAAACGAGGCCACAGCAGAATGTAGCAGGTTTTTAGTTTCTCTACTTGCACACCAACAGAGGGAAATGATCGGTGTCTGGTACTTACTTGTGATGCTGGTGGAGGGACTCGACTTGGCTCTTCACTTCAAGTACCGCTGCTAAACGTTGTTTGCCACTCGGTGTTAAACAATCGCAATTACACTCGAAACTTACTCGTTATTGAAGTTTATTTTTGTCCGTTTGTTGCTTTTTAAACTGACGCAAGAGGGAAGAGGGAGAGTTTTTTTTTAAACTACACTCATTTGTTGTGCTTCACCTTGCACTATCGGCACATTGCACGTTCTTCAGAGTGTTCTTTCTACACATTAACTGTTCCCTGACTATGGAACCTGGAGAACTTGCCAGGAAGTTCGTGTGTCTGAACCTTCGGAGCGTCCGGAGCTGACTGATGGTATTCGGAGTTGCGGTAGCGCTGTGTATCCCGTGCGTAGGCGTTCTCGTCCTCGTCCCACACTCGGCTTTTCACTTCTTCTACACCCTCTCCTGCATCTAACGCACACACCAACGATGACGACGACGACGCAGGGTGCGTGCGCGGACGCCGACACTGAGCGGTTACTAGAGATATTCGCTAGGACCGCTTTGCGCTAGGCCACAGATTGGCTCGAACTTCGAACTTGAACTGTCAGGAGCGCCTGTCGTCTGAACACGGCACCTAGTCTCTCGAATGATTGCGACTAGCTTTGCTTGATGGTAACTCTTACTGATTTCTCCCGTTTCTTAGCCTACAGGTGAATTCAAACTACTTTTCTTAATTTCTGTCTCCCTTCGCCTCTTTGTCGACGTGTGTGTTTCTATCTCTCTTTCTTTCTGTCTCTCTTGCTCTCGACTGTCTCAATTTTTAGCACTGTTTCGCCGAGGGTCGCTGGTAGAATGGCTGATAACCGCCTGGACTCGGTCCCTTTTATAGATTTCTTCGGTCGTGCCCTGAACGTTCGGGTCGCGGTCGGCTTCGGCAGGCTGCCCTTCGGAGGACGCTCGTGTCAATCGCCCACACGTTTTGAATGAAATTCCCCTTCACTCTTATTCCCCTCCCCAATCCGCCCAATTGTACCCTCATGGCCGTTGGATGGAGCACCCGACAAAGCTTTTGTGTTGCGCAGTGTGCTTCCTCCATTGAGCAAAGTTCCGGGTTGTGGAGGTGCACGCAGGCATCCGAGCTGTGCGGTGGTGTTTGTGTTTACACTCGTCTGCCTTGCCTTTGGGAGGAAAGAAGCGATATAGAAAACCAAACGGGCCAGGGCCACCGATCGAATTGGGAAAAACGTCATCGCTTCGGAGCTTTCTTTCATGTCGCCTGCGGCAGCTCGACCAATGTCCCGGCAGGCCCTGATGAAAAGCTTCGCACGATTGTGTGTGAGATATCCTGGATGGATATACCCGGGGGTAAGGGAGGGGGTTTTTATGACGTCTATTTTCTGCACGCTTCACTGCTTTGCCACGAATGTCTGCCGAACCCGATTGTCTTTCCCTTCGGCGACTATGTGGCGCAGTATCCTGTGCCATCGCACACCATAACACAGCAGAAGACAAAGCTCGCGAGCTCGGCGCGTTGCTGCCAGCGGCACCAGAAGGGACGGTGCAGGGAATCGACGATGTTGCTATTTTTAGAACAGAGCTGAATTGCGTCGTTGCCTGCTTGCCCTTGTCACCGGGTGGCATTCACTCGCTCGTTCGTTCTGCACCTCTCCTTCGCACAAATTGGGCATTCCGCGGGTTTTCAATTGGTCTTTGTTTCGCCGATGCCATTGTGGCCCGGCTTACCACATCCGGGCTCGCTCGGCCTTTGCGCCCGATGACTGTGCAAGCGAATCGGCACCGGAGAGCTCACACATTTGCTTCACTCGTCCGCGCCTCCTGCTGCACACTTGCATCGGATTCTTCCGCGGCCGGGGCGACGGATGAACCCTGCGGACTGAAAACGCCGAAGCGGGCGCGTCAATGAAATTGGTTGTTTTTTCTTTTCTTTCTTTCTTCCTCCCACCACCTTAAAAGGCACCAACCTTTCTTACTGGAAGCTGCAAAGTCGATTCAAGAAACATCACAAGGGAGAGCAAGATTTTTGGCAGCGTGCGAATCCATTAGGCTGTCTATTGATTTTGACTTAAGACGCTATGGAATGGCTGTCCATTGGGAGCACAATTTGTCCATGCTCCTCGGGGATTTTGAAATTTGGAATTTCATTTTTCCTAGACAAATTGAGCTCGACTCGATCGAATTGTTTGATAACTGTGAGCTACTAGGCGCCTCCATTTTATGTTTATAAAGGGAAAATAATTAGTATTCGTAAAGGAACAGAAACGCCCAGCCCTTCACGTAGGTGGTAGCATCCTTCCAAACCAGAAGCTGCCCGTTCGCCCACACTACAGCAACGGTCTCCGAATGAAACGAAGACGGGTGCATTAATGCCGCTTCGATAAATTTTGGGAATTGCTTGCCTTATAAGTCATGTCAAGATAGATGAAATTGACGAAGCGAAATATTGGGTCGGTGCGGCTCAGTTGCTTCTGAGTTGCATTTTTTCTTTGCTATAATTCAGGCAAGGGACTACTAGGCTCGATTGTTTCACTCATTTTCCTTGTTTTCTATATATGTATGTACCAGCATGAAATATCAAAATTTTCTTTAAATTCCATGAATAAGGAATAGACGGAAGCAAAAGGAAAGATAAAAAAGAGATAACGAAATGTCGGTAGGTCCCCCGTTTTTGCTACTGTATGGTTGCATCAGCTGGAGGTCACATTGTGTGGTAGATTATTATGTTTGCTTGGCTTGCGTTTTCTCCGAACGCCATTCACATTGTTCTGGTTGGAATTTCCCAGTAGCGAGCGTCCCGTGCCGCACCCATACTGCGGCAAGGGTGCTACCCATACATTCCACCAAGACCGTTCTGCATTCTAGAGCAACAGACACCCCTAGCGGGAGCTCTCCCCTGTCCGTTCGGTTGGTGTTCGTCGTCGCATGTTCTTGCTTACGCTTTCCTCCCCTTTCGATGGACACCGCGCTTCGGGCAGAACCATCCGTTTTCCACGCAATCGCAAAACCGTCGAGCTGCACTCCATTCAATATTACTCGAGAGCTGCTTGCGTAGCAGCCGGCGGTGGGTGGCCGGTAAAGCGCCGATGGAGGAAACTGCGGATTGTGGCGTTCATTCACAAAAATTTTAGAACCCCGACATCCACACCCTCACACGGAAAGCTTTCTGCGAGATGGACGAACGTAAAGGGGATAGAAAAGGACGGCTTACGGATAGAACGACGAAGCTTTTAGTTCAGCAGAACGCTTTGTTAGAAGCAAGTCGATATTTGTTTGTGGTTGTGTATCTGCGATTCAGTATGCAGAAAAGCACCCAAAAAACCCGACTGAATTTCCTTTATATTGCATACATTCAAACGCACATTTGTATCAGTATTTGTTTCGTAACTTAACGACAGCGTTCTAGCAACCTTGCTTCCGATCCCCCGTGGTGCTCCGATGCGTGGGTAGACGCTGATGCTCATTGCATGTCTCATAAAAGGAGCGAAAATGCGCTTTACTGTCTGCCGCAGAACGGGGGTTTGATAACGAACGCTTCCGCACCAATCTGGTAGCATTACGCCTACGCAAGTCCACCAAATGTGCAACCTTTAAACTTTAGCGTAACGAAAGCCGTTGCCGAGCGCCGCAGAAGAACCGAATGTCAGCCTCCATAAATCCCGGGGACCGTTCAAGTGCAGACCATACTCTTAAGCCGCATACAATACTCGAGCGTTCCGGGGTTGCTGTTAATGAATATTTCATTGTCCCACTCCGATACTCCCCTAGCTACCGGACATTGTGAAAAAGCGTGATACAATAAGCCGGTACCGGAGTGGATGGGATTCTAATTAATTTTGGTCGCGTTTAGGAGCGCGACCCGTTCTGTCCACCTACGTGGCGCGTGGTTTGACTTTCAGCATTACACGGCCGGGTTGGTTGTCGTTCGGCGTTTCACAGTGGGATGGAAAACTCCGTCAACTGCCGGAAGGGGATTTCCCTGGAACCCGTCTCACGTGTGTGTATGTGTGCACCGGGAACAGTTATAGTGGACGCCTACGCTACTCATAAACTTTCGCAAATCAAGCCATTGTTCGTAAACTACACGTATGGAGCAAATACGGCAATGTTTCCGGGTTTCCACATTGAACGTCATGGTTGGCATGGGCAACATATTAATGATGATGTATTTGCGCTTAAGAACATTCCCCGTCTTAGCAAAATCTCCGTTCATTGTCTCCTCCCCTAACGATGGTGGTGGTAGTAACAAAGTATGACACACACGTTTTCTGCTTCAACGCAATTGAAATGGCCAGCTAACGTCCGAGGAGAAGATGCGTATTTTACCACGCATTTTTTTTCTTCTTAGCACAGAGAACTGCTCGACAACGTGACCGAAACGCAATTCCATGCTTATTCATCCCTTTTTGTAACCATCGCAATGCTAATGCACTTGCATTTGCATGTGCCGCAGTGCGCTTGCACAATGTTCCTCGTATTGCACAGCAGAAACAATCGAGACTTTAGCATGCACAGTTATTAGTGAAAAGTTTTCTTGGAGGAAGGTTTGGTGGCTAGTGGAGGAATAGTTCGAAATGAAAAACATGTTCTGAAAATTTACTGTGAATTGCTTTTCTGCAGTCTTGCTAGCGTTTACCGAAACATTGAACTTATGCAACTCATCAATGTTGGGATTTAGGAAGCGTTTGAAATTCATATACTAAAAAACAAACAATATGCCTGATGTAAACTAATGGTTATGCAGCTTTTAAAACGAATGCAGAAGATTTCCTCTAACAGTGGAAGCCGCTTAACTCTGCAAGCTTCCTGGAATCCGGTTCATCAACGATCAAAATAGTATTCAATCTGTATTTCCTGCAGTGTTGAGTTTTTCTTTTTTTCTTGTTGCTCTACCAAGCTTCTTTGTTCAGATCAGTATCAGTGAAATGTGTTTTCCCTCATCGGAAGTTTCGACGTAGAACAAGGACAAGCAACCCCTGTGCCAGGAGGTACCGGAACATCATCGTCAGTAGCACGAAGGATTTGGCCACGGGGCAGAGTGCAAGAAGTGTAGAGCGAGTTTATTTTTAGAAAATCCATCCCCATCTTTACTATACCGAGGCGAAGGTAAGAGTGTGCAGCCGTTCCTCATGTTTCTGGCTTCTGTTCTACCGTTGTTTGTCAGCGTGGAATCAACAGCGCTCGCGGCTAACATCGCTACTTTTTTTGTTGCTTTTGCTCTCCACGAAAGGTTTGTCTTGCACCGGAGGCAGAAAGGATTGTTGTCTGCACATGTTGGTGCCAGGTTTGGGAAAAAGGCAGACTACACCGTCGAACGCTTCTACGCAGTGGAGCTTAACACACACAAATAACGACATTCACTCACCAGGCGTGTATGTTGGAATGAGGAGGAAGTCAGCAGCATTTGCCTTCTGTCAAGAATGATGTGACAATCCTTTTGCGATGTTTGTGGAATTTTCCGTTTATCGCTTGAATTTGCTGGACGGGGAATGCCTCGTTTATGTTTCTGTATAAAACCTCTTTATCAATTTTTTTTTAAATTTCCCAGCAACGTAAAAGTCTGGAAGAATACAGAAATACTGCTCTGCTGTAGGAAAGTTCCTGCCTCCTGCCAAGAGTAAAATCTCGGGATTTCGGCATAAAATCAGCTATCTATAAATTCTCGGCTATCCTATCTCTCCGGCATGGCGAAAATGGGGTATTTTATTTTCTTTTTGCGGTGAGGTTGAAACGCTAATTTCGAGATTTTCGAATTCCTCCGCTCGGTCGATGTTGCGTCGTAGTGATTAGTATTCCGGGAGGGATTCCTTTTCCTTTGGGATTGTCGTGACTTTGAAATCGGATTGAATTGCTAACGAGCTTAAGGTAGACAGTGTGTGAGTGCTTTTATATTTCAAGGAGAAAGAAATATTCGTTAAAATTAAAATGAAAATAGAAACGGTGTGAGTTTAATACTTTTTCAGTTTCTGATATATCTAAATTAAAACAAGTCACTTATATGTTAAAATATATTTAACTTACACCTTTCAGCAATCAATTGTGCATAACTCTGATTCCTATGATGTTTTATTTTTTTTGATCCTTTTAAATGCAAAGCGCCAAAATAAGTACATATTAGTAGAACGGTCTACGCATTTAAGCGGAAAATCATATGCCAAAACAAGCGACTGAAAATGGGAAGTCAACCTGGAGATCGTAACGAAAAATCAATGCAAAAAATACCAAGGAATAGTTCTGCGCGATATGGGATAGTTCAAACACTAAATCTCAACATGGCGACAGTCAGACTACTCGTTTTAAAAATAACCTCCACCATTCTCCATTTCCTTCCGGCACACTTCGTGTTATTCGCAGTCCCAGTAGCTCCAACAGGGGCGTGTTCTCTCGGTGACGGCATGGATCACCGGGTCCGTGATAGTTTTCGACGCCGCTTCTGCTCGTTAAAGTGCGAAACGATTGTTCCTAGGAGGGAGGTTAACTGCCATGTCCTCTGGGCTCGCCGGGATTACTGATAACCCACTGATTTACCCCTCTGGTGCAGCAGGGCAGTTCTATTTCGGTATGGATCTGGTGAGCAACGATAACCTCCGTTCCTGTATTCTTATCTCTGCTACGGTTCTAAGGCAGAGCTAAATCAATTCTTGGTTACTAATTTTCCTGCATTGAAATGAAAGTGTGCCATGATGCGTAATAAAACGCCATTCGTTTTCTGGATTCGGAGGAAATTAGCATCCAAAACCATTATTTAGGAGTTATAAAAACGTAGAGGATAAATTCAAATGATGAAGAAAGAAACACAGTATGTTTATTTAAACTTTTGCAAGAAACATCTTCTGCCATACCAGAGAGATGATAATAATTATTCGCATATATCGTCCAGCTGACCTATGATATATTCCGTATCAAAATAACATTTCACCGGAGTTCTCATGCAGTGACAAAAGCTACTAGGAAAATAATGCATTACAAGCGTTGTTCAATGCACCCAAAGGTCCCCTTCGCCAACTTCTAAGTATTGTTGAGTAATCCTTCGCCGTTAAAAGAAAAAAAAGTATCATGTGACCTTATCAAGTGACATAATGAGCTACGATACACTTACTTTTCGCATACAACTGCTGTCAGTGGCAGTCCAGCCCTCCCGTGGTGCATTATCCTTTCACAATCAAGTGACGCAATTATAAACAATGGTGGGCGATACATCGGTTCATCTTACCTTGCGATGGCGAATTGTCGTAACCATTATATAAACGGCCTGATTTAATATGTTGTAAATGGATGCGCAGTCAATTAAGCAGTTTTGCTTGAGACTGCACTCGATCAATTGGAGTTTAATGTCAAAAAACATGCACCAGCTCTAAGCAAAATATACAACATCTCAGCAAAATGAAGTATAGCTCTGGTGCGCAAATGAAATAAAAGAGAAGCTCAAACAAACAATATTTAACCTTCAGGATATTACCGTGTTAGCAAATTATGTTTTGAATTAATATGTAACGTCAAAGACACGATTTTGATTACGCCTCTACGCCTCTAGTTGATAGAAAAGTGGGTAAGAAAAATGGTACAAGTTCTCGTGAAGTTACAAAACTACTTTCCGGGAAGAAAACTACCAGCACCTTGAACTGAATTCCTTTCCGACATCACGAGCGTGTTTGCTCACGGGGGCCACCTGTGCTGCAGGAATGAAATGGGAACTGTGCCGACGGGGGCTACAAGTGTCTGCGTGTTTAATTTCTTTTACTCTGATGACAGGGTACTTTTTTCGTAGAAGTTTAATTTGCTACGTTTTGGTTTATAATTCACTGCAAGTGTTTTGTTTTTACATTACGTTTCACATTACGACCTTTGTAATTAATTTAGTTTTTTAAATGTTTTCTTGGAACGTGTCTTATCAAGAGACATTAATCTTCTGTTGTCGATCTTTTCGTTAAGTAAAATGATATTTATATATAGTCAATGCAAGTCGCAATAGGTTAATTGTGTTTGCTTTGTAAAATGTTGCACCCTTTTATAAGAAACCAAAATTCCGTGTACTATCTTCCCCGAACGAAAATGAAAGCACAAAACCACAGGTAAACAAACTAAGTCTTTTCAGCTCTATCAACCTCATCCTATCAACCTCATCCTACTTCCTCGCTTTTGCTCAACGTAACCACTGTCTCTACGGTTGGAATGACTTATGAATTTCTCCCAGCCCAGCTGAAGGAATGTCAGAAAATATTTTGTGCGCTGCACAGGGGATGGACGAAGTTCCGCCAACATTCGGTGCCGCTCTGGTGGAAAGTAATTTCACAGCGTCACAACGTGACACGTCCTCGCCAGAAATGATAGGTACCATACCGAGCAGCGCCGGTAACCGGGGGACCGGGAATCGGGCCATCGTTTCTGCCCATATGTTCCGCAATGTGTCTGTCGTTGCGCCCGGGAGCCACTGACATTTGCGGAGGCGTAAGGAGGCTGCCGTTGCGCATGTCCATCTTCACCAAGTGGCGATCCAATCCAAAGGAACTGGGTTTTTCTTTCCGTTGGGCCAGCAAAGTATTTGTCTAATCAAATTTCATCGCTCAACTGTGGCTGGAGGGAAAGCTTAGACCCGCTGCTCGAGACGACAACATTGTATTGCAAATGCACATAATAAAAAACATCTACGTGCGCAACAAAGAGCTTCACAGTCTGCGGCAAGGATCCGCATCTGCCGTGTTTTCTCGGAGGAAGTTTCTACAGTTTGAGTACGATGGAGGCGCCTGGTGCTCCGTATGGTGGGAGTTTCCCGTGACGCAGAACCTGCATCTTCAGCGCTTGAGGGGATTTTGTTTTCTGCAGATTATTCCCCCGTTTCGGCACGGTATGAATAATGAATCACGAAACTTCATTCCCGTGACGTGCGTGTTGGCTCGTCTCACGCTTCCTATCGATTCCAGTGATAGAATTTCAAATAAATGGCCGCTGTCGGTCGGTTTTCTCGGACAGCTTGCTTGGTTCCAACGCTATACATTCGTTTGGTTAGGCGAAGAAATTATTCGGCCGCTCAAAGGGACACCTGTGAGTCCGAAAGCCGTTCACGTATGCTGTGGACAATTATCGATCCTAAAACGTTTGGTATAAGACGCAGTTTATAGCAAAGGCTATCATATTTCTTCAACAAACACAGTCCACCCCTCTACCCTGCCCATAAAAAAACGCACCATGGTCGGAAGGCTTGAATCGAAGTGGATCAGAAGGATCCTGAAACGAAAACCAATTATAAGTCCTTCGGGGAGAGTTTGGACACATGCTAGCAGTTGTGGGTGAAGCTTTTCGGGTATGATACACCCACAGGAAAGAAGAAGTCATTCAACCAAAGCATCCGGCAATACGGGTGTGCACCTTTTCCATCAACCAATTCCTTTCATGCATGGATTCATGCGTTTGTCATTCGTCTGTGGTGGCAAGGTGAGAAGGGTGATGCTTTAGGGTACCGGAGTAGAATTACAAAGATTCCTTAAGTACCTGTGAACAGGACGCGTTTTTTATATGTTTTTAGCTTTAACAGATTGGGCGTCGGGTATTTACTAAGAAAAAAAAAACAACGCTAGCCAAACTGAAAACAAATTTGTAGCTACTTCCAAAAACACCGTCAATGACAAAGATTGGATGGAGAATATATATACAAACCACTTCTCTAGGCCAGCTGTGGTAGGGAATGAAATGCTTTCATTTAGGATTGAGTCCATTTGATTTGAAATGCTGAGAAGATTTTCCAAAAATGTGTTGCAAACAGTGTGGGAGGTTCAGGCCATATTTCATCATATTGGCTAATTACATCTGTGCTTTCCGTCGTTCTGCTTGTAGCCTTGAGGCAGGCATGGAAATCTTTGTTTAAACAATACTGCAAAGGGATGAAATGTTAACATATGCTTCTAAACGAATGGAATATGTCTTGATTGTTTCTGCTACATACATCTAACCAAAAATTTTGCAAATTTTTGGATCATGACTTTGATTATTGTACGCTGATGATGTGCCCGAATGGATGTTAAACATTGGAATGAAACGTAACGTTTCAATTTACGCGAACATACAGCTGGTGTACGTGATATCGAATGAATCATGGCCGCGTTGTAAGACCTCCGTATCTTAATAAACATACTGAACTGCCGGCAGCAACGAGTTAAAAATAGCACCTACAGATTCATTTCTATTTTCGTCGGAACAGTTTATTCATTAAAAGGGGAGAGCATGATGGAAGCAACCTCGAGGGTACACCATGGCCGTCACACAAGCTCGATAAGCGGGACTAGGTGGTTAGGAGCCGTTACCGCAAAAGTTGTGCCCGCGAAATATGGCTACGGTAGAAAATAATTTGCCCTTCAGCGCTCTTACGTTGCGGTCTGCCTCCGGGGTTCTTAGTTGGTTTCGGTGGCAAGAAGTTGATGAAACGATGGTAACAGGTTTGCTAAAAATAAAGTAAATCAGCTCTTCATTTAATTTGCAAATTGCGTTTGTGTTAGATGCGTGAATCTTGCAAGAAATGCAAACAGATATTTCACTTATAGAGTGTACAGTTTGTATTGTTTAACAACACCAATCACAATTATCTTCATTTATTTTACAATATCGCGTTCAAATCATGTGGTAGTTATCAAATGTCAGTTCGCATAAAATGTGCCTCTCCTCAATATTATATTACACCTTCGAAAACACCACCCACGAAAAACCGTCAAGCCAGCCTTGGCCGGAACTTGCTGAAAGAAAAGAAAATAATCTATCCTTAAAATGAAGTGAGCATATAACACTTGCTTGCGCTACCGCCAGTCACTTTTCATGTTGTGGTGAGGTGATATAATTGTTAAGAAAAATCAACCCTCACTAAGAGCTGTACTATATTGTGTATTGTAGTTGTTCAGTGGGAGTTCATTCATCAACCAAAGTGCTTCTTTAAACAGTGTTCGAAGTCTTGTGTTTCTCGGGCGTGGGTCGCATAAAAAAACATTGCCATCATATTTACCTCGAGCAGCGTGAATACATTTGTTTTTGTGCAATAGAAAAATGTAGCAACATTTTCAAAATGCACCTAGGAATGGTAACCCATGGAAAAATCACATTGAGTATTCTAATTCTAAAAGCATTTTTAATGCTTGAGTTATCCTCAATTATTCATTAAACTCGAGACGTAAAGTCAATCCCAGCTACTATCTAAGTATATAGTATGTTGAAATACTAATTGAAAAAGAAATTGATAAAACTAAACTCTCTCATTGAGTTAGGTTGTGAACTATCAACCCTGCCCAGAAGTTTCACACCACACGGCTGCATAGTTTATGGGATGTTCAATCTCACTTTCACCCATGGACTTTATTTGAGAAAAACTTAATTTGATCCGGTTTGCAATTCGCGCCGCCTACCTCCAGCCGGTCTCTTCCGATTCATAGGTTCGTCCCACGTAAAGCTAAATTGATTTTCATTCCGTCGATGCTTGCATATTGGAGGCTGCGACGAGGAAAATATGTCTCTTCCTCTCACACTTTGGCGCAAAGTCACCTTCCGCTGTATGCCTTCCTTTTCTAGCTTGGACTTAATTTAAATTCCTTTTGCAAAGCCCTTTGGCCTCACTTGCATTGAGCAGGAGAAGCAGCTGGAGAAGGATGACGTGTAAAGTAAACTGAAAAACTCGTCCATCGATCAAAGTAGTTTTCTGCGTAGTTTTTTTTTTCTCAAGCCGTCATTGTCCGTGGAAAGAAATTCTTCGAAAAGTCTCTCGAAGCTTTTCCTCGAAAATACATTAACAACAACACAGCTAAGCTGCACTATACCTTTGCCATTACCATTGCTTCGCGTGGCAGGAAGCTCGATGCCCTTTCGACAAGAGCAACGCAGATCGTTCGGCTCGTGGAAAAGGTAAGCTGCCAATTGCATCCCATCCTTCATCACGTTTGTATGACTCGAAGTAAATTTTCCTTTTCCCAAGCAGAGCTTATTAAAAACCAAACAGGCACACACACACATATAAATATATACACAACACTGACAAGCAGCGTAAAACGATCCGGCGCTCGATGCAATGTTATCACGATAGAGTCGAGGTACGATAAGTCTTACATATAATATGCTTGTTGAAGGTGGGTAGCTTCCATTACTTCTTCTAATTTGCTCCAACGTTAACTAAATAGTTTACAACACGCATAGACTTTCGCTAGTCACCCTGTGACTTCGACAACCCACACTGCACGCGAGCGTTAATTAAAATGAGTTCGAATCCATACTGAAGCAATTAGCTCAAGCGAAAGTCGATGCGAGATATTTTCCATCACTTTCCAGTGAACTAATACAATAGCTCAGAAAAAAAGTGGGCGATCAGAATGATTGAAGGTGTTTGACTCCAACGCATTTCGTCTCTGGAAAAAGTCGGAATAATAGCTCACGCGTGTGAACGGAGCGAACATTTGATCCCGTTCGTATTGTTTTTCTTCCTAGCGATTTTTCCATCGCAAACATTTGTCGGAATGTACTTAACCAACAAGATGGAATGGGTGTCGGAAGGGATGGTGGCGATTATTTTTAGCTCTCCGTAGGTTAGTCAGTTTGCTAAATTTAACTTTCCTGCGGAGTTTTTCTATCGCTTCACTGTTTGTTGCTTTTCATTCCGCTTGCGAAACGGTGCCGGGAACATGGAGTGCCGTAAAACTACCATTCACTTGGTACAGATCGATCGATCGCAAAAATAAAGAAGGAGAAAAAGCTGTGGTGGCAAGCAATAAGTTTCTATAGTTCTATTCTAGTTTATTAACACGCAAAACTCATGACAAAGCTCAAGGTTCAAATTTTTCTCGAGAGGTATCGCACATAATTTAGCCTGACCATGTCATGTTTGGAAAGAAAACTAGCCTTAGTAGCGGTAAAAAAAAGGTATATGAGGTAAATATAAATAAACTTGGTACTGAAGAAACATAACCTTGTTTGTAATAACTGCATATTGTGAAATGACTGATTTGAAGGTTTTTTGATAATTTTATCACCCAAACATTATAATGTCGGTCTTATATTATTGAATGCACTTTGCCTTGTTACGAAAGCTCAAGGTGTATCCTTTCGGAAATGAAAACATGCCACTGGCACCAGCACGATGATTGAAAATCCGTCCACTTCCGCCAACGCACTGAGTACGACAAAGGCATGTTCTTTCAAGGTAGGTGATGCTGGAGTAGATGCGGTTTTGGGGAAATGAGAAACACGACCCGGAAGGCGTCAACGATTTCCGTGTCAAAGCAACAGATCGTCAGATGGCTTTAGTGGATGCGCTCGAGAAATTTCCACAATTCCATTTTCGTTTCAATGACACGCCTACATATGTTACTATAGCCCGATGAACATTTTTGGCTGTTTGAAATAAAATTCCTCTGATTTCCTTTTTATATTAAATTAAAAAGGAATTGTAAGGATTATTATATTTTTATTTTTATGATATCTTTCTCACTCTAGTGCTTTTCTACTACATATCACTTGCTCTGTTTCTCCGCTATTCAAATGTGATGTAAGGTACACAAAATGGGAAACAATCAAAGCGAATCGTTCACCGAAGCGTGCTAAAATTTCCCCGACGATCGACGACAGATGCGGTCGAGGGATGGGCAAAAGCAATTATTTACACCCGAACGGTGCACGGCGTGACGGCGTGTGTACATCGACATCGGCATACGAGGTGCCAAACTCGGGACGACGAGCCATCGAAACCCGGCAATGTCAAGGCGTTACTCGGTCGATGCGAGACACGATGGTGATCAGCTACGCGTAGCGAGCCTACTGAGGGAAAATCAGAGACCCTATCGAGAGCTGTGGGAGGGGCCGAAACGTGGAAAATTGCGCCGATTGTGTCTAAAAATATCCCCACCGAACCATTGTGTGCAGGCGACTCCTACGCTCCACCGGCACCCGATATGGGGCAAGCCTGTCGAGAAGGTTCGAGCGAATAGCAACACCATGTGAACACACCCCATTAAGGTCCTCCCGTGCCAGGCACGCAGGCCCCATCCTTTGCTGCTGGAATGCTACCACCACCCAGCCGTTTATCCGCTACCAGTTGCTCCCGACACGAATCGAACAATCGCTAATTTATGCTTTTCCAAGTCCGATGCAGGAGCCCCCTGCCATCCATTGCCACGTTTGCCTCTCAGAGCTACGCGCCTCGCTCTTTATTGCACGGGAAAGGGAAAACTGCTGCGCAATAAGCGATTTCAGCCGAAGAAAGCTAAAACTGGCTCCCGGTACAGCTCCTCTTGCCATGGTGGGAGGTGAAATTAAAACTTTTGCCCCCACGCCGAGATTAGACGTGATGGAAAATAAACATTAGCGAAAAAAAAAAACGCATCCACCGAAGAGTACGAAACGCTCGTGCAGAGGTTGGAGAGGAGTTATTGCATACGGTGTACGATAAATAACTAACGGCAGGGTAATAAAACTGATCCTTACGGCAATCGATTGGTAGCAGTATAGTTGCTGTATTCTCACGATGAATAGTTTATAGCGTGCTTAATACTTTTATCATGGTTGATTCAACATAACCATGAGAAGATCCTTTGTTGAATAGTTATCAGTGAATAAAAGTAAATGCAAAAAAAAAACACGAAAAACCATATGATGGTTTCTTTCCTAGCCCATCATTCGGCCAAGACCGATGTTATTTGGTTACAGCAGGAATATTATCACATAAGCCTTTCTGAAATGTACTCTTTTACTAAATTTAGTTGTTCTAAAATGATATCTGTGTACATTTACCTGCAACCGATGATGTAGATTGTTTGCAGATGGTCCTTTAACAAGCAAACACACTCGCCACCATTGGATCTTATCCACGTGCGGAACCGTTCACGTGGTACCCAGTAGGGCGACAAGGGAAAGGTTAAGCTAAGCGGTCCTTCATAACGATGCCGGAGAATCACCGGATAAACGAGTTCGCTGGAAAGCAAGGCGCAATGTCGAGAAAGGTGAGCGAACGAACCGCAGGCGAATAAAAATGAAGCCACTGTCACACGGCAATGGTACAGCCGAACACGATGGCCCTCATCTTTACGCCGTTCGTTATTTGGGCATCCGATTGCATTGGGGAAGGCTGAACTTTGACCTACAACGCTTAAAAACATACAGGCCCCTCGGTGTGACCTTCCATTGGGAAAAAGTTTGGAATAAAAAAACTTTTCAAATGTGACATTTTGCTACAGCATTGCAATTGGCAAAATGGGTTGATCTCACGCGGACTTTTCCACTACTATTAACTGGACGTAAACCGATGCGATGAGAGGTCGTGTAGGAAAGGGGCAATAAAGGTTCAAACACGTGCTACGGTGGACACGTGGTTCCATCCAAATGATGAATAATGTGGTAAAGTTCTTTACAGCTCTTTTCCACCACCACGTTGTTAATTTCAAGTGCAATATCTTCCACAAAAGCTTAAAAAGAGGTAACAAAATACTAAAGTGATTCTCCTGTCACGCTAAGTGTTTCCAGCGCGCCGCGAGACAATTAGCTCGATTCCAGACCCATATGGTGCTAACCTTGAGCGGGGTTGAATGTACAAACGATGATAGAAAGGGTAATATGCGCTGTTATCGACGGGCGAACAACGGCAACGACCAGCTAGCTACAGTGGCGTCCTCGACACGACCCAAATTCGAGAGAATCGAATAAAAGTTCCATTTATTTCCTCCTGCGAGGTTTATCGCATGGCTGCACGGGGAGTTCGTTGACTTGTCCACGGCCTGGTTGCTTTTCCCCCTGGGCAGAAAGGCGGCGCCGCACGCGAGCTGTCTCGTGACAACCGTGCTTCCGGTATTTCGGTACAATTCGATCTCGAACCGCGAGTGTGCGAGAAAGTGAGCTTTTGCCGACCCAAAAGCGGCCCCAATTCAATTATTGTGTAATAAACGAAATGCTAGCTTGCTTGGTTTCCCGTCGAACGTCATCCAGACGAAGTGTAGAACGCCCTGGATGACCCAGATTGTTGGTCAGCCTGAAGGAAAGTAGTTTTCCCTGTACGCTAGTGCAGTTCACGCAGTTGGGGAGTTTATTCACATAAGTTTTACGACCACGCTTCTTAAGACTCGGTTTTTCTTTTCATGAGTAATAAGATGGCAGGAGTGCTTCCAAGCAATCCGTCCGATTAATTTCACCTACAATCTCCTAAACAAGCGGCCATAATTGCTACGCAACTGGCTTCAGAATGGGAAAAGTGTGTTCTGGAATGGTTCATAAAATAAAAGAAACGCTTATACAGTAATTCGTCTCATCATCGCAACTGGGGCAAGTTTTTCGGATCGTACCATTTAATGATGGTTGAACCGTCGCGTGAACGATAAAGTGCAGCGAGGAAAAGCAATAAATGCAGTGGCAATAATGCCATCCACATCCATCGCTGATTATTCCGCCTCGAGGGATTGTTATTCCTGCGCAACCGTAACCGAAGGGATGGAAAAACGGGAAAGAATAATAGAGCCCATCCAGGATTTGAACGATTTATACGTCGATTTCGATGGCCCTGCCCGCCCTGCTACCCACTGTGTCCTTTAAATGCGCTGCGCACGGGCAGTGCAATTTTTGCCACTTCCGGTGGTTCCTGCACATTCGCATCCCTCCCAGGAGTCAGACTAGCTGGCGCCTGTACGCCTTCATTCCGGTAGGGCTGAAGGCAGGAGTTCACAAGGCGCGATTGCGCTGCAGGGGTGGCACGATTTTGGGAGTCTTCCAGTAGCTAGCCCGGCCAAAACTCTGGACATGGTTGCGTGTCTAGGGCCCGACGACGGCGTGGATCCTAGCCGAGGAATGATGTTTATTTGCACTCAGATTTCAGGAACGGGGTCATTGTACCGTGGTTGTTTTCAACGATGTCAAGAAAGAGTGTTGCTGGGATGGAAGTTTATACGATGCATTGCTTATGCACGGGATGTGTGATATTTACACGTAAAGAAAGTTATTTTACTCTGCGCTGTTTTCTATGCAAGACATTCTCAAGCAAACTTTCTAAGGCATTGATCGAGTTATACTTTCAATTTGTTTTCTTAATCTACTTCTAAGTCGGAATCAATGTTTCTTAACGCCACATGTATGAATTAATCTGTTTCAACCAACTGTTGCAAGTCGTGCCACTATAATTGCTCTCAAACATGATATTGAACGTGGAAATTTATTTGTTAGCGCTAATCGTTTCATAATTACCCATTAATTTCCCATCGCAACCCGAGCTGGTCGTCAAAAATTAAGCACAGCAGTAAAAGCTCTCAGTAGTTCCACTCGTTTCCGACAGAAGTCACTCGAAGATGTCGTGCAGATTTTTCCGAGAAAAGCACCTCTGCGCCTGTCTTGCGATTGGCAAGCGAAGCTTTTCATTCATAAATATTCGCGCATGCTTTTCCACGTTGTACACATATACCTTAAAACCCTTCCCTTTCTTTCATGCATACTCCTGGACGAAAAATGCCAGACACCTGTGAACGATGTATGTATGTATAGCTGGCTCCACGGAAGCTGCCAAAACTGTGGACGAAACACTAAGGCGGCCAGATCGTGACTTGCATTCCCGACGCGGGCAGGAAATGGTGCGAGTGTGTCGGTGCGTTTTTCCATTGCTCAAACAATTTTGGGCTTTTTCGGACACACACATCCAGTGTGAAGAAATTGGGGGCGGAAACGGTTGCAGGTGGCTTCCAGCGGCAATAATGGTAGCCGATTGCTAGCGCCAACCGTCAGCCTCGCCCGCTCGTCCCGTGCCATAAGCTTCTGTTTCTCTTTTTTACTCATTCACAATATTTTTTGGAACCCCTGACAGAGGTCGTAAATTACAGTCACCATAAATTTTCTTATATCAACAGGGCCCGACGAAATTAGTCGTCTTTGACAGCGTGTTGTTTCTGGGTCTTTCTCGGCCCCGCTGCTTGGTTCTCCTCCAGAAGGTGTCACGCCTACGATCTTATTTTTGCCGTAGCTACGCAGGCAATCAAGGAACCTGGACTCCTGATCTAGGTTGTAGCATGTGAGGATGCTTTCGAAGAAAGCTAGATTTTCATTTCACCACCATCGGCTTTTATGTATCTACTCCCACGCAATCTGGAGCATATCTTCCTGCAAGCACAGCTCGTCAATCTTTCCCTGTCAGTCGCTCTATCGATGGAAAAGTATTATACTACTTGTTTTTCACAAAAACAAAACAAAAAAAAAAAAAAACAACGAGAAACCTAATACCACCCGACATCGTATCAGGAAGCTTCCAAGGTTGCTGCTGCTGGTTGCTACTCGTTTTTCCTGCGTACTTTGCTATCGCTTGATGACGTGCTCTTGTTTCAACGTGATAAGATAAAAACCAGAAGCAAACCGGTGCAACGAAGGTGAAACGATCCCCATCGGAAACAGGTGAAACCACCCATTGACTTCAGGGTACCCAGAAGATGAATGAAAATGGTTCGTGATACTCACCCTAAGTAGGTGTGCGCACTGCGATGCTTCCAGCAGAAGAAAATTCATCCGCATCCTCGATTGTTTTTCCCCTCTTCCCGGGGAACCGAGAGGGAGGACACGTTTTACGACGTGATGTTCAGCATGGAAAAATCGTGTTATCGGAAAATTCGATAAATTTCTTGTGCCTGCTGTTTCTTTCTTTTTTTCTCTTTTTTATGTCTTCTCTTTGCCACCTTCCAACGGTGCAAAGATCAACGGGTGTGGGAACAGCATTGACTGCACAGATACAGAAAAGTTCTCGGAAAAGTCGGGTAGCCTCCAGCAACGCAGTAACGTTTACCTAAAAGATTTTCCAACTCCCTGAACGGCGAAAAGTTGGGGACAGCTGGCCCGCACCAGCGTTTGGTGGAGTTATCAATGAACGAGGCGTTCGCCAAAATGTCAACGGCAACGTAGGACTTGCGAGTGGCGCTCGGAACGAACGGATGAGGAATTGGGAAGCGAAGCGTGTCACAGCTGCCCATTCTTCTCAGACGTCACTGAAAAATGGCGCAGATCACGGCTGCCTGGGATGAGGCACGCGATGGGAGGTTGGTAATCTATTTTCTGCCCGAGTGTCGCGGGAAAGACGTCCTTGTGCTTTTCTAGTCAAGCTAGCAAGCCAACGCTTTTCGTTCGTAGTTTAGAGGTTCCCCTGCACGATGGAGCAGGACCAAAGGCGAACTGCAGAAAAGTAAGGTTGCGGAAAGTGGAGACGATTCGTTCGAAACGTCTATGATGAAGATGTTGGAAATGAGGTTCATATTCAACCAGTGTTTAATTTCCTGAGCTAACCCACCATCACCCCTGCGCCAAACTGTCGACTGCCTGGGGTCCTGTGGTGAGGAAAAGTGTGAAAGATTTATTCCCTCGAGCAAATGGTGGGTCGCAAGAAATAAACCTGGTATGGAGGTGCGTTTGCAGTGGAAAAGCGTTTTCATTTCCTTAATTGGATAAATGTTTACAGGGAGAAATTTTAAAATATTTTCGTGTAAAAAGACAATCTTTATTCTTCGTTAACTTTAGTTTATTGTTAAGTGTAAGGAGCAAAACTAAAATCCAAGACTCTTCAAAAAAAACAAAAAAAATCCCTGAACAAATTAGAAACTCAGCAAGAAATTCAATCAAAACTATACCGTCCTATGTGTACGTAAATAATGAACTCACAATGCCATTCCATGTTTAAACAAGACAAACGGCACGAATCGCATTTTATCGCAGTGCTGCACTTCGTACTGGAATTGATTTGCAGAGTAAAAAAAAGGAAAATCCATTGAAAACCAAAAGGGAACTGGAGGGAAACAAGTATTATATTTTGCAGCACTCGGTAAGCAGAAAGTTTGCATAGCAAATCTGCTATTTGTAGCATGTAGGGAAAACAACGTCATGAAAATTCATTTCATTTTGACACGCATGATAGCATCGACATATGTTGGCTATCGAGGCAGAAGCTTCAATTTTCAGCTTTATTTATATCTCTTCTAGCTCAAACACGTCGTTAAAAAATGCGAAACCATATGGTAAGTTCCGACAACTAACGGTTTTTAGCTTGATATTGTGTTAGAGATGGGATATCGCTTACACCCTTGAAACTAATCATTATTATTTTGTGGGTAATGGTCTTTTTTTTTAGAAAATTCGTAAAAATACTCCAAATTCGTTTAGAAATTGTTAAGCTTTAATTTTGATTTCCTTTTTTTTTTAATGACTAAACATAAAAATTAAGATGAGCCTGTGCAGTGTGCACGATTTATTAATTCATATTCCTTTAGTTTAGTAAAGCTTGTTTTGAGCGGAAAATAAGTTGATTTTAAATACTGATAGTATTAGTGAATCATTTGCTACATGCTCCGTTTTAGATAGCTGCGTGAAAAACCCTCACATCAGCTTGCATAAACTTTACTACAAACTAAATTACATGGAAAAGAGAACAAAAAGCAGCACATGTTTCTGGCCGCACCGAACAATGGTAACAATAATGTCAACGGAGGGAAAAACAATGTGATCAACTGCTCCAGCTGGAAAGTGTGCCCCATGCCCCACCGGTCCCTTTTGGCCATCCCGAGTAGCGTCAGTTTTCCGCAGCAGGTCAACCCATCGTTTGCGGTGCGCCTGCGCGCGCCATAAAGGGATTCAATGATGTATTGGTAAGGCCACAACGTGCTTCGAATGCGAGGAAGAGAGAGGGCATTCTTAACCATCGTCATGTTTAGTGCATTGCAAGCAAACCGAAATGCACCAGGAGGAAAAGGAAAGGACACATAGGTGTCCATGCTTGACGGATGGACATGGCAGGAGCAAGCGGAAACCA
The DNA here is from genome assembly GCA_914969975.1 of Anopheles atroparvus. Classification (NCBI taxonomy): domain Eukaryota; kingdom Metazoa; phylum Arthropoda; class Insecta; order Diptera; family Culicidae; genus Anopheles; species Anopheles atroparvus. The sequence goes on along the minus strand of CAJZCY010000003.1, from coordinate 14,993,722 downwards.
GCGGTAGCTTTTTCGGGGCAAAGCTTTAACCATAGCCGAACGGCACGCGAACGGCTCGAATCAGTTTTGTCCAGTCCGTCGTCGAGTGAAAAACGTAACATCCATATTGTAGTCGCGTTCCGAAGGTTAGTTGGTAGGTTTTGCCCCTCTTCCGCCCAACAGTGTTTCCCCTTGCAGCTCGATTTCGATGTGACAAAAAAGAGAAGGAAACCTGCCGACAACATCATTTGCGAATGGATGTACACCTTTGACAGCCGCGTGATGGCGTTTGCAGCGGTGGTAGTGTGTTTTCGGGAAAACTGTGATATTGTGGGTGTGAAACATTTAAGTACTTTTTGTTTTTAGTAGCAGCACCTTTATTGCTGTTGTCGCGCCATTTTTCTAGTTTTGACAATTGTGTGTGCGAGTGATTTTTATTGAGTCTATTCCGTGTAGCAATACTAAAACAAGTAAAAAACAAAAATTTGTTTTTAATACGGCACGGTATGCTGGTTAAGGTTCACTGTGTGCATAAAAGGAGATTATTAATTTCATAATTGAGATTTTTTTTAGTGTGATGAGTTTACCTTCGATTGTTTGCTATCAATGTATTGTCATATCAAAGAATTTTTTTAATGAATAATGATTAAAAACCACTCTAAGATGTACCTTAGATGTAACCAAATTAATTATACATGCAATTGACAAGCAGTAACGATGGTGGAAAAGGGAGCTCTTATGTGGTTGAAGGTCGTGGTGTATTATACAGTTTCTAGATGCTGGTATACGGATGTGGAAATATCCAAGGATTAAGATGTGCTGGATGATGTAAATCCCTATCCTGAGAAAAACCTTACTAGCAAGGGTCTCCAACTATTGGAGACTCGCACTTGGCGAGATCGTCCAAGGCAAGGAGCGTCCGCAAACCGTTGACGTCATCGTGTTTCTCAGCTGTGCCTGTTATTGATTTTGTTGCGACCGTCCAATGACGTTACTGCGTTCGCATGCGTTTCCGGGTACGCTGGATGCATGGAGCTGCCCGTCGGCCGAGCAAATGAACGGCGCACAGTTGGGTGGGACCAGTAAGCTCCTGGGCGCAATCTTCTTTTTCATCGCCATCGCAACAAGTGGTTAGACTTTCCGGGAAAAATCTCCGGATAGGATTTATTTGAGGAGATAGCACCCACGGGATAGGAAACGTAGAATACTTCTTTGAGGTCAAAGATGGGAATTCTCGGTATTACATGCTCTACGAGCAAACTTACACCAGTACAGTAACAGTAACGGCTTTTAAGCTAAACGAAATCACAGCATCGTCCATCACGGAGAAGGATGGAAGAAAGTCTCTCAGGCTCAGCACGATGTCGCCAATCGGTCTACCATTGATGCTGATCATTTCACATGCTTCCTCCATGTGACGTGGGTTGCCATGCCAAATGTCAACGTTAACTAAAGAAATATAATTCAATGGCAATTCACTCCGCGGGTGTTGAAATGGTGTTTTCCCGGGGAATGGTTTCGCTCGTGTACTCACGGTAGGCCACAATGTATGTTTCTTTGGAATTTTGCGGTCCTTAAAGTGTCGCACCCAGCTATAAATCACCTTATACAACCGGCAAATGATGAATAATGGCCCAGGGAAGAACAAGCGCTGTACGAGTAGCTGCGAGGGGAAGCAGCATTCAGGCGAAAAAGCTTTTCCATGTAGTGTGTACGGGAGAAGCCCTTGGTTTAACCTCAATTGATTTGGCATTTGCTCATTTCTTTCTTTTCCATGCTTGACCCACCCGGTGTTTGTGCTTGTCTGGCTGTGTAACGACCCAGAAGCTTTTCTACGTGCTTGCAACGGAGCACGCACACAGCATGTACTTCTTTTTTGTTTTGGCCTCGCTGATGGTGGCTAACCCTGCGTTAGCGTACCTATCAGCAGGCATGAAGGTAAGGGATACTGGCCAGTCAACGGGCTTCCACTTTGTAACACACATACACGTCAATCGTCTCCACAGGATCAGTTTCTGTCGGACATGCTGCTGCGCGAGCTGGTCGATCGAATGGGCAAGGACCTGGCGGAGGCAGCCGACTCTTACATCGATCCGGCCGCGATGGACGAGCTGCCCGCCAGCCGGCTCGCCCTGATGGCTCGCGTCACGAAGGACCTGGAGGCGGAGCCGCTCGATTACGACTCGCTGCTGGAGGGCTCGAATCCGAACCCGTCGCCCCGTGACCAGGAATACCTGCAGCACAGCTCGCTCTGGGGCCACCAGTACGTGTCGGGTGGGGCAGGCGAGGGCCCGAACCGTCCGAAGCCACAGGTGAAGACGGATGCCAGCCTGCCGGCCTACTGCAACCCGCCCAATCCATGCCCGGTTGGGTACACCGAGGACCAGGGTTGCACGATGGACTTTGAGAATACGGCAGCGTTCAGCCGGGAATACCAGGCGGCACAGGACTGCATGTGTGACGCGGAGCACATGTTTAACTGCCCAGTGGCGTCGCCGAACGAGGGCAACCAACACATGGATTCCGACCTGGAGAGCTTCATCGCGCGCCAGTTTCACACCCAGGAGCACAAGAATCTGGTTGCGAAGAAGTTTCACGTCAAGAAGGTAACTTTTTACATGCTCCTTAACGCTTACAGTAATGGGAAGGATAGTTTTCACCTGTTCACATTATAAAACTTCAGATTGCTTGCCTAAAGGCTGGAATTTGACATGACTTGAAATGTATTCCCTTTAGTTCTCACCTTCCTTATTTTGCCATCCGCCGGGGGCCGTTTTGAGATAAAATTTAAGTCATAGATCTGTTTTTTTCTCTTTAAGTCAAAGATATAAATCTTGAATAGACTGAACGTTTGGGGCAGAAGTTGTTTGACGTTTATTGTTACAAAAAAAGGCATTTTTTTTCAAACATCTTTGGTTATAGAAAGTATTCTATTTGCACTACATTCTTCTCTTTCAGAGCTACAACCCATTCTTGCAGGGTGAAAAGCTGCCCGTCGCCGCCAAGAAGGGCTTCAACGTCAACGCTTAAGCACGAAGGGCGCGTGGCAAGACAACCATATCACTATGACCGACCGAACGCTAGGAAATCAAAATGCCAACACCCTACGTACCCCCTGTGACGAGCGCCAATGCAAAAATGAATAATTAATAACCACTCAACAATGGACGACGGCAATGGAAAACTACTAATCATCCTTTCCTACCCTTTAGGTAGTAAGATACGTGCAGACAGAAGGAAAAACCAAATACTATCACCCGGCACTCAACTGCATTCGAAATCGCATACATTTGTGTTATAACATGTAAGAAGCACCTAGGCACACGGCAAAATCGCAACAAATGCAATCAGTACTCGAGTTTTCCAACGGCAAGAGACAGCCCGTTGTTGGATCGGCGGAAACAAATAGGATAAGCGGGGGAGCACTAGTTTCATTCCGAAAGGTTTAAGATAAATGTTACTACTTAAACATTAAACATGCATGTAAACCAACTTTGACGAACCTCCGGTCGAACGCGTTAATGTGCTATCAATGTGTGATCCACACTTCCAGAAGTCAGGTTACACCAACGGTACGATGCCAGCCACTCTTGAGGGTGTTCGTGTGCATGTAGTGTAATACTGCTTATTTCTTCTTAAATGTTTCATGATGGCATGTTTAACAGCAGATGCAAGTTTTATGTTGAGAAGGTAGCCTGTTCTATTGCTAGCATAATAGGGAGGCCGATCAATTCTACTGAACACGCAGTAAGACAATTAAGCATACATATTTTTAACCACACTCCTTGTTCTTACAGCTGGACCCAAATACATTCTTACAGAAAGTTAAGATATGAAACTTTTTCCCTGTTAGTACATAACGGTAGAACAGAAGTTGAAATCATATAAAAGCATATGGGTAACAACTACCCAGTGTGTTTGATAGATGTTTTAATTTGTGCTTCACAACTCATTTCAAAGTTCAAAGAAGTTTACGCCTATTGTACAACCAGTGTCAATTTTAACAGTCATCCTTTTCACTGATGGACCTGCGAATGCTGCAAAAGTTGCGCCTAAATGTAGCAGTCCAAAAAGTATCCTTTATACTTCTTTGAAGCGCTATTTGATTGTGCATGAATGATGGTAAACAAATTGCATCAGCTTTTCTTAGCCAAAAAGAGTTTGCTGATCGGTATTTTGCACTGGAATTACACACATTTGCTCGATCTTGGTTAAACAATCGTATTGTTATATGCGTTGTGATTGACGGGTGGAAATTTCACTGTCGTAATCTTCTCAACGAGGGGTGTTTAACCGTGTTTCTCGGCTTGGTCACGAACGTCATCCAACTGCCCAACAAGACCGGGCTCGGTAACGTTCCTCCCGTGGACTTAAGGCCTCAGCAACATCCTGGCTGTTACCGTGTGACTAGAAGCCCGGCGAAAATCCCTTCCATGAGACTTACGTTTGCGAGATCTCGTCCGAACTTGCGATGCAGCTGCAATCGAAGAATGAGTTGCTTTGAAGAATTCTTTTTTTTTTACAGTAGAAACATTATTTGCTGTACAAATCTTGCAGCAGGCTTGAAAGTTATTAGTTCCAGTAGATTAGTACGGACCAGGACGAAAAAGATGTTTGATGAATTGAAAAGATCATTACTAAAATCTAATTCAACCACGTCTAACTTAACTTGATGGTCCACATGGACAGCAGTAGGGAAAAGCGAGAAAAAACCACATGCAACATCGCATGAAGATTGAAAAGTAAATATGAACAGCTGTGATTTTCTTCCGTCGTGCAGCAGACACTCGAGATCATGCTCTGTTCGAACACTTTCACGATCAACACCGTTCGCAGCGTAAGAAAATCATACCGCAAGTCGCTCAAGTGAGCAACTTGTGAGCAAAAAAAAAAAAAAAACGTGTGAGAGATCGCACAAATCGACTAGAAATTTGACTATAACTTCTTCGAAACAACATATAAAAAAATCAACAGGCTTCCCTGTAACATCGCCAGCAATCGTGTGTGCTACTTCAAAGCATCACAATGATTGATGTTGAAAATGAAAAAAAAGAGAAACGATCATGCATTACGCATTACGCATATCAACACCAATTGGTTGACTGTTGTATGCATTTCGTTGGTTTGACCACCAAAACCGGACGCTTCTAGGGAGAATGCTGAAAACGATCTTAACATCGATCGTTTGGAAATCTATGCGGTTAAATTGCGGACCTTGCGGAGTTCCATCAAGTGTAAGGTACAATTTTCCCGCGTGTCATTTCCCTTACCTTTTCCTGCATCTTTAGAAGAGTTCTACAAAATGGACACCACCGTCAATCAAGCAACGTAGTGTAAATGCTTACATGATCAGCGGACAACACAAAGTACGTTACACAAGCACAGTTTACACAAGAGAGATGTACACGAGACACACACATACAATGTTGCAATAAGAGAAATGAAAACATTAATGTTAAGGCAAAGACGCGGAAAAAATAAAAGCTGGATGAAACACAACAATTCCCAAACACACCAGAAATTATTTTTAAGTGATACGGAGTAGAAATGGCAAATATTTGCATTATGTTTGCTGATTTGTTGAACAGCAGCAAGGAAAAAGAGAGCAGAATATATATATACACAAATGCATAATCTACTTTTGTAACTATATATCTAAAAATTATAAAAAGTATATATACACACCCCCCACTATATGTATACAAATAACAGAGGCAAAGGTAACAGAAACGTGTAACGAGATCAAAACAAAATTGAGCAAATACAGCCCTTAAGTAATTCGATTATTTTAATAAATATGACAATATCTTTAAATAATTAACACAATATGAAAAGATAGTTTAAAACCAACATTTTACAATAATCTCCATTGTAAACTCCGCACGTCTGCTCGGAAATGGAAGCTTAATAACTAATGGACGATCATAACATCGTGTAAATCGTCTTGTAAAACAACAAGCCGAATGGAAAAGGGCGCAGCAAAACATTCGATCTATGGCTAACAAATTTTAGTGCTTTCTAAATTTGTATTTAAAAAAATCAGTCAGTTTGCTGGCAGTGACACGACACCTCTGCACTACACTTTCAGGACAACAGGTAGTTGAATACGCAATTAACGATGAAGCAGGATAATGACAAAGAAATACCAATTTATTTTAACGGAATGCCAGTTTAAGAAAAAATCTTCTACCTTTGATATGATCGTTTAAATACACAAAGTACAATGGCAGCTAACCCAAAACCCCATTTTATAGCTCTTTCACGAGTGAAGCAGTAATCGCTTTGTGTTCTCGTGACGATACACAATTAATGGTTAAAAAGTGCTCATTACTGTATATTTTTTAATTTCAATAACGGTGCGAATACTTTTGATCACATCGTTGATGATGGTTTATAAATAAATCCATTTTTTTCTCGAAAGCAAAGAAAGCATCTCAATCATAGCAATAGCCTGAACTGCACCGATGGTAAAGCTAAAGAAAGCCTCACATGAAGGGCTACTTACTGTAACACTTAGAAATGAACTTACTCATCTAGAACAGCAAACAAAGTTTCGAAAGTAAATTTTATCTCAACACCTGATCGATAGCCAACATCATTACAAATGGGATATGTAGCAGGCAAAACAAAACTGATAGGAGTATGAAGAAGAAAACATACAAAATATAAAAATTAACAAAAAAAATCTAAATAGAAATATATCGTAAACCTTCAGTGTCGTATTTATGCATCATTACAGTACCTGTTTCTTCTTTAGAATAGTTTCAAGGTTATTTTTTAAATGGTTTTGGCACAGTCAATTCATTTCAGCAAGGCAACTGTCGTTTTGGTTGAAATAGCGTTACGTGCGTTACTCGGCCAGGGTTGATGTCTGCGCCACATACCGCGCCATACTATGTATACAACGTCGCGTTGAATACTTTAAATTTCTTTTTTAACATGCGGCGCTAGCAGGCGGCTCTTAGTGAGCGATGGATTAGATAACTCGGCTAGCGGTTGTAAACCAAATGTTTGCCGGTGACTTACCCACCCCCACCCGTGTTGGGCCTTTCAGAACACTTTTTTCAACAGAACCAATTTGTAACGAACTTTTAGCGTTGTGTCGAAGTGTATTCTATCGCGTACCCGCGTGGTTTGGAATATCGGAAGAAAAAGTGATGGATCCTAAAGACATTATGGTGTTCAAGCAGATTATGCAAAAGATACGTGAGAATGAACGTGTGTTGGAGTGTAAGATTCCGAAGAAGGGCGATTGGCAGACGATTTTCACGTTGCGCAGTATCATCATGAGTGAGCCGGACTTTTCCTGCTTCCGTGCGCTTGCCAGCAATGGCGATGGTAAGTTTTTAGCCGCATTTCTTATAGATAGAATTTAAATATGATATTTATCGAATCTGGTAAATGTATTGCAGTGTTTGTGAGCATTATTCGCATTGTCAATGCCGGAAATCCGACTTTGGCCACTCATACGGAGAGACTTCTTCGATTGACGCGGCAGCTGGCTGAATGGAACGGGTATGCCAGATGTTCTGGGCAAAACCCATCCACAGCTAGGGAATATGCCGTGGATAATGGTGTCGTCGATATACTGCTGAAAATGCAGCCCGAGTATCAGTCGTACGTTCCGCCGCCGGTTTTAAAGGAGTGTCCCAGACACGATACTCACACGAGGTACCCGATAGCTCTCTGCTGTAATGCCATCGAAGAGTGGCTGAAGAGCAATTCTTCGGTTGTCATAATATACGGTTCGCCGGATAGCGGCAAAAGCCACCAGATCGTACACTACATCTTAAACTATTGCAACAAAAGTTCGCAAAATTGCCGAGCGATTTGCGTTCTCCAAACTGGTGTTGAAGTGCTCTCAACAGCATGGCGCATTTCCGACGAACGGCACGAAACGATGGGCAGTACCGTCGGTTACAAGATGTGCACCAATTCCCGTGTCAGCGACTGTACAAACGTCGCGTTCTGTACCGACGAGGTCATGCTGCGCTCGCTTTTGTTCAACGCGAACCAACAGTCGTTCGTTGAGCTAACGCACCTGGTCGTCGGCAACGTGGGCCGGCGTACGGCTAACACGGATTTTTTTCTATCCCTGCTAAAGGAAAAGCATCGGCTTCATCCGACACTGAAACTCATCTTACTAACCGAAAGCATGGATGTTGATAATTTGGCGAGTTTTTTCAACCGATCTAAACTCATCATGGTACCGGAAGTTAAAGCTTCCGAAATTGGTTCCGATAGCCTTATGCCGTTCGGTGTAGAGTACATTTTTCTGGACAGCATACTTACCTATATAAGCACACGCAAGGAGGTTTTGGAGATAAAAAGGAACATGGAGACCTGCCAACCGTTAAAAGTGATGGCTGAAATGCAGGAGAGGTACGGTGACATGAACCGTAGCTACTACTTCTCGCATCACATGGATCCGCTGCTGGAACGCTGTTTTTACGCGCGGGATCCGAGTGGTTTTGATACCATACTGAAAGTCCTCGAGAACCACAAGCACCTGGTGGACTACCAGCATACAGAGATTAAACTGACGCCCCTTATGATTGCAGCTGCAAAAGGTATATGTGCCTTCTCGGCTGGAGATGCGCTAGTCTCAATGTTACCCTTAAACGTTGTTCTATTTGCAGGCTTCGCTGGCGTAGTGCAGACTCTGCTGAAGTTAGGTGCCAATCCGTGCTTGAGGGGAAAAAAGGGCATAACGGCCCTGGACTGGTGCGACGAGAGTAATCCGAATTCCTGCCGGCAACTCCTGGTCGACGCTTGTCAGAGCTATTCCAAAGGCGGTAGTCTGGCGGACAGTCAAGGGCGCCTATACGGCCAGCTGTATCACCGGATTCACAACCCGTACGTGGTCGACCATTCGCTCGTGCTAGAAATTGTGATGTATATCATCGCGAAGCGAAAGGCGGGAAAAATCCTTGTTTTGTTGCCTGATTTCACCGACGTGCTGCAGTCCTATGCGATTCTGCGGGAGAGTGCACATGCCAATACCAAACGTATCGACTTCATGGTCTGCCACCGGTACGTCACAGAGGAGGAAATAAAGATGACGAGACAGTTTCCCTCGTATCCACATTTTCTGGTGATCCTGATGGGGGGACCATTGCTCGATATGCTGCCGTCGCTTAGCAGCATCGACTTCTTGATCGATACGGGTCTACGGGTGGAAAGGGTATACAACCCAGCGAAGGAAGCGTACCTAAACAGAGTGTGCTACAATACGAAACACACGGTCTCGCTCATGAAGTTGCTACCTAAGCAAGGTTGCTTCTTTCTGTACTTGGCTGATCAGCTCGACTCCATGCCGGCGAACGAGAAACCTAATCGTAACGGTTCAGGTTTACCGATGCAGGTGCTTCAGGCTTTGCTTACTCGCGACCGGTCGTTCCCATCGGTTGAAATGTTCTTCGATTCTGCCCTGACTCCCCCTGCCCGTACTAACGTGCGGCGATCGATCGAGATCCTGACGCAAATGGGTGCGATTGAACAACCGCTCCGAATGCCGACCAATTTAGGGCTAATGTTGGCGCACCTCAACATCGAGCTGCACCTTGGAAAGGCACTTCTTTACTCCTTCCTGTTCAAGTGTCTCGATCCCGTGCTGACCATCGTGGCTTCGCTGCATGTCGGAAACCCCTTCAAAGAGCCCGTGCATGAGGAGTGCATGGTGAACATGGCCATTACGAAGGCGGCCTCCAGCCAACGGTCGTACAGTGACTGCTTGGTTCTGTTGCGCATGTACCAACAGTGGGGCGCTTGCAAAATTAATCAAAAGGATCAAGATATGGTGAACAAGTATCGGCTCAAGGAGGGCGTGATGGACGCCATTGCTAACATGCGCATGGAATTGATGACGGTTCTGCGGTCTCTCGGTCTAGTAAAGTGTGGCCGTCTACACAACACCGACGAGCTGAACGAGCACTCCGAACACTGGACCCGGGTGAAGGCTTGTCTGACGGCCGGATTCTATCCCAACTTGGCCAAGTTTGACTACGGGAAGCGAACGTTCTCGGATTTTTGCTGCACGGATACACCCCTCAAGCTGCATCCGTTGTCGGTCGTGAACATTGAGGAACTGCCAACGGAGTGGGTAATTTACGATCACAAGGAAGACTTCATGCTGCAGTTGCTCGATCACAGCAGCGATGATTCGCCAGTCCACATGGTCGAAAACACCGCCATCTCCGACTGCATGGTCATGCTGCTGTGTGGCATAGATGAAGCAAACCAAGCAAACAGCACCGCAACAGAGGAAGCGGAGTCAACGAATAGCGGACCATATTTGCTCCCGTTTGTTCCCAAAATCGACGAGTCGGGCAATGCTGACAAATGCAAAGAATTGCTCATCGGTAAGAGATACACGTTCCAGCTTTCGTCGGACTGCTACAACGCTGTGGTATGGCTGCGTCAGCAGATCGGGCGTCTGTTTCGCGAATTTACCGCCAACCCATTGGATACGCTGGCGCGAACGGATGTTAAACGGATCCTGCCGCATGTGTTCAATATACTCCAGGAGGAGGAGAAAAACGTATGCCGTACGGATTTGGGTGGCATTGGGGTGCGCCCGAAGATAAAGAACCGCTGCCCGATGGGAGTGCACTGGAACCAACGGCTCACACAAGCCCCAAGTATCTTGTGCAAAGAGAGCAGTCAGTTTGAGGCTGGTCATCCATAATTTACAGATCTTTATTATCATTTCGTTTCGGTGTTTTTCTTTCTACTTTCATCTATTCTCGTCTTCTCGGTACGTCTGCGCTGCGAACTTGAACACTTAAATTATTATATAGTACAGTTGGTCTTAAAAAGTCGCCTAGCCGTAAGCCATTTCGGAGCTTCCACGCAGCAAATTTTCCTGTTCGTTGCCGGAAAGCTCGTAAAAAGATCTCTCCCATTTGTTGGCATTAGATATCGGAAGAGTCGTAGCTGTTCCAAACGCGCGCTGGTTGATTGATAGGTCATAGCGTTTTCCGATTGTATTGTATTAAAATTAATAAACTAGTAAAATACTAAAGAAAGGGAAGCTCATAAAAGTAAAAGATGTGAATGTGTGTTTGGTACGCACAATAAATAAAAACTTTCTTGTTCCGTAAAAAAAAGGAAGACGAGTTCACTACCTTCAACCTAAACTCTATGGTCACTTAAAGGTAAGGATTTGAACCATTTTACAGTTCCACTGCACGCAAGGGTTGGAGAACTCGTATCATTCGCTCGTTCTCTTTTTGATTTTCGCTCGATCCGGCAGGAAAAGTTGAGTGTGCAGCGTTCGACGAAGCGGCTGGGGTCAGTGTTGACGTAGGATTCCTCCTTCAGCGTCTTGCGGGTCGTCAGTAGCTGGGTACTTGTAAAACACATTAAATACTTGCATCTAAAAATACTATGGTGTCCTTTTAAAGGTTCCATTTTGATCGGACGTTTTGATAGGGAAGGACCACTCTGCTCGAAAGCTCAATGATCGACGATCGCATTCACTTGTGATCGCTTCGTGCAGCACATTATCATTCCGACCCGTTGTTTTCAGCGGCCAAAGGGAATCCATACCCTTTGTGCAAAGAGTATTACACGCGGTTCCGGATGCTCACGCGAAGCCTCCGCTCGGTTTCTTGACCTGAGGGAAGAACGCTTCGATCGGAAGGATTGGATCTTCGGTGGCGAGAGTAAAGTAGCCCGGCACCTTCCTGGAAAGGAGGCCTTTGTTGACGGATTTGAAGCTGCCCCGGTCCTTGCTGCCCGTACCGGACAGCGTCAGCTCGACCACTCGCTTCGAGTAGTCCGACGAGGCACTATTCAGATCATAATCGGCATTGTTGGAGGTGGCGGACGTGGTGTCCTTGGGTGATATCTTCATAATGGCCGTCTCGTGGTGCCGGTAGCCCTCAGTTGTGCTGGCACGCACCGGTGGCTCTTCTGAGGCCGTTCCGAGTCGGTTCAAGCCGGCATCACCGACGCCCGCGTCTCCAAGCGTTCCCAAATCATCGATCGGACGACTCTGCTCGGCGGAGGAGGACAATAGAACGCTGTTCTGGTCCACGGACGGGTCCACCGTTTCATCCACCTTCAGCACTCCATCGTCCGAAGCTGCCGCGCCCGGAGCGACCGTTTGCTCCATCTCCTTCTTTCGGTTGTAGTTTTGAATGCGCTGCCTGAGGGTGATTTTAGGTGGTCGGCGATTGATCAACGATGCGGTCGTGTTGTAAGCACCACCGGCGATCGTCCGGTTGGCGGCGACCGCTTGATCATAGGCCGTCTTTGTGCGACCACGGTTCGCTACCCCACCGGCACCGGACGTTTGCCCACGTGTGTTCGTCGACGATCCCGCCGGGGGCGTTTCGGTGGAGGGTTTCTTCACCGTGAACCGGTTGTACGTACGCGTGCCATGCGGTCGGAAGGAGCTCCTCGTGGTCGTTTCATTGGCGGACTTTTCGGTCGTAGCTCCGGCCCCGGTTGGGGCGATTTCGTTCGCTTCCACGTTTGTTTTGTTGAGGCGTGCATTCAGCAGGAAACGATTGCGCGTGGGAAACCGTAGCTTGGTCGCTGTGGTGGTCTCCAGTTCACCAGTCGGTGATCCAACCGTACTGGTGGGAGTGGCCGTACTTGCCGGGGCCGTGCGGTTCAACTTGTTCCGGTACTCCTTGATGCTAAACCGGGGTCGGTTATGCTCTCCACGGGTTCGGTTCAGTGGTTGCTGCCCGTCGGAAAAGTTTGCACTCGACTCGTCCGAGTTGAACACGCCCGCTGCGTCGGTCGTAGTAGTTGAGACAGTTGATGACACCGCCGGGGGACGATTTTGCAGACGCGAGTTCACCTTCGACGGCGTCGGTTCTGCAGTGTCCTCCTGAGACTCTTTCGGTTGTTTCGGTTGTGGCGCTGGTCGGTAACGCGATCGGAAACCTCCACCGATCGCAGGGACAGACGACGGCGGTGGTTGTTCCCCAAGCGCCGCACTTCCCGTCGTCGTGGAGGTCGTTGTAGTGGTCGTCACTGGCGGTGTGACAAACGATGGTTCCGTCTGCTCGGGCTGGGCAACCTTATCCTCCTCCCGCTGGTTGAGCACATTGAACCGGTTTCGCGTGAAGTGGGGCTTTTTGCGGAACTTTTTCACCGGACCGTCAAACTCCTCGCTCGAAACGAACGTTGGCAGCGGCGGTGGCGTGGGTATGCTAGTGGTTACAGCAGATTCCGTCTCCACCGGAGGCGGGGGAGGTACGGTGGTGATCGGCTTAGGACGGAACCGGATGCGATTGCGATTGCGATTGTCGATCGTGTTCGTGGTTGATTCAGTGAACTCCTGTTCTACCGCCGTGGTATACTCCGTCGTCGTCGTGCTACTGTGCTGGGGTTTTGGTCTTCGTCTCCTCTGCTGGCTACCCGCACTATTCTTTGATCCCTGTCCGCTACCCCTTGTCGGGGCAACCGTCGTTACCACTTGCTGGATCGATGACTCTTCCGAACCGAAGAACGGTCCAATCGTAACGATTTCCAGCTGCAAATCCTCCTGACGGTTCTCCTCCTCCGCGTCGGTCGTGTACTTGTACTTGTTCTTCGACTTTGGTGGGATCAGCGTCGGATCAGCGATCGCATCCTCGATCGTGAAGAAACTGTGCGTGACGATCGGTTCCTCCGTCGACTGATCCCAGGGCGAGGTGGTCGAGGAGTAGCTCGGGCTCGTGGTCGCGGTCGTGGTGGCGGTGGCCGAGGGGCGACGGTTCGGGGGAAGTCCCGTGTACGCCGGATGCATCAGCTTGTGCTTCTTGTACTCACTCTCGGCCGGTCGGAAGAGGTTCTTGAACACGTTCGGCTTCTCCGTGGTGAGATACTTCTCCCGAGTGAACCACCCACCATCACCAAGGTCGTTCAGCGGGGTGACAAGGATCGGCGAAGGCTGCTGGTGGTGATGAGGGAACGATTGTTGTTCTCCGGGGAAGGACTGGTGCTGTTGGTGGTGGTGGTTGTGGTTGTGGTGATTATTTTGTTGCTGGTTGTAGTGATGCTGATAGTACTGCTGCCTTGGGAGGGTCGTGGCCGTAGGGAACTGTGTCGTCGTGGTGGTTGTACTGACCGTGGTCGACACTGAACCACCGGTGGTGGAGACTCCCAGTGAAACCGGTGTCGGACGGGGGAAGTCGTAACTAAACCGATTCGCGTCCTGTAGCGGAGAGTGCGGATTGATGTTATACTTGTTGAGGATCTCGATCGGATCCTTGCTCGGCGAGCTCTCGGCAAGGTGGTTCAGAACCGTCGGAAGGAACGCCTGCTGAGTGCTGGGCGGCGGTGGAACCAGGTTCTTGCTGTACTCGTCGTGAATTTCGTTAAACTGTGGTGCCAACTGCTTGCCGGGCGCTTCCTTGAACTTGACGATCTCGTACGGTTTGTGCTCGATCGGAAGCGGCTGCTGGGTGCTGTAGGTGCCGAACGAACCACTTCCGAATACCTGGCTGCCGAATGCAGCACTCAGCGATTCACGATCGGACTGATGGGACTGCTGGAACTGGGCCGGCGAGAACGAGTGTTTCGACGATGAGGAAGACGATCCGGATGACGAACCCGACGACGAACCGGATGAAGTTTGTGACGAAAGCGGCGGCGCCGGATGTTGTGTCTTCAGATTGAAATTGTTATACTTGTTGCCGGAGATGTAGGATGTTTGCTGCTGCTGTTGGACCTGCTGGAAGAAGGGCGTCAGAACGCTGGGGGGAAGATGCGGGAACAGTGGTGTCGAGTCGATCCCACCGGCGCTCTTGGTCAGTTCTTTTTCTGCCGACGACGGTGTGACGTACTTCTTTGGGAACTCGGCCAAATCGGCCGGGATTTGGTTGAAGTGTGGGAAGGAAAACTTGGCCCCGGAACTTGGCTGTTGCTGATGCTGCTGTTGTTGTTGCTGCTGAATGTAGTTTAGTTTTTTAAACTGCGCCACACTCGGAGTGTATCCCGGGCCGTTGAAGTAGCTCTTGAGCGTTTGCGTGTCGAAGGTCGGCACACCGGAACCCAGCTGGCTGAGGAACTTCGTCTTAGACGGCTGCAAAGAGGCCGGCGATTGACCGAACTGGATGTAGGTGCCGTAAAATTGGTTCGGGTTGATGAAGTGCTCCAGCCGGTTCGAGCTGGTGGCGACCGGTTGCTTTTGCCGAAAGCCGGTGATCGTCATATGCGACTGCAGTTTGTTCATCACCGGGTGCGGTTTCAGCGTGGACTTCTGAACGATCCCTGGCACGGTGTCCCTGTTCGGAAGAGAGGAGATGAGCATGTGAAAATCAGTTCACCTTGCAGTGCAGTGCTTCGGTAGAATCATACCTAAACTGGCCATTGAACTTGGCTGACTTCACACCGACCGTCCCGTGCGACGAGATGGCGGCGGTAATCTTCGGTGTCGAGCTGTGCACCATGTTGAGCGTGGTGATCTGATCGGACTTCACGAACGGTTTCGAGGGAGGTAACTGCTGCTGTTGCTTGTGTGGCGCTTGTGGATACATCGTCTGATGCAGTAGCGAGGTCGTCATGTACTTGGGTACGGCGGGCGTATGCCCGTAGGACGGTCCCTGACCGTGGACCACGTTGCTACTGTGCTGGTGCACTATCGGCGCGGGACCCGGGGCCTGCTGGTGCGTCGTGATCTGCACCTTCATCCCGTTCGGCGGATGCTGGTTGTACTGGGCGATCGGTTGGTTGAACTGCTTCAGGATCTGCGCATTGTGCTGTGCGATGTGAACCAGTTCGTCCTTGCTCGTCGTGTCGAAGCTGGCTACGCTGATCAATTGTTGCTGCGGCTGTTGCAGCTGCTGCTGGGGCACATGGTACGGTATCGGTCGCCATGGTACCTGGAGGAGAAGACATGTATCAAATTTCATTCATCAAAGAAATGTTGTACAATTTTTAAACTAAAACAGTTCATATGGTAAATGGAAGCGAACTAAGTTTCCCACGTGCTTGTTTCTGCACTTCCTGATGCTTCTTTTCACTTAAGCTGTAACCAAAAAAGGTGAACTTTCAATTATTTTTGTTTATGCGTTATTATATTCCGAGAAATAGGAAGTGTCAACACGATAGAAGTAAATGTGTAATTTGTTTTTGCTTGCAAAGACCTTAGAAGCGCTAAACATGTACACAACCGAAAGCGAAACGGAAAGTGAGGCAATTTCGATCCGCTCGCCGCGTGGTAGGTGGTCATTTAAAAAAAACTGTTCCCCTATAGCAGAACGCGCCCGGTTTTCTACCGTACATGGTGGAACGAAATTCGATACGCTTCGACTGCCCCGTGCGTCTCCGCGGATGGAGCGATTTTCCACAGTACCTTGGAAATTGTGGAAAAAAAGGAAAAGTAATGTAATCTCCGACAAATTATCGTACAACAAATTGATAATGATCGTTTCGAACCGGAAGGTTCGTGGAGTTCCAAGAGCAGTTCAATCACAGTAAAGCATAGGTTACGGGGTTGAAAGGTTTGGGATGGCCCAGGCAAAGGAAACTATAAAGCGGAGTTAATATTAAATGACCGGCAAAAACTAACACCCTCACGCGATAAACCAAGCGTGAAAAATAATAAGCGTGCGTACATGTGAATCGTTAAATGTAACGCTTGGCGCTAAATTTTCCGGTCAGTAACCATAAGATTGAAGGTGTCGGGTAAAGAATGATAATGATCGTGAACACTTGGACCATTTAGTTTTCAGCTTTATTTTCGCTGTATCTAGATGGTATATGACTTGTACGCTTTGCTCAAGACGTGTTTGTTTATAACAAGATATATAGGAAAACTAGCTACTGAAACACGTGCTTCATGTGTACCAGCTAGGAATGTTTTGCACGCTACGAGAGAAACCAGAGTCTTGAAGATTGCTATAAAGTAATTGAAGACGTTGATCAAATGGATCACGATACGCTGTCTTCCCTCGGTTGGTATGAAATGAAATCGTGAACATATTCCGGCACGTCTGCACGCAATCCCACTCGTGAACATATACATTTTGATATGCTACGTTTTCACGCATGAAAGCCAGCACAGCATCGAAACAATCTTTTATAAGACGAAGCAATGTTAATTGAATATTAACCTAGCAACCGAGTTTTCACCGCACCAAACCTGCTAGTAATCTCATGTCAACCAACTTCGCTTTACAGCATCGATTGACCGGAGCATTAAATATTAAAGAGATGCTGAGTTATGTTTGTATTAAGGTTTTTTTCATTTTCATTGTGAAATCATGCTAAAGTATCTCGTTTTTCCTTGAACCGTCGATCGAATAGCACCAGCGGCTCGCGCTAATCAGACTGTGTAATTGAGTGGCGCTTGGAGCGCTTAGACGACTGCGTTTTCCGGACGATTGCGTTTTGGCTCTACCGTTCCCGCCCGTCACTGTTTAATCAATGTTCATTCAATCGTTCATTGAGTATGAGTTCTTGGACGTAAGATTGGTATTATTTAGCTTGACTTTACTCATTTTGAAGCATCACTCTGAACTGATTTAAGCACAATCAAAATTGGAACTGTGGTGTTCTTAACATGGGACCATTTTTTCCTTAATTTCCACTAGCCTTGCTTACATAAAGAACATGATTTCTCATTGCTAAAAAAAAAAATTGAATTGATTGTAAAGCTACAACAGACCTCTTCAAATGCTCGCTATCATGCGATGTACTTCTTTCATTCCTCACGTGTGCTTAAGTATGGTATTAGAACAATTACATTTGTTTGGAAACATGGAAACAAGATCACGAACCACACCCAATTAATGTGAGATGGCCAGATTGAGGTACTTTGAGCTTGGACTGAGTTTATTCTTTAGTGGAATCCGACAAAAATGAAAAATGGAAACAGTGCACACCGAACTGTCGGTTTAGCCGACTTTGTTGGTTTCTACAACAATGTGGAAAAAATTCCCATGCTGCGGAAAGCATTTAGAGCTGGTTAAATTCTCGGCAGCCCAATTTCTTTCCCGCTAATCAAACAACATTAGAATGACTGGTTAAAGCTGACCACGATAAGATCTAAGACTGGGTGGAATAATTTTAAAGCGAAGTGCTCGACTAGCGGCCGGCTTGCAATCAGTCGGCATTAGACCACAAAAGAAAAAATAGTCACGAGAAGTACAGTTTACCGCTTTGTTGACTCCCGTTGAGTAACAGTTGGGAAAGTTAGTGGATTTATTAATGTTTTTCACTGGGGCATTTGAAGGAAACGTGATGAATAATGCATAATTTAGATAGCAAACAATTTCAATTAGCTGTGTCCAGCCTGCGATCACAGTTGTGGGGCTCTCCTTTTCGCAACAAGTATCTCGTGACAAAACATGCACGGCTCAGGTCCGGTTGCAATTTTTTGCGCAACATCGAGCAACGTTTTGCTGACAATTATACTAGCTTGCAAATGAAGATGTCATCGTTGAAAGTGGAACGCATTTGATTACAGAATAGGCTTTAATTTCGACTATTTGAATTAGAGCCGCCCGGCTATCCACAAATGACCGGTGGCCCATTTCATCATAGGAATTAAATTTAATTATGAAACGAGCGTGGAGCGCGTTTTCAATTTAATCCGACATGTAGCCTCCGAGCCTTTGGCCTGATTCTGGCTCGATAATGATAAACGACGGATAGAAACTCGATAATAATAAACATTGCCGGCCACTGCGGTGGGCCAGGCGAATGTTCGCCCGGTTCGGTGAAGCTTTTCTTCTGCCTCCGGCAATAGCTCCCGCGGATATTTGAAAGGTTATCATTAGGGTATCCGTGAACCGGCGTTTCAACGCAAACATCAATCATCTGTCATCACCTGGGTGCGGGACGGGAGAGAGACGTTGTTCCGAAGGTGGAGGTCTTCGGACGAGTTCTTCTCTGCAAGATTTTCGCGAGCTCAAGAAGTAGATTCGACAAACGACAAGGGCTGTCCCGGGGAGAAAAGTGGAACACATTTTTTTTCCTCCAGCTTACGGCGCCTGGTGCGGACATCGAATTGCAGATTCGCGCCGGAATTGCGCTAGCAATGAAATCGAGCCAGCAAAATGACAGGTTGGAGTTATTCTTCCCCGTCACGCCTCTTTACGGTTTCATGCCGAAGTTCAGTGGCTCCTCTCAGATTTTGCGATTTGATAGGTATTTTTTTCTGGTGGAAAGGGCTGTAAGTTTTTGAGTCGCGTGGGACGAAGCGGTGCCGCTTCTGAAAGCGCATAGCATTCTACTGTTTCGATTGGTGCCAGCGTACCGCGTTATCATGATTCGAGCAAGTTATATGGTAGCAAAGTACAATGACGGGAACCCAATACCTTCCATCTCAAGAATGCGAATAAGAATCAGTCACTGAAGAATGCGCACGCTGGAAGATTCCGGAGAGCATTTCTACGGAAGGAGTGTCGATTACAGTCGATCGTTATCGTTTGGCTTGCGCAAAAGAATGTTGTGTTCGAATAGACGAATAACGAGTGAAGGATTTATTTCAGGAGTTGTCGGACCGCCGTCTTGAGCCGGCTAGAGAAACTTGTCGCTGGCAAGAATCTTGAAGCTCCCAACATTCCGAGATGGATTGATTGATCGTTATCAAGATTGCTTGGGATTGCGGTTTTGATTATTCATTTCCTGTTTTTTTTCTTAAACATGAGTTTTTAAAAACCGTAAACCTTCACATGTCGAGTGAGATCATCGGTTTCTTTTAGCTGAAAAGGTTTATTTGGCGACACGTTTTTTGATGTTTATCGATTTGGTTTTTCCTTAACATAAAACGTCCGTTTTATGTAACGTTTTTTTTTTTTTAATCTTACGAGTTATATTCTCCCAGCGTGTGATTGGTTTGTACAGTTTCGATCTAAAGAAGGAAGAAAAGAAGGGACTATCCTTTCTCATTCATTTCACACACGCAAGCGCGCAAAAACGAGCAGAAAATGCCCGCATGCTCCGCGTAGCAGGATGACAATTGCCGGGAAACGTTCATAAACGGGAAAAGTTCACCAGGAAAGCCGCGCGTTTCGCAGGGATTCCAGCAAGGCGGACAATGTCAGTATGTTAATAACATATTTATGCAACCTCGTTTTTTGTGTGGCACCCTTCGTCTCTCACCGCTGGCATACTTCGGTCCCGTCGTGCGTGTGGGAACAAATTCCCATCGACGCGAGCTTTCCCATTGCCCCGGTGGACTCTTGTGGACACGCGTGAAAGCCTAGTGGAATCTCGGAACGCGAGCCAAGCCGGAGGGGAGTTTAGAATCCCTGCAGTGGCTTACCACCGGGTGTGCCGCCAGTTGCTTTTTAAAAGCCCCCTCAGTTGGGCTTGTAGGGGAAGAGCTGTTTGAAATCCCAGCCCGCCAAGAAGCGACGGCAAAAGTAGTCTAAGCGACGAACGCCACCTGCTGCTGATACTGCTGCAGCTTTGTAGGGGGGAAACTCTCTCATCTGCACTGTGGGATGGATTTATTCGCCGCTTCCTCCCATTCAGCAGATGCAAACCCACCACATCGTCAGTTCGCTAACCATATTGCCACCCATAATGATACGCGCGGACCGAGCTCGCGCTTTTATGGCCATTAATAAAACGGCCTAAGGTTAGTACAATGGTTTACGGGGCCGTAGGGGTAAAATCGCGCGGCGGTAACATCTTGTAAAGGTGCACTACAAGTGAAACCTCCTCTCCCCATTATGTTTCCTCTCGCGCGATCGGTGGTGCGCTTTGCGCTCGATCCTACCCTAGGAACAAGTGTGTTTTTGCACAACCATTCTACGCCGATGTTTCCACTTTCCACCGGCGTTAGTGTTTGCGTAGGGTAGAAAGTATTGTTTTGCGTATTGCGATTTCTTTTATGCCCACTGCGGTGCATGCATGCGGCAAATGAAAAAGGTGTAAACTCAAAGCCTTCACGATCGCGTGCATGCTGTATGTGATGCAAATTGAACGCTTCTTAAGTGCGATCGGCGGATTTCTACTACTATCGAACACGCCCTTCGGCAGTCGATGGCGATGACGAAATCTCTATTTGTGTATCGATCGGCGAGAAGCTGGCAAATTCATTGCGATCAACACACGCTTAAGCAGTGTTCGAAACATGCAATGCGCAAAGAATCTCTTCGTAAAACATGGCATAAAATACGACACACAATATGGAGGGAAAAAACGGGACAATTATAATGAGTAGTGCAGCATCAACTGAAGGATATGTATACTTTTGATAGTAATTAACAGGAAAACAAACCAGGAAACGATAGTGTATTATGACCATACCTGTTAATGTTTGACAGCTCATTTTCTGCTGAACCAATTTGTACAACATAATCGCCGACGTTACGCTTCTGAGTAGTGTACGTGTAAATAAATATGGTTGTAATAAACCGCCAGAAAGTGCCCGAATTGCGCGCAGGGCTGTTATTATGCTAAATTACTTCCTCGAGTGCAACATGTACACACATCTGCACTGCTTCGTAACACGCAGGGGCACACGGAGGGAGCGCACCATGCCACACGCCTGCCATTTATGATAATGAGTGGTTCTTTGCATAAGCATCTCTGCCGAAATGTTGCCGCTGCCCAGCGGATCATACGCTGGCTAGCGTGTCTTTCGGCATGAATGAGTGAATGGCGCGTGGTGTAAGGGTCAAAAGAAAGTGTGCGTGTTCCAGATGTTTGCCGTGATTGTTTAGCATGAAAGTAAAATTAAAACAGTATCATTGGGAAGTGGACGGTACATGCAAACATGTCTTTCCTAGCGCAAATGGTTTATGTAAGATTGCCGGATGTGGTAATGTTTTATTTGTACAGGAAACGCACACCAAATTTTTTATTACATCAATGACATAAGTGGCGATGATGGTTAACAGATTCTACATTATTCCAAATGTACCCGTGTGCGTTGATATGATTCAGTTTAGACACGGAATTGAATTTGTTTAAAACATTCTCTCTTCCGGCAATTAAGAGAGAAAGAATGTACATCTATTAATCAAAACCATCTTCGTTGTAAATGAACACCAGCTTCAATATGCCCGGGAAGAGTACAGTCTTCCTTTTTATGTGGTCCAACCCCGTCGGACGAATGTAAAAGTTCAGCTCACCAAGAAGCAGTGGGAGCTCTCGAAGGTTTAATTAAATTTGATGAATAATTCACCTTTCGCATCCATGTACGTGCCCCATGGGTACAATAGTTTTATTACTCCCTTGTGGCAGACTTTTCTAACCGACCTGTAAACTAAACGAAACAAATTGGGTTTATGGGACTTGCGCGCACCCCCTTGTCAGTAGGTAAAACGCACCAGGAGGCGGCTGCTGTGCTGTTGTACACCAATTTTTACGCTTTCCGGGTCACTGTCGGGTGAGAGTGAGTTGCTCCTTTCCTTGGGATCATTGAGATTTGGCGGCCGGCTCGAGGAGGCTGACCTGCTTTCGCAGATTTCCGCACACACGGTGACGATACACGGTATCGGTGATTTTTCATGTCCAATTTTAATGAATTTATGACCTAAGGGATGTAACGAATGGGAAGTGATTTGGTGATTGGGTGATTTTTCCCAACTGCTATCCGCGTTCCCGTTTGGGTGGATTTGGGAAATGTGAATCTTCCGGAGGGAGCCAAAATGCGCTTCGATGTTTCGAAATGTGCTGTGACCACGCCCAGCAGCGCACGCTACGGTAGGAGAGATGACGGATATCGCTTACTCCTATTTGGGTCAATTTTCCCCAAGAAAAGTTGTGTGTCGCAAGTTCTACGAGCAGAAACGGTGGATCGTCAATGCTGATCAGTGATCAAGCAGTTCAGGAAACGGTTAGATGGTTTCCCCCGTTTGTCGCTCAATAAAAACATATCCGGGGAAAACATTCACCCGGATCGTGTCGAAAGCGTAACTGATAAACGCGAACGCTGCGGGAAGCGGGGATGCTGGCTGCCGCTCGCCGCCAACCGTGAACTATTTGCGAATTGACGACCACGGTGACGGTCGGATGTATGATGCTGTTTGCCGTTCTTCCCAGGCTGGCCAAGGCAGCAGAAATTGAATCACCGACAGACAACGCAAGCATGCAAATGGCAAGATGACACGGAAAGATTGCTGCATTCGACGGAACGCAACCGGCAACGGATTATGGTTTCCCTCGCCCGGGCGATGGCGTGCTCCACGGTCCGTTTCGTGGCCGGCAAAAGAGGAGTGGAAGTCAGGATGGTTTTTTTCTTTGCACAGATGGGAAAATTAAATTACCGATAACGAAAATTATGTGCTGCATCGGTAACAAGATCCGACGGCCATTATGGGTTCCGGTAATTTAGCTCGTAGCACAGCAGCCCACATTGGATTAAGTTGAAAAATAAATAAAGTCATTACAGTTATGTTTGCGAACAACGACAAACTGATCAAGCTTCTTCTGCTTGGACGTATTTTACTTCAACCCTTATCATTCTTCTATCACCCTTAAAAAACTGCTGATTGAAACAAGTGTAAAAAAGGATAGGAATTCAAAATACTGTCTATAATAATCTCGCTCTTATTTTGTTTAGCTAGAAAATACGAACCATTTTGAATTACAGGTGTGAAAAGCATTTCCTAATAGAACGGTGGGTCGTGTAAACAGATAAATGAGCTCTCCGCATATTCCATTACCAATCATCTCACACTGAGTAATGAGGAGAAGGGATTTAATTAAGCCTAACATGCAACGACCATGCACGTCTGTGGATAACCGCTTCAATCGGTGCATCGTTTCACTCCACAGCATTATGTTAATCTTGGTGGGGGTATTTTAAGTAATCTAATTAACTGTTGGGAAGGAAAAACATCACACCATCACCATTAAGAAGGGCTTCTTGTGTTTCCGGTTCTGAGGTTGGGTTCTGCGATACTTACTGATAATTCTAGTGCCCTCGACTCAACGTTCTCGCTGTGACCGTGCTGGAAGGTAATTACAGCCAGCCATATTCCTGTAACGGGAGTGTGAAAGAAAAGTGGGTGAGAGGATGATAAGAAAATAATCAAATGGGTAAATGCACTCATGGGTTGTCACATTAGGGCGGAAGAAGATTAACCTTTGACTCGAGTAGCTTTCTAGAAGGGCAATTTTGGAAGTTGTGCGGCTTTCCCAGGGTAAACATCTTTGCCGGTGTGCCCTCGAAAGTAATTTTCATCAGCCTTCCTTCTAATCATCTGCTTCGGAGTTCCACTTGAGCGGGATTGGGGGCGTGAGAACTGCCGATAAGCTTCAATGGAGTCCCAGTATTTCCCACTTGTGCATTGGAGATTGGATTTGGCATGTAGCATAAGGTTGGGGAGGTTTTTTTTTTGTTGACGCCGTTTAACCAAAGCAACTTCCCTTCGGAATGAGCCGCGATGGGAAGAAGTGTAAGTAAGTCACACCCTCTTGTGATAAGCTTCCCGGGGGTCGTTGGACGTGTATCGACTGGAGAGATTCATGTTCGATTGTTCCCCGCATGTCACGTAGGTGGTATGTTTGCTGGTTGATGATGGAAGTCATCAGAATCCGAAAAGGGAACCTATCCCTCCCATTCCAGGTCGGTTGGCAAATGAATGCATGGAATCCGGCTCATAATCACATTATGATGCCGTCACTAATCGCAGCAGGTATCGGCACCCGGGCCCGCGCACACGCAAGGGCGCTTGGGATCAGTGTCAAATTGATGGCAAATTAGTGAAGGGCTTTCCGAATGGGGAGAAACGGCAAGAATCTAGTTCCCTCGGTCGATCCGACGACGGTGATGATGAGTTGATGCTTTTAATTCTCTCATTTCCCGTCTGAAATTTGGAGAAAGGTTGCTTGAATCGTGGATCGCTCCGCTTTGGACCGTGTATAGCAGGAGATTCAGGCAGCAAGCGACGAACCTGCGTCATAATGGACTACATCTATGGCTGTCAGTTCACGGAGCCAATCGGTTAGTCAGTCAGTCGGTTAATTAGCTATCGACGTGTGGCCAGGCCGGCCGATAAACGGTTCCGGCTCGCGAGAAGCTGTTCATCAATCAGCTGTGGATTGACTGTTTGATTCGATCAAATTTGCAGTCCACCTTAAGCTGATTTGAAATTGATTACGTTTTATATCGATACATTGAGAAAAGGCACGTAATGAAGCAGATGGCACACGACTTAATTAACTTTCGGGTTGATCGAACTCAGTTTGGAACGCCACGACTTTGAAACCAAGCCACTGTGACGTAATAAACTCCATTAACTTGTCACGGGGGCATGCATAACTTAAAACAGTAAATTAAAATATTTGCAATTTTACAGTTTCCGATTGACAGCATTGATAAGTGGAAGGAGTCCGTGGAGGAGTAAGAATGTCTGTTCCATAATGCAAGAGTCATTTGTGAAAAGTATCTCCCGCTTCCCACATTACCATATTGACATTATTCATCCGGCTGATATGTTCCCCCAAAACACTTTGTAATGTAGCGGAAAACTGTTATTCGGTCGTTTCCACGTTTGAACCCAACTTTCGGGGCAAGCAAAAAAAAACCCTTCTCACGAAACCGGTCCAAGGAAGATGAAGGGGTGGGTAGCGTAATAAATTAGCGAATAAACGTGTCCATTTTGTAGCCCTAAAACAGTCAGGACTCCATTGGCGTACCCGGTGTGGAAACGGAGATCGTAAAGTCCGCACCGAATAATTCGGCAAGCCTCAGCACGCCCGGGCTTGGGTGCTACTCGCGGCGCATTATCGGCACCGATCGGTGAGCACGCAGGCACGGAACCCGCCGTTCAGAATTGGTTGAGAACATAATTTGGATGAGAAATGATATCGTCACGGGCCCCGGTCGTGGCTCACGATCGTTCGATGGTGGTGGCTGTGGAAGAAACAGCCGACCAGGCGAAGAGTGGCCAATTAAGAACGTTTTACAGCTACGGTACGCGTTTGCTGGACGCGGGTCGAGAACGGGCCGGCCGATTAAGACATTAATGAATGCCTCCAAATAGCGAACCGATGGAGGAAGAAAGAGTGTTTCGACAGAGGGAGATGATGCCAGCGAGACCGCCGGAGGTCTTGGCGACCGCGAAAGCTTGAGTTATGGAACTGACGATAGTCACACTGATTGGGCGCCGGTCGTTCTTCGGGCAGGGCGAAACGTTAGCGAGCTCTCCGGTCGGTGGTACGTATATACAGCCGCCGCGGTCGAAACTCGACGAAGCCGGATGCTATAAATATAGCTGGTTTGTTCTTGCCCCGCGACCTCGGCCGGTGCCAAAATACTGATCGAGGAATCTTAACGAAAGGAATAAAATTCCAGCCTATACTAATGATTCCATTTCTCTCTGACACGCGGTGGGGGCAACCTTCACGCTGCACGTTGGATTGATACCTCAAGAAAACGAAAACGGTACATTCACTGTGATCAGCTCGAAGATGCCAAAACCTAGTCCAAACATTAGGGATTGACGTTCAAGCTTCTGGACTCAAGCGAGATAGTTTCAACCCAGTTTGTGTTCATTCAAACACCTACACCGTTTGGTAACTGTCCGTATAGCTTGTTCAATTCGTTGCAGAAATCTCTTTTCCTTCATCTCGTCAACAACCAGACCCAATTCTAACGAGTCCAACCACATTGGGTCAGTGGTGTGAAATCTCCGCAAGAACGCCAGAGTACGCAGAGTTACTTGGTCAAGGCCAGCACTACTTGTCGGTCACTGGCAGTCGGAAGACCGGTAGTCTGGTATGCTGACTTCAATTAAATGATAAAGAGGCCTCAAATACAGTTACTGCACGGTAGGTATGTGCTAGTCATCGGCTCCCTACGCTAACAAGCAATTAACTTCGTGACGACGCGTAACGGGATCCCGGGACTCGTGGACCCATCGCAAGCGTGGCCTTTTAGACGCATTACCACATCGCTATCTTCACCATTGTTGGGTCGCAGAGTTGATGAAAGTATTTGAGGTAACCCATTCCCAAGAATCTGGATGATGATTGGTTAGGGCTTGAAGACGCGGAACTACAAAGATTGAGGGGAAGCACTTCTAATTCCAATTACAAATGAAGCGACGAACGGCGCAACTAAGCGGTTGCGTGAACTCACAACGGTTTGAAAAGATGATCTTTTTGCCATGAATCAAACAGACCCATTAAAAGCTGTTCCCAGCAATTTCACGATTGATCTATGATGTCGGACACCGTGTTGGATGCGACGTGCAACATCATTTTCTCTCCCTGAAATAATTTCCAATAGATCACATCCGGCCATAAGAGTCAAGCTCTTACGAAAAGGAGTCGAAGGGATGGCTAAGAATACAATTTGAATTGTCCTATAAATCGAGTAACGGAATCTAATCAGTCCCCACTTCGTTTGGGAGCAGTTGCGTCTCGACGACTAGACCTCGGAGATTCGTCTGAGGCTGCGTGCGGTTCGCAGAATAAAATGTGGAGCATTCGAGCCCTCGTGTGAACCTTTACGAGCTTGTTGCGTGCCGCGGTGCCATGTGAACGGTACATCCGGAGGGAATCCAATAAATTAGCGTTAAAACAGTCGTTCTTAATTGTTCGCCAGAGCTGCAAAGCTCACTCCATGGCTCCGAGCGGGGAGGAGCACACGTACGCAAACGTTATAACGGAAAATGCGTAAGCTGCCAGCGGTGCGATGTTTTTCCATAGCGGCAAGAATATTAATGTGCCACTTTGCACCTTTTGCTTCTACGTCGTGCACAGTGGTTGTAATGGAGCAGTTCCCTGAGGAACGGTCGGATGAAATGGAAGCTAAAGGCAAACAAAAAACAACGCCTATGCCGATAGGGAAAATTGCGTTTCAAACAAACCTCGGGCATGCCCAGTTCAGCGGGAAACTTGTTGGGCCATGATCCCGATCGCGTCAGTTCTGATGCTTCGCTTCTCGGGAGCAAGTGAAGCGTACCGCCATCTGGGAAACAGGTTGGCCAAAGCAGGCTCGACGAGGGGATGCAATGCCGTCGGGTGCATTTAAGGCCAGATAGATATCTTTTTTTCCCCTTCTTTTTAAAGTAATCTAATAAACTTTGAGGTAACGCCTGCATACTTACGGATGATTAAATTGACGTTGCTTCCGAACCCCATTTTTCCACCGTACTCATTGACGGCTGGAGGCGCTGATTTTGGCGTTGCGTTTCGCGTACGATGCTTTTCCGAAGCGATCGAAGATGTTTCGGTGCGGCACTACCACTTGCTTTTCAAACTTTGCTTTGCGCTCTTCGTGTACGACGGTGTTGTGACGTTGATTCTGAATTATTTTTCTCTCCCTCTCTAACTGTTATTAACGTTTCTCCCCGTGCGTTGGATGGACACAGGACTTTGCTGGACTTTCTCCCGGTGCAGATAGAAAAAAAAAAAAATGCAAAGTTATTTTAACCCGCAATCGCCCTTGCCGCGGGTAGACTGCGCTTTCCCCGTGCACTTTTGCGATCAACACAACGGCAGCATTGATTCGACCTTCAGCGTCACGGAACTAATTACTCTAATGCTAAGGGGGTACGGCACTTGATTGCGTATAGACTCATCGGAGACACTTGCTGCCTATATTCACCACCAAACTATACACCACGCAAACAGATCACCAGAAATTTCACTGCACTCGTCGAAATCACTCGTTTGGTCAAGCTGGGAAAATACAAGAAAATCACGTCAGGAAACTGCGCTTCACCGTCGAGCTGATCGAATAGAAAAGCATCACACGAGATCGATCGCACGATCGCTCGGAGATCGGACGATCGATGCCGTGCCGGATCGTTATCAACTCGGCGGACGAATTCAGGCTTCACTGTACTCCACTTGCAATCGGGGGTTTTGTTCAAAAATTTTCAATCCATCCACTTCCGCTCGCAGGTGCACCGGCGGATGCAGGAAACGATCGAGTCCCACAAACCCCTTACGCGCGTTTGGAACCGCGACACACTTCACACGAAACCTGGCACAGGCGCGAGCACACGTCTTGAGGGGCTATGTATCGGGGCCGTTAGAGAGAGACTTATGTTACGTTTTGAACGACGAGTAGTTGCTGGTTCGGTCGGTGGTCTTCTTGTGGCGCACTTTTCCAGCGCCAATGCTGCTGCTGCTCTCGGTGCTGTCGACGGCAGGACGGCTTACAGACGTATGCTACTCTGGCCGGCCGTAAAACTATGTTAAACCATTTTGTTCCACTACCGTGGCTTTCTGCGCGCGAGCATTGTTTTCCTCGCTCATTCGCTGCTGCATCGCGCTCGGTAAAGCCGCCTTCGCCTTTCTCTGGCACACGATCTTTCTAAACCTCACCAACCGCACTCTCTTTCCTGCGCTAACACTCTCTTGAGACGCGCACGCACCCGTGCTTTCTTTCGCATCTCCTCTTTGGCGGTTCGCTTTCTTCCAGTCGGTTTTGCTCTCTTTCCGCGCGTTTCTTGCTTCGTTGCGATAAACATGTCTTTTTTCATTCGTTTCCTTCTGTTCGCCTCTCCCACCTGGCTGTGGGATGGTGCTTTGCCTCTTCTTACATTTCTTTTGCTTTCTGGCTCGCGGACCCGCCAAAAGTACGAGTCTTGGAGCCGCGGCACGCTGCTCATGCGGGGTACTTGTCGGGAAAAATTGATCCCTAGTACGTGTTTTACGGCTGTTTTCGTTTTCATTCGAAACAAAAAAAAAAACACACCGCTTCGACACCATGGTTGGTAAATGTGTTCATTGCGTTTGCATTCGGTCAGGAAAAGAGTTTTAACAATTAAACAACATGAAAAATAAATTTCATGTTATTTTTATCACTTTGAAGCATATAAGGGGTTTAAAGATAGTTTTTTTTTTAAATAATGGAAAATATCATAAGGCGAATAATAAATCTCTCCATAGTAAAAACCATTCATTCCCCAATTGCAAATTGAACGCGATGGTAAATCATTGTTGTGAAAATCTCTCTATTTCTTCTTATTCCGCTTTACGCGCGCGCCAGGAATGAGAAAAGAAGAGGGAGAAAAGAGCAGTAGAAGCAGCAGGAACAGCACCCGGAGTGGTTTTATGGCCCATTGGCTTATTTTCGCCGCCAGTGCGGCTCGGTATATCGGGCGCGCAAACCGGCCGGCTGCTGGGCCGCTACCTCCCCTTGGGCACGCGCCTCT
Source organism: Anopheles atroparvus (assembly GCA_914969975.1). Classification (NCBI taxonomy): domain Eukaryota; kingdom Metazoa; phylum Arthropoda; class Insecta; order Diptera; family Culicidae; genus Anopheles; species Anopheles atroparvus. The sequence goes on along the minus strand of CAJZCY010000003.1, from coordinate 14,963,720 downwards.
TGGATCGGAACCTAACCAACGCCAGGCTTGAACTTGACGCTACTTGACGACAGGTTTCTCTCCCGACGACGACGGCGACGACGACTGGCCCGGTGGGGCTGTTTCCCCTATTGCCGTTTGTATCTTGCTGGGAATGCTCTGCACTTGCCGGACCGACGCTGCCCTTCCTCTCGCTGTCCAGCTATCGCTTTCGGAAGTTCAAGTTTAACTGGTTCGTTCGGTTTTTTACCCTCCTCTCGATCGATCGATGCCCTCGCCGAGATAACTTCGATTTGTTATTCGAGTCAACATTTGATTCAACGGTTCGAAGGGTTTCGTTTTTTTTTTTAATTATTTTCCTTCCTTCCTTTTTTTTGAAATGCTCCTGAAGGCACTAAGATTGTGTGATATTTGATAAACTTTGTGCAAATGTTTCTTGTTTAAGCTTTTCAATTAAAAAGCTGAGCAAGGGTTGTAAATCTCGAGCCCACATTATTGGCCACTTAGCGAACGATAGCCGTGAGGATTTGCTGGCGGGAAAACTACAACCACCGGAACGAGCGACCCCCCGTATTTTTATTATCTCAATTTCCTGGCGCATGTTCATCGTCTTTACGGATCGATCGGTGGTCACAAATCGCACACACAATCGCGCTATCCGCGGTCGGAGATTGATGGGGCTCGTCTTTCTGCGAAGGAAAGTTCTTCCAATCAGGTTGATGGTAAACTTTTACTTTTTATTGGAACCGTCGGCAACGGGAGCGATGATCTGCTACCGGGGAGAGTAAGGTAGTCAAAGGGACCCTATTGGAAAGCGTGTGTGTGATGATGTCTTCTCCAGCTCCGCTCCAGGGCGGTATGATGTAATAGCGAGTGGAAGGTGGTAGACTCTTAATTGCTCGTGGCTTTGAAGTCAACGGTAGGTGCAAGGGGTTGCAATGTCCCCTGCAGGAAAAAAATGCCTCGTTTTTGCTCGATTGTTTTCCCTCTTTTCACTTTGATCGCAGCCATAGCTTGACGCCATCGATCGGATTATGTTGTTCTGCGAAATGGCCCTTTGCGCTGGGCAAGGATGAAATCTCACTTGGCCAAGGTGATGGTGATGGACCGAGGTGCTACTTTTTCCCCCTATCACCCGTTTAAATATTTACCAACCGTTAGGTTCGTGCCTTCCGTTTGCTCCTTCGGTTGGTTTTTTGTTTTGTTTTTTTTTACCTTCACCTGCACCATTAGGCCGGCAAATGGGCGGCACGGTTTAATCGCGTACAATGTTGGAGCGAAGCACCCCGGTCCTGGCACGTACCGAGAGGGTGAAAGTGAAGAAATTACCTGCCCAGCCCTGAAAGGCGCACGCTAGCCGGGTTTGGTCTCGGAGTCTTCTTCGTCTTCACTCATTTCTCCAAAATTATGCCCAGGATGGTAAAATATTGTGGGGTGGGGGGAGGGGTGCGTAGGGTGGTGGGGATAAGGTAGATACTTTGGCGGCTTCTGATACGATTTGACGTAGGCATCATTAAGTTTGCTTCAATGGTTCCGTTGGCTTTTGGTTGTAAGTCTTTTTCATTCGAACCCAAATATGGAATTTTCTTTAAATATTACCTTCTTTTTTTTAAATAAAAAACTTCAATTTTCGTCAACAATCACCTAAAGTGGAACGATTCTACCCAGGTGCGCTCAACAGTGAGGGCAAACCCGTACCGTTTCGTTACCGATGGCTTGACGGCTTCCAGGGCAATAGAAACACCAAACGCATTTGGACGAATCGAACCCTCGGCTGCGGCATTCGGGAGTGTGGAAATTATGTTTTCTCCGCCCCTCCACCATCAACTGATAAAAGCCCGATTTTGCACGAAATAAATCGGCTCGCCAGCGCGAATGGCGCGAAAGTTTGCACCACGCAAAGATATGGTTGGACGCAGCATCGCATTTTGCCTTCAACACCGAATCCGCCAAGGTGGGGTCCCTCGCCGGATCGCGTTCGCATGTCGTTGAAGTGGGAGGGGGATACCTGCGAGAAACGATGGCGAATTAACAGTCTGCCCGGGAGGGCTGTGCTTGTGCGAAGAAAGTGAACCTACCGCACGGCAGCATCATCCTTTTGAGCTCCGTTTCTTCGCGACGGTTGCGTAGTGGCGCTCTCATTTCAACCGTACGCCGTGGCTCGGAAAACAAGGGGGAAAACAGCATCTGGATTGATTTGCAACGCAAGCTCCTTCGGCAATCGATGCCGTTCGATTGACCCAATGGCAGGTGCTGCGTGCAGGCGAAATGGCGGAAAACTAAAGCAACCGTCTCAGCACTGCCATTGCCCCCAAAGCTTCGTTCAACAGAGGGGCAGCCAGAAATAGATCAGTGTGTGAGGAGATGCGGGATCGATTCGTTATACCATCATCGACGCACGGTGATTATTGGACTGCGTTGTTTGATGCCCGAAAGGTGGTTTTATGTAATGGCGATGCATTGCGATGGATAGGTTGCATTGTTGCGATCGGTTTTCGATTGGAGTTGTTTGGCTTCTTTTTTACTGTTGTTGCTGCTCTTTTCAACAGGTAGATTTCGGGGGCGCATTTTCGTTTGTTTTGATTTGGTTATCAGTCAACCAACGGCAAACGAATCAAGCGCTGGCGTGGGAGTACATTCCGTCTGCAGGCCGACTGCAGGCAATTTGGCGCAGTAGAATCGATAGGTTTTTTGGGAGTTACGAAACTCGCTAAGGGTGAACGTACTCACAGCCGAGTATCCGCATTTTTTTTTTACAGCCAATTCAAGAGGCCTTTTTTCCATTCAACATTTGTACATTGCGAATTTTGTCCTGGTTTCATTTTTGGGTCATTTTAATTTTGCTCATCATTTTACTATGACTCTCCTTTTTTTCGTTTTCAAGTCCTGGCCAGGGTGCTTCATAACATGTTTATAGGTTTTGTAAGGTACCCGTGATCATAACCGTGAAAATGATTTTCCTTGCAATCAATTTAATTTTGGTCAATTGAAATAAACTCAAGAGTAAAGTAGCAAGCTGTAATATGCTGCAGTTCCAAATAGAAGTACATTACAACCGCTTTTTTTGCGTTAAGTAAGCGTGATCGCATCAACTACATATTTGCACCCTTCCGCCAGAGAAAGCCAATCGAAAGTTCTCCACGCAGAAAGGAGCAAGCTTGGCTCATGATGTGGTGAAAAAGATCCCGGCCTGGATCAAAACGTAACCGAATGCTTTCCCACACCATACCAGGACGGCGCTGGAGCACGGTGAGTAAAGCAGATCACTACGGCAGACGGACTCGGGGCGGAGGCGGAATAAATCAAACCGATCGCGTGCTGATCGGAATGCAAAGTCCCCCGACGGCGGCGACTCGAAGATTCGCTTTCTGCTCCGATCCCTTCGACAAACGCGCCCGGCGCCCGGAAAGAAAAGGGAAATTTATGACGAAATGGGACTCGAAATGGGTGTGTAGACGACTTGTTGAAGCATTTTGTTACTCATCGGAAGGCAGGGCAAGAAACGGTGTGCAGTGTGAATGCGAGCAAACAATTGCCCTGCCAATCGACTTCTTCGCGCCGGGCTCTATCGGTCCGTCTAACGGCGGCGTAATGTCACCATAATTTCTGCCTTTCCGTTTCACTTTCATTTGCGTACGCACGGCGCGTAACGGCAACGTGCTCGATTTGCGTTACGCGACAACGCGCGCCCCGAGCCTTGACGGCCACGGCCAATGTGAGCGACATTTTTCGTCTACCGCGAGCGGTCCATCGATCCTCCGTTCCGGGCCGGCCCGTCCGGTGTGTCGCAATCGCGCGTAGTAGGGAAAACTTGGCGCTCATCGCACCGGAACCAGAAAACCGCGCACTCGAAATAAAAAAAAACAACAACATTCCCGGCGCCTAACGCAATGCCGCCTTGGGGAGGGGGGGTAGTAAATCGCTGTCGATTTCATTCGACATATCTAGCGACAAATTGACGACGACCCTCGGCGGTGAACAATCGCGTCTTTATTGGTTTGGAACGTGCGCGTGCGGTAGTCACTTTTCTATCAATTCCGGAGCTATCGCCAAGTCCGTAGACCCTTTTGGCTGGGGCATGCTTCGGACCAGTTTTCCCCAGGATTTATGGTGGACCATATATTGCATGAGTGGAATACAACCATAGTCTGCCGCCGTGATTAGAAAGGATTGGATTTTTGGGAGTCGCTAATTGACCCAATCAATTTGGTGATTGCAGTCACTGTTGTATCCGTATAATCAAGCATACTGAATTACAATATTTAAAAATCACTGGCCTATGTTTTAACATCCCCATACTATATGCATAAGGTTTTGTAAAAACTAAACACGCGTCTGATATCTCTTTCAATCGCAGACCAAACAACTTCGCACGCACGCCCACGATGAGTTAGTTGATTTTCCAACGACTTTCGTTCCACTCGGGAAAACTCGGTGAGCGTATTTTCCTCGGCCAGGCCCTTTGGCGCGTTCCACACAGGCAGTACCACGTGGTGAAACTTAGTGGTTGCAACCGGAGACGAAATTCTTCCATCGCCAAACTGCCAAAGAATGGGGGAAAACGTGCTGCGGCAATGCCGCGCCGAGATGAGCCACGGCTCGTGAGGATGGGAAATCTTGCGTGCAGCAGGAAAAGTGTGCGCACCGTCGAGCGTGTCCGGCCGATCCCTCGCCGATCTCCCGCGCGATGGTCCGCAAACGACGTGGTGATCGGGCGGGTGCGCTTATGTAGATATGTAAGCTAATTAAAGAGCACACCTCGGTACACGAAATGACCATCCGCACGGTGTTGGGGGGGGGGGGGGGGGGGGGTGCTGGGGCAGCCGCATTTTCTTTGTGTGAAAATCGAAATCTTCACCAGCATCTGCTCGGCATGCAAGCGTGGCCGGCCGAACGGTGCACCGTTTTTCTTTCGCCATTCCGTGCGTTCCGTCCACCCGTGGAGGAGAACAGTGGACCACTTTCGGATCTCGTTTGCTCTGCCCCATCTGCTCTCTACCCTCAGCCTCTCCTCTCCTGCCCTTCAACAGATGCACTGGTGCGGTTTCTTCTCGAAAACAAAACTTTTCTAAATTTCGCAACAAAAAAAAAAGAAAGAAAAGGAGGCACACCGAAATCGTATCGTAACCGATCACCGAAGGGATGGACCAATAGCAGACGATTGTAGGGAAGCATTTTCTATCAAATTCAAACTCTGTCAATGGGAGGGAAAGGAGTGGGTAAGAGCGACGGGACGGCGGGAAGGCACTTCTTGGGTGCATGTTTGTTTTCTAAACTATTCAGCCCAGGAGGCCCCCGTTCACCCCGTTGCTGCCCGGTAATGCCCAGTCGTGTGGGGCAAGAAATGGAAAGCTACCAATTTGCTTCTCAACACCGCCCCTTCTTAACGGACGTCGTTATCGGGCGGGCTTTCGGTGCTTAGCGGCGCGTCGTTGGCGTGGTTGGCTCTCTTTAAAATCATTAGCCAATCCGGTCCGTGGGGGATGGTGGATGATTGATTTTAAATTCGGTTGAAATACCCAAGAAACACTCGAACGGTTTGTGTTTGAGCTTTTCTTTCTCCACATGTTTTTTGGGAAAACAAAATGATGAGAAGATGTTTCCCTCACAACGAAACCGTTAGGAGAGGAGCTTCGATACGATATGGGGGTTCGATAAAAGCTTCTTTTTCGGTAATTGCATATGACAGGGAGCCAAACGGTAGCGTAAATGAAGATAAATGATTCATGAATGCCGAAAACGGATTGATCGGCCCTCTTGTGCATTGTTTCTTTTTTCCCCTTCTGCGCATTGTTTGAGCAGGAGCAATGGTAACTGAAAATGGCGCTCGTTGGGTAAATGCAGCCTCGCTTATACAAACAACACTGATCTTCATTCATTCATCGGTGTAGTGAAACGTTAAATATTGATTATTATCAATTTCACCATGTTTAATCAATGTGGAATTTTATGTTGCTACCTTTTCCACTTAAGAAAATGTAGTTAAATACCACCTGGCGGAAAACAAAGCTTTGCACACCTACTGAAAACATTTAAAAAAATACCTAAGGCCTTGTTTATTTTACTTCTCCGATGGATGCACAACTTATGCGTCGCGATAGCGTACCTGAGACAATTTTATGAAGCGTGAAATTGCTTACACCTCATCGGAATTCAACGCACACGAACACTTTTTCTTTCGTCCATTGTTGGTCACTTTGGGGGGGTGTTGCATGCTGCGTTTGAAATATGGTGATGCGAGGGGGATAAGCATGGGGGAACTCTTTTTTTAACACCAAAGAAAACGAAATTGCTTGAGCGGGGCGACATCGAACAAAATTCAATCCAACTTCGCGGACAAATTGGTATGAGTTATTCGTGGTAATTGTCGGTTTTTTGGTTATGTTTTATCTTAGTTTTTTTAAGCAATCCGCGGTGGTTTAATTTCAAACTTTCTTCAGGGTTTTTTTTAAATTGCTGCCTCTTGATCTTTTTTTTCAAAATAAAAAATAACTATTTTCATTGATTTTTGCGGGCATGGGAAACATAGCGCGGGAGATGAATATGTTGAATCGATTCATGATGCAAAAAAAAAAAAATGATAGAGGAACATTGTTTAAAAATAAATTGATAATACAATTTTCATAACGTTTTGAACTTTTGAAGGACCACATAACAAATTCATATAAAAAAACCATATAAGCTCAGATTACAGCAACTAAATATAGCGCTTTGTTTTCGTAGGGTTTACTTTCCTTTGAATTCCTTTGGTTCCGGGTTCACTTATGAGACACATTACCAAAAATTAATTACACACCCCGTTAGACCATACAAATGAAACGGATAGGAGGATCGGGGTAGCTACCTAGGTTATTAACCCTCTCTACAACCATTAACTACCTCTTTCGCCCCCCCCCTCCCCTTCCTCCTTTTCCGAAACGACGAAACAATTCAAACGAAACATAAACTGCTCAACCAACCAACCAACCGGACCAATAGAAAAGGTGTTGTTGCACCGAAAATAGCATCACAACCACCAAAATATGCTTTCGCTTTCATTGGGTTTGCTATTGCTATCTGCGTACGAGTTTATGCGCAACGGCTTCCGCTCTCACCCGTCGTCCGCTGCGCCGTTGTCCTCCCACCGTGGCGGAAGTGGCTGCAGTTTCATTGTATTCAAATTTCGCTCACGTGCTCTCCTCCACCTGGTCGTGTGCGGCGGGGCGTTAGTTTGCACTGACCGTTAGGCAAATTTTCACGTCACCAAACAAACAGCCCTCGAGACACCGAAAGGCGTGAAAACAAAAATTGATTTGATATTTTTTATGCGTCTGAATCGATATTTGGAATATTATATCGAGCGGGTTGAACGTTAAATTTGGATTATAGATTTCCCACCTTCATGATTTAGTCAATTTCAATCATGGAGTTCTCTCTTTGTTCTTAAATATCTGGCAATTAGAAGCGAGCGATTATGAAAAGGAATTTGAACAGAGTGATGGATCAGGTTGATTCATGCATTCATATAAGTATCTTATACACTAATGCATCTAATTTCTCTTTCACATCGAACAGTGAACGCGTACACTTTAGTGTACGTATTTTAGTGTTAAAAACTACTGTAATAACTTTTATTGAATTTCAACTACTAGGCGCATGAGAAAGTAAGTTTCAGCTCGAGTCGGTAATTTTAAAACAAACTTTCAAATAGTCGTTGTTTTTTCACCGGGGCGCGATGGATGTTCTACGTGAGCTCCGAACTAAACATTATAAACGAGCGCTGCCTGATATAGTCAGCTGTCAAACCAGACATATCAGATCAACAACATTTCTTGTGCTTGCTGGCCGAAGAAGGAAGCATTCACTTTTTTTTGCTCGTGCTCGTTAATATTAATCAGGTACCTCATTCACGCTACATCGTAAATTCCCAGTGTATTCTCCCAGGAAGGAGCAATCGGGCTGTTTGCCACACGCATCATTAGACACCATCAACCTTAGTGCTGGCGACCGCGGTGGCAATAGCGTTGCAGGCGACGGGGTCGGCGACGTTAGAAGAGCAGGAAACAAGTCGCGCTCCACCAACACGGCAGCGGAACCAAAGCATGGTAATGACAGGAGAACTATTGCAATTTGCCCCTCCGGATTGCTGTGCGTCGCGATAAAAATAACGCATGTTCTCATCATCCAAAATGTACCTTTTATTTACATCCCGCACCGTTCTGTCATCAGTCGATAAGCGAGTTTCTGAAGGACTTACCATGCCACAACGAGGAGAACTTTTCGCTTTTCAACACCGAAAATGGCGTGAAAACTTCCTCGAAAAGGCCCTCGGTCTACATACCCACAATGGATATTCCTTCCGAACAAGGTATGTTTTTGTTTTGCGTTTTCGTTCTTGTGCTTACATTACCTTCTGTTTTTAAAGTGATTGTCACCGAGAAGAAAAATATTCTGCTTCGATACCTACAGCACCAGTGGGATAAAAAGGTGAGTTCGCCGTTTGCTCGACTGTTCCTCGTTGATGGTTAATGGCCGCTCCTTGCTTTTCAGAATCCTCCGAAAAAGCGAGAACTTGAAAATGCCTCCAACGACCTGCATCGCAAACGACCCCGCCTTGAACCGCGCGACAATAACAACACGTAGGTGTTGCAAGACAGGGCAAATCTGAGAGTCGAGAGTAATTCAGAAACACTACAACCATATTATGGATTCACACACACACACTGGTCGAAAAATGAAAGCAGCTATTGCCAATATAACAGACCTACAAGGACTTTATCTATGCAAAATTACAGATTACAAAAGAGTACAGGAATCTAAGCAAATTAACAAGCCCCAGCTGACTTTTTGTAACATCTTTGATTTGGTATCGTTCTCCCGGAAAAGAACTGCATCCATTGTAAAACAAGTAACTGCCTCTGAAGCAGGAGGAAATAACCATGCCAGCGTGGTTTCACCGATTTGATTTAAACTGAAAAATAGTAAGAGGTAGGTGCTGATCGTTTCGCGACAGCTTAGGAACCAAGCGCAACAGTTGATAACTGCAGGAAACTTGTACAAGTGGAACAATGTTCGAATAATGTAGAAAACGTATCACCAGATCCTTCAACTTCTTTAGCGGTCCATACCAATTGAAAACTGATTGAATCAAATCTTCAACATCACGAATGATTGAAATCCGTTTTATGTGCTGTGGTATTTGGTTATTGAATTATTTTTTAGTTTTCTATACTTCTAACTCGCTTCATTTTGCTTTTATTGCGCTGCGATCTAGTTCCACTGAATGAGGAAAACAATGTATTTAATGTTAGATGTATGTTTGCAGTAATTTCTATAATCGTTTAACCTGCGTATAGCAGTTCACTATTCCTCGTCATAATTGTCAGACTTTTTGGGTTTGAATATGTGTGCAGAAGATGAATAAATCAACATCAAATTCAATGAATGTTCACTTACAAAAGAGAGCAGTGTTATAAATGTTACTGGCAGTAAGAAATAAATACATTGAGACGTTTTGTTTTCCACACCTAACGGACGTCACTACATAATTTCCCGCCAGTTTCGTAATACTTCGATAAGAAAGACGAAAATTGATGAAAGTCGTTCACAAATGGATCGCGTAAAATATACACCGGAATGTAGAATACAAATGGTACGGATTAGAGAATCTAACGCCGAAAAGAAATAAGCCAATATCAATCATAAACCTTAGATCTTGTTTTTTTTTGTGCTTATAAATGACCGAAAATCGCTGGTTGCATGAAATCTACAATAAGCTGTAAAAGGTGAAAAAGGGTTCCATGAACCCATGGAATTAGTCGTGTCGACACAATAATGTAAACTGTTTCCCTTTTGCGATGAGTTAAAAGTTAGCCTGGTACCCAATAGCTTACAAAACTATCGCTTTAATCCTTCAAAAGCCAGCCACGCATATGAGTTTGACCATTTCAGAAGTTGTCCCGATGTCTCGGACAAATGAAAGCCACACAAACGGTTCGGTCTCGTCGCAACTTCAAAGGAATGTGCGGCAATCTTTCCATCGACGAAAAGTTACACGGGGGTGTTGTCCCGGCGCGTCAGTGGGCGTGGAATAAGTTTTTCGTTCATATTCCGCCGTACGGTGCCACATGCATCCGAATGCCGAAGGGAACGTGCAGATAGGCAAATGAACGACAGGCAAAGTTGTAGCAAAAGAGTGAGTGAGTCGTAGTGCTCGTTCGCTTACATAATGCCATTGCCAGCCGGCATGAGATTGGATAAATGTACCGCTTGTCACCAATGCTGCCCCTTTCGGGCGTGATCATCCAGTTGTTCGAGTGTCCAATTTACATTACAGTTTTCCCTCTTTTGCTCCCCACACACCCTCCAGTGGTTTGCCGGCGTAGGGATAGAGGATCATGACCATTCATGCGGTAGTATCGAGCTGTAAGAATAACTCGCACGTAAAAAAGCGAACAGCACTGTCAGCACGGCGGCCACAGGGTTAACGGACTCGTGCTCGTGGGGTGGAAAACAACGCCCACACCTACCGAGATCGACACACAACGAATTAAAAAAAAAAAAAAACCTGATCGGCTTTGCACGACCTAACGAAAGATAAACATATGCTCACACGTCCCGCTCCTTCCGGCCGGAGATTTGTTTCAGCGAATTCTCGCGCATCTCGCCAAACCGTGGACGGTCGGACTCGTTTGCTCCTGCACGCTCTTCTCGCACGCCTATTCACAATCGCTCTTACTGCTTGGAACTCACCCTGAGGAGCTCATTTTCCGACTGACATGAGAAAACTGTCACCCGAGTGATGGCGGTGAGTTTAACGGGGAAACGCATCGATTCGACCGCACACACAGACATTCTGATGGGTGAGAAAATTGTCCCTTGATACGCATTATATTTTCCCTTTCCTCCACACGCCTAACATCAGTGTCCTCCGGTGTTTTTTTGTTGGTGTTTGTTTGGGGAACGACGGCGGCCTCAAACGAGTAACAAACAGGTGGTTAATAATAAATATCATCGCGCACGGATGAGGGCAGTGGGGAACGATGGAACGAAGGCGAAGCGTGCTGGGTTCAGACGTTCGTTGTTCATGCCATATGCACTCCGAAATGGTTCGAATTTTAGAATATCCTTGTTGTTTCATATAAACATGTCAGTTCGTAGGCTGTTTGAAAATGAAGCACTTTTCTGGGGGAACCTGGGAAAGAATGAGCAGGAACATTGTACCTCCCAACACCGTGGTAGTCCTTGTCCTGTGTTTGCTGGTGTTGGTAATCAGGGATTTCTCAGGACAGTAGGAGTGCCCTTCTGTTAGCGTAGTAGTAGAGTTGTTGGTCACGCACATTGGAGTGAAAAATCAGCTGAAAGGCGTTGTGTACCGTGCATCCATCGGTTCGGTGATTCGCACGTGAGATCTGTTAAGATCTCCAGTTTGCCAACGTAAAGCGGAAGTGGAAAGACATCCAAGAACGGCGGTAGCAGCACTGGGTACTCCTTAGCACATGGTAAATTGGATTGTGCAAGATATGATTTTACCGTCACACTGGTGAGGCTGCACAGCTCATAAGTGGAAATGATAAGCGGACGTGAGAGTATTGCTAAAAGAGACGAAAATTGAATTATGATAACGTTTGAGGAACAAAGCTTGGTCGGATAATTGTATTGTATCGTATTCCCAAAAGAAAGATGTATTGCACCCATCAAGGCGCATGATAAATGAATAGTACTTTATTGTGGCGCGCTTTGCTGGATGATTTATGTAGCAAGGAAGGCAGTTTTCTTTTTCGTGTATTTTGATATCAACAATTTGGAGTGTGGAAATTGATTCGCTACTTCATTTGTTTTGTATTTTAAAGATTCCATTCGTTTAAACCTACCCCAGAGTCGCAACTGGCGTCCACGTGTCGGCTGCAGATTTCACTTACACATAGGCATTTTGTTGAAACAGCATTTTTTGTTTTCTCCCTACAACTGTACAGTAATCACATCTAACGGCAAATAATAAAAAAAAAGCAATCCGAAAAGGATTCTCTTCCCAATGATGACGAAACAACCGGAACGAGTATTGGTGCGTCTCCACGGGACGAACTCACCGTTTGCTCTCGTGTGGTGAGAAAATGTCCCAATGAGAATTGGCGGATGCGAGCAGCCGGCAAGGATGCAAAGAGCAAGCGATGAGCGCATTATCTCACACGTTGACTCGCGCGTTTTCACCAGCGGAAATCTCCCGGCCCCAGAGTTACCCAGCGGTCGACATGTCAGCAGGGCGCACTGGTGTTGCGTGTACCCGCATACTCTGTAGTGTATACTCTGCCGGTGCTCGCACTACATGGATCTCCGGTTCGGGTTTGTCCTATGGGGCATATCACAGTGTGCGGCGAACAGACAGCGCGACGGTTTTACTAGCCGAGAGCTGACCAGCTGCCGTTCAGTAGATCGTGAGTGTTTAATCGCGCCGGACGTGTGCATCAAAGTGTCGCGGTTCGCCAATCCTGCTTCGGAAACCCAGAGCCTCCCAGAGCGTCTTCTCTGCTGCCCACCGTGCGGTAGGCCGCATCCAATGCAAGGGTTGCCAATAAGCAGCCGATAGTAACCATTGGTAATACTAGTGACCAGTGGTAGCTAGCGGTGAATATTCGAAGGAAAAGCACATCCTAGTAAACATTGTACAGTTTCATTCAGTTTCCGTATCTGAGTTCTGTGACAAGCGTTTCATAGTTGAAACTCTATTCATAATTTGCGTTGTGGGCGTTTTGAAGTGTGTCTCAGTGATCTTTAACGAATTCTCTCTTTTTGTGGAATCTTCGCATGATGTTGTGTATTCCAGTTACGAATTAGTGTTTAAACATTCTGAATTTAGTGCCGTGAGGAACTTCAAATTGATCTGCAAGAGATGTAACTAAATCTAGCTGCCGTGCGGATTGGTCTCCCGGGGAAGGCTTTGAACTTCAATAGGTGCGGTTGTTCGCGTCATCAACATTATGTTGTCATGTGTTGTAGCATCATCTGGGCATCGGATTCCTCGTTCGTTAGTTGACTGGAACGACCACAGTAATGCACGTGCGCTCCCAGCAGAATATCGATCGTAATGTAATCGTTTGTCGTTTTCATTATTGGAAGATTCGCATTCGGACAGATATTACCCTTCGACGTACCGCAAGCTTCACCCTCTGCTGCCGTCTGTTGACTCTGTTTTGCGAAGGACCATGTGTTCGTATGACGGTGTGAGAAGTAAAGAAAAGCAGATGCAACCCCGTTCGAGCGAGACGGCCAATTGGGCGAACCTGAGTTGGATTAACAGGCCGGTGCGAGTAAAGGCACTACCGCAGTGGTGTGTAACATCGGGAAAACTGTAACGATACTCTCACATCCACAATCGCTGGCAAACGGCGGTTACGGATGCTGGCGATGGTTCCCCAGTTGGAAACTCTTCTCGGTCGCGAACGTTCCCCTTTTGTGACCTTTTATCTTTCTTTCGGAATCGAAAATTATCTTGACCAAAACGCCTCTCTATTGAGGCAGAGGAACAATATCACTAAAACCTCGCGAAGTGTTCACCAAAGTAAGCTTTGGAATGTATTTGCTTCTTTTTTAAACTAAGTTGAAAGGCCACCGGCACCGCCTGTGTCTGTTGAGAGTGATAAAAGTTTTAGTATCGACATTGATCATTCACTAACTTAGCATCTGATCTGAACAGAAGAGTGACATTTTCTGTAATTTTTTCTGCAATTTCCTAACTTTTTACCCGCAAAAGTGTGCGTGGTTTTCCCGTTTGCTTCTTGTGTAGTAGTTCACGGTGGAGCCCCGCCGAATGAATGAGTAGAGAATGAGCGGCCTGAAGACGCGTTTCTATAAATATAATTCGGCCTTTCAGGCGTGCTGTCCCGATCTTTCCCAACGCGCTAACCCCTGCTACTGCTGCCGCCTCCATCTGCTCAAGAGCTGCTCTTCCCCTTTCTCATCCCGTTTAACTTATTTTCATTCCGATGTGTTCTTTTTTTGTATTTTCCTTTTTTTTCTGCATTCCACCTCGCTGTATGTTGATTTGGACCAATTGAGACACGGCTACTAAATTAATGAACCATCGACTAGCAAAGAATGGCGCTGCACGTTTCGAGTCTAGTTTCTTGCTGGTTAGTGGTTTTTGTTGTGGTTGTGCTCCATGTGCAATCGTTTTGTTTTATCGAGTGAAATGGTCACAATATGTAGTTCTTATTGTGTATTTTGTGACAAAATTGTTTAAAATCAATTTTTTTAATGCATGTTGCCATAAATTGGTTTAAAATCCATTCGATTATAAGCTCAAAGAAACAGGAATGGTACTAAAAACGCTAGCTTAGCACCGCCTGCTGACAGTGAGTTGTTGCAGGTACACTCAAGTCTTGTTGAACCCCGGGAATCCTCTTGTTTGATCCTCTTCATCCGCCCTAGCAAGCTTTGATCGAATAGCGATGATGAAAACGAAGGCGACGATGACGACGACGGCGACGACGGCGACGACGGCGGCGACGACGTTAACGACGGCGATTGCAATCGAAAGTGAAAATATTTGTTTTCACCCACCACCCTTTGCCCGTTCCGGCATCCAACCGCCGATTGTGGCACGATGTCGTAGGGGGGAAATCCCCGGGAAAAAATATTTTTCGCGATCTAACTCATCCGTTCGCCCGGTTGGTATTTCGCTCGCTCGCGTGTTACTTCGTTTGTTTTTCCGTTTTTCCCTCAATTTCCCCGCTCACTCTCGGTTTCGGTTCGGCGCGTTTATTCAGTCCGGTTTATTAGCCTCGAAGTAACCGTGCGGCCGTGCGATCGGTCTTGTTCTATAAAGTTTTACTAACGGGCGAATGGGAGAAGCTTACTCAATTAGAATTGATGCAAAATAGAGATGTGCGACGGCTTTTAACAGCAATTGATTCTCACAATGTTTTTCTCTAATAAAATATGTGTAACACGCTAAAGAAAAAAAAAGTTTGTGACAAAACAACGTGACAAAAAAGCTTCAGAGGAATTTATTTATGTGAAAATAGTCATAGTCAAAACCGTGAATGTGTTTTAGTTTTCCAAACGCATTTTCCCTCAAGTAGCTTGTGAAAAGAAAAGCGTGTGAACTGAGAGCCAGACTGCATGCGTTGAAAGTAAAGGTGAGGTGAATGCAGCATCTCCTTGTGAGCAACGAAGGCGAGTAGTGCGTAGTGAGTACATAGAGAAAGAGAGAGCAAGGGAGCGAACAAGGACGAAAGAAAAGCAACGCACGGGGTTTAAATTGACCAATTTTTTTCCATTGGCGCCAATCGCCCCAGTTGGCCCCCATTCCTTGTAGTGTAAAGTTCTGCAAAATCCGAGAAAATATCTGGTGTTATACGTGTGGTCGTGTGCGCTTGATGACAAGTAGTGTAGCGCCGGGCGTATTTCGAAATAAATAGTGCCTGGACGGTGGAAGAGCAGGAGGAGGTGGGAAATTGATTGGTGTTTTGTCGACAGAATTGTCACAGGTGTTAAATGGAATTTCGTCCAGCAGCTAGCTTCGTGTGTTGTGTTGAAATAACGGAAATTTGTTGAAAAGTTAAATATTATTCATATTCGTTCGCACGTGCCGCTTCGGCGATGAGTGATTTTTTTTTCTCCTTAAAGTGAAGTGCATAAAAAAATAATAAATCGTCGATCAGTTCATTTGGGAAGGTTTTTTTTTGTTTAACGTGTGAGTGCGGGTGATAAAAATCGATGTGGAAGTCCCGTTCCTGTTTAAGGGTCCACTAGAAAGATTGAACCATCGCCACCATCGTCTTGTGTTTGAGGATGAATAAGCATTGCGTCGCGTGAAGTAGTTGATGTGAAATATAATAATAAGTGTTAGTCGTCTAAAGCGCTGGAAATCTGCATTTATTCAAGCAAACAGAGTGTCAGCAGCAGCAGCAGTAGCAGTAGCAGCAGCATCATCAGTGTCAAGGCACCAATCGCAATTCTCGACGAGTCCGGCTTCAGCAACTGATCAAAATGTAGGCAACCATTTTAGAAGCGCTAGCTTTAAAAAGTCCGTTGATTTTCCTGTTGCTTCCATTGTTATGTTGTTGTTCTATTTATTTAGTGTCCCCTTTTAACTGGTTCGTTCAAAAAAAAAGTTGCTTTGTAAAGAAAAGAAATGTTACATTTCGCAATATTTCAAACCATGTCACATCAAACGTTCGTTCGTTTCTTTTACGCAGTGTTGTGCTGTCCCCGTGCCGCTCTATTGCTTTTTGTTCTTTTTTGTATCCTTGGGCATTCCAATTCCCTTCTATACAAACCCCGCTGTTCGGATCAGGCTTCCACATATTACTGCATTTCCGAACCGTTTTACTTGTCCTTTCTCAGTTTTACATTGCAACATAATTTCATTGGAAAAAAATCTCACTAATTCATATATGTTTTACTTTAATGATTGGACTAGGAAGCTGAAAGAGAACAATGATACGAAAGGATGGTTGGGCTAAAGTTTGCAGCGGAGCTTTGGATGAACTTTAACAATTTTTCCTATCATTTTCTCTAATCTTGTGGAAAAGGGAGTAAAATGGAATGAGAACAATATTCTTCGTTTTTTTTTACTTCCGCGCCGTTCAAGTAACGGAAACCCACAAGGAAAAGTTTGCTTCACCACAATCGATGAATATTTTATAAACCACTGTGCAACATGCTCGGCTCGACTTGTCTTAAGCATACCTCTTTCCGATTGGCCAACCGGACGGCCCACCTTCCACGGCATCAAGCATTATCGGATCGGCTTTCTGGTCGTTTCCATCCTAACGCAAATAGTCTTTCCGGCCGAGGCTGAACAGAAACCCCATGCAAAGGATGAGCGCCGATTTACATATCCTTTCGTTGCGGATTTTTTCCACCATGCGCTAGAGCAAATCCTGACAAATGTTCTGACAGCTAATCGAATGATAATGTGGTCCTTTTCCCGGCGATCGTTCGCTCGCTCGCTCGGACCCTTCCCGTGAGCCTTCGCAAAAGTTTCGGTTCTCTCGGATGCATGGGCCTCGAGTAACGTCACATCCTAGGCTGGATTCTGTCGAGAGCACTAGTAAACCCCGGAAAGGATGGCACAATCCTTTCCGAAACAATATGTTGTTTCCAGTCGATGGTAAAATGTATCGATTGGTCCCAGCAGTAGCCGGTTCCGGTGCCCTGTGTGGCTTGTTTGTTCATCAGCATCGATTGGCGGCTAGGAAGGTTCGTTTTCCGCTCGAGCAAAGAACGCTGAATGGAGCGCTGATGTTTGGCATTCACATGCAAATGTTTCCGTTTACATGTGTCGTAAAGGATAATACGAAATCGATCAATTTCCATCACGGGTCTCACAAGTCCATTATTTTTCTCGTCTTGCCCCGCCTGCCTGCCGGTCGTCGTCGTACACCGTCGAAAGGCATCGCTCCGATTAACTCGTGAAAATGCTGACGATTTTCCACTTCAAGTCATTTTGTTTGTACAAACGATCGGTAGAGTGGTTGTAGACATTTCATTTTGTTTCGTTTTGGCAAACGACGACCAACGGAGTCGGCAATGACAAAAGAGGTCGTAGGAAAATCCACTTCCTTACCCGGAAATCGAAGCAGCTACTTGGTTTGCTTAGAGATAAAAAATGGATGAACCATATTTTGCCGAGATCGAGATCTTGAATCGCTCAATTCCGACTGACGACCTTAATTCTTCCATTTTTGTACGCTTCTCGCTATCCGATGAGGGTCACATTCCGGAGATGGAACGTGGGTGCTAAGCGGGGTCGATGCATTAAGAAAAAATGGAAAATAAACCTTCAACCGAGGATCCTAGCTTTATAGAAGTGCTATCTTGAAGGGAGGTAGGGTGGGGTGATGAGTATGGTGCTCTATAAATTCTGTTGCAGGAAGGAAAGATACATTTTCTAAAAGTTATGTTTGATTTTAACAAAATTCCTTGTTATTCCTGTTTTAGAATAATACTGTACGGTTACAGATACACGGAAAATCATTTAAACATTTCCTACTTACATGAAGCCGCATTATGTAAAGCTTTTGCAATTCCCATTAGAAGAAAAACATTCAATTCCATATCTTTCCTGTTCTCTTGCGTTATGTGTTTGCATTAGCCTCTCAACCTTCACCTTGGCAAAAAAGAACCACATTTGTTGTGTCACCATCATTCCGGCGACTTCACATATTTACATAAGCATAAAATTCAATTTATCTTCCCCTCATAGCAGTTGGCATTTCTGTGCCTGTCTACCCTTTTTTTTTCGCTTCTGTTGTGTTTGCTACGGAACGGAGATCGTTCGCCTTCCTGTTGATCGTTTTGCTTTCGTGTATGTATTGTTTTTTGCCTAAAATTTACGCTTTTCATCCGCTCTGCCATGCTTTGTTGTCGTCTGCAAGCAGTCTTCCAAGCGGCGCACTTAGAGGGATTGTTTCTAGTCTTTTATTGCTTTAGCTTTAGAAGGGTGTTTATGATTATGAACGTTAGGTTCACAAACATGATGAATCGTGGATTTCTCATTTATGAATGATGTTAAACACTAGGCGCCTCCATCAGTGAGACATTTTATGCTCCTTTTTTGAAAGCTGTGTTTATTTAATTAAACGATGACTTAATAAAATTGTGTTTAAAGGTAAATTAGTCTTCATGTTAAAAAAAGGTATCGGAACTTGAAACATGATATCTCAGTGTAAGCTCTGTTCTACGGTTTTCTCATCGGGAGAAGTTGTGCGTTCTTTCACGTTCATTATCGTCTATTTTCATCTCGCCGTTTTCCCCCGAGTCACACACATAAGCGCGCTAATCAAATCGCACTGATTCGCTGATGGCTGTCACTTGTCACATAATCTTTCCCTGATTTTCCGCATTCCCAGCTGCTATATTTACTTTTTTCACCAAAGCGTCCTCGCTCTCTTTCCCTGGCGCTTGCTGCGTCAACAACAAGCGTGTTGCTGCGAATCGTTTGGAGGCATGCCTTTCAGTTCTTTTCTATTTCGACTGAACGTATGAAATCAAAAACCTTATGGCACGACTCAACGTATGGGAAAAAAAACAAAACGATCCCAGTTGCGTGACGTGCACACGTTTGTTCCCTGACCTGACACGCAAAAGCGCATGCATATTTTACAGCGCGAGCTATTTCCATTCGTCTCGTGAACGGAAAAATCGGTGCTGTAGCAATCGGGGAGCCTTCCTATGCTTGTGGCTGTGCACGGTGCAACAGCACAACGTGACAAATTTGATCAGTGTCGGAAGCTGATTAGCTTATTCAGAAATATGGGCTACATTTGGACTGATACGCGGGGATCTTCCGATTTGAACTGCCTGAATAGAGTTAGCAAATATTTCTCAATATTAAATTAACACTGTAATTTGGGCTCTTGCTGGTGTCTAGGGCATTGTAAACCTTTGGTGGAAAACACAGATGGGTTGAATACATCAGCACGTTAAGCAGCCAGTAAGATATGTGATCTTTTTGAACGAGTTACAAAAATGTCACCTCAACAAAGGTTAAAAAAGAAAATATAAGACGTCGAGCGCGCTCAGTAAAAAAAAAGAAGATGAAAAGAAAGCCCCAATCGCAGGCGAGGGTGGTTTTTATGTGGTTGTTATTGCTACTGGTGAGATGTGTATTTACCCATTTACTGCGATATTGCACTAATTGTTTATTGTTCGTGTTTTGGTACGGCTAGCCGTGGTCTTCCTCTGTTTGTCGCCCGGGCTTATTGTTGTTTATTTCGGCCGTCGGGAGGACATGAAGTAGTTCGGCCTGCGACCAAACGTGGTTGTTGATATTTTCGTCAAATATCATCTCGCCTGCAACGACGATGGGTTTTCTTTTACTTTGCGCCATGCGAAGAACCTATTCTCCCGGCGTGGTTTGTTGCTGCTGACATTATAAGCTCACTAACACAGCTAAAAATCATGATAATCGCTTCCCACTGCAGCACCGTTTTGCGAAAGATTTATCTCGCGGGATATTTTTAAATGTTTCCCCCTTTTTCTTATTTGAAACGCTCATCATCGTATTTTCCAACCATCACTCACTGTCGCATTGGTGCGTTGGAAGAGTGATACCGACCGGGTCGGTCCATCCAAACATGATGAGCGATTTTTTCTGCTTCCGTTCGCTTCACTTTGCTCGTCAAGGATATCGTTTACCTATTTTCAACGGAACAAAGGATGTGGCAAACACATGATTTCGC
The DNA here is from genome assembly GCA_914969975.1 of Anopheles atroparvus. Classification (NCBI taxonomy): domain Eukaryota; kingdom Metazoa; phylum Arthropoda; class Insecta; order Diptera; family Culicidae; genus Anopheles; species Anopheles atroparvus. The sequence goes on along the minus strand of CAJZCY010000003.1, from coordinate 14,943,573 downwards.
TGCAAAGCAGAAGACCCGCAATGTGGGACGCCCGTCTGTAACCGATACCATCATCAAATCGCTAAGCATATTAGTGGACTTTTCTTAATCGATCGATAATGGCTGCAAAGCGTAAAAAATATCTCGCCCGCTTTGCCAGCACCCGGAATTGTTCGCAACAGTCCTCGTAATCCTCTTTTGATCATTATACCCAAAGCTCGGTGACTCGGAGCAAGCTTCAGTTACTTCCACCGATCACCGTGAGCCGTAAGCAGCAACGAAAGGATTAAGGCTTTTCTCTCAACCCAATGGCCCCGCTCTTCTCCTACGGCTCAATTGCGAACCCTTCCCCTTGCCCATCGCCGTACCTGCTAGCTTTGTGTTGGCTCTGTCGAAGTGTATTCGACGCCACCGTGCAACAGGTGGTCGTATTGTGCCTACTATGTGCGATACATTATGGGCATTCTTTCGGGAACGGTGTGAAGAGACACCCTTCATTCATGCTGCTGCAAGGAAGCATAGCGTATTGAAGGAAATTGGATTGCGGTTTCCCGGTACGCTAGAAAACATTTCCCCCGTTTGATTTGTTTCCTACACATGTGGGGATAGAAATGTTTGGTTTTTAAGGAGCTTAAACGAAAACATTTTGTTGTTGAATTATTCAATTTTGTTTTCATTTGTAAAATATGAATAATTTCTTCAATGAATATTAGATACAGAATATAATGTTTGGATAAATGTGTTCACTGATTCAATAGATTGAGGATAACTTTATTTTTATTTTATGTTTACGTTGTTTTTTTAAACTACTTTTATAAACAGAGAAATCGCATGAATTAATTTAACATCATTATAAGTAAAGAGCGATGCGAATCACCACAGTGTAATTGAAACTCAATCCATTGTTCAATGCGAGAGCGAACAACTGAAGACGGTGGGCAAAAGAAACCAGCATCAGCTTTTGCGCCGCACATCGCAAGGAGACGTAGTATCAAGTGGGTCGTAAAACAAAAAAACACTTCGCCAATCTGTAGCCCCAGGCAAACCAGGGCCATCAAGGTTGGTTGAACCCATTCGGTGGCAGACGTCGTAATAAAGGTCTCTCCCTGAGGGTCTCGCAATGCTTCTCGAACCTGTACTACCACTGACCACCTCGTGCATCGCCCGGGATGTTTGTACCCTTTTTTTTCTGCCAGCCGGGAAACGTATGTTTTCGCGTTGTCACACTATTTTTAAACTTGCTTAATCCTAGGAATTATTCACCCACTTGGATCACTTGCGGAAAACGTACAGATAGACGAAAAAAAAAATCCCAAACCGGATGGACTATTGACTCACCGATGAGTTTAAGCGAACGAACGCGATGGGTAAGCGACGGCTTGGGTTGCAGATTATTTGGTGGAGGTCGATGCATGCGGAGTGCGCGCGCTGCCAAGAAGTCATTTAACAATGTTTTTCCCCCTCACCGGGCCCCACCCCACGGAGAAGGTCTGAGACAACCGAGCACGGCCCAGGGGTTTGCCTTAATTTTCATCCCTGTTTTCTATCCTTGTACTCCTTCTCGCGCTTTACCCCCGGCACTCCACGTCAGACACCGTTCGGCCGATTTTGCATCATCAGTCATTTTTGTGCATGCCTGAAGGATGGATTGTTGGGTCGCGTCGTCGGCGCCGACGTTGTCGACGACGGATTGATGTGGAAACATAGTCCCCTAGTAGTGAGTGTCCTAATAATAGTCAACCCTCACCTTCGCCTCGTTGCCACCGGCAGCCATCGTAAGCAGCCAGAAGGAAGCACCTGCAGCGGCGTGCTTAGTAATAATTTTTCACATCGCCCTCCCCACCGCCGAAGATTTCGCGTATGCGTTTCGCGCTTCAGTGCTTGTTTGAGAAAACGATTCAAATTCTGGCCAAATTAAAAGGAGTACAGTGCGTGAAAAACGTATCTAAGCGCTTCGTTTATGGGGTTACTAAACAATTTATAAGGCCTACAATTTTTATCATTTCATTTAGCATTTTCTCAGTGCGAATGGATGTTAAGGCAAAAAAGAATACTCGTCTCTAATCTTACATGCTTTTAATTCTCCTTAGTTGATTGATTTTTAGTTTGATTGAGACAATTTATTTATAAGTTATAATACAAATTTATAGAACAACTTTAAATCATCGACGATGGCAGACTGACTGACTGACTGACTGACTGACGAACGTTGCAGTGGGAATACGAATAGATTTTTCAATTGTAAACAACTAATTTATATTTTAAAGAATTCGTATAAAATGTTCAAATAAGGGTTTTTCGACAGTGTAACGTATTAAGAAGTAAACATTGATTGTTTGAAGATGATATTTTTTCACGAAAAAACACAAATGAAACACAAGGAAGCAGACTGCAGAGTTTCCACAAGAGTGGCGTTACCTCTGTATATGCCTTGGTGTTCGCTTTTTAACGAAAGGAATGCAGCGCAGCACCAGTGACGATGACGAATTTCTTGTGCAACACACGAGGACGCCTCGAAGACTCTGTGAAGTACATTTATCCGTGTCCGTCGTTTCGTTTTCTTCGCCGTTATCCCTTGCGTTCCTGGGTGTTGTTGTTGACCGTGACCTGTTATACGTGTGGTAGGGGGTTGAAAAACGGTGGAAACTGATGGACAATTTGGGGTGGGATGTGTTTCTGTCCTTCACTTGACGCACACACCTTTACGACAGCGGGCAAATAATGGCCCGGTCGCTTGTTAGCTGTTGGAAAACGCGACGCATTGGCTGTAGTACATCAAAATAACAATCCCAAACTTCTCCAAACACCTAAAGGATGGGAAAACCCTTTCTTGTTATTATGCCCCCCCCCCCTTCCCTTCTCACCGTGGAAGGGAACGTTTTCTCACCTCTGAAACCCACACTACTCGCACTACCCCACTGCACCCGGATCCCCGCTGGTAGATGTCCGTGTGAGATGTGAGGTGGATGGCACTGTCACAAATGGTGTAGCATCCGACGGCGCTATGTTGTGGACATAAATCCCTCCTTGCCGTCTTCCCACTGTGGTCCTCTCTGGCACCGGAACAATCCGCTCTGGTTCCATCGAGCACGCTTGCGGGTGTGAAAAAGGACTCCTGTAAAACATCATCTTTATCCGCCCGAATGTCCGGCACCGTTGGAATAGGATGGACCGAGGATGCGAGGAAGGGCGGGGCACTTAAGTTGCGGGTGATTTGTTGGTTCTGTTACCGCGGGGGCGAAGGCAATAAAGTGATGTGTATGATGTTGTTGCTGTAAACCGTTTGCTCGTGCGGTGAATTATCGACCACCCCCGATGTGAACTATTTAGTTTTGCGCCGGGGGAAAATCTTGGTGGACAAAGGAATGTTTAAGAGCCTTGCGTGAAAATAAATTTGTAGAACTTGTAGAGCAGCCCCATCCGGAATCCAATGAGGGACGTTTTATGGAAAAATCAATTAGACTGGTTTCCTTCCTAGCTTACGTCCGTTTCATTTGACTTAGCTATATTTATTTTACCGAACCCAAACAAACCCAAAAGCCTCGCACTTTTCATTGGTCCGGTCACCCTGACCGATGAAATTGTGCAAACAAAGTAATTTGCTGCCACTGCTGATATACGGTGACCTCGTTCATCCAATAATTTTCCCTGGACCGTAAATAACATCCTCGCAAAGCACCCGGGGGACTTTTCGGTCTTGGAGTATAATAGTTCCACGCATGAAGCGGAGGGCCATAAATTGCACATAGTTCACGCAATAGAAAAAGCAAAACTAACAAGAAAAAAGGAAATCTCGCTTTCGGGGCTTATGTCTCGCATCAAGAGGCATTTAAGTGAACAGGCGAACACTATACGGAGTTGGTATATTTATGTGCCACAATCACGGGGGGAATCAATGGCAGCGGTGAAGTTTCGCGCTATTAAGTATTAACGAAAGGCAAATTTGGTTTGGTTCATAGTTTCAATTGAAAAATACATTTTAAGGTTTTTGAGGAGTAAATCAAAATCAAGGGAAAAATTATATTTTTCATAAAAATGTATGCAGCGGAATACAACCATGTACTTTTAAGGTTCAGAATACTTATTTCTAGTAATACAATCATCCATTATGTTAGGGATAAAAAAGAAAAAGAAAATATAAAGAAAATAACTCCATTTAGAGAAGGTGGTGCATGAGTGCCCACATCGTCACCACGCTTCGCACAACAAATGGCGGTGGAAGATCACGCAGATTAGATTGCCCCATAGTTGGATGCCCCAAAGGCTATCGAACTCCGTTCGACTAGCCCTTTCTAAGGACTTTGCGGTTGTTTATTTGTTCATCAATGATCCAATTACTGTTGATATGGTATGGTTGAGAGTGGTAATCGTTTTACTCCGACGGATCGAAAATGTTTCTACCACACTGCAGTCTGCAGGAATTGAAGTTATGTCCATTTTGAACGTTCAAAGTTTTAGAATAGAATATGGTTTGCTTCTTCCATATTGGTGAATAACTTACCGAATACTGTTGAGAAAAATTGAAACCATGTTCTAGTGAAAGGAGTCCAATTCTAAAAATCTCTATTATTTCTATTCTGTTCTCCGCCCAAAAAGTTAAGCTGCAACGTCTGATAAAACTCTGCACGGTATACATTCCATATTTTTTAGAAAAACGGTTACAATTTTTTCCCGGATTTACCACTACCTAAAATTGTAGTCGATAGTTTGCCGTCTATTGCGAGGCGCTCTGTTTTATATGGTTTTATCGATTTTTCTGACGATAAAAAGTCCCATAAAGATAATGTGTTTTGGATTGCACACCCGTTAAAAATAAAAGAGGAGAAAACTATCCCTCTCCAGCAGGAACATGTTAAACCGAGGAGTGTAGTTCTAGCACACTGAAAGGAAAAGGAATGGGAACAAATCCTGTCCCATTCCTTTTCCTTTCAGCTGTTCGCCAACCGACAACCAATCTATGGCACGATCGATCCATTAAAGTAATGCCCACGCAGAGCTTATTCTGCATTTGCTGCACCAGCGTAATAGTGGCCATTGCGGAAGGGAACAGCGCAATGGAAACTGCAGGCGCGAAGGGAAGACTCACTCACGATACGATACTCAGTGTTTAGCCGTTGATTGTTGTGATAGTGTTGTATTGTATATCATTCATTTCGACTCGAGGAAGCGGGAGGAGGAAATTGGGCCGCGGAATAAAACAGGAACAGTAAATCAGTGCACACGATACCATCTTCGCAAAGTAATAGCAAGTACGGGTTGTGCCATTGGTTGCGGTTGAGCGCGGCGGCCCTTGAAATAAGGAAGACAAAAAGCACAAAGAATCATTGGAGTAATTTCGTAATAGCCTAATCCCGAGCACAGCACATTTGGCACAGACGGACTGGAGAAGCACATGCAAGCACATTTATTGGCAACGAACGAACGAATGAACGAACGAACGAACGAAAATGTATTCTTTTTCCTATCAAGCAAGCCATTACCGGTGTCCGGTTTTTATGTGTGTCTCTCGTTATCTCACGTGTCATGCTGTTTCTTTCTCGCTTAAGTTTGTGTTCAGTGTCGTCTAGCTTCGGTCGGTTAGTTTGTCCTTCTTGAGTAATACACCCTCCGTTATCCATGTAGCCCGTTGGAAAGGTTTTTTGTTTCCAAAAGTAAAAATCGAACTACAAGCACAGGCAGTTTTCTACAAACAAACAAAAAAGAGAGAGGGAGGCAAAACTAACCGAATACCAGAGCAGTATTAGTCAGCGAATCCTTACAGGCAGACAGCCAGACTAGACCAGTGCCTTAACAGTGTTAGTAGCAGTGGTTATTAACCGTATGTCCCTGCTTTTTTTTTTCTCATCCTTTGTACCGTTCCCACCCCCTATAGCAAGCGAAGCGGGTTTCCGCGATAGGAGTCGTTGACTCTCGTTAGCCTCCGGTGGCATTGTCCTACGGTTGGCCGGAACACTGGTCGGAACACAGAGCACACCGACACGATTTGGCACCAGCACGCAAACACAATCTTCTCCTCCTAATCGTCCCGAGCAGAGCCAGTGCAGGGCGAACCCGTTGATCGAACGGCAGAAAAGAAGGCTGTATACTATCCAAAACCAATCGGCTATCTTCAGCTGACTGCAGCTCTGCTGGGGGTCGAACTATAGGGAGCAACGAGAACGCTTACAGAGATAGAAAGAGAGAGAAAAAAAGTACGAGAAATTAAGCCGCAAGGCCACAAAAACAATAATCGAGGACAACACGCTCACAAATACACTCACGCGATCACCCATAGACGCACTCTGCGCTCCCATCCCCGCGATTCAAAATGTCCCGCTCGACGACATCCAATCAGCAGCGACGGCAAAGATCAAGGTAAAAGATGATTCAATTTTCTTCTCTATACCATATTTTTTGTTCATGCTCTATCGTTTCGCTTGCTGTCGCGTGCAACACTCATGCCCGAGGCTTCCTTTTTTGTTACCTTTCAGATTTTTCAAACTGTGTTTTCTTGTTTTATTTTGTTGATTTTGGTTTTGTTATTTTAGATCTTGTTGCATTTTACTGTGTGTTTTGTTTTATGTTTAACCAACTTTATATGTTTTGTTTTATTTCGAATGCTTCATTTGTTCAAATACTATTTTAAAATTACTACTCTCTACATTTTTATACCTTTAAACATTCAATTATAATAGCTAGGTCAGTATGGGACGAATATGGATTAAAAAAAGCGTAAAATTGTGATATTGAAATCAACGTTTAAAGGTGAATGCGAATAAAACCAATCCAGCCAATTGTTCCGCTGTCGAGATATTCAAGGGGCTTGCCAGTTCCTATTTAAATCAAAAGCGGATACCTTCGAACATAATCCATCAGATAAGCAGTTAATTTTCTAAAATCAAAGGAGAATTGGCCCACCTCATCTTACAATGACTTTGTATCTCTCAGTGCGCTCAGCCACCCGAAAAGACGTCCATTAAAGCACACATCTTGGGAAGGTTTGATGATTTTCGACCTGGAGCTTTAAAACAACGGAAACCCCTGCTAGCGTTACTGGGTGTGGTGTACTGAAACCTTCGCGAAACATCATTAGACGAGTTTTTGTTTTCTCTTTCCGGGAAGCACCGTCGGGGTCAGCGTTGGATGAATGTTTTTTATTTCATCTCAGGTTGGCACCAATGTGAACGCTCTCTGACCAGGCGAACGCTGATCAGGTTGCGGATCCATCTGCTCGGGAGCATTTGGCCGGATTCATCGTACTTCGTGGAAGAATCAAACGAAAAAACCAACAAAGGAAACCGACGTTTTTGGTGGAAACGTACGAAGGGGAATCAGGAAATGGGGCAGGGAGGGAGAGAGAGGGAGAGCGCTCAAATACCTTCCATGCTTGAAACGAGAAAGTCTGAGTGGTGAGTGGAAGAGAAAATTTTCACTCCACCGGATATCGATTTCGATCGTAGCCCTTCGCTGGAGCTAAACTTTCACTTTAGCCTTCCTTTTACCACTCCCCAGCCACCCGCCACGTGGCGCTCCGACAAGGGCTCGGGTTGGTGTTCCGTTCCCGTTCGATCGATGCTTCGATGCTTCCGATGTCCGCTCATCCGTCCGAGGACCGCTTCCGGTTCATCGAACATTTGCCGGAACAGGCCGAGACACGGGCTGGAGGGTGGACCTCGAGCAATTCAATACCGTACCCGGCTCGTATGGTCCACAGACCAGACGGCAGGAACGAAATGTGCACACTGTCCACTGCTCGCCTTCAGTGGTACCCTAATGGGGTAGCTATCGACGGTAATAATATTATTGTATCATTTTTCAACTCAAACAACTAGGAGAGCTGGGCCACTCGGAGCCTAGCAGTGGCCGTGTTCGCTGGCCATTGGTGGCAAACAAGCGCGCACACACACATGCTCTCATCGAATGCGTTACGATTCCACCCCGCTAAGAATTTTCCGCGAACGTTTTGTTGTTCCTTGCACTTTCCTTCTTTGCTCATTTGGTCGAAAGCTAGCCTTGGCCGGCGGTAGTTGCCTTTTCTGCATTGGAAAAAAATCCCATTGCGTTCGAGGAGGCAAACAAGCGTTAAAAAAACTCTAATAAATAAAAACAAAAATGGATACCTTCTCGGTTAGACGGCGCGTTTGGTCAAGACAAATACTGGCAAGTGGAGCAAACAACAAAGTAGGAAAAACTTGGCAAAAACGCATGCCGATCGAAGTGTTTGCTATGTAGTGAAAAGCACCATGAGCGCTTATCTGAGTACTCGTTTGTGGGGTTTTTTGAGGGTTAAAGGATGAAATTGGTGCAATCATGATAATCATATCAGTCGGTGCAATACTTTAATTTTTATATTTAATGCAATTCGACATTCGAAAAAGACCAGTAATATACTTCAAATTCAAGTACATCACAATGGGTTGATGGAAGTTAAGCAAAATTCGTATTTCTGTAATCTCAAAACTCGTAAACGTACATATTTAATTTGGTTTGTAGTATCCAGTTCTAGTTTAGAACTGTTTGGATGTCGCCCTCGAATGCCACAAGTAAATTTCGTGAATTTCAGAAGAGTCTGAAACCAGAGATTCAACTGGGGGAAATATGTCATCGCTCGAAAGGTGTTAGAAGAAGCACATTATGCTCACGTTTCGTTGGTTTACTTTTATTTGTAGACGGTTCATCGACGAATCGGGAAGGAACTAGCATTCCAGAGCAGTTGAGGGATAATTACTTTTTGGACTGAATGACAGCTTAAGAGTTTTCAATAAATTTTCTACCCCAACTTTCGTGAACCTGTTCTTCCTTTGCTCAATCAATGTTGGCGATCGATATGTTTTTTTTTTCGGGTGGAATTGAAGATAAAATTGCAAGATACTTTAAGCAAACAGAATCAACACGATTCTGTTCGTGAAATGTAAGCTGTTCGTTGTACAGAGTGATTGCATAACAGCATGGACTCTTTTCAATCTCGTTTCATTCTCCCTTGTTAACTTTTCTTTGATATCTTTTATCGATTATTTTTCGATTTTCCGGTCATTTGTTTTGCTCAATTGAAGAACCGTTCATACGACATAAAAAAAAAACACAACTTAAGTGAAAACAGAAAAGTTACAACACTTCTGGATTGGAAGAAAGCCGTAATTTTAGCACAAAATTTATTTGTTAAAAAAAATTTGGTTAACCTACTATTCGTGATTGGTTCCCTTTGTTTATTAGACATCCTTTGCCACAGGGAGCTGGAAAACTCTCTCACGTAACCAACGACCCTCGACCATTTCCCTGACCTATCCTTCTGGTTTCGTTCTAACCGGATCAACGTTGCATAATCTGTTTATCAGCACCTGTTTTTGCGTTGTTGTATGTGTGTGTATGTGTGTGCTCATCATCAACCATAGCCCATCGAACGTCGAAAGCATCAGCATCTTAATTAATTGACGGGTAGTGTTTTTCCGTGTGACCCGAAATTCCGGAGCAACTTCATTTCTTCGTCCTGATAGACTCACCTGTGGGTGAAGTATCTCTGTGAACTTGCCGACCGAGCTGACGCACCTCGTTTTCCCCCTCGCGACCTTTGAACCTCCACTCGAACCGGCTTTGTTATCTACCGTCAGTGTCGTGAGCATAATCTCTGGCACACGTGCCCAGCGAACGATGATGTCATATGGTATCGTTGGCAGTTTGGAAAAACGCTGCGACTGCCGAGCTTTCTCGTCGTCAGCCGGTCGCAAGTGTGCGAGCTCCCGTCCCAAACAAACCTGGATCAAACACACACACACATCCAGAACTAAAGGCGAGCACGCTTTCGCTTCAAATTATCATCCTGATGCGTCTTCATTATTCATACCAAAGGGAACAATCTCGCTGCGGCTCGAGCTGCGACGTGTCGAGAAAGGAAGGAAACCCGCCACAGGTAACCGTTTGCGCGACCCGAACAGCTGCCATCCGTCCGAGGTGCTCTGCGGCAAAAGTCGATCCGAAAGCCTGTATTTTCATATCGATCGTAATTTAATATTTTCACTCTTGCAGATTGGAAAAGTTTCGGCCGGTTTGTCTGTTTCCTTCTCTCCGTTGGTTCGCGCTTCGTTCGCTTGGGCTCACCACGGACCGGAAAACGGTCTTGTTGTTCCGACATTTCCCGCCGGTCGCCGAACGATCAGAAAAAAAACCTTGCGCTTTGTTGACTAGAGGTTGACTGTGGTGTTTTTTTCTTCCTTTTTTGTGCCCTTACCCCCGTGCACGTTAGTTTTTCTCAATGGTTATGTTTTTGTGCGACATTCTTTCTGGCTCCCTGGAGGACTGCCTTATGCGCTTCCGGCAAAGGCCCACGTTTCGATGTGGCGTTTCCATCGTCGGAAAAAGTATCTTCAAATAAAGTCCTATAAAAAAAAAGAGATATAATACAAAAGGCAAAATAGAAACACTCATTCCAATGGCACCTGGTGGACGGCAGGCGAAAGCACTGTGGGTCGTAAAGGCAAATTGTATCTTTATGTGGTTTGAGATCGAGCTTCACTGGCAAATCGAGAATAACCCAGCCACTATACTTGAAGCCCAGTAGACGATGGTACGTAAAGCTATCGTAGTCACTGCTCACTAGGTCGACTGTTTGGCTCCTATACCGTTCCGAACCAAATCAGTTGCTGCCTAAACTGTGTTTATTGCGCTTCGTTTGTGCCCGCGTTCTTCGGCCATTCGCAACTTATTCCGTGTGGGTGCTTTTGCGTGCCACGTAGTTGCATAGGGCCTACATTGCGCCGAACAACTACTCGTACAATTTTTGGAAAAAATGCCGAAGCTCAGTAGCATTACGCTGCTAAACATTGCACTGAACAAAGAAAACTGCAGTCTTGAAATCCAAGACGTGTGTTTTTGTTTAACATGTATGATGCAATGGCATACTTTATGCTTGTATTCATGTTCTATTCAGAACAATTTGAATGAAAAACTCTTCAACGGGACCCGGAGTGCTTTTCTTTTAGTGGGAAAACAAATCCTCACATCAATCAAAACTTCGACCCACAGTTGTAGTGGTTTTATGCTAGCTTTATTCGTCAGCTTGCACAACAAAACGCATACCTTAAAAGTCTCGTTATCCAGCATCAGATTTCAAGACAATTGTTTGTGTTTATAGCTCGATTTTGCATTGCCAAGACGTATCGGAAGTCGAATCAAGAAGCTTTACGTACTGAAGCACTCTGTTTCGCTTCGCAACCGACACAGGCGAAAAGCAAAAGACGGTGAAAAAGACACACTATTTTCCATTAGCATTTCGGGGTTGAGTCGCCATCCTTCCTCCTGTGCCCCGAAATACGGTGTGTGTTTCTTGTGTCGCAGCCAGCAGCCAGTACACATCAGATCTGAAGAGATAATACGTACGTTCAATGGGTCTTATCTAGCGGTAGGAGGTGCTTTGTGGTACTCGAAAGGCGATCGTTGATTCAGCACCCCGCCTCCGGGCGACTGAGAGTACTAAGAGTGTGTTTCAGTGTTCATGTTCGGATTGATGTTTGATAAAGGGGGGAACACATCTCTTGGAATTGCTAGATCAAAAACACTTTAGAAAGCATCGTTGCGGAATTGTCAATTGTGCTATCGCTAAGGTGCAATTTCTTTGGCTGAGTGTTAAATATCACGTTGAACCAACGTACCATCCGTACCTTCCATTGGAATGGATTGAATGATGTTCTCTGAAGGTTTGTTTAAAAAAATCTCACTTGTGCCTCCATGGATTGAGCTCATTTCTCGCAGGACAGTAAGGGAGTTTCCATGCATAATTTGAGTTTATTTTCCTCTACCCACAGATGCGCAGCCCAAACAGCGATGCACAATAAACTAACGTCCTGCATCCCAATAACCTCTCCACAATTTATTGGTGGCATTTCGAACGTAGCTTTTTGTTAAATTAAAAGTATTAAATCTTCTCTCTGGCCGTATGTTTTCCCGTAAATCTCCTGCCATTTATTTTACCGCTTTCATTGCAAAGCCTGCAGTCTTATATTCCCAGTTGCTGGCAGCTACTTTGTCATTTTTATCCTGCTCATCAGCGTCAATGGTGTGAACATCATTCTTTGACAATACGAGATTCGCTCATGTATATGTGTGTATGCATGGGTGTTGGAGTATCTAAGCCAACATCCGCACCCATCCAGCACCGTAAATCATGTTTATCCAAATCGTGCTCATTCCGCGACAAGCGCTTGCAATTTCAAATGAAAAATATCGCTCCTAGTAAACCGTCCTACACCTTATCACAACAATTTGTGCCACTGGAAGGCGGCGACAGCTTGAGACGAAAAATGACTGTTGGATAATTTCGCGTTCCTTTGGACGAGGTGTGCGATTCAGCTGTAGGACAAGGATAAGGAAGTCCTTGCGTAATGCTCAATAGTAAATGGCACTTGATTATGAGAGTAAAGTGGATTGGGAGGTGGTGTGACGTTTCTGCGAGAACAACTTCATCACGGGGTGAGGTAAGGAACACAGAGGAATCACACACGAGATCCTAGGTAAGACCTAGGAAGAATAACACACTTTTGGGAAAGTTTTCTTCCGAGCTAACGCCGCGAGTGATCTCGCTCGAGAGCGTTGGCCCGATTAAATCGACGCGTTGAGATTGATGGAGGCGATGGTACGTGTCTGAAGAATAATCCACTTATTTAGAAAGATATTTCGTCACCCGTGCGCTAGCCGCTGCTCGAGTTTGTTTGTTTTTCGTATCCAGTGACTCGTGCTATCCGTCCGATGGCGAAGATCGAGCAGGATAGAGCTGGGAAATCGTCTATGCTTTTTCTTGATTGGCCGAAGTTTGGTTAGTGGTTCGTGCTTGAAACGGGTTAGTGGTACGGGAGAAAGCGGTGGACAGCAATAGGAAAAGGAAAACGAATACTCAATCCATCTTCCAGGCCACGTGCCAATGCCGGACTGGCCGTCTTCGCGACACCGGACGAGGTGCTGGAATAGGGATCCGGGTGCGAAACGGGGCTGTTTATCTTTCGGCGACTATTGCGTGTGGAGCCTCATGGCCACAGGGGAATGTCACGGCTTGGTGTTACATGAAAACATGGCATTGGGGATTAGCGGCCACAAGAGGCTACTCCAAAACGTGCCCAACTCATTGGCCGATGATAGAGTTCCTTATGGAAGCCGTCCCAGCTCCATAGGAAATTGGAAATCCAACGTGCCGCTGTAGGATGTTTACACTTTCGCGGGCTTCATAAGAGGAACGCTGGAAGGAAAGCACGTTACCGACTGACGCTGGTCTCGGGATTCCCGCAATCGGACCGCCTCCGAAATGTCTCAGGTTCCTCGTTGCCTTCGATAAACATTGGGTTGCTGTAGATGTTTTTTTGGTGGTCTGACGAATCCCCTCAGGGCCTGCCAACGTGGGTGAAAACTTTCACGTACAGTTTTCACTTGGGGTTTCACCTCACGTAACACATTTCGTTCGCTCACTCCTGACTTTCCGTGGCATTCCGATTTTCAACACGATTCCACCGTCGACGCGAGCTGGTACAGTAACCCTTCGAACAAGCAACTCTCGCACGCGTGAAGGTCCGTAATCCATCTACGAAAAAGGCAACGGTGACACCCTTGCCCTTTCCAATCTCGTAGAAACGGCTGTCGAGCTGTCGTATGCTGGAAAATGAATGTTACATTCGGGGTCTATTTAGTAAAGAAAAGTCTCTCGGCCGCCAAGAGCGTCAGCCGAGGCGGTGAGCTTATATCCTGCCGAAAGTTGGACGCATTCAATATTTCCAATGCCCAAGTGCACTCCAGAGACGCTCAAGAACCCACAAACACACGCACATGAAATGGATGGACAGAAGGACACCGATTTCTTTTCGGCGGAAATCAACACACCTCAAAAACGCTTACCAATGACTGCGGTGGAGAGAAGGTTTTGGGGAAAAGCAGGACCTAGTGAGGCAAGATTTTTCATTTCCGTTCTTCCAGCTAACATTCATTTAAGCTTTTAAAAGCACGGTTTGCAGACCGGACTTGGCCCCGAGTTCTTCCGACCGAAAACCGTGCGGTTGAAAGGTTTGTGGCTTTTCGAATTCATTTATAAATTATTCGCCCTGCAGTCAATCGAACGCAACGTAGACGATAGTCGCTATTAATGGTGGGCTTGGAGAGAAACGCCAGCCTGTACATTGAAAATAGAATTGTCCGAAGTGTACACCAATTGCTAGCGTGATGGCTATGGAGCAGTATAGAATATGAATAGAAGAAGCGCCCTATTATACCACAATTGTTGGCATTTTATCGAACCAGACATAACTTCTCTTCTTGATTCCGGTACGTCTTGAGAACGGTTCCAGTACATCCAATCAAGCTGTTGCTTATGCTGATGATGCAAGAGTAATAATTTACCTAAATTGGAAATAAATTTGTTTCCCGCTCTGCTTTTTACGAGCTCTTCAAAGCTTCGAGAACTTGTAGTAGTACCCACTTACCGCAAATGTAATGAAACCTGTCCAATGTTATCAAACAGTTGGAGTGTTTTATTTATTTCCAAATATTAAAATATTGAATCGCTTTTAAACTAGGTTAGATTATTTTCTCTAATAAGCATAGCTATATTTTAAATCACTGCTCAGTAACCATTCTACCCATACCACGCCGTCTTACTGAAGTGATTTACTAAGCCGTGATTGCGAAACAACATCCCTTCCTGTACGGTTCTAGCAAAAGTTTCTTACTTTCACTTATCCCTCGGTGGGCGCAACATCACGGCACATTTCGAAGTCGACATCCGGCTCGGTTTCCTGCCCACCTGAAACCGCCTGATGGCTCGAGCTTTCCGGTTCGAACTCTGCTCTAATGAAAATTTATTATCTTTATCTTGTGCCGTCTCGGCGGTAGTACGGACCCCGAGACGCCACAACGCTCCAGCTGAATGGCTACACCCGCACAAGGCCAGGAGGATAGGAAAATAAAGAACGAAAAGCAGACAAGTACGCGAACCATAACCACAACAGTTTTGCCCCTGTACAAAAGGTACGCAACGCGCCAAACCACGAAGACGTTGTGAAATTGTGCCACCGGGCGCTTTTGTAAAAGTGCCCCGCCATAGATCTTGCTCCGACTTTTTCCTTTGAAAAGACGCAAATCTTGATATTGCTCGGATGTGGTATACGGTGAGACGGGATTCCGTCCGTTGCTCGCTCCCAACCCAACTGCCGCTGATGGAGGTGCACGATATTGGCAGACTGTAGTGTGCCACCCCGACAAGAATGCCACGAATTTTCCAAGCTACCTGCAGACCTTCTTCAAACGCACGCGTTCCACGTACGACCTCGGTGCACGACTGCATGGTTCGGATATTGGCTTGTAAAAGAAGCGGTCTGATGAAATCCGTCGGTTTGCCAACCGCACCGATCGTACCCTACGATCTAGCGGCCAATGTGGAACGGTGGAAGAAACAGAATCGCTTAGGTAATTGTGAAAAACCCCTCAAATGATTTTATCCATCAAAGTGCTATATGCGGCCCTGTACGGTCTACACGGTTTCAACATATTTTAACTCTGTTAAATTGCACAGCAATTTGTTTCTAGTCAATCGCAAGACCTTCACCAAGGAGCAAGTTACTCCGAATCTTGATACGATTCAAATTTGTTCTTCCGTGAAGAACATTTACGATAGAATCCCACCTTTCAACAACGATGCGGTATTTTGTACGGCATGTTGCCTTTTTTTCTTGTGTGTCCTTCGCCGTTGCACGTTGGACCACGTTACTCTGCCGCAGTTGTGCAGCACACGAAGAAGAAAGTAAGAGACCGAGAAGAAAGGGGAAAAAGTAGCTTACTGTTTCGATCATGTCTTCTTGCCCAGCAGGGAGATTTTTTCCTGCTCCTAATAGGCATAAGGGATGCTCTCGCAGGCAGCCTAATGGCGTTCGAGGAAATTATACTGGCGTCCCTCCCATTGTCACTAGTAAGCGGATTAACTAACTCGTTTATTGTTATGCCAGAGTGTGCGCGAGGTTCAACGATAGGGGTTGGTTCGCTTGGCCCCAAATGGGTGTTGCCATTGTGATTAGGATCAGAGCGAAGAGGTCAACCAGAGATCGTTACTTGAGGAAACAATCACTATGCGGATAGGCTTGTGGGTGACTATCGTGGGATGGAAGTGTTGCAATAACAAGCAATCCCTTGCGAGATTTTTTTTTGGCAATTTGATTTCTTGAAGAACTCTAGGTTGTCTTTGATCACATTAAATGCATACAAAGCGTAGGCAAATGTGATGTGAAATGACAAAGGACGAGAGAAGGCGTTGATACCAGACTTCGCGAGGATGTCACCATTGTCGGCATAATTCGGAGGATGCGTCGTCGTGATGATGAGATAATAGTCATTTACTGCCGTACATTGACATGATACGATATTGTGACATTTCGGCGACATCAACAGCGACCCTTCCATTCAGGAAATGTGTGCGACCAACCCTGGAGCATCCCGTAACGACCTTAGGGAAAATGAAACTGGGAAGAACATTCAGGATCACTCAAATTAGCCATGCTGACTGCTGACGTTGACACCGCCTGCGTGTCAGCTGCTTCTTGGCACTAGGACGTATCCGCAACTGGTTCGCGTCGGATGTTTTTTTTGTAATCCGTAAACAGCAAACGTTGTTCGCTTACCCCGGTCCTTTCCTGGTGACATCCGGAATCGTTTCGCCATCCCGGCCACTGTCAACGAGTGTCCCCTCGAGGCTTAAGATCAAGCAGGCATACGGCTTCGAAGACAATCGCAACGTCGGCTCAGACGAGTCCTGTCCAAATTTAGCCAGATGAATTCATTCCTCTCCCACTAGGGAACACTTGGCGGGAACGAAAGCTTTTAGTCAGCAGAAACGAAGCAGGCAATAAGGAAAAATCAAAATGGGAGGAAAATCAAAGGCCAAAAATGCCAATAAGGAAAAGTACACAAATGAGGACGAAAGATTAACAGCGCCTGAGCAAAAGCAAACCACGCTTACATGGCAAACCGTTCGTGTGGGCGTGTGTGTTTATGGATATTTCGCCGCAAATCCCGACTACAGATAACCTGATGCCTGAACTCGACGCTGGCTAATTCGGTCGTTTGCCTCAGAAAAGAAATCAACGCCAGTGAGCTTAGGGGAGTCTGAGCCATACATAAATAGTAATGACGGCGAAGGCTAGACTAAACGAAGCTACCCATAAAACGATTCCGCCAGGGAGAATCGTGGCCAGAAATAGATACATTCAAGATATTACTGGAAGGATCAGCTCTAGGGATGTTCTGTTATTGGCGGTTGCTTGCTTTTTACAACCAAAATATCACATAAGTTTGACACACAGATTTCGTTACCCATGGTACCAATTTCAGTTGCCCACTGACGCATCCAACCGCTACAAACCAAAGTAAACTTTACAGTTCCGCGTGTCCCCCGAAAACTATGAAGTTTGTGCCTATTCAGTTATGTTTCAGGCTGCCACACGGATTCGAAATTCCGTCGCATGACAAAAACATAATATTCCGCAATATCACAGCAACCTTAAAAGGAGTCCCGAGAGGGCATCAGGCAGTGGTGTTCTGTAAATGACAGATCTAGTAATTAGCTTGCTCACTTGTTTGCAGTGCGGTAGGCATGGTTTTGGAACCGCGAAAGCCAACAGAAGCAATTGGTGTTGGTTTTTCCGCGTCCGGTAGCATGGCAAACAGCAATGGCCTACGGCGAGACCGAGGCTATGGATGGAAAATTTGGAATTCGTCCGTCTTTTGCAGAGGAAATGGGGAAAGTTTATATATTTTCCAACCCGGTGGTGGAAAGTTCATAAAAATTGTAGAACTGTTTGACCACATTTATTTCTATGTATTTGAAATTGGTTTCATTTCACTATTTGCACAATTTGTTTGAGTTTCCGCCGACAGAATGGTCCACCGGTTGCACTTCCAGGCGTGTGCAACCGACCAAACTGAATCATTACATGCAGTTATTTATCAGATCTCCAAATAATTTTAGCCCTAAGATGCTCGAGTACACGAGTTCGTCTTGGGGAGTTTCTCCCACCATCCCAACAGCTGCGTTGGTTTTCCTCGCTCACTAACTGGTAATTACCGCACTCAGCGAATCATGACGAACGCCGGAAGACGAAACGTTTCACCCGGGGTGTTCTTGTTGCTTTTACATCGAACTAAGTTGCTTAATTTTGCTCCATCAGGCGTCGGCACGTACTTCGTGCGAAGCGCAACCAATCTCCATTGAAGAAAAAAAAAACCAAACTCCTACTTCCTGAGGCCAACTTCCTGTGCGTCATTATAACATCGTTAGCCAGCGCCATCGATACGCTCGCCATCGTCATCGAAAGTGGGTGTGTGTGTGCAACAACCTGGGGTTCGATGCGACGATGATGGTGATAATCAATGGCATCATCTTTGCCGCAAACATCGTTATCTGTCACCGCTGATGGATCCGGCGCTGGAAGTTGGATAATTTCACCCAATTTCCCATTCGTCATGGTTGACATACTTTGTATTCGTTCCCCCTGGAGTTGTTGTTACTACTATTGCTGGTACCGTACGGTAAGAGTGTAAAGCGGTATGATGGCAATCCGTTGCTCCGTCGAGGGGACATCAGGGACCGGTACCGATTCGATGTTACGCACGAAAAATCCAACCGGCGCCACGGAAGTGGGACATCTTGCTCAAACTGCTCGGCTGGACAGAATTCCTTCCCACTAGGCGGATGGGGAGGAGGTCAGCCCCTCAAATGACCCCAAGCCGAAACGATCCCTTCAGTCAGCATGAGTGATGAAGGTGCACGGAATGATCGATGGAAAGGAATGTGTGCAAAGGAATGGGTCCGTCCGTTTCTTTCGTTCTCTTACTTCCCAGTCGACGTCCGAAGACGTCAGCAAAACCACGAACCGTGGTTGAAATAACGAATGACAGTAGGCTTGACTCGAGTATTCACTGGAGGTAAAACGATAACGAATTCAAACACCAAGAAAGGAAAAGAAATGAAAATGCAAAAAGGATCATGGCACGCGGGAAGACACTCACTCCGATATGGTGCTTCACTGTCGGGCTTGTCATGGTGGTCCTGATGGGGGAACGCTAATAATAGTAGCAGCTATTTTTAGGACCCCCACAGTCGGCGTCATGCTTTCTTCAACCGAACCTCACACGGCGAACGAAAAGCTAAAGAAGGAAGCGTCAATTTTCGCTGCCTGCCGCTACTTTATCGCTTCCCTTGAACTTCAGATCGGATCGGTATCGACGGGTAATAGGCGCACGGTTACATGTACGTTCCAGGATCCGCGGAGGCCACACGATGGTGCGATGATTATAAGTTACGGGCGATAAAATAAGAAAGGTGGCAAAGGTTTATAGATTTGTAGTGCTGATACGACGGGCACCGTGCACCGTTCGAGGCACCAAGAGAGTGGGGGTTAGCTTCTCGCTATCGGTTGATTAAAGATTCACAAACAAAAGCTGCAAAACAACTGAAAATGGAATGGAAAGCATATCGATTGTAAACGGTGCCTAACGTAAGGGCAAGAAATACGGGCAAGCTAAATTGATCCCGGCCCGTGAAGAAAACGTTGAACAACGAACCGCCAGAGGCTTACAGTTGCCTGGGCCACGCTGGGCTATTTTTGGACGCGATCATTATACTGTTGCTCACATGGCCAGTTTATTTGTTTGCCCATTGCAGCGACGGTCCCAAATTTTTTTTTTTTACGTTTTCTTCATTGTTGAGTGCTTTCCACCGGATTCGTTTATGCAGCGACTTTCCTATTGAACCGTTTAATTGGGCGTAGGATTCTGTGCTTCCTTTTTGAGTGGGCTATTTCTGCCGAATGCTGAATGGACAGCTCCGAAATGAATGCTTATTGCTTCGTTTTTCCATTGTTATATTAATTAATAAACAGCAGCATTAGTTCGCGTACTTAGATTCCACGGAACAGCAGTCTATTTATAGCGAAATAGGCCGACGAAAATCCTTTTACTGTTGCTTTTATGGCGTCTCGTGATTCGATCTGTGATTGATTTCAGTTATGCGTTAATTCAATGTTTACTTCCAATAAACCCACACCAAAACATTTAACGGTCCTTGCCATGCTTTGTGTCGGGATCGTTTGCCCTCGCGATGTACTCTAGTCTGCGGTTGATTTTCTATTTGCTACACTTTTTACGATTTTCGGTTTTATTGCCGCCCGCACCAGCGCTGGGCTTTTGCTTACTTTGAAGCATGTTTGGGAGGGATTTGTTCTTGCGTTGAGGTTGCACGAAAAGTTCATTTTGCAGGGATTTTTCTGTAAACTGGCTATAAATTTCTCGCCCGTAGGCATCAAATTTTTCTATGATCAGTTTTATAATAGTCATCCATTTTATTGCTCCTGGGAAATTGTATTTAGAATTTTTATCAAATCTTGATGAACTTACAACCTACAATCAAGTCGACCGTTAAGCTAGGGGGGAGGTGTGGTTATCTTGCTTTTCCTTTCAAGGTTTCATTTTATGCTCTTTTACAGTTGTTTGCCAAGCGGCCCGAAAGGTTTCGAAAGATTAGGACGATATTGTTAGAAATAATTAATTTTCCCGTTCTTCTCTCCCCCCTTCCTTCGGTCGTCCGTCCAGAGGTGTCCGTTTATTACATTTTGTCTTCTTCGCCACCCCGAAAATGTTGGAAAAAATCCTTCAAGGTTGATGGTTTCTTTTCACGGGCCTATTGTTCATGGCTTTTTTTCTTATTCGGTTTGGCAGCTTGTTGCTTGTACCGGAGCGAGGATACGCACGGGCGGCACCAATTCTGGAAACAGGAACATGAAAACGATTGCAAGCAAAATTTCTCCACCGAACATTAGCGGAAAAATGTCTGTAGGATAAAAAAAAACCTACGCTACGTATCGGCACGGAGGACACAGTGTTTGGGAGATATTTTCCTTTTTTTTCCTACTTCTGCGCTCGATTTCATTACGCCACAGCGATATACCTTTGAAGGAATTTAAATTATACAAATTAATGTCACGGTACTGGAAAAGTAATGAAACGGATCGAAGCAGTATTTATCTGCAACATCGAAGCGTTGAAACGCAAAAGGAAATAAAAGAAAATTAAATGTGAGAAAGGAAATGCCGAACCGGAAATGGAACTGAAATGAACCAAATCCTCACTTCGGAGCCGGTCCACAGCGATCGGTGTGGTTGGTTGGATTAGGTGTAGACTCGTGGAGAAAATAAATGTAAAACCGCCACTGCGGTTTCTACTCTTCCTGTGACACTTCACTCACGACGTTGCTCAGCAATGAGAAGGAAAAAAGTCAATTGCCTCTGAATTACATGTTCAAGGTAAATTGTGTTTAGTCGCGCTCGGAAACAAAGCTGCGGATCGGGCCCCTCTTTGGCATTCGATTCCGTAATGGCAACCCTAAAGGCTGTGAAAATAAATGCAAATTCCTTTCATTCATATGGACTTAGCGCCTTTTCTTCCCAACACACACATTTGGTTACATTTAAATGCTTAATTTAAAACACACATTTTCCTACAAAGTTTTTGCTCGTTAACAGAATAGGGTTTTTTGAGCTACATTGTAACTTCCATGGATAGTTGCAATTCTCAGTTTTTCTTTTCTCCTCGCAATATTTCTGTTCATGAAATTTAGTAAAAAGAAACATTTTGAGAACCATCTTTTTTCAGAAAAAATCCTTTTTACCATGCTGGTTTTTTGTTGGGATCTGTTCAGAAAACGCTCCAGTAGTGCTCGGCTACAGCGGAGGACACTGGAGCCCCACAATTAATCATAACACATGGCAACTTTAATCCCCGTCGCTTCCAACTTTCGTGTAAATTAGTGAACCTTCATCGCTTCGTTTACGCGTCTTGCATCGTCGCTTCTTTCAACCTATGAACCGACAAATGCTTACACCACCAGGCGCCTTCATCAAGAAGGCTGGAAAGAAATTCTCCATCAGGCAGTTTACGGGGCGAACTGAAAGGCGAACAGCAAATGACAATGGGTCCACCAAGGACGACCGATGTTTTGTCATAAAGAAAAGCATTAGACATTAATCTCTCCCATTGTTTAACCTTTAACGGTTGTTATGTTTTTGTTTACTGCGGGGTCTTGTTTGTTTGCATCTGCACGCTGGAAGCACAAAAGAAGTTTCCAAACTCACGCATTCTTGATCACGATGCTGCAAACGCACTGTTTGCGTTCCGAGAAGAAAAAAGGCACGAAAGCTACGTTTCCTGGAAGCGAGCTAGAGCAGAAGGAGTTGCGTGCGAACCACCGAGCGGTACAGTCGTGTCTCCAGCGCGCTCCCGATCGAGTGAAATTGTGTGAAAGAGAAAGAGTAGCTACGGCCGAAGGCGCAACAGGCCAGTTACGGGCGTTAGAGGGAGAAGGAAGTTGGCGAACGTTTTGGATGGTTGCAAGCACTTCGTGCGCGGGTGAACCGTGCAGTGCCCCTGTGTTGAACTTGACCGAAGAGATAGCAGACCCAATTCGGCGAGGCCTGGAGTGATTGGAGGCTGATAAAGAAAGAGCGTAAAAGAAGTAGAGCTGCAGAGAGTGAAAGAGACAGAGAGATAGAGACAGCAAAAGGACAAACCAGTATATGTGTAGGTTTATAAAACACAGTGCAAATGAAGATGAACGTGAATTTCAGGATATGAACCTGGAGTCCGGTGTGCGTAATGGTGCCGCACGGTCGTGCAGTGTGAGAATTAAAAAATCGGCAGAATCGGTTCTCGGAAGTGTGCGCGCGTGTACTCCCTTACTGAGTGTAGAGTGTGCGTCTTTGGAGCGCAAGGAAAGATCATTCAAACGGCACAATTATCATTGGCAATGAATTCTTGCACAGCGCCGCGTGCCGCGCAAAAATTTAATTCCTCTTGTTAGTGTATGGGTTGGCTGGCTGCTGTGGTGTACCCCCTGCCTCCACCACCGCATGATAGAGCGAGTGTTGCGGCCGAGTGGAAAGTTGATGAATGAAGCAACGACAGAGGGAAAGAGGAGTGCAGTGCATTTGGGCAAGTGTGAAGTTTTTGTTTGGCGCGCGTTGATTGATAACACGACGCCTTGGCGAATGGTTTAACCGTGCGGCGTCTTCGCCTCGGAGATGGCTAAATTATTGCTGTAACAGTGAAAAAGTAAAACCAAAGTGGAGGGAAAAGGAAAGGCAGCGGAGTGCGTGGTGAAGAAATAGTGACCGAAACGGGCCAATACGCGTGCACTATTTGTGAGTCGTGAATGAAATCAACGCAACAGCGCAACTCTATCGAAGGATAAAATAAATTTACAAAAGGAAGCGACGACCCGAAACCGTAGTTACAAGCCAAGACACCCAAATGGTGAACACCCTCGCGGGGTAGGGGTAGACTGTCGAAATAGAGTCCCCCATCCCCCCCCCCCCGCCCACACAACAATGAGCTCCGAGGACACGCCGAAACGGATCTTGCGATCCAGATTGACCAACCGCCATGACTCAGCCACGGGTAGCGGGGAGCCAGCGGAGTCGCAAACGAAGGAGGAGCAGCCAAGGGTGCAGCGAGTATTGCGCTCGCGTTCGCTGCCCACTCACAGCCAGCGCCCCTTCTCCGAAAGAATCATGGACAACCTGAAAGGCGCACTGGTGCGGCAGCTACAACAGGTGCCACAGTCGCCCGCGCAGGTTGCCATCACGGAGGATACATCGAACGGGTCACCATTTGAAGAGGCCGAAAGCTGCAAGTCACCTCAACCTGGGGAACGAGCAACTCCATTGGTTCTCCCGGTGGTGCCACCTGCACAGGAGGCACACTGCCAACTGCAGTCGCCGATACAGGAGAAGAAGAAGATCGCAACTCCTTCCCCACTCACCCAAGTGTCGACGGATGGGCAGGAGGCAGAAGGAGGAAAAGAGATGGCGCCAACGCAATCCTCTGCGGCAGCATCGAGCCAGGAGGCACTTCCGGTGTCGATGGCAGCCATGCAGGCGGAGCTGCGCGAAGTCATCCGTGAGCTGCGGGAGGAGAACAGATATCTCCACTCCCAAGTCCGTGAGCTGACGAATGAGCTCGATCGGATCATTAAGAGCCAGCTGGTCCAAGAGCAGAAGCTGGTCCGCGAAGGCCAAAAGGCGATCGCGGAGATGGTGAAGGAGAACACCACCACCAGCTCCAAGGGTGGAATGAAGCAGCCGCAAGATCCGCAACAACAGCAGGATGCGCCACAGCAGCCGCAGCCCGCTAACCGCAAGCGGAATAAGAGGAAGGGTGGCAATCCGAAACAGAAGGAGCAGCCGGAGCAGCACCTGGAACAGCACCCGAAGTCGGCACAGCAGCCAGAGCAGCAGCAAGAACAGCAGCATCATGAGATGATAGAGCAACCATGGCAAACGGTTGTGAGAAAGAACCGCCCGGCTCAAGCACCAAAGCCGGAACGGATCCAGGCCGGACCCTCGGCATCGAGGCAGCAGCTGCCAGAGCCCATCATGTCCTTTGCGCGCGCGACGCAAACGAGCCCTGGAAGAAGCCCTGCCACTGTACCGGCTCCAGCAGCCCCAAAGACGGGAAAGGGATGCGCGAAGCCGAGGGCGAACACCAAAGGCCG
The DNA here is from genome assembly GCA_914969975.1 of Anopheles atroparvus. NCBI lineage: Eukaryota > Metazoa > Arthropoda > Insecta > Diptera > Culicidae > Anopheles > Anopheles atroparvus. Next base: position 14,919,053 of record CAJZCY010000003.1, on the reverse strand, counting down.
CCCAGAAGTAATAACCGTGACGCCTCCGGAGGGAGTCTCCTTCCTGGACATTTTCCGGAAGGTCCGCCAAGTGAAGGAGGTGGAGGACTGCGTCCGGAAGGGGTCAAGAATATTACGAGACACGGCCGAGATGCTGCTAAAGCGCAACGTTGACGCGAAGGCTGTGTTTCAGCGTGTAAAAGAGCTGGCTCCGAAGGGAAGCAAGGTCACCCTCCGCCTTGACACCGTGCGGCTGCAGCTTCGTGGTATCGATATGCTGGCCGAAAGGGGCGACGTTGCGAAGGCAATGAGTGGCAAAGTTGGAGAGGAGATCCCCGAGGAGGACGTGACCCTGCAGCGATACAACCGCGGGGACCAGCGCGCGTTCGTCCGAGTGCCCCGGCGCATTGCCAACGCGCTCCTTGGCGAGAGGCTGGTATTCGGATACACCAGCTGCCGCGTTGAGCTGGCGCCGCCGAAGCCGATTGAGCGCACCAATTGTGGCCGCTGCCTGCTCAAGGGACATCTAGCGCGATCCTGCAAAGGCCCCGATCGCTCCGCACGGTGCCGTAAGTGCGGTTGCGAGGGCCACAAGGCTGCTGCCTGCTCCAACAAGGAAAAGTGCCTGGAGTGCGGGGGACCGCACACCATTGGATCGGCACAGTGTAAGAACCGCCATCCAAATTCGCAGTAATCCAGCAGAATTTAAAACGGAGTGCGACGGCCCAGGATCTTCTGACCCAGTTAGCTCGCGAGAATGGTACGGACGTGGCACTGCTGTCCGATTACCACCGCATTCCGGCGAACAATAGCAACTGGGTTTTCGATCCTGCCACTAGAACGGCGGTCGTCGCATTGGGGAGATACCCGATCCAGCGAACCATCAACGTCGCAGAAGGGATGGTGGCGGTGGAAGTGAACGGCATCACTCTCATCAGTTGCTACGCACCACCATCCTGGGATTTCCCCCGGTTTAAAATCCTCATGGAGGCGATCCTCACCGCGGCCCATGGTCGTCAGCGCGTGCTGTTGGCTGGCGATTTCAACGCGGCTGCAGTAGAGTGGGAACGGAGAAGCACCGACAACAGAGGGCACGAGATCCTGGCCCTGGCGGAGATGCTATCGCTGCGGGTGCTAAACCGTGGCCGAACGCCGACCTTTACTGGTAGTGGCGTCGCACCACCCTCGATTAATGACATCACTTTGGCATCCCGGAGCATGGCGGGCTGTGAGGATTGGGTCGTTTCGTCCGAGTTTACGACGAGCGATCACCAGCCGCTGTTATACACGATCGGAACGCCAGCTGCACCGCGACGACATGCAGCGGCTGCCAACAGGCAACCCCCTGCTGGCCGGCGCTGGGACACCTCCTTCTTCTCCGCTGAGCTGTTCACCGAAGCGCTACGCCTGCACAAGTTCAGCGAAGCAGCAGTCGACGTGAGCACGCTGATTTCAACGTTGAGGCGCGCCTGCGACGAGACGATGCCGCGGCTGACCGGTGCAAGAAACCGGACGCACGTCTATTGGTGGTCAGAGGAGATCGCGGGCCTGCGCATGGCGTGTAAGCGCGCCCAAGCGACCCTTCGTCGCACCCGCGATCAGACGTTGCGATCCCTTCGGGTCGGCACCTTTCGTGGGCTAAAAAAGAGTCTCAGGAAGGCGATCAACGCGAGTAAGCGGCGTTGCAACGAAGAGCTGGCGGACAGCATTGAAGATAATCCATGGGGGAATGCCTACAAGATCGTGCAATCCTGGGTGAAGGGTGCTCGGATGCCGCAGGAGAGGGACCCCGAGATCCTTGGGAACATTGTCGAGGAGTTGTTCCCCACCCACCCCCCAATGGAATGGCCGGAACCAGAGGAGTCCAGCGTGGAGGACCAATCGGTACGACCCATCACAGACGAGGAGCTGCTGACCATCGCGGCGAGGCTGAACCCGAGGAAGGCCCCCGGCCCAGACGGGATCCCGAATGGAGTGGTCACCGCAGCCATCCGAGAGTCCCCGGGAACATTCCGGCGGATCTTCCAGCAGCTATTGGACCGGGGGGAGTTCCCCGAGCAGTGGAAGACGCAGCGCCTTGTGTTGCTGCCCAAGTCGGGGAAACCACCGGGCCAGGCTTCATCCTTCCGGCCCCTATGCATGCTCGACACTGTCGGTAAATTGTTTGAGCGCATAGTCCTGAATCGCTTGAACGACCATCTGGAGGCCCCACTGCCGGATGGTCCCCGCCTCTCTCCCCGGCAGTATGGTTTCCGTAAGGGAAGATCGACGGTGGAGGCGATCCAGGAAGTGGTTAAGGCGGGTCGGCGAGCCATGTCATTTAAGCGGACGAACAAGCGCGACCGAAGGTGTTGCATGGTCGTGGCGCTGGACGTCCGGAACGCCTTCAATTCCGCAAACTGGACCCGCATAGGAGAGGCCCTTGAGGCCAAAGGAGTACCCGGCCCGCTCCGGAACATCATTGGGAGCTACTTCCGCCGCCGAGTGCTCCACTACGCGACGAGCGCCGGGCAAGTCTCGAGGCCCATCACCGCTGGCGTTCCACAGGGCTCCATTCTGGGGCCCACATTGTGGAATGTGATGTATGATGGTGTCCTCGAGTTGGAGCTGCCGCCGGGGGTTGAGATCGTGGGCTTCGCCGACGACCTCGTCCTGATGGTGCCGGGACGCACACCCCAAGAGGCCTCAACGTTGGCGACCAGATCAGTCCATGCGGTGCAGAGGTGGATGGCCGACCACCAGCTATCCCTCGCACTGCAAAAGACTGAGATGGTCATGATCAGCTGTATGCGTATAGGTCATCCCAGGGTCCCAGTCCGCATACGGGACTCCATCCTGAGATCCCAGCGACACATCCGGTACCTCGGGGTGCAGCTCGAGGATCACCTCTCATGGAACTTTCATGTAAAGGCGGTCACCGAAAAGGCCGCCAGGATCAACCGGGCCCTGGGATACCTTCTGAAGAACCATGGAGGACCGTCCAGCGTGAGGCGCCGCACTCTGGCAAGCGTGTCGTCTTCCATCCTGCGATACGCGGCCCCGGTGTGGTGGCAGGCCACCAATCTACAAGGGAACCGTCGAAGGCTGAACCGCGTGCACAACCGGTCCGCGAAGATGGTCGCCAGTACGTTCCGGACCGTTCGCTACGACGTGGCCACAGTGGTGGCCGGCCTGCCTCCAATAGTGGAGCTCATCCGAGAGGATCACCGCTGCCACGAGCGGCGACAGACAACCGGTGGCGAACCCGCGCAAATCCGTAAGGAGGAGAGAGCTGCCACGATGCGCATTTGGCAGCAGGAATGGGACGCGTTGGCCGAAGACGGCGCACGATCCAGCCGTTTCGTAAGATGGAGCCATCGCGTGATACCCGATGTGGAGCGCTGGGTGGGTAGAAAGCACGGACGGGTTGGCTTCCATCTGTCCCAGGTGCTTACGGGGCACGGTTTCTTCCGGCAGTATCTGAGCTCGAGGAAGTTCACCCGGTCATCGGCTTGCCCGGCCTGCCCTGGGGAGGATGAGTCTCCGGATCACGTCCTGTTCCGGTGCCCGCGGTTCGCAGAGGTGCGGGAGCGGCTACTGACGGGGCATGGGCTTCAGCCAGCAGACGCGGACCACCTCCTGGACTACATGTTACACAGTCCGGAGTCTTGGGCTCGCGTTGAGGAGGCGGCAACCACGATGACTCGGGAGCTTCAGCGACTGTGGACCGCAGAGCGAGCCGTCGTGGTAGCAGAAGAGATGGAGACTGCCAGGCGTCGAGTAGTGGCGCGAGAAGCAGCGCGGGAGCGGTGGCGAACGGGGAGATTCGGCCGGGACCCCACACTGCGGCCGAGGATCTTGGCAATGGATCCAGTTGTCCAACTGGAGTTCCGGAGGAAGGCACAACAGTTGCTGGGCAACATCGCGAGACTGCGGCACCGGGAGCGCTCGTTACCACCGGCAGTGTACGCGGCGAGGATGGAGCTTCGGTTGGCGCTGCTTCGCCAACACGACGCCCCGCCGGAGGATGTAGAGGCAGCAGCTGCGCGAGTAGAGGATGCCCGAGCTAACCTGCAGAGCGCTCGACGGGAGCAGCGGAATAGTCGCGAACGCGCCGACAGACGCAGAAGGCGTCAACAAGCACTGGCCCAGCCCATCGCGGGCGAGGTCGGAGAGGTGGTGCCCAGCGGGGGCCCACCAAACGCGCAACGGCCCGATTAGGGGCAGAGTCTAAAAAGCTAGCTTGGCTCGACAGCCAGACGCTCGTCCCGCACGGCTCTACCGTGCAGGTGCATGCAGTGCGGGACAATCAAAGAGCTCAGAGTAGGGACTAACAAATGTTTTCAATCCACTGTGATATTACAACTACAATTCTAAGTGAAATACACGTGCGAACCCTAAAAAAAAAAAAAAAAAAAAGCTAGAGCAGAAGCAACAAAAACAAACCAGCTCAACCGTTCTGTTGCTCCACTACCGTTGCAGATTGTCGGAGATATTTTGGCGTCATTTCCCAGGCGAAAAAAGGGATGGTATCTCATGGCACATTCTAGCGCACGATTCATTGTCTTTGACGAAGGTGCAAAATAATGGGAAAACATCAATCGACCCAATGAGTTTCCACGTCGACAAGTTCGTCAGCGTGCTGAGAACTGGCGAAGTTGCAAAACAATCTGGAACAAAATGTTATCACAAGAGAAAAAAAAAACCCCAAAAAGTATCCGAGGCTTATGCGTGTTCGCCTGCCTAAATGTGTATCTCTCTGTTGAGTTATTGGGTCAACTCGAATGGTGGGTCACTCGTATTTTATACGCTCAAATTTTGCGATTAAGTTTGAAAGAAACAAGCAAACGTTTCCTAACTTTTCTGTTGATTTAATCATGTCACATGTATTATTTGTGTTTTTGTTAAAGGCAAAAAAAAAATTAAATATGGCTCTGTAAATGTGATTAATTTCAATCTATTAAAAGAGGAAACACTGCAAATTTCGTGACCGTCACAAGCTATCATAATAAGGTGCTTTTTGTTTTGAAATCATTGTCTCTGTTTCTCAAATACGAATAGAGACGCCTAAGAATCTGGCACGAGGTACCACAAGATACTGATGGCTGATGCGATAGCGAAAAAGGGTAAAAATGAACCGCACAAACCCGTTCATGGTTCGTTTCATCTACGGCAACCGATCATTAGTTGCTATCGGGGAAATGCCTTCGGAAAAGCAAATAGGCGTTTTTCCCGTTCTTCATCCCTTTAGTTGAGCTTCGATAAATGAAAAAGGAACATAAGAAGGAGTCAAAAGATTAAAAAAAAAAACGCTCGCTTCAAAGTATCGAAAAGAAATTTCAAATGAAACAGACCAGCAGGCAGAACTAGCCGGGAAGGGAAAAGGCGGGGGCTAATAGAGTACATTTATTCACCATCTTCGTGGAGAGAACATGACCTTCCGTGCTTATGGAATGGATGCGAGGGTTGAACGCTGCATGAGCGCTCTCCGATTCGTTATCGATTCGTGTAATTGAAAAGGAATTAGAAAAACATCTTTTCTTTATCTTTCTAATGGGACTTTAGTGCCTTGTTCTTAATGCTGTCAGTAGGACCGTCCCCTTGGGGTTGGTTTTATGTGACTACGACCTTTTCGATTTTAGCTATTAGCAGATTTGGAAAGTAATAGGGCTAATGACCGCTAATGATTTCGATGGAATTGATTACACTTAAGATATATTCTCCAATTCCTTTGCAAAGTGCACACAAAGCTATCGTTGCTCCATAGTGCTTCAAAAGTTAAACATTTCACTCCAGTTCGTTTTATGGTCCTACGGATTATCATGAAAGTTAAACATTTCACTCCAGTTCGTTTTATGGTCCTACGGTTTATCATGAAAAAACACTTCTACTGTGTCGATTTAATTCAAATTTCGATCACGCAACAACCTCCAAACCGCACCAATCCTAGCGTCAAGGCCAAGGCCTTCAATTTCTGTGCCGTTTGAATTCAAAACAAGTCCCAGGACAAGTCGGACCCAAAACGGTTTAACGATGGAAAAATCAACTAAGGCGCAACAGTTCGATCCAACCAGCTATTGGGAAAAGTTCGGCGACGAGTGGTGTTCATAATGAGGAAAACAACGACTACGTGTCGTACTACAAATAATGGGAGATCATCCATTTGGGGCGCCCATCGCACTGTCCACATTGCTATCGGGCAAGCTGAGATGAGGTGGCGATTTTGGCTCGTTTGAAGGAACGTATCTGTTTTTCGTTTTCTTTTTTTCGTCCTTCAAGTCGAGTGACTTTTCATTCGTCCCAGGGTGGGCAATGGGAATAAAACGTCGACGACGGATGGATCATGGACGAAGTTTGACCGGCATGGCACATTTTCGTTATGGGAGGATGCGCATGGCCGGCCAAACGCTGCCGTATATAACCTGTGGAATTCCGACTAGGTTTGTGCACACCGGACACGTTCGCTTGTAGCTGAACGCGATTTTTCCGCCATAGAAGCAAAATTGTTTTCCCCACCTGTCATTCGTCTTCAACTGCCCGGCTGCGTCTTGCTTTCAGTTTGCACGTGATTACCTGGCGGTGCGAAGCTTGCAATCGGTGGAAGTATTTCTAGGGTGGTGAACAGATGTGTAACCAAAATCGATCGGTTTCAAGATTTATGTTTTTGCTCGTACAAAGAAACTTGCTTGTGGGCGAAGGCATCTTTAAATTAATCGTTGCGTAATTGGTGTCGCCATATGTTTTCTTTTAAAGACTTTTATTTGAATTTAAATTAAATATTTATGTATTTTATCTTCTCCGTTATTAAAACATAACCCATCTTACACCGATTATCGCAAGCACGAAGAAATGAAACGGGAGTTAAAAAAAAAGATTGATCTTGTCATAACTAATGGTATAAGAAGATGTAGAAAAAAGAATAGAGAATGTAATGTATAACATGTACCCCAATGCATGGCAATCATGAGAGACTGCACATGGAATTTAAAACATCGACGTGTACAATTTTCTCTGTTAGAACTCTGGTACATTTCTCGTGGATTCAGGAAGGAATTCAATGAAAGACCTTCCCTTTCTTTTGCACATGCTCATGTGATGGGCGTAAAAGACGACACATGCTTCCGCTGCACGTGATCGATGGACAATTTGAACGATTCTTCTTCGTTCCAAGAAGTATCTCGCATGGTGAAGCCTTCTAGGGACCTGTCGCGTTTTCATATTTCAGTTAAAAATATTTTCCTCCGCAATGATGTGATGCGGGAAAGATGGTGGAAACTAGTTTGTGGTACTTTGTTGTAGTTGGTTTTGCTCTTTCGTTTCTTTTTGTTGTACGGGAACGGAACGCATCCTTCCAAAATGTTGGCACGGCTGTACCACTTGCAACAAAAACAGGTCGGTGCGGCGTAGTGAAGCGCTCTGTTGGTTCACGAAGTCTCCGTGGTATTCTTCGCCACCGAAGCTGCCAGACGTAGCGTCTATCTGGGTGCCTTTCTCATCATCACACAATGCCTTTCCTTCGAGAGCTCAAGGGGGTCGTGGCTGCGAAAGTTGCTGGAGTATTAATTTCCTGTTTCGTAACGGCGGTTCCTTTGCGTCACGTTTGCCGATCGTTCATTTTCAAACGAAAAAGATACGAAAGAAAGATTAAAAAAAACTGCCAAAGGCAACGTTTCCAAGATTTTGGATCCGCTGGAGGTAGATTGAGTTGGAAAAGTTCGGCGGGTCGCAACCGAGTAGGTGCGCTGGATGCCACCGTGGAAGTGGTTATGAAACGTTCCCCAATGCGCAGCATTATCTTTGACGTTTGACGCGAAGCGAACCAAACTTTAAAAAAATAATAGAAAAAATAGAACAAAAACTACCTCTTACTGCGGATGAAGGCGGTAGAAGGTTTGCGGTGAGAGTAAAAGAAAAAAAAAGAGGACGAATTTAAAATACTCCTTCGAGGCCATCTCTCACATGGATCCTCTAAAGCAACGATTCGTTCGCATTTCGAATAGCGAATAAAAAAGGGATGATAAAAAAAACCATAATCCGGTGACATAAGGAATTTCACCGCCCAAGGATTTTCTGCATGCTGCATGCAACCAACGACAATTGCGGGTGGATTGCAGATACTCTCCTTGAGCTTGCTTTCCACTTTTCACCAATTCCCTGACGCTCCGGTGGATCGTGACAGGGTTGATGAAGCGTTGATAAAATGTGTGACACAACGGATTTTTGAGCTTTTTTTACGCCCACTTGGTTGCTGATATGGAAATACTGCGCACACCTTCTCTGGAATGAAATATCGAATCGGTAAACCGTAGGAGGCACGTGTTTCATTTTTCTTGTCATTTGGGATTTCAATCGGGTTTGCCTAATTTTTTTGTCTAATGCCATTTTGATTTCCATGACATTGAATTTCTGTGTTTATTTTATTCATTTTCAAAAGATCGTTTTTGACACTGCAATAAAGTATTTACTTCTATCTTTAGTATACTATTGTCATAGGACGTTTAAAAAATGTCATAGGACGAAATTAAATGTTTAAACAAATACTTCTCAACTAGTCCTTCTATGTCTTTCATTCCCTCTCCTTACGTTCCCTAAAGCGACGGGAACGAATCACCATGAAAAATTATGGGTTGCCCCGATGGTAATCGGGCACCATGAAGCGATCGCCATCATAATCATCATTATGTTGGTTATTAGCTACATCCTGCCAGTGGTTCGGAAAAGCGAGAACATGACTGGGGCCTCTCCGCTGGTTTGCTTTTTTCCGTTCTATTTACCTTCAGTTTCATCACAGCTTTTCCACAGCAGTCACGACCGCACGCTCGAAGTACGTCATTATCGGCGTCAGATTGACGTCAGCCGACGACGGTAGTAGCGAAGGATGACGACGCCGATAATGGTTCCAAGGCAAATTTTTGGCCCTTCGCTTGGGCCTCCCCGGTGCCCAGTATCGAATTGACGGTTGACGCAAAAAAAAAACCTGTCATCCACCAGATGGACCATGCTGCGTATCCTCCGATAGTCCCGGACACCAATTCCCGGCAGCGGAAAATGGCTTTTCCATGTCAACCTTAGCGGAATGTGGCACCGACGGGTGGGACGATCTGCGAAATTCCTATTGTATTTTGAACTTAGCCGATATCAAGGGCCGATATTAGCACGGTCTTATTTCATGGGGTCGACCAATTCGATTGGAGAAAAGGATCATTAATATGTTGTTCAGGAAACTGGGATCAATTAATTTCCACAGAATATCAAATTCCCATTCGAATGAATATTTTTTGCTTACACTACATTAATGCTGTTTTATTGTTCAAATTATGTTTATGGTTTTAGTTTAAATTGTTTGCGTGTTGAAGCGCACAATTTAAAAATGTGAAACATTTATTCTACTACCGTGAACTTTTCCTCTCCTCCGCAAAGGAAGTTTGCTCCATAATTTGCCGATTGTTTGCGCTTGTTTTCCTTCCAACTTGTCGAAAACGTGCCATTTTTACATTTCACTCATCATAACTATCGGAAAACTCTCTCGTTATCGTCCGGAAACTCTTTCGCACGGTTCGATTTTTCCTCTTGAGTTCGCTGGTGGGAAATGGAAATGATGCTGCGAAAACTTTTGCGGACTGCGACAAGCCAGCAAACATCTAGCGTTCGTCATCAAGCCAACAACGATCTCATTATGCCGCTACAGTGATGCGATGCACCTTTGTCATCGAGTGGTTTCCAGTTTGGCGCTCCAGGCATAGTGTCTCCTAACGGGAATGCGGTCCAATGCGATTATCGGTTTAGGGTGAGACATCATCAGGACGTCAGGATCGAACCTTCGGAGCAATTCGCTCTTCTGATGAAAAGCGAATGCTATGCAGCAGCTGCGGTAAGGGTAATTCTACGAACTTTTTGTGTGCTTGCCATGGGAACAAAGGTGAAAGGTGAATCCTGGTCCCAGCTCCACCAGCGGCGGCGGAAAAAGTTAGTTTCCACTTCGAATGAGTGCTGCTTGGAAGGCTTGTGGGTGCGTGACGCTTTTGGAAAATAGTTGGGCCCTTCCAACTGGCTGTGTGGTCGACTTTCGTTATTCCGATGAGAGAAAACGTTCCTTTTTATTAATCCTTAATGCACTCTACCCTTACGCCTTGATCCTCTGTTGGTCCGTACATCATCTTTCCCGTGCATTTGGATCAGCTGCGTTCCCAGCAGATGGCGTTTGCTCGCACGATTCCGAATCTGTTGCGATGAAAATTCAATTTTAAATCCATAAACATCACCCTGTCCGGTCCTCGGGATGATCCGTTGAGATCCGCAAACCTTCTGGGACGGGACCGTTTCTGCACAACGCTTCTTCTCCAGCACGAGACACTATATTTCTCGATGCACCTTTCAATGGGATGCTGCACGCTACGGTCGGATGTATGTTAAGTGGCCACTTGTTTCCATTTACCTTTGCCGTCGGTGTCGGTGAGAGAAACTTTCAGGGTTCTTGAGAGTTTCGTACCAGGTGTGGTGGAAAATGTTCGGTGGTGATGTATCCTTTTCTAGTGACCTTCGATATGCCCGATTCTGCTTTCCTTCTTATATGGCAGATCTTTTTAAGGTGCCCTTTTGGAAAGGCACCGTTGCCGGATTGCGTCAATCTGTGGAAAAGCGAAACATCTCGTCTCCCTTTGGAATCGGTTGGATTGTGCGCTTTCGATGGAGTTTTGCTTGCAGTGTATATGGGTTTGCGTGATTGATAAGTTGATTGATACTGGTCTTGCTAAATAACATACTCCCAAGATTTCCCATCAGCTTTATGAAAACTAATGTTGTTCATATATTTTCTCTTTCCAGGTACGTACATCAATAGCGGACTTTCTCCTTACAGTTAATGTTGGTCAAGGATGGATTGGTCCAAATTAAGTACTGGTTAAAACGGACGGATGTCACATATGGTACGCCACATATTTACTAGGAGCTTCAAATTCATAATTCACTTACCGTAACTAGATCAAATATTTGACGAGCGAAAACCGTTACCACCAGCGCATAAAATCACCAGATGAAGCGAATTGCTCCTGGTTCAATCCGTAGGAGTTGGAGAAGCTTGTCGTTTTCAATTTACTTCTCACTGCTCATTTTACATCATACTGGATTCACGCCGAGTGCGAGCAATGCAAGACTTTCGATGCTCGAGATGTCGAATCTACTTACGCGCCCGCCAGATGAAGATGATTTTTTGACAGCCCGATATAACACTCACCCCCCTATGGGGGATCAATCATATCTCCGTGTCAATTCACGGGGCCTGGCCGCTATCTGGGTGCCCTGAATCGAAACAATTTCCTGGAACCACCCAAGTGACGTGCTGGAAAAGTTTGGGGGCACCAACAGGGTCGCAACGCGGGAGCAACAGCTTCCCCACGGTGTCTTTTGGCCTCGTTTCATGAGCAATTAGGAGTCGAGCTTCATGTTTGGCTCGTAGGGATTTGTTTTTAGCTTGAATCCCCCCCATTTTCCTGAAATGTTTGGCTGCCCCTAGCTCCGTTCCTCTATCTAACCTATTCCCTTTTTTTTTGCTATGCTTCTTCGCCAGTCAACGTTACTTCAATCAATGTCGTTCCAAAATCAGTTCCGTTGCTTGACATCGGCAGCCCCCACCGTTCGGTACCGTTGTGAAATTCGTAAATCGGGTTTGATTTTTCGGCCTGTAACTTTTCACGCCTTCATTCGATTGGGCGGCCGTGTCAGCTCGCCACGGGGGGGATTGCACAAAGAGTGGGTGGGAGGGTTTGGAAGTTGCGCTTCGTGGGTTCGCAGTCGAGAAGATGGAACCCTCCGTACGTCAGGAGCAATATTTCGTGTGCGTTTTCTTTCATTCTTCCATTGGCGAAATGGCAAATGCGGGAATTACATTTTCCCATTTTCCATCGGCACGAACCTAACCGTCGACCGGGGTTCCAGAGAATCGGGCCTTACTCCACCTGTTCCCTTGTTGCCGTTTACATTTCCCGAACGAGAAGAACGAGAAAAAATGTGTATGGTTGTTTGAGTGTTGTCAGGAGGGTGAAGGTGAATTTTCCACTTTCCCAAATTGAATTGCTCCGAGAAGGACGACGACGTCGACGGTGACGACAAGATCGAAACGGCCCGTAGCAAAAGAGCTTTCAATTTCGGCCGGAGCGAGAGCTGGAGCAGTGAAAAGGAGATCGATGCAGGGATCGAGAGAAAGGATTTGGCTGGTAAGAGCTGGAAAGATGGATAGATTGAAAAGCGGGGAAAGAAAATAATGAATTTTTAAACTTCCTCCCTCCGTTTATCCGTCCTGTTTTCCGTTCGCCAGATACAGACAGAGTTTGTATCAAGGTTTAACGATCGCATGCTTGAAACATACACACCAAGGTGGCCTTTGTTATCTCTCTCTCTTTGTGTCATGATGTAAGGGTTTGGGCGGATGGATCCGTAATCCTTAATCCTTTAAATGCACGCTGACCTACATTGGTCACTATCACAAATTTTCCTCCTAGTATTCCTGTCCCCGTCCCAAGCCTTGGAAATAAAACTCTGAATTGCACCGATTTTACTAATTGCATCGTAAAACAAACCAGCCAGCACACCAGCAGGAAACTAGTATGTAACCTAAATCCCACCCTATCAGTTCCCCCTCCATTGCGAACCCTTTCCTCCCTTTGGCCTTCGGCGACACATTTGGTTTCGATTTTCACCTTTGCCTCGGGTTTGCGGTGGGTGTTTATGGCGGTAAACCAGCCATTGCGGAAAGAAGATTGGTGCACCGGTTTATTGGGCCGTGACGCTCGGCCGGTTAGCTGATTTATGCACTCCACTGCGCCACCCGTCCTCGCAGTCTGTCCCCGGAGAGCAACCGGCGGACATAGTTATCGCATCGCTCTGCCTGCTAACCAACATATGGGTTGTGGGTTGTTTGGGCAGGTTTTGCGAGGACGATTGATATGTAATTTTTGCTACGAACGTACGAAGCACGAATTGCATGATTTGTACGTATTAAAAGGGTGATAAAATAAGCTCAAAATATCGTTCAGAGTAAAACATTGGAGTTTAATTTTGCTTGAAGTTTTATCGGAAAAAGCAACCATAGCGCCAACCGATCGACCGCAGCATCCGATACGAGTTCGTAACCCGAAACATACCACCCGTTGTGCTTCGTCAGGGTTTTTCGCAGCATAAAATGTCACTTCCAACACCACAATAAATGTTCACCCGGAGCTCACTGGTCGGGCGTTTCTTTTAGCTCCTTCGTGGACAGCGCAGTGTCTGTGTACGTGCGCGTGTAAGAGTGTGTCCTATCAAACTATCCGTCGCACGGATCGGTCGCTGCTAACTGCCGGCTGGTGGAGAAAAAGGGGTTTTGTGACACCGTACGACCATGTCAACATTCGTCGGTGTTCTTTCGGTAGCCGCTGCACTGACACGATGGCGTCGGTGCGTGGGTGCCACGGCGACATTGTCAGCAGCATGCCAGCAGCCCGTCTGAGCTGAAGCTGAGATAACTTGTGTAAGCTTTCGGTTATGTAAATTACATTGTTGGCCCATAAATGGAATGTATGCGTTTTTCTTTTTCCTTTCCCTTGCTCCACTGTGTGTGTCACTTCCAGGTTTTCTCGACCTTCTCCTCCGCATCGTCCGAGAAGGAAAACAAATCTTCCGCTCACTCTGCACGTGAAGCTGAATCGATGCCGTCCTGCCCGGGGGGAATTTTGTTCAATAAATTATATTGATGTTGGTTGGTATTGGGAATCAGGCCAGAAAACGGGCGTTCTCTTAGGACCAATATTGCGTTGGCGCTGGTTGCCTTAGTAAAAACGACTCCGGATCGTTTCTACTTCACCGTACCAAACTGGTGAACGAAGCATTTCGATGCGAGACGAAAAATATTGCTGACAATTTTCGACTTCGTGAATATAGATACGCTTGCTTTGCTTAGAGCTTTGCTTTGTATCAGTTGACATTCGATAGCAAATGTCGCTTTTGGTGTTACAAAATATTTCATTACCTTCTTTCCTTTTGTTTTATCGATAATAGCGGTTAGATGACAAACTCCGCTTTCATGATGTTAATGTAATAGAACAATTACTGAGTTGACCTTATACCTTCATTGTCTTTTTAACTGGTTTAAACTGGGTATTTTGGTTCCGTTTAACGATACGACTAGGCTCCTTTTTTTATCGAACACGTACTGCTGCAGCAGAATTCGTCGCCACTTGCTTTTCTCTACCAACAGAGAATAAAGGATTTTCCTATAGTTTATCCTTGGCTTTGCGTCGCTCCGTCCATTTGACGTGCTCTTTTTTGTTTACTGCCATTTCACTTCAATTCTCTTTAGATCATTAGATTTATAATGGCTAAAACGTGGACATGAAGGCATAAAAAACACAGATTAACATCGTACGTCCTTGCCCTTTGCCAATCGGTCTCTGCAACTTGCGAACAGATTTCGTTGTGTTTGTATGTTGAAGAAAAACTAATGTTGGGGCTCTGGGTGCTGGAATTTGTTTTCTGTGCCAAATCATCACAGCGACACTCAGATTGGCGAAGGTCAGCTGTGCGGATCGCTTTGCATGGGTCGTTTTTCATCGTTTTGCGGAAGTGCGGCGATGTGAACAAGCGAACCTAATGATTATTTTATTGCGCGTTAGCTTTAGTTTACTGTCGTTCAAATGGTATGGTATTTGTTTCCTTGTTGCATTTGTTTGTAAGACATTTTGCCGGCTAAGGAATCTTGTGCTAAAGCAGCAGCATTTTTGGTGCAAGAAACCTGAACTCGCGTCATCTCTACTCGGATCAAAACGGGACGTGAGTTGACGGATCGCATCTGGCAGGAAAAGGGTACCTGCGAGAACCGGGATCGTCCGGGGTGGATGTTTACAATGTACGTGGCCTATTTCTATCCGCGTAAACTTTGCAAACACTTTGAAATCAAATTTTAAAGCATCAATTTCACCACAACCGCGCAAACAGCCGAACGGGGGGGGTATAAACAGTTGCGACCCGCCATGCGTCGGAGCTCAGGTCGGACAGACCGAGCAAACACCAATCCGTGCGCTCCGATAATAAACATCCCAGTCATAACCGACATAATGTACCGAGGGCTAATAGGAACAACAGAAGCGGAACGAATCCGAAACGTCGAAGAATTTGCTGACCCGGCTGGCAGCTGAAGCAAACGCAAAAACGACGGGTTTCGGGTGGTTTCTCGCTCTTTTTAGTATTTTGTCTTCTCTGAATGTTTTTTTTTTGCCCTTCTGGGTGGATAAGCGTTGGGAAACAATATCCGCGAAAAACGTCGGGTCCCAGCCGGCCGACCGCCTGCTCAAATTTGCTCGCCGACGGTTGGCATTGTTGCGCGCGCTAAAGATGTGCTTTATGCTTCATTTTCCCGAACCTCTTTCAGCACATTATTTTCTCCTCTTGTTTGTAAACCGACGCTCCGTCGTCTTTTCCCCACGCTAACTCACCGTTGCTAATGTACTCTCCGCGTTCCATCCTGTTCCTGGTTTCTATCGCTATTTCTACCGCTGTTGGTGAACAGTTGTTGTGCGTCGTCGTCGAAAAGGCCGGTGAAGACGCTGGATCGTGGGACAGGAAGCACGGAAATTCGTCATGGCGCGGCAAGACGTGGTGCTGGTCGCAGTCCTACCGCGAAGCGATGAGCACGGGCACTATTTTTAAACATTTAACTCACAAGTCGGCTTAAACCGGAGGTCAAACGAAGCACTCAGCGCGTATCGGCTAGACCACATGGTTCGCATCGTGTTTTCAAAGAAGCAAGAATGAGCGAGCGACTGTGGGGTGGAATAAGGAAGCAGCACTTAGCATTCACCCCTTTATTAGTGCGGGTAGATTCAAAATTCCGCGCCAAATTGTGCTTCCTGAAATACTACTGAGCTCACGCGTCACCCTGATAGGTTCTAGCGTGAGCGTTTGTGCGAAATTACTCATCGTAATGAAGTTAGGACTTACGAGTGTCGTCTGCCGCACAACCAGCCGAATAAAGTCTTACGTGCCAGAACTTGCCGCTGTTATATAGGTCGGATTGCATAGTCGCCGTTCGTGCATTGGCTGCCTCTGTAACTAGCAACGTACGTACGTACGTACGTTCGTTTGCTGACGTGAAGCCCGGCCCATGGAGATGTACTCTGTTGTGCTTGTTGGCGAGCAGCGTGATGATTGTCGGTGCGTTACGAATCCCCGGTTAGTCCCCTCCGGCACATCTCGAGGAACGCCATTGACGCCATGGTGCAAACCCGTGCCATTGTGCCTCCGACCTCAACCGAACGGCATCGTAACGAGGACGGCGGAATTTTCCCGCCTCGCCAGGGCCCCTGGTGCACCTGTGCGGGACCGGATGTTTCAATGGACGTCATCGGAAGCGGACTTGATGGAGACCATTGTCTTCTGTGCAGGGGTGGCCGTTGCGTTGCGCTTCTGTACAGCGCCATCATCAGCTCCGTTTCATCTTCGAGTGGCCGAGGGCAGTTTTTTTTTTCCTTCCTCATCGAATGGTTGAGTGAGCCATCTAAAGTGACACATATATCGTAGCGCAATGGTAAGCTAGGTTTCAGTAGGAGCTGCAACCCTTGCGAGGAATCCGTGATACGATGGTAGCATCGCAAAGCAGGAGTTGGGAAAGTGATGGCCAAGTGCATGTATACCCTTTTCCCGGGCTGCAGCTGGTTAATTATAGCGCCAGTCTCAGTTGCGTAGTCGTCACATTGTTCGTCTGTTGCAAGCTTATCGTGCTTCTGAACCACTCTCATTCGATCTTCATTGTTTGCAGCATGTTGTACACTTCCAAGAATTCTTGATGGACTGTTTGGAAGCTACTTTTTAATCTCCACGAAATGGTACTGTTGTAGTAAGCAATTATTCTTCTCACAAAGGCCACTGCTATCATTGATTCAGTGAATGCCAGTAGCTGAAGCTAGCACACTTAAGGCGAATCGGTACATGTTGCTTCTTTTCCACATTATAATGATGCACAGTTTATGTACTACGCTATCCATGAAATCTAATTAAAAGCAATGACTGCCATATGCATAATTCCATTTTAAGCGTCGTCATATTAATGATCATCGGTTCCATGAAAAACAGGTTTCCAAAATCTGCCTGTTTTCCTTTTCTTTTTCATTCAATCTGTGTGAAGGCATTCGCAATAATCCAAGATAAAACATCTTCTCCGACCGTACAGTTTTGCTTGCTAATTAGTGCCTGATTCTTGATTGATTGGGACTGCAGCAAATCATGATGAGAGGCGGTTTTTATTATTGTTGATTCTGCTTCTACTGTGATCCTCCCTCTCCGCCATTTCTTTGAAACCCAATTATGCAAGCGTCGTAAACCATTAAGCAGAAGATGTTTTATGCGGTCGTAAATAATGGTGGCAAGCGAGTTCGTTTCAAAGTTCAGGTTTTTGGTTTTATGCTGATGGTCCCACTCTCTCTATTAGATGGAAGCAAGGGACGAAGAAAGTACTTTTCTCACTGAGAAAAGCTAAAATATCGAATACAGTATTTTAGGTTTCTCGCTATCAAAACATTTTCGTTTGGTTGTGCGCATTTTGGGGTTTTGTCACGTGACTGTTGTTACATAAATCGGTAGCACTTTTAACGAGTTAAATGGTTTGGCGCAATGAGAAGACAAATTCGGTGGTAAGTAATCTTACTGTATCAAAGTTTGCACACCACGTTACAAGATTTGGCACTTACTACAATCGCATAATTCCCCTCTCCGGGCTCCTTGCGGAAGCTTTATATTGCACACGCTCCATTCCCGAGGAAGGATGATTTAATAACTGGATCTTAACTTGTAATCCTTTGCAGTGATTTCCGCAACAAAATTGTGCGCCCCTCCGCAACCCACAAGCGCTTCATTTTCGTCGCAAATCTTGTGAACAATACGCCTCGTAAAGCTGCCCGGTTTCTTGTCGAGCGGATTTGCTTACCATGCCGGAGAGTTACTTACAGCCGTGGTATTGTTTTGCAATGCTGACAAAATGGATTATGCCTTTCCCAGTATTGTGTTAGGTATCATGAGAACCGGTTTACAGATGAGTTTTAAATGTATAAATAGATAAACAGGTACTTTTATTTATATTCAGCGTTCCATTTATGAATATGCCCATTTCAATACATGTCATTATCATGAGAAGACATAATACGATAAATAAATAAAGGAGCTATTTATTTAATAATAAAGGAGCTTATTATTTATTAAATTATTACAACTTTTTATAATACAGCCAACAAAACTATCATCTCCATCTCCGTTATTACACCATTTCATTTAATTCCATTTGCCATAGATTGTTAGTTATATGATGGAAAAGATCGCTCTCTTCCGGATGCATAAATTCTGGGACGATTTTTCCTTCTCCTTTTAATAAATACTTTATCCGATCGATTTTATTCTGACTGGTTGCTTTATCGATTTCTAGATCTCAGTTATGCGGTCATAAAACCATCCGATGGTGAACACCTCGTTCACAGTTGAGGGATTTGTTGGCGTCAGAGTTATATTTATTGCACCCAGGGAATGGTTGTTGGGTTTATTTTTATTCTCATTATTATTTTTCAAACGGCAAAAGGTAGATAACCGGAAAACCCCTACTGTCAATTCACTCTCACAATGTTTAATAGGAGAGTAGGTAGTTTATAAAAAATTGGAATCTGTTCCTTCCTCCCGCAATGTTGCTTTAAACTTTTCTTTGTAAAGTAATTCAAAAGTCGTATATACGATACCATTTGCAGTATCATAAAATACAATTTTCTTCTAAGCCACGTTATGCTTTGTGCATCCAAGTAGCACGATGCTCCGTATAATCGTTCTTTTCACTTTCATCATAAACCACTAACATTAAAAAAGAAAAGTCAAGAGGTGCTCTTGAAGCAACAAAGCAAAACATTAAATATGGAGAAAAGCGCCGCCCTAAGTGAATCCCCATTTTTGGAAAAGTTTCACCGAAAGCAGGTGCCAAAATATTAATGTTTAATCCCGAAAGGTGCTCCACACCGCACCGCGCCATTGACGCTGGCGGCCACTTGTTGCCTCGTCGGTGGGTTCTCATAAATTTCTCCATTCGTAGGCTTTTCCACTCACTAACACCAGCGCTCCCCCGGCGGGAAACGGTTGGCTATCCTCGGGGTACGTCCCGCGCGTAGCTCGTCCCTTTTCTTCCGTTATTTCTTGACAGTACCGGCACCAGTGAGCGGCCACTCGATCCGTCGCTTGGATCTCAGACGCCTCACAGCACGTACTAAACCACGAATCACGTTTCGCAAATGGGGAATCCGGATTGTAGGGAAAAAGAAACGATGAGTTGCGGTTATGCGTGAGTTGCAAGATACGCACACACTTTTGGTCGTTTCTATGACGCACATAATACCACCACCGAAGCTACCGTCATCTCAAGCCAGTGTAAGAGCTTTGCCTTGCGAGGGGCTTTTATGTCCTTTGGCATAGAAAATCGCTCTACCGCTGAGAGCTACCAGGCGTCTCCATCGTGGGCGAAGGTGGGGGAAACGAAGAAAACCAAAGTGAAAAAAGAACTGCGAGCGGCATTCGTAGACGCAGCTGCGTGGGCAGCGGTGATGATGAAGGTTCGATGGAAAGGCAAAATATTGTCTGCCGGAATGGTACCTACTTTTGCTGAGTTTTGTCGTCCTCCATCGACCTATTATTTAGCGTTGTTTATTGTTTTTACTATACACTCGTGGCCCTCAAGGCCAGCAGAACCGAACCTACTGACCTGACGGCATGTTGCCCGGCTTGGTGTTGGGCTTGAGTCGCCATTTAACGTACCGCAACAAAAGGGACCACCCGGCAAATGCATTAAACATTAACACTCTGGGAGCTCCAGCTGCGCCATGGCATTTTGGAAACTTTTTTTTTAAATATTGTTTTGATCCTGTTTGTGTTTATGCCTTGCTCGGTCGCTACAATTTTGTTTGCTTGCATCAAATCCCTGACCGATTTCTTCACGTGGACCAAGCCATGCGGAAGTTCGAGAAAGAGCCACGTGATAGGACTTCGCATTTGTGTGGAATTTGACAACCGGCGAGTCTGAGGAAGTGGCAGACCAAGTGAAAAAAGCACTTCTCGCACACAGATGAGCAATTCTCATATGTAACGCACCATAGGTAATATTTCATTTATGACAGTTCGGAACTACCATGGCTCGTCGCGATACCCGCTTTTCTGGCTAGGTGGTTTAGTTTTCGCTGGGTCATAGGACACTTTTTCATTACCATTGCTCTGTGAACGTTTGTGTGTCGTTTTGGAAAGATTGATCGATTCACGTACCAATAAACGAGTGAAATTACGAGCAGAGTAATCGTTCAAAGTGAAGTTGGTTCGTTAATGTTGCCGGAAAAGCTTGAAAGGTAAAAGATCAAGCTTATGGGCATGGCGAACAGAAACTTATAAAAAGGAAACTTGTTTTTCTTGATACAAAATTTCTCTTGTGATTGCTGTTTGATGTTTGTTGAAAAATACATGTGACTGTATACAAGCATATACATATTAATAATTGTACATCAATGAAAAAGATTATATCCAATTTTCTGAAGGATTGAATTTCTGTTTAAGGTTGAACTAGAGCTCAAAATCATCTTTCCCTTGCTACTTATTCGAAAAACAAGGATAGTTCTACAACGCAAACGATCGAAACGAACATCCGGAATGTGGCAATGCAACCTGCAGACATGTGGCTCCCATTAATTGAATGTTTTAGAGGCATTTTCTAACCAATTAAATATGAAACCACGTGTGCCCGCTTCTCGTTGGTCTCATTTCCGTGCAACCCACTCTCATCGCTTTGCTTTTCTGTCCATTTCATTTCCAATACGAACGCCGCGTTATGTTTCTCTACTAAGGGGGTGCCTGCTATATACACCTACCTCCCCTTCCACCCTTCACCCAACCAACCATTTAAACAACCACTTCCCTTTCCATTTATTGCATCTCTTTGTCGGGGGAAATTGAAATATGTACGTGCTTCCCACCCTGCGAGCGGTGGCTTGTCGTACAAATCAGCTGCATAGACTCGCACTCGCTGGCATTTGGTATACGCCTATGTTGATGTGTATTTGTGTGTGCGCCTTTATGCAATCATCACGAGAAAAGTGGTCCGCCGTCGCACATAACGTATCGAAGAATAGAATGTGTGTTTGTGCGTGCCCAAGCGGCGACGGAAGGGTGGATTGGAAGGAAGAAAATTGCAATTTCCTCATTACCGACTTAAAACGGTATCCTTAAAGTGCAACCCCGGCCATCGGAAGGTGAGTCCGAAACGGAGGAGGGGGTTTGGGGCTAAAAATGCTTCTCAGTGCTCTTGGAATTACGACATTGTACGAAATGTCCTCGTTGTGCCGTCTCCGGCATGGTCAGTGTATGCACCAGCTAGACCGTTAGTAATCGAAGTGGCTAAGGAGGAAAAGGGGAGGGTAGGAAGGGGCAGCTGCTTTTCAACGGATTGTGACACCCTCTTAAGCGGAGGTCGAAGTTGGAACTGCCTCGGTCGGGAAAATGGCGGCCGGATCTTCGGCTAACAGGCCTGCTAACAGCATTAGCTCCATTTCCTACCATTTGCTGTTCCAATTTCAACTTCAAACGCTAACGGAGGAACGAGAAACGGCCAGTAGGCACCGGAACTTCCAGAGCGAGCACGAAGGGATGCTCGATCAAGCGTCGACTGCCAGGAAGAAGGACAATTCCAATTGACAGGCGGTCCAGCGCCGTCCAATCGACCACACTGTCATCAAGTGGTTGCGGGCTCGTAAGTGCCTGACTGGGATGGGTTATGAAGCGTTGGACGGGGTCACTGTCCACATGCACGATGGTGTGTGGCCTTTGAACTCTTCCAGCACCACATCCCTTTCCTCACACCGATGCTCGCTTCTGCGTAAACACGATTGGATCGATGATATTAATTAAATTGTGTGAAACTTTCTTTCACTTCGCCACCTTGGGCCCGCATACACCGTGGCAGGAAGATGATGGTGCCTTCCCGGCACACCTATGTTCTCCAGCTACCACCCTCCCCTCCTATGCACGCACGTGAAAGCTGATGAAACTTGCCACGGGCTATGAGCCACTCGAGGAAAATTGATTGATACCAAGAGCACCGAACCGTCGTAAAGTTGAGGACGAAGTGTCAACTCTTTACTACCATAGAGCTAGAGTAGACCCCCCTGGCCACACTCCAATTCTCACCATAACTCGGGGTGATTTAAAAAAAAACGAATTGAGTAGATTATTTATTCAAAAGTTGCTTTCTCCTTTGTTTTCGTCGATGAAGATGAAGCACAACCTTACAGTTCACTGTGGGCTAGTTGCCAATACACCGCTAGACGGAAGAAAAAGCTAAAGAAACGGATCAAACACCGATAACCCGACCCCAAAAGACAATGACGAACAAACACCTTGGCGCTGCTGCGGATGACAGGAGTCCCTGAAAGTGGACGTAAACCCGTTCAGTCATTCGAGGGACTGGACTTGGACTCGGTCACGAAGTGGAGCGAGAAAAAATGTTGTACGAAAGTTGGTGTTATGTAGGGTTTTCCCGTCCCGCACCGAAACAAAACAAACGAAACTTTAACGACGGATGTGAGTGAAAGAGACGGGGTAGACGATTTTGGTGCGCTGGAAGCGTGGAAGCGAGCAGGAGTGTGAGATGAATCGTGCGACATGGTTGGTACGAGCTCACACCGACACACTTGACCATATTAAATATGAATCTTAATTAAGTGCACTCCATTGGCCGACCATGTCCAAGTTTTGTCTTGGTATCCTTGCACCTTTGTTTGCGACGCCCGGAACACCCGTGGCTTTAGAAAAGTGTCCGACCCGAACAGGACACGTACCACTCAAAACCTGATGAAAGTGGAATGGAAATTCATCCCATCTGGCTTATTTCCGCATTTCATTTTTCCTCCATTCAAAGGAGTGTGTTTCCTGCTCACAAACATTGTTCGAGTTCACGAAGCCAGTGGCAGATACGTAATACTGCACGATAATCAACTTTCCGGCCAACACCCTCTGTGCGGGTGGTTTCGGTGTATCATATTTCGTTCATTGTTTGTTACTTTCTTCCCTTTACCCTTCACCAGAATCAGATTGAAACATCCAGTTGCATTTGCCATTGGAACGGAAATGCACGGTGGTGCTCCTGCAGATGATTGCACGCTGTCGGTATTGATGAAAATGTGCGAGATCCTGCACGGCAATGTAATTTATGAGATCATATTTGATTTAATAATTATAAGATCATGTTTTATTAACAAGGGGCGCCTGTAGTTGGCGTCTGGAATATCAGCGGTCGATATTTGGGTGACTAATTGGTAACTCGAGGTTCATTTAGGACGTCTTTGATTAAAACGACATCAAAGGTACCCGAAAAATAATGGTTTTATACTTTTTAAACACAATTGAAGTGCGATGTGGACTTTGAGACAGAAAACGGTACTACCATAGCGGAACAGTTTAATGTGAATAAATCATTCAATCAGCCAACGACAAGATCACACTTAATCCAGAAAGTGGTCGAATGAGATAACACAACTTTACTTACCTTAACCTAGCCAACGATGGGTCAAAAATAATGCTACACAATTGTTCCGGTAACAATCGATGCAAAAGCAGTATTGTGTTTTAATAGATTTGAATAAGGGGAATACCAAAATTCCATTTTTTATCCGCCTAGATACCTGTCACACCCTCCGATGATCGATTAAATCTGCCGTCGCAGCCAGGGAGCCGCTCTAATCGATATTTAACTGACGTCAACCGAATCGATCATCGTTCAGGATCGATGCCAATCATTAGGACGTCGCCAATCGGTTTGCCGCAGTAGAAAAAAACGACCATCGGAGAAGCCTAGCAAACGACGCTGTTGGCCGCGACACGGCAGAGCATTATATACGCCTTCGGGGCTCTTTTCTCGCTCGTTATCGATGCCTGATGCCCTTTCAATAAGAGACCACCAACCGCCGCCGCAAAGCGGCACGCAGAACGCGAAGGAGCGCCTGTGTGGGAAAAGCTTTTCCAATTATCCACAGCAATTGCCTTTTCGCACCAACACGTGCGCAGCCGATAGCGTCGAGTGCACCCGAGTGCACGCAACCTAACCTCACTTAGCTTCGCTTCGATTGATGTGTCAGATGCAGGCTGCAGGTGGAAGTGTGCATTGCATGCCTATAGAAAAGCTGCCGCTGCCACTGTCTGTTCTCGCACCCTCTCGACCCTCCTTTAATTTCTCCTTCTCCATCATCCTTGCGGGACCCATTTTCCTAGGTTGCTTTCGACATTTGTTGGCGACGTCGCATATTTCAATTAACGTTCCACAGTTTTCTCCTTTCGTCACGGTTCCTCTGCCTTCGAATATTGATCGATTTAATGATGATGGATTCTCGGCAAGCGATTAGAGGCTTAGTTTTTCCGTGTTCCGCCCTGCTGTGTTTTATTATATTCTTTCTTTTATTCGTTTACGGAATAGTGCTGCTTTTATGTTTCAAGATAAAAGAGCTCTTTATTCCCAATGTCCACCACGGGCTTAGAGCCGCAAATGCAGAAGCGCAATTATGATTTAATTTGAGGTTTGAAGAGTGTTTTTTTTTTCATCCTTTGACATACTCTTTTCTCTGGAGTTGTAACGTTCCGATACGAACAAAAATGTTAAAAAAATTAATTCTACGTTTGAGATAAGGCAGATTTGTGTGTATGCTATGGAAACTTTTTTTTGCCGCAAAAGTATTAAAGCAACAGACTTCCTCTGCAACGATGTTATGAGATCTGGAATTTCATATGTGGTGTTCCCAAACCTTTTTGAGGAAAAATGTGAAGCGAAAGCAGAAAAAAAGTAATTTTTCATCCGACGGAACCACTCCTTCGGGGCGGAAGTTTAATAACTGTAATCGTTTTACCAACAAGGCTGGAGGCGGTAAATATTCCGATATCATCCTCGCTAAACCTTCCCGATCCCGTTTAGGCACGGCAGGTGCATTGAGCGCACTGGGTGCAGTTCGTGCAAAATTTCATGTTTTCTTTTGAAATCAGCATGAGCAATCGCTTTTTATCGGCCCCGGTTGGTGCAACTCCAGTTCGGTTTTGTTTTCTATCGCTTTCACTAAGTAATATACCTTTTCGAGCCTGGTAGGGAAAACTTCCCGTCAGCGCCCGCCATTCGGTTTGCTGATTCCGTTTTGTTTTCATCCTTTTTTACAGCTTTTCATCGGCAGAAAGCAAACGGGAAAGTTAGCTGCTGCGGGTGTCTGTTAGCGATGTTTTACTTATTCATATACTCAGCCAAAGGCCTTTTTTGTTGTAAAAATTAAAGGCTTCGGGAGGCAAGACGCCAACAGCGAGAGTTTAATTTTCTGACCTTCGAAAGAAGTTATGCTGTTTCACATGCTTTCCACTAAGCAATCGACCGAAAAACTGTTTGCCGGTGCTGCTTAAAAGCCCTAACGTCAGTGCACAGATGCGGAGATCAAGTTTTTTCCCGCATCCTCTTTCTCCCATATCGGAATAGATAAATTATTGCTACTCTACATTCGGTTGCTAAGCCCTTCAATGCGCATAAAACTCTCCCCCGGGGGGAAAACTCTCGCACAGGTTTTGCACAGCAGAAGCTACTTTCCGGTGTTGGTGATCGTCCAATCGTTAAATCACCTTCCCAAAAGCGCCCCGAAGGTGTTTGGGACGGTGATGATGCAAGTGCAAAATTGGGTTTTCGTGATAATAAATGGTTTACTTCCAAACATGCAGCATAAATCATGGCTCACATTTTAAACCCTCCCTATAGGGCCCGGGTGCTTGTTGCGTGGATCGAGTGTCGAGCCTGCTTTGTTGTCGTGTGCACCGCAGCGGATTCTATTGCCCACAGGAGGGTGCGTCCGCGGGGCCGTCAGCTCGTCACGATGGCCGTCCCGATTGAGTGGGATTTGTGTGTGTCGAAGCCGTTGTCAAAGGGAACGCATCCCCTTGCCCGGGGATGGAAATTTATTACCCATCGGGGCTTTGGGCCACTGGGACACCGTTCGATGGACTCGTCCGGCCGATGATAAACGACCATCGTGGAAATCGAAACCATGCAGTAGGCAATTTGATCGGCAAAAAATGGGGAGCATATCCGATGATGACTATGAACCTCTCGTCAATCACATGAATCGTGTTTCCGACTGCGGTATATTGGACTTATCGTTCAAATTTGTATACAGTGAAATGATGTCGAAAAATTGATAACAATGAACCAATTTAAACGAAAAAATGAATTCGAAACACCAAATACTTTTTAATTTTTAAAGTGAAAGAGCGAAGAGAAAAGTGAAAATTGAAGCATCACACGAAATTGCCATTGCACGGAATCAGCTTCTTTCAACCCTAAGACTTTATCCTACCAACAATCAGCACCTCATCATATTCTTTGCCCTCGCATCACCATCTCCCCTGCCGCGGAATTTCGAAAAAACCCTTGACAACTGTTTTATTGAGCCAATTTGGCATTAATTTATTGACAGTTGATTGTGTTGATTGAACAGCTCGCTCTGTACCTACGCGGTACGGACGACCATGTTTCTTCTCGGCACTCGATCAAGAAACCCCAAAAGGTTAGGTAAGACGGCAGCTTCCAGCACTGGTGATTGTCGTTCGAAAATGGGAAGCTAATGAACTGACTTCATCGGTGCCTGTTTATCGTTCTTTGTCGTCGTTGTCGTCGCCAGCGTCGAACGGGCTGGCCGAAGGAGATGATTCGTTTCGCTGAAGTCATCGCCGGGATGGCTTCGGGCATGCTACGAAATTACCATCTGTGGCTTCGACGCCGTATTTCACTCACGCGCTTATCAGCCGTTTGTTCGTCGGCTAAAAAGAAGCCACGCTCCGAGGGGAAAGCTCAAGTGGTAGGGGGAGGCAAGTAATCCGAAACACAAGAACCCCGGATACGGAAGGTATCGAAGGTAGCCTGCGGCCATTTCCTGACTTCGACGACAACGGTTGGCGGATGCAAAATAATTGATAGCCCGGGCCCGGCTGAGGGAAGGCGGACGTGGAAGTGAAACAGTGGGGTGTTGAAGTGTTCGATCGATAGATACTGCCTCGCTGGAGCGCTGCCGAACGATTGCTGGCGGGTCGATGTCACCGTGAAGAAAGCGGCTCCCTCGGCGAAATTCAAACCAGAGGAAATTTACCGACCAATGGCTTACCGATTGGCAAATAATACCACATAAAGTCGCAACAGTATACTGCAGATATATCGAAGATGGTAGCTATGTTTCACCGGGAAGCCCTCGAGCCTCGAACAGCGACGCTCGTAGGGCTGATAGGATGCAAAGAGAGGAATGCGCACGGGCAAACGGAAGAGCAAGAGAACACGAGCGTTTCCGCTTCTGCTGACTGACTTTTGAGAATGTCCTCCGCAATGCAACGGGCCGTGCTGATCCTGCCGATGTTGCGCACTCGTTAATTTATGCTAAATAATGCCATCGTTTCCGTCGTCCCGATGGATGGCGGCAATGCTGTAGGCCTTGGTGGTCCTGTTGCACCAGACGAGCAATACACACACACACACACGCACAACTTCATCGCCGTTGGCAGTAAGCGTGGATCAGGATTAAAATTGTACTAGCTCCTGCTAGGATTTGGACGTTCGAATGGGGTGAGTGCCTCAAAATGGAAGAACATAAAACCAATGCAAAAGTGCCACATTTGCACGAGCTATTGGGAGAATTTCAAAAGGCTTTAAACTTGACCAGTATACTTTTTGTGTAAAGGCTTAAACGCTCTAGCAATTGGGGAAAAACGTGTAAACGAGGTTCTCCCAGCACATAGAAGATTCGAGAACCCAAATCGGTTTTCCACTAACCTTCATTTCTGTTTCACATCAAAGAAATTTTTTTTATGGCCAGATTATGTGTTATTTTTTCTCCAGTCAGTCATTGGTTTTTCATCAACCCTTGATATCAATGGATCACGTTCATTTTTTTGTTATTTTTATAACTATGAATCGAAATTGCAAACTGACAGACAGAAGAATTTTCAAACACATAAACTTATCTTTACTCAAAATTTCACTGCATTTTCAACACCCTATTATTCCCTGGTGCACCACCCCAAGACGAAGTTCAAGAATTCGTGAGCGCATGAAAACATGAAAAACAGATAAACACACCGGCGGGTTGACTTTAAACTATGGTTACGCCTTCAGTACGGCTGCATAATGCGTTGGGCGTGCCGCCGAACAGTGGAACTCAGCGACGAATGGGACGTGCAGTGTGAACGTCTGCGACTAACTGCAGAAAAGTTAGGTTGGGTCACGGCAGACCTCATGGAATTGGTAAATACATTCACAACCCTGAGACAAGCTTACGTGCTCATGCGGACGACAACCGTGCACACCCACCGTTGCTCGTCAGATCCGGTTGTCTATAGTCAGGAAGGAATGCTCTCAACCGACGCGGAACTCCCCGCAGATTGATAAGATACGACTTCGGTGATGGTTTCTTCTAACGAATTTCGAACGAGACGCTGTACTATTTGTTCTTCCATTTGGACTTGAAGTCGTTGGGTCTCCTTGGTGTCTTTCCCGCGTCTTCGATGCTCATTTCGTACGTTTGCAGTGGGCATCAGAAGACAAAGTTTTATGTCGCTCGACAATCAGTTATGTGCCAGACGTGGTACTTCAGCCGAACCTTCTCGATTCCATCATCCAGTTCCCTGCAGGGAACGATTTTGCCGTGGGTACGAAACATCGATGTAGAATGGTTTTCCTGACCTACAATCCCTGATTCCGCGTTGATGTTACGGTCGAGTCAAGCTGAAGAACAGCTCCGCCGGGAGCACGTCTACGTGTTCAAACGGCAATCGGAAGAGGCGGTGAGAGCGTGCAAGTATTTCACCGCAACAGAGCGTACAGTATCGGTAGGAGGCAGTGAGACCGCGATGACGACGGACGACAATTCCTTCGGGTGTTACTGCGGTAAATAAGACCACACCGCCGAGGAACTCCCTTCATAATTTCGTCGAGGGATTTTTTTCTTCAAAAACTTCCATTTGCCATCTTAGTTCCACTCGCGATGAAGAGCAGGTTCACAACTGCTCGATGTGTTTTCATGTACCGCTTGTCTCTTTGAGCCACGGAGAAAGTTTTTCTCGTGCCGATTGGAGCGGACCACCGCATCAGCGCACGATCGGAAGCAGCGGCGTCGCTGTGGTTAGGAATGAGAAAGTTTTCTCGCGATAGTCCAGGAAAGGAGAAGTTTCCCATCATCCTTTGGCCGGTCATATCTTGCGCGCAAGGTATTGGTATTCATTCAAACTGACCTGAGGGGGGCCTGTGTCAAACGTCTAAATCAAGGGTGAGTTTATGGATGCAGCGATGAAGGCAAGTTGTTAAATTTTCTCGCGCAGAACTGTTCTCGGAAGCAGAAACATCAGCCTCATAAAAACTGGGTCAAATGAATATTCACACGACGTGTAACTGATGCCATCATTTGCTAGCCCTTGAAGCCCCTGCGCAAAACATACCGGGCTTATTGGTTGATTCTTTAAAAAAGTCTCCCCTTTCGGCGTGTCTCGAGGTACGCTTTTACGTGTGAATCAGAACCGGCGTGATTGCTTTGCATTTTTATTATTTTATCTACCGTTTACTATCATATGCCGACCGACGGAAACTGTCCTGCGAACGGTATGCAAATGAATCCAATATACATTTACACACCTGCCCATGTAAACGTGCCTGTCGCAAGCCTGTCTGGCGATGTGGCATTGAAAAAAGATTTATCAGAATACCTACTGGGATAAAAAGGTAACGCCTTGTTGGGCGCCAACGGAGGTTAAACGCGACGCGAGAAGAACGGCGTCTGATGTTGCACATTTGTGGGAGGCTTGTCAGTTTCCTCTTGTTGTTTTACGTAAGCTCCCGAACGACACTCGCTCCGGCATAAAACTGTCAGCTACAGCGAGGGGTCCCCAGTGTGTGTGAGTGTGTGTGTATGGCATTGGATATGTTGCAAGGCGACTCGGAGGTTTGGTTGTGCGGTTACGCAATAAAACACTGTGCAAAATGATACAGAACTCGCTGGTTTTAATGCACCGTTGTTCTCCTTTCGTACCCCTCGCGTTCCCCGTTCTTCGTGTCCTTTTTCCCACGCAAAACATCCCCGTTTGCCTGCTGAAAACTGGTAAAATGATAAAGTGGTAACAGACACGACCGTTTCTATCATTGCGATGAAAAGAAGGATGGAACCGTTTATCCTAACGTAACCGGTAGCAGCGCGCTCCGCAGTTTGAAACATAATAACAGTACGGTACCACTCGGCTTGGAAGTTGAGATGGTGGGTGGTGGTTTTATGCTTTTGGCGAAGCCTTTGAATACGATGCATACTTTGATTCTGTAGTAATTGGGCAAACGTGCGGGACACATATTGCCAACCGCAAGCTGTTGTAGTCGTCTTCATTGCTTAACGTGAACAATCTGTCCATTATGGACATTATTTTACAAGTTCACGGAAGTTACTAATGAGTTGTTCCCGAATCCTGTATGTAAAGGGGTTTTGTTCGGTATGAAGTGAAATTATGTTTATTGTGATATTGTCCAACAGTCCATCCACAGAGTTTTTTTTTTCAACTAAAGCAAAAATACATTCTATCAGGGTATTTTCATTATCGCTGTGGCGTGCACTGCACCATCTGCAGACGGATTAAGTAGACTTTCGTGAGCTACGTGTAAACTTCAACACGGTGCTATGGAGCTGATCAATTTTACCACGCGTAAGCGTCATCTCCCTATGGATTACAACGCTTCTGTCGAACGGTGAACATTTTCCACCGTTATAAGCTCCCTCAAGGGAAAACATGTAAAAACTGGTCAACATGCACTGATAAATATTGGACCCAGTTTACCGTAGCGTTTGGAAGTGTTTTCCCATTATTGGGATTCAACTTTGAATGCTGTTAATGCAGCTTTAATAAAGTTGTGACAAAAACTAAACACAAAAACGGGATCGTGACAATCAAATCGAAAATTTATCAGCTTATCAGCGTAGAACAGTACTCATGCACTGATGAGGCTACAACGAGGATGATAATCAATCTGTTTCAAAAGAATAGTAATTGAGAAACTCAATGGATTCATTTTAATTTGATTTGATCTTAAAAGCAAGCCGCTCTAAACCCTTAAATTTATTAAATGCGAATTGACTTCAAATTTGCTTAAAAATTGTAAATTTCTTTTTTACGATGCCCCTTGCATCCTGTACAAAACCGTTCACCATTTGGTAATGCTCTCACCGGCCAACACGGAGAACATTAAAATGTGGATGTGTAAACAAAAATCATTTTCCGACTGACGAACGAGGTGGGATCGACGAGCGCTGCATAGAACCACAGTACGCACATCGCACATGGAACTGATTTGAAGCACATTGAGCTCCACGCGGAATCTATAAAATTGAAAATTGAGCCAGAGCACAGAATCGCACCCAAACGACCAGCATCACGAACCCACCGAGCTAACCTTGGCTACCGAATGTTACGAGCTGGTCGATGTTCGATTTATGACCTCCCGCGGGGGAATCTGAATGTTACTGTGGCCAAGCGTTTGCGAAGCAACCGATGGTCGACGGTTGGAACCAGCGGAGGGGAGCTAATGTTTTATTTTACACGAAACACGTGTCGCGCTGTCGCACCGTGCAGATCCGGCTTGCGAGGGAAAAGTGGGTTGTGCACCCGTGCCCATCTGTTACCGACCTTCCTGTCCATGTTTTCCGCGGGGTCATTCGCCTGCGTTTGCAGTTTTGCTGTGCTCCACCAGAGAATACTGCCTGGATTACGATTGGCAGTGGTGTGTAAACAACGGCCACGCGCTTGAACCCGGATCTGGTGGTAGGGTAACGACTTCACCTTCGACACAATTTCATTTTCCAGCGATGACCGGTCTCAGGGACGCCAGGCTGGTTGGTCGACGGGTGTTTCAGAGGCATTTTGCGAACAGTGCTTCTAACGCACGAAACGATTCCTGGATTATTAGCCAATGAATTCATATTAAATTGGAAGCTATCCCCACGAAAATACACAGTTGTGCATAGTGGTGTTGATGAGCTACTGCCTACTAATGCAGAATAGTATTCTAAACAAACTTAGCCATCGAAAATGATTTTCCGCTGAGATATGGAAGCTATTTTTATGATGGTGATGTACGTTTTCAACATCCTTTATCTTTTACAACTCGTTTTCCTTGAAAATTTAACCCCACTTCGTTTTGCTGTGTCTGTTTCTCAAGAAGATCTTATAAAGCAAGCTATGGAAAACAAGATAAATTGATAATTCCTCCTAGATTCTTACTTAACTAAGCCGTAAGTATAAAACTTTAATTCCGGTTTTTAATAGTTTTGAAGATGTGTTGCCAATGTTGAAAATTCTAACAAAATGTAAGTAATACTAATTTAATACTTATGTTCTAATAAATTCTAATATTCTAATAAAATATAGTAATAGTAAGGAATCTTTTGATTTATCAGTCTAAAGTAGACATCTGATCATATCGGTACCGTGCTGTATCCTTCATTTCATATTTATGCCACAAAAGCCCAATACAAATGTGGAACACTTATCCCTGTGCCTGTGATTGTCCTTTGAATAGGCTGGATTAAACTAACGCCAATTAGCGGAAAGTGGTATCAATTCACTGAAGACTTTACGATTCACCTGTTTATTTGATAATCGTCAAATTATTCCTTTAAATTGGATGCTCGACAGGAAGTGAAACATAAAGGTAAACTCTCTGTTTGCCTTCTACCGCTTGCCTCATGGTGGGCCAACATTCTCTGGCGTCGCTTTGACATCATCAATCATTGGCGTGCACAATTAAATCTTACATTCAGCAAACACCCCCCACACCACACACCCTTCCCCCACCCTACACCTTCTTAAACCGCATTGACCGATCAAAGAAAATGGTCACCCTCCATGTTTGCGTTTCTGCTCACTTCCGATTCGGCGAATCGAATCGAAGCAGTGCGTGTCACTAATTTTCTATGCCAACTTGTCACCTCAACTCGTTCCGGTCTCTGGCTGGACCACAGGCATTCCTTGCTTGCCACTCACCATGCCTGCTTACCCCGTCTTTCTTGCGTTATAACAACATCAGCCGCCTTCGGTGGATCAATACAACAATAAATCATTCACAACGTTTGTCTCACGAGCGGACCAATTTCTCGTGGGAAGGGAAATGCTCACACCAGCGCCATCTGGCGGTACTGGTGCAATTCGCACCACAAAACCAACTCATTTCCTGCGGTTCGTCCTTTCGCAACCGTACACCCAGCAGCCGGTCTCTGACAGTTATGGCAGTCGGTGCCACACCCTGCCGAACGCCCTGATAATAATGAACCGCAGTTGAATGCAGTTTTCTTATCCGGTGGATCCCGATCGTCATGTCGTAAGATATTCTGGCCTGCACAGACTGCGTCCTTGGATGGTGGTGTAGAGTGCACAAAATTCGCCCGCCACGGTCTCCACCGAGTGGTGGTGAGTAATTTGATTGGAACGATTCATTTATGGGCATCGGTGTTTGATGTACGGCAATGACGAGGAAGAAGATGACGATGGGTGATGGGTGTCAAATAAATGTCACCCGAACGACCACACACTGCCCAGGCAAGCAAATGGACAGCCGGGCACACGGAAACCGCACCACTATCGGCCGCAATCTTCGAGGGTTCAACTGCTGCTTGGGTTTGAATTAAAAAAAAAAAGGTAATAACTCAACCCTTGGTCCTGCGTGCATAGGGCTGAGGCGGAAGTAGTCACACCCTACGGACCGGAAGATGGGGTGCAGAGCCACCGGCCGGTACAAGAAGGATAACAATTGCGAGCAAACCAGTGAACGCATGTGCCTGCACCATTACGAGAGGCAAAACTAGGTCACCGTCCGTTCGTTCGTTCGGTCGTTCGTTCCATGCGCTTGGCGCGAGGCGACGGCGACAGGATGGCATCGCCCAAGTTGGCGAGTGTACGTCGCTAGCGGCATCCCTTGGCAACCCTTTCCATCTTCCCTGTCTCTCGTCCGATCTGTCACAATTCAACCTTCTGCTGCTGTTGCTGATGATGATGAAATTTATCGCTGAAGGAACAGTGCGGAAACCGTCCACCAAAAGCCCCGATGGCAGGCTGCAGTTTCAGGGCGCAACTCCCGAACCACCAGTCAGTCATACATTGTACACATTGGCTGAACGTCACCCTGCGCCAGCACTTCATTCCAGTACGCTCGTGCCACCATGCGCACCCTTTCAGTTGCTCAGGAGCGTTGTGTTAGGCGAAGTTTTCGAAATCTTTTTAAAAATTCAACACCCAACACCCCGGGACTGGATGGGGATCGTTTCCGGCAGCCTGTCCAGTCCCTCTGTCACACCACCGCTTCCTCCGCCCTCTTACTATGGCTGGCACCGGAAAGTGGATTATAGTTGGATGAATATTTTATTGACCGATTTTTGGGACGCGGTGCAAATACACGACATCGGAGGCGATGGTGTTTCAGTCGAGGAAGGGTTGCAACGGTGAGCATGGCGGAGCTTGATGGAATGGAAAATTACTTCACAATGATGCCGTCGCTGATGTAACTCTAGAAATGGCATGAGAACCACACCGGGTGAAAATAATTCTTAAACTTTGATTTTGATACGCAATGATAAAACATTTATTCTCTTGAAATTCGTATTGTACTCTGCATAGAAACGTAGGTATCTGTTTTTCAACGAACAAAAATTACCCTTTCATATGATATTTCATCTAAAAGGTACGTTTGTTCACTGCTACACCTTTTCTCCGACGGACCATCTCGATTCCATGGAGGAAAATTATGCAAAGAAAAGCCATTTTGGCATGCCTTCAAGCCTTTCAATCCGTTGAACGTGTTCGGCACTTTTCCCGGCCGGCTATCCGCCTAATTGCTGTCCATAATTGAATCGCATGCTATATTCTCTTCACGCAAAAAGCCCTCCTGTATGTACGCCAACCGGACATCAATGGGACCGAACAGGATGGTCCAATTTGGATGAGTTTCAACAGGGACGCACACACACACGAGCAAGGAGGGAAAAAAACGGTTTCGACACTCGACACACCCAGCGTCAACCAGTATGGCGGAGGTGATGCCGATGATTTCACTTCCGGTAGAGGCTATTGAAGCTCTGGGAAGTGGTCCAAGAAACCCACCCGGGGCTGCCAGGGAAACTGGCTGGCGAGCTGATGATGTGATGGGAAACTCGACGCTTTAATTCATTTATGTGACACTCAGGTAAACAACCACGCCAACGTTTATTGGAGGCGTGGAAATGTGGCCATTCTGTGCGGCTTCATTTTCCCATTAAAGCCGATGGAGACGGCGGGCTTCGTCTGACTTGGCTTGTTGCATCGAAATCAACTTTAAAAGTCATATAAAGTCATGAACTTGAGGTTGAATATTTTCTTTTTAAGCATTTGCACGACAGTTTCATGGGACGCTCGTGGTCTGTGTTGCGTTTTACGTAACAAAATGATTATGTAAACTTTTTATCGATTATCGGTGTCTGTTTTGCAAGAATTTAAATTTTCCTCTTCAAGAAGAAATCAAAAGTGCTTTAAGATTACCGGAATGTATAACTTTCTTTTGTTTCCATTAAATTGCACAAGCTCTTTCTCCTGGTCTTCGGTGATGAAAGAATGTTTGGCAGAGAAATCTCACTGGCACCATCTGAGCCTTTACCAACACCAACATCTTGTCCATACCTTCAACTCCTCTAGTTTCCCCCTCCTGCTAAGCTTATCGTTTCTTCCACTAAGATGACACCCTAATGCGATCACTTTACGACCGGTCGACTGTGTGCTCCGGCTCGAGAATGCTGCTACGTAGGCGTTGCTCCATGCCATAGCCAGTCTCAGTTTTCACCGTAACCCACCACTCCGAGAGTCCCTAGGCTCCTTTTCTCCAACAAACCATATTCTTTCTCGTAGCTGTTGTCCTTGGCAGACGGAACGGAAAGTGGCCATCCAGTGGGACCTTGCGCAAACTGCAAGTGCATCGTGCCTCTGGTCGATTTCAATCCAGCTTCAAGAGGAACGTGCCTAGCAGGCCAGAAGCTTTAATCACTCCGCCCGTCGCTGACGTCCCAGGCGGAGTGTCCGAACCCTTCACTGCGCATCCGAAGCAATGGGGATGAGATGATGGGCCGCTTGTGGAGGATTTTCCTTTCTTTCTGCTTCGCTTGCCCAACAAACGATCGACTTCCTTTCGGGAAGAATTTTCCAAGCTCACATACACAAGAGCTTAACCCTGGCACAACGCTTCTTCTGTACCCCATGTTGGACCCGTGCTTGCTGTTCAATCGTATCGTTATTATGCGAATATATTTTCTGTTCCGATGTTGGTCAGTGGTGAAAAACGGCCCCGAGCCGTGGTGGGAATGGCATCGGGGGAAAACCTCAGCTACATGAACACAAGATTATCTCCTTAACCTACATTCTCAGCGCCCATTGTAGCTCTCGCTTTTATTGCCTTCCCACAGCCTCTTCCTTGGCGGCATCATCCCACCCGAGCGTTCTGCTTTGTAGATGATGATGTAACGTACGGTGGTTGCACATACTTAAAATTACATTATGGTTGACAGAGCTGGAGCTTCTGCGGTATCGGTTTCACAAGAAACTGTGACCTTGCCACGAGTCCTCTCGACGCATTAAAGGTCAGGGTGTAGAGGAGGGTCGATGTTAAATTCGCTTACTTTGCAGATATCTACTTAAATTTAGCTACGTTTACATCCCGACTTATACCGTTAACCCGTGCTGTGTGGAAGGAAGGAAGCCGGAATGTCCTGTTGTGGAGAAAAAAAATACTTTTTAAAACGTTGTAAGGTGAATGATTTGTTCTGCAAGCTGAAACAATTTTCGTAGACAAACCATTACATTTTAAATTTATTTTAAAGCTGATACCCGGAAAAACTGTCGTTATCGTATAACTGTCCTTCTGACACTAGAATCATGTCTCGACATTTACATTCGCTATTTATTTATAAACCCGTACAGCGATACGTTAGCATGCAGAAAGTGCGAAAAATGTATCATTTATCTGTCGTTACTGCTTTCTGCTTCACTCCAACGCTTCTACGAGCGTCGCTCGCGTTAGGAAAAGAATGGAGCTGTATAAAAAGTAGAAACTCACGGCAACACAGTCCCTGTGATGCAAGAACACCAGCTCCGATGCAATTTCAGCGTCATTTGCAATTCTATGCATGCACATAACACGGGCGTGCGAATGAGCGAGCTTCTCGCCTACGCAAACGCCCGCCTGTGCTCTGTTCGGATCCTAAGTTTTTCCTCTCCGGCGGGGGGAAGGGGGAGGGGGTAAATAGACCGTGCCTTGCTCGCGCACCCCTTGAAGCGCACTCATATTGTAGCACGGCGAAAGTGTTTACTATCCCCCCGCCGAATCCATCTGCAGCCGCTGTTTTTGCTCGTAGCACAATATTTTCCCTCGAACAGATCCGCCCAAAGTGCGCTGGTGAAAACTCCTGCCGCCCACCCGAAACGGTACGTGTCAATATTTCCCCCCATGACGTGCCGTTTCCTCTGCGCCATCGAGGGGAAAATGTACCGCACAATCATTACATGCATAGGGCCGCAGTTTCGCCATCAGATTTCGCTGAATATCGCGTGCGAATTCGAAACCGATGGCTGCTGCTAGTGTTGCCGAACTTGATGTTAAAGATTCAAACTGGTTTATTTCTTTTTTTTCAGTTTGGCAAACTTTCCCCGACCGGAGTAACTTTGTCACTCTTGATTCTGGCATGCAGTTCAGTATGAAGGAGACCCATGATCGAACCGCCGGTGCGGGGCAGATGCTTCGGCGAAACGTGGCACATGTTTAAACCTGCTGAATTTCGGTCAAACGGGGAAAAAAATTCATCTGGTTGTTCGTAGTAGACGCACTTTCACCCACATGTATTTTCGGGTGGCGCATTCGATGGCATTTGATTTACATCCAGTCAGTTACATTTAAGACAAAGTCTCTTGTTTTCAAGCTAAGCTGGAATTATATATTAGTAAAAAAAATGTGAGCGGTAGCGTCGTTCAGACGTCGACGTTTGAATGTGCAAAACAAATCAAGTTCTTGAAACTTTTGCGGGTAGTACATAAGCATCTTTTGCAAATTTCCTCTTGAAAAGATGTGCAATGACGTGCATTACTTCAATTGGGATGTCGTATGGTCAAATCGTTGCCTTTGATTCGAGTTGTAAAGAAAAATGTGCCAACCAATGTTCACTAACAATATTTATCTGATCAAGCGGGTCTGGTGGTGTTTTTAGAAAAATATCCTTGTACCATACAGCCTTGAACCACGGGGCTGTGAGCAACTTTGTCAGAATTGACGCGAACAAAAATCAATCTAGGGTTTCCTTCCAGGAAGCAAACGCTTTGAGACCTATTTTCCCGAAAGAAACCATATTCGTAGCCGAGAAACCGTATTCAGGGTTTCGCTTTTAATGGGCGAAACAAATCAAACTTTTATCTCTCACAGCTCCTCAGTATCACCCGCCATTTAATATGAATGCTGCCGCTATGACATCGAATTGCAAAGGCATCATCATCACCAGCAAACGGCACCCAACTTCCGATAAACTTTTCTGCCCCATCGACAGTAAGCAAACGCCACCGAATACGGATCGTATCGCACGAAATCAGTTTTGGAAATGATTTCCGCCCGTTTGCTCTTGCAGCGATTAGTTTCTACTTTCATTTGTTAGAGTTTTGTCTTCTTCTACTAAGCCTACAAGCTTCAGAGGCGTGTTTGATTCATCTTGCAGCCGAAAAACTGGAACTGGAACGGAAGCAAAGGAATATGTGGACGGTTCTTTCTCTTCCTGCTGGCGAACTTCACCAGATTGTTTAACCTTGCCGCTTTATCACTCGGACGGGCAGAATTTGTGTTTTGTCATTTTCAAAAACCCAAACAAGAACCGGCAGCAAGAGGAACCGTTACGCTACGTCCTCGTCATCGTCGGCGTCGGGAATTTTTCCTCCATTGTGCTTATTGTGTGCCGGTCATGTTTGACTTCGCTGTCGCTTGATTCGGGGTAGTTTTTCCTTTTTTTTATTTCGTTTGTTTGTGTACCTTTAAACAAAATCCGAGACAAATCCTTGAGACAAGACGGCGGGTCCGTTCGACCCAAAAGCACGAGCCGGCCGTCCTTTGTTTCCCGCCTGGAAACAACAACTTCAAACTAAACAGAATGAACCTAGGGGAGGGGAGGGTCTAGAGAAAACGGCTGGGGAAAACCCGCTGAATCTCTGAGTTGGCGGACTCCGGCTGGCGTCTTGAAAAGTTCCCGGGTCACGGAGGGGAAACGGAAACGGTACAGACATGGAGGAGCTATTTTGTTCCTTTTGCTCGTTTTTCCCCAAAACAGTAGACATCAGTCACTCAGTCAGCGTCAGCGTCGTTCCGGGCACATCTCAACGCTTTCTTTCTTCCGCCGTCCCGTCCCGGTGCTTTAGGCGTGACTTACCGAGGCCTCGGTAAGAGTTATATGTCCGCTCAGATTGACTTCAGCAGGTTTCACGTGGCACTCAAGATGCCAGGAGATTTACCGTCAAGGCCCGTCCATTTCCTCCAGCAGTTCACTGTCTGCGTGTCCTTTCGCTTTTCCGAGGCGAATGTGGGCAACGCACTGAAAAAAGTTGCTAAACTCCGTTACAAAATGAGCGCAGAAAGTGTTACAAAACCGCTCGTTGCGTGATACGCAGCAGACTTCGTTTGCTGTTTTCTTAGACAAAATGTGAGCAAAAGCCGATTAACAGTGAGTTCAGCTGAAAACGTTTGCCAGGTACGAGTCTGGCACAAGCTGTTGTTCCTTAAAACCTCCAAATTCATCATTTCAGCATGTTCAAAGTGCTCGTCGATTCCCAAAGCACTTTTATTGTTCCCTTATCGTTGCTTTGCTGGAAGGGTATGCGCGTGGAAAAAGCGATTTAGCACGTTTGCTCAATTTCGATTTGTGGTACTCGACGAAATAAAGGAGAATAAAACCCAAAAAAACGCTGACTAAATGCAAAATGCGTTTCACGTGCTGTTTCAGCAACAAGGTTCGCAGCAGCACCACCGCACGTTGATTGGATGTAAATTGTGCCAAAATGAAACGCCGGCCTCAAACGTACACGGTGCGCTAGCTGTTCGTGCGATTAGCAAAGCACGATAACTTCTAAGCCACAAGCGTTAGAGGAGACAGACGGGGAAAAAATAGAAACCGAAATTTTAATCGCGCCTTTCCACAGACGGTGAAAGTTGCTGCCATTTGCAATTCGTTTTCCGCGAAACCGGGTTCGGTTGAGGCGCGCTAGCATAAGGAGGGTTTGAGTCTAGAGTAGAGCAGGTTGGGCTGCGCGTCGTGTGCGATTACTCTGCCACGAAGACAAATGAGTATGCATTTCGCGGACGTTGATCGGTGCTGTTTGGGGGCGGTTGTTGGACGGACGGACGGATGGATGGATGCTTTCAGTGGATGGTTTATTCTCAGCTTAATTACAGCACGTCCATCCACTGGTCTGGGTCTAAATATCTCGAACTTCCTTTCAACCGAACTCGGCCAGCCGGTGCTCTTGGGCCAGTTGTGAGGCCGCGACGTTAAATAGAGCGAGTGCAAATACCGGATGGCGAAAGAGTAACGTGTGCGACATCTTGCAGCAGGTTTTGCGTACCGCTGCCTTGCGAAAAGTTTGTACGCGTTTGCCAACGACGCAATGGCGTATCGGATGACATAAGGAAAAAGCCCTGAACGGTGAAGTATGTAGTTGCTCATGCAGCTTGTTTTTCTTTCCGTTTATCTCGACTTTCGAACGCATAAAAAAATAGGTAAAGGAATTGCAAAACGAATTTCGTGCGTTTGTCGGGGCCTGCACTCTCAGCCCTGCGAACTGAAACTTTTCCAATATCAAAACGTTTTGAAAATGTTTGGTTTGTGAATGAAAATATTAATAAAATGATTCACTCTATTCATTGAGTTGCAAAGACAGAGCGCAAGGCAAACAATGATGCAGCATGTGTAATTTAATAGAGCACACTTTACTGTTCATAAATTTCGTGTTCAATTGCATTGCACGGACGACAGTGCAACATCTCTCAATCAGGTCATGTGATTTGAGTTTTTTGCCCTTCGCTATCTGGTTGGTCGTATTTATCTCCCGCTTTGGATATCCCTCCAGGGGATGATGCAAAAGGCTGCCCGAGCAAATAAACATTAAACACACGCCACTTAACCTGAAAGCGCGACCGTAGATTGTTCCGCTCTCATTGCACGAGTTCATGCAAGTCCCGTTCGTCCCATCACGCGATGATCATTCGACCTGCGACGAACGCTCCGAGTGATGATGTTGCTGCATAAAATTGCCGGTCGGTCAGTCTTCCGTGACCCGGATACACTTTCCTGCCACGCCACGACTTGCTTCAATTGCTCTTTCTCTTATTCTGTCGATGAAAATGGAGGAGAAAAAATGGCAAACGGATGTTTTCTCGGTGCAGCAAAACCGAACAGAGGAAAGTCGATGATAAGTCTAACTGTTTGTCTCGGGAAGATGGTCGAACGGTCGGTAGATTGTTTCCGTACGGCATTGCTTGCCATACTTCTGCAGCCGGGAAAGCAGCCGGGAACCGGAAGGAGGGTCGTTGCGAAACAAAACAGAAACCAATTGAAACAGGAAACCGACCAGCTATCGCTGCGAACGCTTAAGACTCATTTCACCAACGAATAGCCGGAAGCTGGTAAAGCAAATAAGATAATTGTGGCTCGTGAACGATTGCTGAGTGATAACAAAACATCTGACCAACTTTTCTCCATAAATAAAAGACTTTGCTTGGTTTATACTGGAGCTGCGTTTGCCGATTTAATTAACGGACGTTGCGCTGAAGTTTACTTTGACTTAAAAGATCAAGGAGCTGGGTAGCTGCCACGGACCATTCCTTTGTGTGTTGCCTCCAGCTGAAGCAACCTCTAAATAAGGAGAAATACTTCTAGTGCTTCAACATGAAAATTAACCTCATTACCTTTGCCCTGCATCTTGCAACTAGCGAGG
Organism: Anopheles atroparvus; assembly: GCA_914969975.1. Classification (NCBI taxonomy): domain Eukaryota; kingdom Metazoa; phylum Arthropoda; class Insecta; order Diptera; family Culicidae; genus Anopheles; species Anopheles atroparvus. Next base: position 14,876,999 of record CAJZCY010000003.1, on the reverse strand, counting down.
TAAAAGTTGTCCCACTTCACTGGTGAGTGAAAATATTTCTTCAAATTATCTCCTCTTGAGACTCAACAACACGCCTCAAACCATCGTCAGTGATGGTGCAGTCCCACGATGGCAGCGGCAGAAATTTGTTTGAAGTGTAGGACTCTGGTCTTGGAGAAAACTTTCCCCAAAAAGTGCCACTGCCACTGTACCGCTTTTCCAGTTTGATTCCGGGTTTTCCGGCAGAACAAGTGGTCATTTGTTGGGTCTAAATTTACGGCGGTGGCTGGAAGAGTTTTCGTTTCGTTTCAGTTCGTCTCTTTTAAATTAACGCACTGGCTGGCATGCTCTGTGTTTTCGGCTGGCGCATGACCGAGGCCAAGATGAAGTTGAAGATTAATTTTTGGATTCCTGCAACCGTTCGCAGCGAACTATCTGAGCTGATATTATTGTGCAAGCGCCCTATACTTTTCTACAAACTTGCAAAATTCTTCCCCTCCAGTTAAACTATGCTTGAAGTTACGGTAAGTTTTCACCCAAGCTTCCCCGCTGCTGTTTCAGACCGATGATGACCACGAACATTCGAGGCAAAGGGGCCACAATTTTACAAACCCCGGCGCGCTTGTCAACCTCTTGGAGAGCTTTTGGCCTATTTTCTGTCAAACAATTCCTCTACATCTCTGCTGTGGCTATCCCCATCGGATAAGTTTATGGAGAATTTTTTGTTGGAGCTCTCTCATGCAAGTTTCACCCTTCCGAATCACCTCTTGCGTTATCCATGGTTTCCCTTTGATAGGTTTTCTCGTTCACCGCTTCGGAAGGAGTTTTTTTTTCCGTTACGTATACCGGCTAGCCGACTGACCGAGAAGTGTGCTGACGGCGCGGGAACGAATTCGGTTCAGTGTTGGAAAATTGCCAATCATATCTCATGACTAATAGGGTCGTTGCTCGTTACGAAAGTACCGAGGTTTGGCAGGGGATATTGGCAGAGGGGAAACGCCGTGCGGTAGCGAGGAAAAGAGAGAGAGAGAGGCAAGAGGCAAGCAAGGGGCCGTCGTTCACGGGACCACGCGGTTTGTTACGACCAAAAGCGGCCCATTGACTAGTCAGCTTCTCGGTTCGTTTCTAATGATGATAAAATGTTTTCATTCCCAAATGATACTCTCAGGACATCGTACGAAAATATTAGGAGAGGGTGTGGGATGTGCCCGCAAGAGGCGAGGGAACACACATGGAAATATCCGATCTGGAGGAAAGCTTTTTAAGTTATTGAATAATGGATTTTGGCTCGGATCCGATGGGAAATTGATGTGATAACCGAACACAGGTGAAGCTTGCTAAATGTTCCAACCCGTGCCTCCAAACAGAAAACGGAAGGACAGAGAAAAGAACGAGTTTTCCTTTGTTAAAAGTTATCAATGTAATGCATTTCCAAATTCGTCGACGTCTATGCCCCGAAGGTTAAGGGTGAAAGGTAAATTTGAACGAATCGCTGTAGCTTCCGTGGGATGATGGAATTATTCTTGAAAGTATGTTTAGAAACTAAAAAAAAGACAACGCCCCAGCTGGTTATAAACTACATAGCATCCTCCGGAAATCAAGAAAATTAAATTTCCTACCAGACTGAACATTCGGAGGTGCATAACAAACAGGAAATCTCTCGGATGCGTCCATATGTACGTATCTGGCTTCTGCAATCATCATCGAATGAACTTCCTTCCATATCATTGGCTTCGCTGCAGGGAGAAAGAAAGTCGTGAGTAAAAATTAACTTCAACTACAATTCTACTTCTCCAGCGGAAGACTGGTTTCGCTTGCACCGCACAGAGATCATTCCTGATTCCCGTCAGTAATTAAGTAATATCATGGTACATATTTCATACGAGCCATAATCATTAGCAGCTGCGGCCATGACGTGCCAGAGCAGAGAAGCCGCAGTGCCAGAAGGGCACCAGCAGGATGTCCCGCTTTTTCCATTTTTCATTTCTTCACCTGACGTTTCCGAGTGGGTCTTGCGTTGCACGGCACGATGCAGCAGCCAGCGGTTGCTCGAGGCGAAAATGTGTGACTAGTTTTTTCCTCTCTCTTTCTCTCTCCCCCCCCCTCCCTTTTTCCTAGCTAGCTCTTTTTTGTTGTGTTCCCCATCATGTCGATGTCCTTGTTTCTTCATTTATAGTCCTTACAGGCATAACGTTGGCTGAAGATGTGACTGCTCTCGTGTGTAGTGTAAGTCAGGATGGAACTTTAGTCCGCACGGGGATCAGGATGGCGGAGTGTTCAGTAAGGAAGCAGGAGTAGCACTGAGCCACCGCAACAACAACAGCAGAACGCCCAAACCAACACCGGGCAACAGCATCCGGTGCTCAGGATGGACAAGAAATTAAAAATTAAAACGAGTGGGACCATCCATCTTTCCTATGGTTACCTAAAAGAGAGAAAGAGAGATATAAATTCCCTCCGGGGTTTTTCCTATCATCCAACGGTTCTCCTTTCTTTCGTTCGCAATGTAGATGCTACACTGTTTTTTTTTGTTGAACAAAAAATGTAGAACTTGAGGGAAAAAGCTAAGGGTATGGAAACTGGTGACATCTGTGACTAATAACTTGCTAAGGTCAAAATGGTGGCAGAGTGAGCGGGAAAAAATGTATCTCCTTTCTGAATACGCTCATGATGATACTCCGATGCCGGTGCAACAAATCACTTCATCCACATCAAGCTATATGCACATTCATGTGTGACGTACCGAGGGGAATAAATTAACGTATGTGAGTTGCGAGTATCATGACCGATCCAGAACCGATGGCTTCTGGTTGCTCAGCATCGTGCCAGCAAACGTAAAATAAAGACTCTACATTGAATGGCACACATGCTGTATGGGCAAGCGGGTAGAGCCTTTATGCCAATGTCAATGGTTGATTAAAACGGACAAAAAAACTATTCTACGCTCGTTGCTAGATCGGTTCACTCTGTCGATGCTGTGCCATACACAACGTATTGTCAAAGGACAAAGCCAGCAATTGCAGGGCATTATTTTAATCATGCACTACCAGGCGTCTCCACCGGGGCGTATACGAACTCATTGCCACACGCTGCCAGTAATGGCTGGCCGAGAACGGGCGTTTCAATGAAAATATCATCCTCAGCGCTAGGCTATCATCACCAGGATCAATTAACCCTTTCGCACAGAGGATCCACACGTGCAATCAAGAGTATTTGTGTGTGCAATTTCAAAAAGCACTCAAACCATGTTATGAAAATCCGACTCATTTATTCATGGCTTACGGAGACGCCTCACAATATGGTGCTTTCCCGCTGTATGTTGACGGTGCATGTAATGTATGTGCGTTTCTTGAAAGGCAAAAGAACCTCACCTAATCATCCAACCATACATTAAAGGATTCTTTCCGAGTAGCTTGCCGGCTGAAGTACCTCTGCTGATTAAATCTTCCGCCTAAGCCAGCGGTAAGCATGCGTTGGGCGTGAGCAAACCTGCTGCTGCTAATGCTACTGAAGTAATTTTAAAGCAGAACTTACGATAAAGCCCCATGTGTGCGGACAAAGTGCAGCAGCGACGTTCGCCGACCTCTGTTTGTTGCTTCTTCTTGCTCTTCTATGACTTCAACACGAAATGGTCTCTGAGCAACCTTCCCTTTTCGCCCGGAAATCCACCAGAATGTTTGAGCACAATGATGACTGTCCGTTTGTCGCTTGCAGGAGCCGAAATGGTAGAATGGGGCCACTTGCCTGTGTCAGCACCCGACAACAAAAAAGCTAGCGAAAACAGAAGGCAGGAAATCAAGCTCTGCACCTTTTTTTTTTTTGCTACGAATGTTGACCGTAACCCGTAACCATGTACAGATTACGACGTTCGCTGAAGGGAGTAATCGTAGAAGTGAGTGAATTTTGAAAAAGGGGCGTTTTAAAGCTCGGGCAAAGTGAACGGGCTGGCAGAAACAGATACCGGATCGTAAACAAGGCATTGCCATGGCGTTGGCGTTTAATGCGTCGCCCGTAAAATGCAACACTCCTGCTGACATCGGTATCGAGCCCTTCTAGGAACACCCACAACTCTTTCGAAGCGGTCGCCCCCCAGGGCCAGTTCGAAGCACTCGAGAACCATTCTGTGCCTGTGAAAGGCTGCCGAGCAACGACATCATTAGTTTTAATGCGGTTAAATGCAGCATCATAAACGGTACTATTCCCGGCCAAGGTTGCAGGCAGTCCCACCGTGGTGGGACACCGGGTGTTTGTGTGTTGGACTAAGTGGGAGGTGGTTGAAGCTTGAAAGGCGAACCATTAACTGCAGCCACTACAATATCATCACTCAAGCACCCAACGAGGAAGGTGTTCAAAATGGAACGTTTGCTGTGTTTTCGATCCCATTTTCTTAATGCACGGGATGCTGCTGTAACCATCCACACATTTTGCTCTACAAATTGCACCACCAACGAAGTCCGCAGTTCAATTTTCATCAAACAGATTGATTGATGTTAATGTCTTATGCGTTGATTGGTACGAGAGTTGAATGGCGTCAATGTTATTTTGCCTTCGAATTTATTTTAAATTATCATTCTTGGCAGTTAAAGTATAAGGGCTTCTACAAATGAGCGGGGCGCTTAATGATCGCAATAAACCCATTAGTAAAAGGGCAGTTAGCAGATGATTGCATCGATGCAATAAAAAATCCATAATAACTTGTTGAATGGCATTCACCGATTGAGAAAACCGGACGTCGATTCGATTCGATGATTCGAACAATAGAGCATAAAGCTTTCACCGAAAATCGATTTCAAACACGCTGAAACACGATAGCAATCACGCTAAAGAAAGAAGCAATGAACGACCAGAAGAAGCTTTTGGCAATTAACACGCAATTGTCTATTGGCCCCCTGAAGGGAAGTTTCCATCGAGCGTGCTCGAAGGTGATTCGTTCATTTTTATCACGTCATGCTAACGTAGGCTAGCGATGATTGTTTTCCCATCGAAGTCCCTCCGTTGCGTTAACCTCACGTAAACCAGGGTTTACGGGGGGTGATTTTGTCTTCCGCCTCCACGTGAAACGATACCGCCCCCCAAGCGCCAGCAATGTTTGGTGAAGCGAATGGTAAGATGTTGGATTGTTTTGCTCTCACCCATCTATCTGCGAACACCTCGAAGCGGTCGGAGTTGGCAGCACTTGACCTGATTATCCTGGCGTAGGCACTAGCATTAGATGAAGTTGGAGAGCTTGCTTTTCTACTAGAATCTGTGAGTTCATTGAATTACCCTTCCGCTCGCTTCCTCACCCCGAACAAGCAGCGCCACGTGAAGGCAAGTAGAAAGTTTTGGTATAAAAAGGAACGAGAACAAGAAAAAAATTTATGTTCATCGAATGTTTACCAAGAATTTTGTCTGAATACGGATTCGTGTGATTAGAAAACTTTCCAGTACACAAGAGCCAGCAAGAGGGATGTTTACTTTGGGGTATCTTTGCAACAACGTCTTAACATGGTTTCAACCGGAAGAGTAAAGAGAAAACATTTTTTTTAAATCCCATGATAATACTGCAAAGGGAGGGTTCCTTCGTACGCTCCGTACCCATGCACTACCATTACGAATGTTTTATGCTTTCTATGTTCCAACTGTGCCATTCTCCTTTCTTTCGCTTTTCTAATTTCTTTGGGACTACTGGGACTACCCATTGTATTGCGTTGTATATTTGTGTTTTCGTCCACCACAAAAAAAACCTGCAACTCCCAGTGCAATGTTCCCAAATTGGTCTCTTTCGAAATCCAAATTGATTCGTTTCGTATCCCGCGAGGAATTGGAATCGGAATATTGATGTCCTTGAAGAAAAAAGAAACGTATCCCCTATGCGGTTGATTGTGAACATAAAGAAAGCAACAACGACACGGACACGGAAGAAAGACGGTTTTCGAAAACAAATTAAAAAAAAAAATAGCACACACATCAATTGCGGGATTGTGGTGGCGCAACCCTATTACAGGCTGCCGTCGTTTGCACCTCGTCATCCATTCGTCAAAGGTACTTCACGGATCATTAGCATCGGCATCGGGAAAGTGCCTCAGGTCGTTCAGGACCCGAACGTTAATTTGTGAATTCGTTACTCCTTCACCATCACGAGCGGCTAAGTGCTGGTGGGAATCTATTACTTCTACTCAGTCGATCTCCTGAGATACGACGATGGGGAGACGCAGTTTGCTTTTCAACTATCTTTCTTTTTTGGTGTCTGTTTGTTCTCACTGACAAAGAAATGGAAGACTTTGACGATGCTACTGAGATGTTGTCTTGCTTGTCTCATCATTTTGTTCATCTTTCCCGCCAGCGTTTCAGTTGTTTCGGCTCAGGTCACGACCCACTTGAAGAGCTTTACAAAAGTTCTCAGCTGAAAGGCTATTAATAATAATGAAGAAAATATTAAGCAGCGCAGTAGTTCTTTCGCAGCAACGTTCGTGTTTGCCGACAGTAACGGGAAGCAAAACAATCGCGACTTGGGAATGGAGGAAAAGTACATCAAATGCCGGCCCTAGGGACGTTGCGTAACCGGGAAAGGATTTTCAAACGAGATGTTCCACTCATCCTCAAGCAAGGCCTTCACCGGACGTTCGACTTCATTGCTATTTGAGTGTGCATTTTCTTCCACTGCTTAATCGCGTTTTGTCCATTTCGAGACGTTCAAACCCACTTGAAATAAGCTGCTTTATAACGTTGAACCGTCACTTCACCGGGGAAGGCATGCAAGACGGACTAATTTCCATTATCAGTCGTGCAAATCTCACGAACTTGCGATGGACCTGCCGGTTGGAAAAATCGTCCGATCCCATAGGTCACTTGGTCACTGAGAGTCGTCCGTGAAGAATCGCTCCGACTATCAAATACCACCGAGAAGTGATGAACTTTGAATAAATTTGAAATTTTCTTCAAACTCCGTTAATAGACCAGAACGGTTTATCGTCTCGCGAGCGCAGCGATCCCAGGCAGTCGGGGAATAAATCCTAAGCTCTCGGACGGTAAACGAGGCGGCGCAGATGAGGACCACGTAGATTGATGGGGAGAAATTGTATGGCTTGGCCGAAAGGGCACGCAGAGCGAAAGCTTTTCGCGATAAATGAAGAAGTGAGTGTCAATAGCGACATTAAGCCCATTATCATATTTCCCATCAAGGCGACGCGCGGGTAGAGTAAATATATTCCCCCCAAAATTTCTCCCAGCCATTTGCGGCGCAAATTCAGGCTCTTAAAAACTGTCCTCAGGTGCAAGCAAACTTTCAAGAGACCAAATTCAAAAGTACCAGTAGAAAGTTCTAGATGCCGAATTCGGAACGTATCGCTTCGTTCCTGGCCTGCGGCGCTTGGTAACCGGATACTATTCGAAGGTAACGATGGAGACGCCTGGTGGTGCGTGGTGGCGCTTCGTGCAAATGGCACAACTAATTAATTGTCGCCACCGAGCGCGTGCTCAGGTCGATCGGTCGACGATTTACTGCCCAGCTGTGGGCCCAGCATTATTTATGACACCAGACGTGGCGTGGGCGTTAACGACAAGGCGGCCACAGGCAGGCGACATCGTTCGAGGGAAATGATACGCCGAGGAAAATGCTCCAGACGGTAACCAGAAAATTTCTCTACTAAATGTATTAGCGAAAGGCAAAAGTAAACTCACGGTAAGGGAGATTTTTTTTTCCCGTCACGCTACGGATAGTTTGCCAGTTGGATGAGTTGCTAAGAGCCGGCACCGGAAAGGGACTTTCTCACAGTAGTCTTGCAGAGTGCCCGGTTGCGGCACTTAGCATACATTAGCATAAGTTGAAGGCGAAGGCATAATTTTATGCAAGTCGCTACGTGGCACTGGCAATGCTCTCCAGCGTTGTTTGGTGAGCGGGAAACCGTGCTCGATCGAGTGGGAAGCTGGAAAGCAAATTTAATGACTTTCAGTTATCCTACCGCGTTGCGCGTATGCGTTTGTGAGTATGTTTGTACTGATCACACGGTGTATCGAAGGGACTGCCGACGAAATATCGGCCTCGAGTGAACAGGGCATATTGCCTGCATCCATCACACAACATGTTTTCGATCTAGGATGGTATAGTATCGAGAAAGCTAGGTTTGACTTCGCTCTTGTATCTGTTGCTTATCCGTTGGAGTATTGCTGCTCTGTTTCAATTTCACCCTCAACGCCCTGTTTCCTCCTACGATGGTCCTTGTTTGGTAATAATCAATCAAGCATTTCAGATCTAAATCTCATCATCATCATCGTCTTGTCTACGTTCGCCAATCTCGCACTCGGTATGGCTCGCGGTCGCCTCGAGGGATCCTCGGGGACGTTAGCTGTACGAAGATAATGGTCGGTTGGTATCGTTACAAACCTCGCCCTTCTTACTACCGGTGTTTTCTCCGACTGCATCGCCGTAGACACACCCAAACGTCGAATATTTATTCGATGTCATGCCAGTAATGACTTCGGTTATAAATTCGCATGCGGCTCGGGTTGGCGACGGCTGGAAGCCAGTTAGAAAGTTTGCAATATTGCCCCCGTGACGTCAATTTGTTATCGTTTCCATCCATCATCGCTGGCGGAAACATCCTCGTACAGATGGACGGTTGACAAAATAATAAACATTTGCCGGTTGCAAACTAATTTCGGTTCGTTACGATAAATCAGTGTTTATCTCGGGCGCTAACGGAACGCGTTTGTTTAAGAAAAATGGTCGGAAACGATGCAGCATTAAAAAGCCAACTACATAATATTGGAATATAAGCCGTACCGCCCAGAAACATCGTTGGGACACGCCTTGAAATGAGCTAACACTGAAATTGCAAAAAATTACAAAGTAAAGAAACACCACAGAGATTAGCCATCAGTCATCCCGGAGCCAGTTTCAGGATCAAGCCATGTTGGAAGCCTTTAAAGACTTAATTAATATTCATTTTGAACTTGCTGGATTTTTTCTTATGAGCCTCTCATTATTCTCACTTTGAGTTTTTGCAAATAAAAAACTCATTTTTCCCTTCGACTTTGTTTCCGTTTCTCCACAGGTCTACCACCCGCTATGCCGACCTCGAGAAGCCCAAGAAGAAAAAGACGCTCAGTTCCACGAGTTTAGTTTCGATACCAAACACCATCAAGTTAAGCATGTTAAATAGCGGTCTGCTGTCACTAGGTAGGTGAATTTTTTTCTTTCTCCCCGGTGAAGACGCTCCGACACATTCCTAGCTTATCCTGCAACATCTGCAGGGCATTTCTTCTTCAGCCAGATGAAATTGCGAAAGTACTTTATTAAAAAATCAAGCTGCAACCTGCAGCACCGCAAAAACTGGTGATTTTTATCGTCCTATCACTCCATTTACTTCCCTCAAGACGATGACAAAGTCATTTCACTCGATTCCTGTAATAGGATTCGTTAAAAAGAATCCACGTGGTGGTTTCAAAAGTCTACTTCTTCTCTATCCGCCAGCACCGGCACATTCTCCAATGCGATTAATGTACTCCCCGGAGTCCTTTGGCCGTGTGTACCATCATAGTTTTATGCGCGGTAACTTTACGCCCACTAGACTAGCTTAAATTGATGCAACAAATCGTGGAAAATTGCAGAATTAAACTCGACGTGAGGCGGAACTATGATGATGAACAAGTACAGATGAACTTTAAGCCGTGCTGTAATTAAGGGATGCGATTGTGAATGTGATGGAGAGCGGACGGAAATTGTCGGATGGCGCAGAAAAGAGAACGAAAGAGAATAACTCTACTAATTTAATTTCTTCACTTCATTCCACCGCCATTCTTTTCTTATTTATAGATAAAGTTAAACTGTCAGCGCGAGGTAAGTGCTTCCAGGCAATAGCCCTTCGGGAGGAAACTCGGCAGACTTCTTGCGGTTTGGGTTTTGGGTGTGCATCACTCGCTTTCTATTCCCGTGAGACAGCGAATCAGGGAAGCTCTTAGGAAAAACTTTCCATAACAAGCGAACGGACACAACCAAATCGATTTCGTCCTGGGTCCTTTTACATTCTGTTACCATCGGGAACAGCCAAATACTCGGCACAGACCGAACGCCTCCCGCCCGTTTTTCTTTCTTTTATCGTGCGTATTTTTTTTCCAGATGAAAAAAATCCACTTTCGCAGACGATGCCTGACAAACCGACCGAACTGCGACACTTTGCGAAGCTGTGCGAGCTGCGGCGCAAGTTCCCGATACTCTACAAGCTCGAATTCCAGACGGCTGTGAAGGTTGAAACCAACTCGTGCAAGCACGCCTTGCGCAAAGCCAATGCACTCAAGAACCAGAACCCCAAATGCATTCCATACGATTACAATAGGGTTGTTTTAGACAAGTACGATAACACGCCGGACTCAGACTACATCAATGCGTCGTATGTGGATGTGAGTAGGGACTACTCTCCCGCTTTGGTTGAAAGGACAATAATATAATTTATTCTATTCGTTGGAATTTGTGCTTCATGCCTTTCCGCTTTTTCTCCGGTGCAGAGTTTACTTAAGCCAAACGCGTATATCGTAACGCAGGGACCAACGGAGGACACGGTGCTAGATTTTTGGAGGATGGTTTGGCAAGAGAACTGTAGCTGTATTGTTATGCTCACGAAGACATTCGACTTTACAAAGGTAAGTATGGACAAAGGTTTTTTTTTTTTTTTTGCTTTCAAAGCTCTCTGCGTATAATCTGCTACGAATCTTGATTGAAGTTTTGCGAAATACAAATATCCAACAGGAGAGAATTGTAATTTTAAAAGGAATGCTTATGGCCTTCGTCTCTTCTTTCTGAATCACGACTGCTAGGAGAATACATGAAGCACACAGCTTATCGTCGTACAATCTACCTTACCTTCCAGGAAGTTGTTCGTTTCACATCCCACCAACTCACGGGATCGTCACAAACATTTCCGAGGAAGGGTGAGCCCTGAGGCCAGAACTTCCAACCCAAGTGACCAAGGGGAAGCCGACCGTCTTCAACCATTTTTATTGGCCACTTAGCTGTGTGCCACGGCGTGGACGGTCCAAAAGTTGATTCGATAAATTTACACCATCCGCAACCGCCCACTCTCACTCCATCACGTCCATGGGCTGCAGATTATCGAGGAACTTTCCTCGCCGCATTCATGCGAATCCCAAAAACGATTTGCGTTTAAACAAATGGTGCCCGCAACGCTTCTTCAAATTGCAATCCATCGTCCATCATGTTCGTGGATTTAGCATTTCACTGTCATAGTGTTCGTTATTTCATCGTTGTTCTATTTTATTTATTTCCTCCCACCGATCGCTTCACCTTTTTGAAAATGCCTTCTTTTCTCGTCGGTTCCATAAAGTTTCCATGACGCTTCTCCGAAAAAATGTCCATTTTATTCGTATTATTTTTTCCCATTTGAAATACCGGCTGGGCTTGATAGGCTTTTCCATTCCATGTCTGGTGCCATTGTTTTATGCTGTCTCCAAACCAATCCTTTGCCATGTCGTCGGTTAGGATCAAACGTTCCATTTCCCGTTTTCAAGCCGGCCCATTTCAGTGTGACGCTCCGACTCATGACGCTGTCGAGTATAAGCAAAAATGTGGCGAATGGGCAATTTCGCCAGTCTAAATCCCAGCGAAACCAAACCGGTTGAGCTAAGCGTAGATTTTGGTGGCGGACATATCCCATTTGTTAGAACCGACTGTGTCTATTTCTTCGAATAGCGTCTGGAACAGGTAATTCCGCACAAACGTGCTCTGTGACGTGAAAAATTGACATCATGAGAAAGAAACAATCTAAGCTGTTCAATGGTAGAAAGTTTGCAAAGAAGCTAAAGGATGATTGAGTCAATGCGTTACCGAAGTCGTGAAAATAAAGCTCCATCCTTATGCGTGTATTGAATTTGCTCGCTAAATCCACACCCCAGCCATCTCGGATCGTAAAAATAGGGACGTAAAAGAAAAACATATGATTTTTGGTTTTTTTTCCATTGTAGCATGTAGCAAATGTAAAAGCTTTTACCTGATATGAGAAGCTGCCAGGAATTGAGAATTCAGAATCGAATATTGGATTTCTTTTCCTAGTGCCTAATGTAGCCTTCGCTAGACTTATAACGAAACTATTAAATTTATTAATTTTTTATCCCAACGCTTTAAAGGAAGAAAAATGCTAGTATCCTCGACGTTTTATTCTGATCGAATGAGCTCTAATGATCCTTTCGTTTTGCGATAGCATCGCAGCCATTAAGTTCACGTGGCGCATTTGGACTTTGCATTCTCCTTTGCTCGCAGCTTATCTGTAATTATCCGACTAATGCGATTGTTGTGTAAATTAATGTATTCAGCACCCAATTTTACACCAGTCGCGTCAGTCGTCTTCGTTGTCATTTTTCATCGATCCGGTGCGCTGACGTGCCCTTGGTGGTAAACCATTCCTTCCGTGTCTCATTGCCCATCTGCATTCGATAATGGCTATCCGCTAACAAGTTCCTGCTTTTATATGCCGGTTGAACTAGAGTTTTTTTTTTATCCTGGCGAAGGCAAAGGGAAATCGACAGCATAAATCCAAACGTCCCTGGGAGAGGTGATTAAATGACAATGAATGGGAGGCGAGAGAGTGCGATCAGTCCGTGTGCAGGACACGCCTCACCCATTTTCCCATTTGCCTCATCAGCAAATACAATTTTCCCGGTCAAAACTTTCCATTCAATTTCCATTAAGTTCGCCATAACTCAACTGCAACGGCTCTTTGTGAGCGCAGTTTTATCCATTCGCGCCACCTTTCTTTTTCCGCCTTTTCCCTCGTTCGTTGCTCTTTTCATTTTTCTCCCGTTTTTCATCGTTCACATTTCATGTAATTTTTTCATTTTTTGTCCCGCTGTTTTGTTTCTATCTATTCTCCGTTGCTGTAGACCCTTTTTGCTCTCGCTCTCTCTTTCCCTCGTCTATTTCCCTATTCCTAAACCCGTGACCCAGCTCCATTTGTTGGTGAAAAGCACAGGAGTTTGATTACCTGTAACAAAAGTTTTTCTTGGCATCATTTTCTTTTCCCTCGAGAGTCATCATTTTGTTCCACTTTATCCATTCAGCCAACCATTTTTCCCCTGCGGTATGTCGCTTCCTCCTGACTATTTGCGTGCTTCATCGTGTGTACACCGGCAGGGATTCATCCTAAAGTTTTTCCGCCGTACTTAGTGCGGTTTTTTGTCTATCACATTCCCATCCCTCATGTAACGATCGGGCCATCAGGATCACCATAATCATCGTCATAATCAATGTTCGAAGTTCGTTTATTTTACTTTTATTTTATTTTTTCTCTCGCTGATAATAGAATAAACCGCACGCGAACGAACAATCGTCGATTGTCGATAACATCCATCCGGGGTTAGCTCGTAAAACTGACGAGCAAACTTTGCGCACAACGAGGCGCATCTTCGCTTGCAACCGAATGGGAGCCTATTAAGGGGCGAGAATTGAAAACTTAGATGGAAGGGGCAAACGGGCAACCATTTGGGGTACGATTAGGACAATAAATTGGAAACTTGTCTCACTCACGGGAAAACGAAATTGGTACAATGTGAGAACACGCGAGGATTCCCTTAAGCGTTATTTTTTTTTCATAAATTTTTGGGTACAAGTTCGCAGGTGTTTCGTACGGTTTGTTGTTTTCAATAAAAATTGAAAGCATGATTGATTTGAAAGCCGATGATTAAAACAACACGTTGATTGTTGTAATAAGCAGGAAATTTAGACATAGTTCATTTTCATAATCAAAAGTTTATTTTCATAATTCATTTAGACTAGTTCAATTATATTTAATTTCTATGAATTATAACCCTTCTCTTCCTTTCTCCCTACTTGCAGGTTATGTGTGTTCAGTACTGGCCACCGAACAAGGAGAAGGAGGAAATCTACGGTGACATGCACATCACGATACAGTCAGAGGAGGAGCTGGCGAATTTTCACATAAGAACTTTTAGGCTGTTTAAACTCAATAAAGACAACGTAAGTTAGAAAAATTTAGATGAAAAATCCATGAAGGGGTATGAGCAACAGGGAAATTTTAAGAAAACAGTTGCATAGAAATCCCGGTACACACATCACAAAAGTCAGGTGGATGAAAAAAGGGTCTTGCGTTATAGGAAATAAAGCGAACTCTTTGCAAGGACAACAATGCTTCATTTTCGCTTACGTGTTTTACGCAGACAGAGTGCTGTTAAACATAGCATAAAGATTTTATTTTTCGACTCTTATAAACGGCGTAGAGAACATATGCAAGCATCATTGCTTGTCGCCGTGCCGTGTGCCGTTGTTTTTAGTTTTCTTCGACTCACGCCGCCCGCTGAGCCCTCGCGGCGTCCAGACGGAAGCACAGATGAAAGTTTACTGTTGCCAGGATTGTAAGGATAATGGAAACTAGTAGCACCGCGAGCGTGCAGGACATGAACAGGCCCCTCGTGCGTACTCTGGTACACGTGTACACAGTCTTGCGGGGCAGCATAGACATAAGCACACACACGATACAAAAATAAATAAAACCCGTAGCCATGCTGGAAACATGGTGGACACATTTTATTTTACACGTTTCGCTCATTAACCGTGAGATGAATGGGACAATTACACTAAGCAATGTTTACTTTTTACTACTGGTCGCCGGTGTACGCCACTACACACCCGTTTCCGACGCGAACTTGCGACAAAGCGCTTCCGTCTGGAAGTGTTCCGGAAAATGTGCACTTTTGCTTTTTTCGGTTTTCTGTTCTATTCGCCCATTTCACTGCACGGAAAACCAACATCCCCCATGCTGGGGGGCATCAACGGTGGACTTTTCCCGGACCGGGAGCAACTTTCCTCTCCCCACTTCTTGCTCACCTCACGCACCACCACCAGTTCTCATCTCACTCTACCATTCTTGCTTGCAGGCAGTGGCGGAGGAACGATTATTACTACAGTTTCACTACACCGAATGGCATTCACATACCTGCCCTTTTTCCAATGCAATTCTCGAGTTTCGCCGGCGCGTCCGGTCCGTCGTCGGGACAATCATCAAAGCGAACAGTCGGATCGGACCGATGCTGGTGCACTGCAAGTGAGTAAAGCCGGTGACCGTGCCGATTGATAAGTGTTTTTGATTTATATAATACGTATTGAGGATTTTCCTTAAATAATACAAGGCATAATAGATTCTTTAAAAGGAAATTTGTAAACATAATTTGTCATTTATACGGTCTGGCTGTGCAAATACAAATATAATAGTGACTTAGTTTATTCGTACCTTGTTTCATAGAGTATATATCGTAAAAATATAGATTGTTTATGACCTCTTAGAAACTTATCAACATTCAAGTGTTGCTTATGACGATGGCAGAAACGTCAACGTAAACCGCCTGCGGTTCTTTTCTTCATTTTCGTACGCTTACGTTGCTCTTAACATAAACATATTTATTTTCCTACTCTTCGGGTACCTCTTCCGAACGTATTTCTATGTACAACTTTTCCTCGCTCGTCTGCCCTTCGAACAGTGACGGTGGTGGCCGATCTGGCGTGTACCTGGCCATCGACGCCAACATGGAGCTGGCCGAGGAGGAGGACTCGTTTCACGTGTTCGGATACCTGAAGAAGTTGCGTCAGTCGAGGAAAGGCCTTATAGAGAATGTGGTAAGTACGGTGCACTGAAGGTGTTGAATGGTGGACACACCCTTCCCCCTTCCCTCCTCCACCAACCAATCTATTGCGCATTCGATGCAGTTGAAGAAGGAGGCATTCCACCGGTTGCGGTCCATTTTCATTTCCGGCCAAATAAATAACATGTCTTGCGTGTGCGGAAAAGCTACGGGCAGCACCGTAGGGAGGTTGGAATATGTTTTAATATGTAAATTGAAGTGCATGTAGCACGCTGCTCGTGCTAAAGAACTTTCTCTTCGTGCCCATTTGCAATGCATGTGACGCACTCTTACAAATTAAAAAATAAAAATATAATCAAATTAATTCAATTCGATGCAAGTTGACATTTCCTTTCTGACCCTTTTGGCGCCATTCAGTTCATTTAAATATTTCATTCATTTGCTTCCATTCGCCCGATTTCGTCACTCACACCGTGTTTTCTGGAATTCCTGGCGGCAACAAATCAATTACAATTATGCTACGATGCTATGTTCTAGCCACCTCGCGCCGTGCATCGTTATTTATTTTAAGTTAATTGCACTTGCATCTGCACGGGCAGACCAGTAATGGCATTTTTTTTTCTCCTTGGTTATGAAGGGCCCAGTTTCCCGCTCCTGATTTGATTGAAATCAGCTTCCGCTTTGGGCATTATTGATTTCGATAAATCAACTTTTTGGGAGGAATAAATATTCGGTTTTTATACTTACATTTATTATTCAGCAATTATTTATTTATTTATTATTTTGTTCTAATTTATCACAAATAGCCCTTTAATTCGGGCAAATAAAAAATGGTTCAAAACGTTTTGCCAAAGTTTTCCTAAAGAGAATCATTTCTACGAAGCGTCGCTCTGATTTGTAGTTAAATTTATGGCTCGCATCTGATTTTCTCAGCTCGCTCGACCGTCATACGTGTTACTTACTCCCCGAGGAGCGTACTGAGGATCCTCGTAACTTTCCAACTCCCTAGTTCTTTTGCTTATCAGTATGTTCGCGCTGAGATAGAAATAAATTTATGCTGATGTAAACCACTACCGACGAAAAAAATCTCAATTCTCTTATCTGGTCGCACTCCCGTTCCCAGGAACAATACAAGTTCGTATACGATACGTTGGAGGAGTTCATTATCTGCGGCAATTCGTGGTTTCCGGTGACGGAGCTGTCGCAGCGGCTGAAAGAGAAAAGCCTCAAGGATCCGGTCACCAAGATGAACTCGTACCAGCGCGAGTACGCCCAGATCTGCAAGCAGACGCCCCGGTTCACCATCGGCGACTGTGCCGGTGGCCACCGAGGCGACAATAGGGAGAAGAACCGTGACGTTCTCTGTGTACCACGTGAGTAGTTGTTCGGCAAGCTGAGGACGTGAGCCATACGGTGGGCTGTATTGTACACTTCA